>CM074297.1:2835824-3435824 GCA_037194245.1 Opsariichthys bidens
TCGTTAAGTATTAACTTGCTTTGTCACATCCCAAGCTAAATTAAGAATTATAATTGTAACTATTTTGCGCATAAATGCGTTTTAAATAGGCTATATAAAAAAACAGTTGTCAGTATGTTATGGAACTGTAAAGTGTCTTTATGAAATAAAGAGAATTTAATGCTGATATTTCTTTTCATTTCAATTGTTCAAATGGCTACAAATTCATGGTATCATTGTTGTTTGTGTAAGATCGCCCCCTACTGTCCAAAATATAAGATAAAGTGATAGAAAGAGGAGACACTTGTATGAAGTGATAATAATGGTTTTTGTTTGCTTTTCTCTCGTTTTAATCGGGGGAGTTATGATAAACTTTAACACAACTATATCTACTATTTTTCCTCAAACATATAGCTATATTTCACTTTTGTAACATTCATATTTATTATTACAGCGATGACAGATATATATATATTTATTTTCAGGCTTCTTTCTGACCCTCTGTGTGGAAATAATCAGTTTTTAAGGGGCAGCTTCTTTACAGCTTGTCAGTAAATAGCCACTTTTATAATTGGCTAACATAATGGCTAACATCACTGCATGGAAAACCGTATGAATGCCCACTCGCAATTGCATGTGAGGAAGTGTTGTTTTTTTTATTATCCATAAAACCATCATTTACAGACAAATCATTATGAAATCATTTACTCTGTGATGCAGCTGTTGTCAGATCCTACACAGTTGGCTGCTTCATCTTTCAATAAAAGTTTCTTTATAAACTCTCCATTACACTGCATCTTTTAAAAAACAATCTGCAGTCAAATGCTCTGAACAAACATTATCATCCAACTCCATGTCGCCCTCTGTTGACATATCTGGGCAAACAGGAAGTTCAGGGGCAAGTAATCAGGGCCGGTAAAGAGTACAGGGACAGGGACGATCATGTGGTCATGTCACAGGGGACTAAGAGGTGCTGAGAGCACTGGACTAGTGATCCCCAGACTTGGAAGCACTGAAATCCATGATGGGCCAAGCTCCATGGCCATCAGTGCTTGATGCAAAAACCAGGCCCATGCCGCCCTGCAACCGATTTTATTGGTCATGTCAATCACAGTATTATAGCCTATTGCCAATACAAACACTGGTCCCTAAACCTTCTCGTCACTGTAATCTTAGCATGTGAAATTAGCTGCATTTCTGGTGAAGTGGTTTGAGGGGGAAAAAAAAAAATCGCACTTATCCTCATTAACTTTGAACATTGAGAAGACACCCAATTCTTCATCATTTACTTATTATTTGTCTTTTTTTGACAGAGCGCACTGAAAGCTACGTAAAACCTACCTTTACACCTGAAACACACTCAAAAGCTACCATTACGCTAAAAAACCTTTTCAATCGAAAACCTACATACAACAAATAGAGGCTTCCAGGGCGACACGGGGACAGGGAGTCACCATATACATGTCCATCATGGGAGGTGAGGTAAATTAACAGACTGCTAAACTGAATTTACAGACCCATAGCAATGAATTAATTTTCTGTTTCTCATTATTTGGCCGTGCATTACAGTTTTTTTTTTCTTATTCTAAATGTGATAAATGTTGCGTAAATTGATGGGTTGGGGAATTTGGCTATTATCAGGTAACATTTTAATTATATTCTGCTGAAATGAAAGGACTTGAAAAAAGATTCGTTTGTTTTGACGGACAAGATTCAAAGATCCGAGTCAGTAAAATGATCCGAACTTTCCATCACGGGCGTGGCTTCTGATGTGGGCGGAGTTAGACGTCCACCGTAGGCTGCAGAGAGCAAGTTTAATTTCTCATGTCACGACCCCTTTAAGAAAAAGGGAATATGGTAGGATGGGGGAACATGCAAGGTCACTATTTCTAATAATTCGCAACATTTCTTTAGCCATTTTTCAAACATTTATACAATGATTTCATGTTTCAGGTGACTACAGGAGAAATTCTTAAAGTATATCTTGTGTTTAAAATATCATAAATGTAGTAAAACGACATTTTTCAAGTCCTACAAAAAAAAAAAAAAAAACGATTCCAAATGACAATTTGCTAACTGAAATGTTCTTACAAACAACATCACACACTCTTTTAGACACACAGCCTAACATTTCAGTTTGTGGTCTCATGTGCGCCATCAGCAGGACGCGAACATCCGGTAAACCGAATCAATCAGCTCCATCACATTAATGATCAGTGAGGAACAAACATACAAGAGAAGGACGCATCATGCCCGGTATGTGTTTGGCTAATAAGATGACCGATGATTTTCAGATGAAAAACATTCATTTAATTCTGACTGTTGTTTGATTACTTGCGAGAAGGACGTGGAACAGGTGAACGAACCTGGTGTTTGGTCCAGGTGAAAGGTTCGTCGGAGGTGAACGCAGCAGAAGGTAGGAACTTGATGGACGGATAGATAGATCGCTTTGTCTGGGTAAAATGAAGTTATATTATTAACTTGTTTCTAAAATGATATGTGACTTTTATATTGTCACTACTAAATGTAAATTAAAAAGTAAACATTTACTTTTATTAACAACTCATTTTTTTCTATTCACTTATGTACAGTTAGATACATAAATAAAGAGAAACATTTAGAAATCATTTTTATTTTTCACAAAAACTCATTTATTATTTTTATTTCTTACTGTTATTCCTAAACATGGTCTTGTATGCAGATCCCCCACTCATGCAATCCCTAGGCTACTGGTATTTATTTATTTATTACTTTATTCAAAGAGAAGTATAAGAGAAAAGCATGAACTTTAAGATTTTTCCCTCTCTAAACAACCTGTTCTGTTCATTTGATCCTACATTTGTGATATGTTAATCAAGAAGAACGTAGAGGTGGCAACAATATGCTATTGAAGTAGAAATAGTCTACTTGCCAAGATATCACCATTCTGAGCATGAAATCTTGATCTCAGCCAGAATATAAAGCAAATTAGGCCTAATCAATCAAATAGCTACAATTATAATTTGAATAATGCCTGTGAATTAGTGTAGACCTATATACAGTTAACCGAGCGGCAAGCAGAATAACTCACTGATACGTTGCACGTCAGAATCTCCGTGAATTGCATATTGCAGCTGCAAGTGCTTATTATAGCTTTGTACTATACCAACACATATTTGTTGGCGACCTCTATTTCAGCTTTTCAGATTCAATATACCCAGGACTGTCAATCTATATTTAGAAGCTCTTGTGGCTCATAAATATTCATTGAGGTTTTAGTGCTGTCTTTAAAAAAAGACGCCAGCGTGAGTTCCCAACTGTGAGTCAGGCAGCTTGTGTCAGAGAGAGTAGGAGGAGAGAGAGAGAGAGAGAGAGAGAGAGAGAGAGATGTTTAGTGAGAATGAACTCTTTGATATTTTGATATGCTGATACCCAGTGGACCAGCACAGATGGCACCTGTTCTCAGAGGCTCTGGCCACTCTCGCTGACTCCTCAGTGTGTGATTTCCGTCACAAAATATCATACATGAGTCTTCACATTTGCGTTGGGGGGTCCCAGTGGCATTTGTCTAAATGCATAAATAAACAATTAGCTATGTGTTAGTTCAGTTCCAGAATTATGACATATGCTTCTGTTTAAGGTGGTAATGTGAGACTGTTTGTGTTTCACAAGAGACGGTTGGTTACTCATACTTTTTGATGGTTTGGTATATGTTACTCAGAAGGCCTCTTTGATACATTTGTGGATATATTAAAGAAAAAAGAAACAAATATGATGCAGTTGACTCAGCATAAACAATGGCAATTTGTCATTTAAAATGCAATGTAATGTTGTTTGTGTGTAACTTCGGATACTGAGATTGTGGGCATTGGACTGGCCTGGTTCAAGGAGTATATTATCTATTTACAGTGAATATGCGCATATATATATGAGTTGCCAACATATTTTATTTTACATAACTTATGTACTTTTGTTGTCAAATATTGCTAAGTTGCATAGTGCAAAAATAGGGCCCGATGTATTGTGTTAATATAGGCCTAAAGGAATTATCCGTATAGGCTATTGTTTTCCCCCCTGTATTTTGCGTCACGTGTTGCATTGGTTTAGAGTTAAAGAAAATGACCTTAACTTAATGGATGAGTTCATGGCAGAGAATTACCAGTTGTCACGTGTAGTATAACACTCAAGACACAGTCTTTTTTTAATAATCCAGGAGAGAAAAAAACAACTACACTTTAACATAAACTACAGGGAGTGCAGAATTATTAGGCAAATGAGTATTTTGACCACATCATCCTCGTTATGCATGTTGTCTTACTCCAAGCTGTATAGGCTGGAAAGCCTACTACCAATTAAGCATATTAGGTGATGTGCATCTCTGTAATGAGAAGGGGTGTGGTCTAATGACATCAACACCCTATATCAGGTGTGCATAATTATTAGGCAACTTCCTTTCCTTTGGCCAAATGGGTCAAAAGAAGGACTTGACAGGCTCAGAAAAGTCAAAAATAGTGAGATATATTGCAGAGGGATGCAGAAGTCTTAAAATAGCCAAGCTTCTGAAGCGTGATCATCGAACAATCAAGCGTTTCATTCAAAATAGTCAACAGGGTCGCAAGAAGCGTGTGGAAAAACCAAGGCGCAAAATAACTGCCCGTGAACTGAGAAAAGTCAAGCGTGCAGCTGCCAAGATGCCACTTGCCACCAGTTTGGCCATATTTCAGAGCTGCAACATCACTGGAGTGCCCAAAAGCACAAGGTGTGCAATACTCAGAGACATGGCCAAGGTAAGAAAGGCAGAAAGTCGACCACCACTGAACAAGACACACAAGCTGAAACGTCAAGACTGGGCCAAGAAATATCTCAAGACTGATTTTTCTAAGGTTTTATGGACTGATGAAATGAGAGTGAGTCTTGATGGGCCAGATGGATGGGCCCGTGGTTGGATTGGTAAAGGGCAGAGAGCTCCAGTCCGACTCAGACGCCAGCAAGGTGGAGGTGGAGTACTGGTTTGGGCTGGTATCATCAAAGATGAGCTTGTGGGGCCTTTTCGGGTTGAGGATGGAGTCAAGCTCAACTCCCAGTCCTACTGCCAGTTTCTGGAAGACACCTTCTTCAAGCAGTGGTACAGGAAGAAGTCTACATCCTTCAAGAAAAACATGATTTTCATGCAGGACAATGCTCCATCACACGCGTCCAAGTACTCCACAGCGTGGCTGGCAAGAAAGGGTATAAAAGAAGAAAATCTAATGATATGGCCTCCTTGTTCACCTGATCTGAACCCCATTGAGAACCTGTGGTCCATCATCAAATGTGCGATTCACAAGGAGGGAAAACAGTACACCTCTCTGAACAGTGTCTGGGAGGCTGTGGTTGCTGCTGCACGCAATGTTGATGGTGAACAGATCAAAACACTGACAGAATCCATGGATGGCAGGCTTTTGAGTGTCCTTGCAAAGAAAGGTGGCTATAATGGTCACTGATTTGTTTTTGTTTGGTTTTTGAATGTCAGAAATGTATATTTGTGAATGTTGAGATGTTATATTGGTTTCACTGGTAAAAATAAATAATTGAAATGGGTATAAATTTGTTTTTTGTTAAGGTGCCTAATAATTATGCACAGTAATAGTCACCTGCACACACAGATATCCCCCTAAAATAGCTACAACTAAAAACTAAAACTTCCAAAAATATTCAGCTTTGATATTAATGAGTTTTTTGTGTTCATTGAGAACATGGTTGTTGTTGTTCAATAATAAAATTAATCCTCAAAAATACAACTTGCCTAATAATTCTGCACTCCCTGTATACCAGAGAAGACACAGAATGAATCAAGGGAACTAATCAAGACCAGCTGAACAGAATTATTAATTAATGTGGTAACCCAGGTAACAAACTAGGAAATCAGATCAAATGCAGAACAGATCTGAATAAATCACATTAAACAAAACCATGACGTGACACGAGTACGTTTTCCTTTTTTTTTTACATTAGCACTGTATTACTGTAAATATAATGTACAAATAACATTTTAATCAACAGACTAAAAATCAGTGAAAAGATGTTTCCAGATGTTATTTTATTTAAACTCCTATCTTCATTCTTATTCATAGTATAGGATGTTTTATGTTAATTTTAATTTTATATAATAATACTTTATTATGAATGATAGCTGCTTTGAGGCTGCAGATATTCTACCTAAATTTTAAACAATGCATTATCTTTAGGCCTATGTTGTTGTTTTTTTAGCTAAACTAAATATAAATATTTGTTTGTTAAAAAGAACATGAATTGAACTTAAAGGGTTAGTTCACCCAAAAATGATATTTCTGTCATTAAGTACTCACCCTCGTGTCGTTCCACACCTGCAAGACCTTCGTTTATCTTCGGAAATTAAGGTATTTGGATAAAATCCGAGAGGTTTTTTTTTTTTTTTTATCCTCCATTGTAAGCAACTGAATTACCACATTCAATGACTAAAAAAGTAGTCAAACATCGTTAAAATAGCTTCCGTTTTTACACCCGAATGTAAACACGGATGCTCTGGAACGTAAATAGCGTAGCAGAACGACAGGGGAGAGACGAATTTGTTCAATATAGTTATTAGGTTTTTGCGCACAGAAAGTATTCTTGGTTAAACCACTGTTGTCACGTTGGCTATTTTACTACTTTTTTAGACCTCGAATGTTGTAATTTCGTTGCTTTCAATGGAGGATTAAAAAAAAAAAAAAAACTCGGATTTCATCAAAATATCTAAAGATCCTATACGGGTGTGGAACGACACGAGCGTAATTAATGACAAAAATGTCAATTTTGGATGAACCAACCCTTTAAATGCGCCGAATAATATCAATCCAGGTTTAAACAAGCATGCCAACCACGAGATGGCGCTGTTGCACAGCTTTAAATTGAACAGCAAAAAGTTTACGGTTACTCTCATAATTATGAGGCTGATTTTATGTCATTCTTTAAGCGCATCTAAATAAAGCTTGACGATCAGTCGGGCTGTGCGCAGTATATTCCTGGTCATAGGGTAACTGTCCATGTAGCGTAATTGCTCCCATCACTGCCCCTCCCAACCGAAGCTGAGAAAAACAGCTCAGCCCTCTGTCCTTCTGGGAGGAAAACATGATGAACTGTGAGGATGCACAGCACGTCTTCTTGACACACGCATGAGAAGTGTTTAGGATGCTGCCGTGACTCCACACGCATCCAGGGAGCAGCAGCAGCATCCCTACTCCGGTCCGGATCTGCTCTCATCGCAGCGCGGATGTTGGGAAAGGACCCTCCCGAAGGAAAACAGACGAAAGAAAGATGAAATGTTTCTCCCGGTACCTGCCTTACCTCTTCCGACCTCCGAGCACCCTGCTGTCCTCGAGCTGTCACACGGAAGGTAAGACAGCTGGAGATTGATTTTGCTGGGTCACAGCGCGCTGAAGGGATGCTGCGTAATGACAACTTTCTGTCTGGAAGAGCAAGGGATGTTTATGAGGAGCAATGCTTATTTTACTGTTGAACATGGTAGTGTGTGGTCAAGAATGATTGGGAAAAGAGGTTAGTTTTATTAAATGAAAATAACAATAATATAATAATTTTATTATTAAATGAAGTTTATCTCTATATATATATGGTAGTCTCAAACTTGGTCTATTTGGACATATAAAATAATTTCTTTGACTGATGGAGATCGAAGAGTTTATGCGCTAGAAACTTATTGGATGTTCACGTGTAGATTAAAGATGATTCTATATAGCAATGAGATTGATATATGATTCATATCTGTGTGAATGAGATTTTTCATAATCTATTTAATAAGCCCCCAGTTCCTGAGTGAATGAATACGCTTTTCAGCTTTTCTTCTGACTTGGAGCCTTTTTGTGACTGAACAGTCAAAAGCAGCTTTAAATATTGTCTGGTTGTGCAACTTTGTCTTAAAAAGGCAAATATGTTAAACAGCCTATTTGAACAGATCTATTTGGTCCAAGAAACATCCTTGTATGTGTGAATTTTATGTGCCCTACATCTTCTTTACAACACTGTCGAACCAGCACACTTGTCGACCATAAAAGGCTGATTTATTTTTGCCCTCTGTTGCTGTTTACCGTTTAACAGGAAAATGTGACCCTCTTTATATTCACAAAAAGAACACTGGCTATTCATATAATATTGTACCTGTTTGTGTTTTATTGATCTGCGCTGTGTAAGAATGAAAACGGACTCAAATGTAGTGCCACAGGCTCCGCTTCCCCAGCCTGAAGTTGTAAATCAGTGTTAGATTATTTTTTTTGACACTGTGGTCAGATTTAGTACAACAAAGGTCAAGAAAACTGATGCTTGAGATTTAAATTATCACCTGCATTATCTGAAGAGCAACCTGGTCTCCTTTGAGCAAGAGCAATAACTTCCCATTCTGAATATAAAGATTCAGGCAGTGCATGTGTTTACTAAAAACATAAAGATTCATTGTGCAGATCTTAATCCAACGTGCGTCATGTCATGACCCCCCCCCCCCCTTTCCTGTTTGTTTTTCTTTTGTAATACACAATAAAAGGCAAAAAGCCAAAACCTGGACCATCGCAAAGTTCATCCATCTCTAACGTTAACATGTTCCTTGTGGTAGATGAAGCATAAAACCAAGGGGTTTTGGCTAGTTTGCCCTGATAGATGCCATAATTACACTCTCCACACACTCCATTGTACTTTTAATGTCTTCTCAATGTAAAGCAGTGAATTCATGAAACTTGTAACACTTTACAATAAGGTTCATTAGTTAAACATTATGTATTAACTAACATGAACTCACCATGAGCAACACATTTGTTACTGTATTTACTCATCTTAGTTAACGTTAGTTAATGAAAATACGGTTGTTCATATTAGTTCACAGTGCATTAACTAATGTTAACAAGATTTTAATAATGTATTAGTAAATGTTGAAATTAACATGAACAAAGATTAATTAATGCTGTATAAGGGAAGTTCATAATTAGTTCACGTTAACTAACTTTAAGTAATGAACCTTACTGTAAAGTGTTACCAAGAAACTAAAATTACAGTATTATGTTGTTTTTATTACATTGATTTTTATTGCATTTGTAATTTTATATAACATAAAACATTCTGGCTGAATGATGGCGCCATCATGTAATCAAGATGTGATTGACTGGAACTGGTTGGGTTTGGAAGTGGGGAATTTGAACCTGGGTATTCCCACCACCACCTCCAAATTCTTCTGGAAAGCACCATTAGTCACATGGCTTTTTTTTTGCCGCTCAAGTGATTTACCCAAAAAGCTCAGTTAACAAAAATGACAGATGATAAATCTGAGGGTCCGTTGAGAAAGCTTTCTTCGTGTATTATAGCATTATTATATTTTACAGTGTGGTGTAAACAAGTCACATTAAAGTGAGTCTTTATAGTGATTGTGCTAGATTTAGCTATCATATGCCTCTGTTTAGAGCAGTGATAGTCACAAATTTATTGGGCAGTTTTAATGATACAACAGTAGATTAATTATTCATCGCTGGCTTACTTTGTTGCCAGTCGTGCCAGTGAGTCTGTTTTAGAGAAGCCTTGTGCTCCTGGTCATTTTGAAACAGTTGTAACCTCTATAAGCCAGCATTTCAAAACCCCAAACGGGGTCATGTTGGCTTCCCTAAATGTCAAAATAATACAGCTGACACACAGTTTAGAAGACTGTATGCTGACCAGCATCAAAAGCTCAGCTGTAGCCACCAGCGAGTGTGCAGAAAAACTGATGAGTAAATGAGTGAGAGAGCTTGTGGTTGTGTAACAGAGGTCAGCGGCGACAACTCCGAGGACACGAGGGGAAAACAGGTGTTATGGATCTTTAAAAAAGCTTCATCAGGCTAATGAAGTGCACTTTGGTCATTCCGTTCACCGAGCAAATAAATTGGGAAGGTTGGGAGCCGAACTGATACGATGAGGACGGTTGGAGCGGCGTAGTCTGTCAATGCCCAGGAGTCCGGCTGAGCTTTCAGCGCTCAATATCCGGTCGTTCATTAGTGAAATGACCCGGAGGGCCCGAAGTGAATTTTCTCAGCGATCCATCCAGCCCCGCTGCAAACTAGTTTTGAGGTTGCTTGTTTGTCGAACGAATGGCTGATGTAATATCAGGGTGTTGGCCTAGAGGCCGGGCAGCAGATCATTTATTTCAGCATGAAATGGGGATTGAACCAGAACCGCTGTTATAGCACCTATAAGCAAACTGGGGCAGAAACCCGGGTGTGTGGCCACTGATAAATAGTTTTTTTTCCGAAAGCCCGTTGACTTGAGGAGGAACTCGGCGTGCTTAGTCATTGCATGCTTTCTGATGGGTTATTCATGGGTTGGTGTGTGTGTATATGTGTGTGGTGGACGATCGATAACAATTTTTGATGGATTAACTTTTAAACACTGGTGAATTCCACTTATTTTGCTTGTGTCAGGGAAATACAAGCAGTAGCGTATTATATGCACACACACACACACATATATATGAGAAGCCTCACTGTTGATGGGAATTATACAACATGAGAGTGTGTGTGCAGCCCGAGTTATAAAGTAGATATCATGATATGAGAGGAAGAGTTTTGAGAGGTTAAGTGGGGGAGGAGAGACACCAGACTGTAGTAGACACATTACACAGAGATCAGGTCGATCTTTCAAAGTGCTCACATAACCTCTTTACTAAACAGATTGTATAAGAGTGGCAGCGTGTGTCTAATTTTATTGCTCAGAGAATCTTTTTTCACTGAAGTAATGTTTCATTTATGTATCAACTTTGTCTCTGATCATGTTTCTTCTTAAAATTCCTTAGGAGAAATTCAAAAAGGCATAAATGAAACATTAAAGGGCCATCCTAAGTTTATGTGACTATCTTCTTTCAGATGGACACAATTGGAGATATATTTAAAAATATCCTTGCTCCTCCAAGCTTTATAATGGTTGTGAATGGGGGGCACGTTTTGAAGCCAAACAAATGCTTGTTTGGAGCAAAAGAGATTGGTTTTTGTAAGAAATATATAATCAAAACTTCATAAACTTTGATAACTAGCTTTCGGCAGACGGCTGTATGCATCGAGTTACGGAAGCGGAAGCGGAAGCTTCCTGAAGCCCTGAAGCACAGAGGATAGAGCAAAACAAAACACTGATCATGAATTAGAAATTTTTTAGAGAAATGTCGGAGAATTTTGAAATAAGAAGAGGAGCTTGATTTGCTTTGAAAGTCGTCTTGTGCAGTATGTGTATATGGTCGTCCGCCGGAAGCGAGTGTAAACATTTCAAATATGTATATTTTTCCATATTTACGCGTCGCTTGACTTCTGAAGGCCTGGATTAACCTCCTGGAGCCATATGGATTAGTTTTATTATGGATGGATGCATTTTTTTGGCTTCAAAATGTGCCCCTCATTCATAACCATCATAAACCTGAGGATATTTTTAAATATATCTCTGGTGTGCATCTGAAAGAAGATAGTCATATACACCTAGGATGGCTTGAGGGTGAGTAATTTTTGGGTGAACTATCCCTTTAAATGAGAGTATAGAGCATTTCGCTTTGAAGAATTTTATGAGAAAGTGCATACACTTCTGATTGCACTCTTTAGGATCTTGGAAAATCTGAGCAGATGTGAAACTCGACGTGGTTACACTAGACTTTGAGCACACAAATTTCTGTGGACATTAAAACAGTCGCAATATGACGTCAAACTCTGCGGTGTCTTTTTAAAAAAACATAATTCAGCATATAATACATCTAAAATAATGCAATCTACTCCAATTGCTACGTTGCAATCCTGCATTTTAAATTTTTCATTCTTTTATTTCAGATAAGAGGTCATGCTGTGTACCAGTCTTCTATTGGTCACCCTACTTCATGAGTTGCAGAGTTCACCAAACTTGAACTTTGGAAAGCAGTGCAATTTGCGTGAGATGTCGCCAACATTCATATTCTGCACTAGTGCTGTATTTGAATCGGAAGAATAATGATTGTTTCTCAAACACTACCCACCTTCTGTGATTGGCAGGAAGCCTCAGCCTCGAACAAAAACCATTGGTTAAGTCAGTGTTGTTGTGGTGCTCAAAGAAATGTTTTAATAGCTCATAAGAGGCACAACAAGTTTACATTTTTAAAGGAATCAACCTACAAGTGACTTGCTTTTACATTTTGTAAGCCGTTTTTATTAATATATCCAACTGCATATAAATCTTGGAATGGAGAAAGTAGTTTAATCCAAAAAGTTTTATCATTTATTATACTAGTTTTTTTGTTATGTGCTTTTTGATTCTGATTGGTTGGGCTCCATTCGATGCCATTGTAAATGACTCAACAAACATACACACGTGACTGCATTACATCAGTATTACTGCGCCATTGCGTCTGTGTTGCCTGGCAAACATTACACTTCTGAAACATTTTTAAGTGTGGCCTACATGTTCAAATATGCTTTGGGGTCACCGTAAACTGAATCCTCTAACAGGAGGCTGAGGTTCATCTACTCAAGCTTTGAAATTCTCCAAGCCAGGTGTTTGTGCTTTCATACACACACACACACACACACACACACACACTTTGTCTTTGTCTAAATCCTGCATCAGTTTCCTTTCTAAAGAGGTGGATGCATTAGTCTTCCGTCCACTCTTTCAGCGAGAGAGATGAGAAACCACAGCAGCACAAATCCTGCTTTGTGTTCTCCAGACTGAGGGCAGGTCAGCTGATTCAGATCTGTGAAGAGACTCCAGGAAAAAGCAAGAGAGGGAGTGGAGGGACAGAAAGAGAGACTCCTTAATGCATGTTACCTATATTTTTGCTTGGCTCCCAGCCGTTTTACTGTGTTCTCCGATAAGGAGCTCCATTGTCTTGGCTATATTCTGCACATCCAGGAAACACTGAGCAGAAGGAAAGCACAGCTTAAAAAAAGAAACCTTTTGGATCAATTACCTTTTTTCCCTTCTGGTACATGACTAAGCAGGGAGATGAAGACATGGACCAAATGAATCAGCACTCTCTCTCTATATATGTCCTTGTTGAATGTTCTTGATTTCTGCAATGATGTCATCGTGCTACTTCACACATGCATATTTTTGGTCTTTCTTTCAAAGGAAAGGCAGTGGCACAGACGCCAGTTTTAATTATTGATGCAACATACGAGCGTACGTGCAAATTGTGTTATTGCATAATGCTGTGTGTGTTCATGTGTGCGTACTTGAATAAGTAGGCCAGGAAAATCCATTAATATGCTATGCAAAAAACATACATCCTCACTTCCCTCCCTCCCCCTGTAAAATTATTTATACCCAGGATGGCCTACCGGAATAGGCTTTTCTTCACGTTTAATGAAAGTTCTCGGAGAGGCGCCAGGCCTTTTGCAGCTGATGAATCACGAGTGGCGCACAGTTTGGAGAAAAAACATCGATACCAAACTCCCACACTATGGAAAGTGACAGACTCTAAGGTCATCTCACTGTACCACTGATCAAGTGCTGGAAATCTGTCATACATGCCCTTCAAAAGGAGACGTATTTTTACAGCATTTATTTTTTCACTTAAGTCCACTAATACTTTTAGTCAATCTTGTAATTTAGTTTTCCACTATGCAACTGGATGTATATAAATGCATTTTTTTTTAAAAATAATTAATTTTTTATTGAAATATTTTTATATTCAAAAGTTTGGGGTCGGTAATTTTTTTAAATGTTTTTGAAAGGTCAAAAATACAGTAATAATAAAAATATTGTGAAATTTTATTAACACTTAAAATAAAACTTTTCTGTTTGATGCAAAGCTGAATTTTCAGCATTATTCCTCCATTCTTTAGTGTCACATGATCCTTCAGAAATCATTCTAATATGAATATGCAAGTCATAAGACATTTCTTCTTTTTTTTTTATCAACTGTTGTGCTGCTTAAGCCTTTGGTCCTCTGGTCAAAAATGACCGAAAACTTTTACATTTTGAAATTATTATTATTTTGCTTCATCGGAATGGGATGAAACATTGAGGCTTTTGTCGCAGTAGCTATGTGAAAACACAAAAAAATCATGGACCCCCCACCCCCCACACACATATCGGTTCATGAGCCGCTTGAACTGAGCAGTTACAGCGACCCGTCACAACACATTAAAGAGCCACTATATGGTATTTATTGTTTGAACTATTTTAAATATGTAACTGTTTCATATCAAAAGTAATCTGCTGTCTTGTCTGTTGACACGTTGTCCTCTTTGCTCCACAATGTATTTTTCACTGCGTGAGAGCAAATGGCTTGTTGGACATAGCAACGCTAACTAAAGAGGGGGGTGGGTCTTTGCGAAGGGTCAATTGCACACAGGTAGAGACACACACACACACAAACACACAACATACTATTATACACACAAATAAACTGGTGTGACTGTAACAATATGGTAAAACTGAGCCAAAAGACAAATAAGAGGTTGAAATCAAATCAGACCCAAATTTATTTAGCTGTGATGAATGCATACCTGTTCATTTTTGTCACATTTTCATTGAATTTTGCTGTTATGTGTAAAATGTCCACCTCTACGTTCAGGTTTGACTGCTGTCAAATTAATGCAAAAACTGACACTTCAAATCAACATTTCAAAAAAAAATCTAAACCTTGACAAAAAGTAGTCTTTGAGAATGCCTAAGTATATATCCAAATACACAACTTAATGAACATAAGTACTTATGCCTAAAACCACTTGTAGAACTTATATTAACCACTTTATATAGAACTATGTAGGAATCTAGTGGTTACAACATGGTATTACATAGGTTTTTCTTTTTTTAACCCCTACCAGATGCCACCCCTAAACCAATATTTTTGTCGAAAATTGTGATCAATGTTTTTCAGAGTTCTTTATTAATGTATACTGTCACTTTTGAACAATTTATTGCAGCCTTTCTGAATAAAAGTATTAACTACTTGGGGTTAATATAACTGAACACAAATTTTTCAACAGTAGTGTAAATAAAAGAAATTAGGCCTATAAATCTTTTTAAACCTCTAATAAAGAAAATATCAATGTAATGTCCATTTACTAATCTTTTTGCTGTTCTATTTGCCCCTTGATCACCCCGTTGAGGCTAAAATCTTTAGCGTTTAGTGGTTGTATGTTAATGTTCATTTGATGACAACCATGATGATTTCTAAATAAACAATTTTTTGAAGCTTAGTTTCCAAGAGTTCTCCGTGAACTGAGCAGGAGCTTTACATTAGAAAAGAGCATGTCTACATAGTACATCAAAAACTGGTTTATTTTTAAATAGCTGTTTTACATTAGATATCCGCAGTGTCTGATCAACATGTAGATAGTGGTTAGTACCAAAACTATGGACTATGTTTAAAGCTCAAGCTTGTTCAAACCAGATGGAGAAAGGTGGCATATATCAGCACGTTGCATGTTTGAAACATCGTGTATTAGGAGAGCTGTCCAATTCATTTGACTAATTGAGCAATGTGACGCAAAAACCCATCAACTTCCATCGGCTCTTTTTATCTAACATGTTTTATGCTAATGACCTTTGGACTAGAGGACTCAGAATAGATCTAACAAGGCCTTGATGAGGACCCTCCTCCTCTCTCTGTTAGTGGCGTGTGAGTCACGGCTAACACACAGCAGCACACTCAAGGGATGCAAACACAGCCTTGCAGTTACACATGATTGACAGGCTCATGCAGACCGCCTTAAGAGGAGGTTTGGTTTCACTTTTGGTTGTCGAACAGAACAAATCTGTTAAAGTTCCGAATTAAGGCCAAAAAGTTCTATCTTGGTCTCGTCAGACCGGAGGATCTTATTTCTCACCATCTTGGAGTCCTTCAGGTTTTTTTTTTAGCAAACTCCATGCGGGCCTTCATGTGTCTTGCACTGAGGAGAGGCTTCTGTCAGGCCAATCTGCCATAAAGCCCCGACTGGTGGAGGGCTGCTGTGATGATTGACTTTCTACAACTTTCTCCCATCTCCCGACTGCATGTCTGGAGCTCAGCCACAGTGATCTTTGGGTTCTTCTTTACCCCTCTCACCGAGGCTCTTCTCCCCCGATAGCTCAGTTTGGCTGGACGGCCAGCTATAGGAAGGGTTCTGGTCGTCCCTTGGCCAGATCTGTGTCTTGCCACAATTCGGTCTCTGAGCTCTTCAGGCAGTTCCTTTGACCTCATGATTCTCATTTGCTCTGACATGCACTGTGAGCTGTAATGTCTTATATAGACAGCTGTGTTGCTTTCCTAATCAAGTCCAATGAGTATAATCAAACACAGCTGGACTCAAATGAAGATGTAGAACCATCTCAAGGATGATCAGAAGAAATGGACAGCACCTCAGTTAAATATATGAGTGTCACAGCAAAGGGTCTGAATACTTAGGGCCATGTGATATTTCAGTTTTTCTTTTTTTAATAAATCTGCAAAAATGTCAACAATTCTGTGTTTTTCTGTCAATACGGGGTACTGTGTGTACATTAATGAGGAAAAACTTGAACATAAATGAACAAAAAAATTTTAGCAAATGGCTGCACTATAACAAGAGTGAAATTTAAGGGGGTCTGAATACTTTCCGTACCCACTGTATACCACATCATATCACATATAGTAGCTTATCATACATTAGAGCTTATCATATTTCATAATATAATTATTGTAGTGCATCGTGTATCATATATGACAGTAAATTAATGGGAAAAAATAAGGTTGTTTTGCTGGAAGTAACAATCACACACGTGACTGCACAGCTCCAGATTTCCAACACATTTCTTAGCTCAGGTCATTTCCACCCAGTCAGGCAGTGCTGCGTCTATTAATCGATATCCCTGTTCATGAATGTTTGTGTACTGAGGTCACTTCTTTCCTTCAGAGATCGCATTTGCTCTGGAAAAGTCAACGTTTGTGTTTTCATAGGGAAATCTGGTTTTGGGAAGTGTTTTGCATGCAAGGTCCCGGAGCCGTGTTGCGTCTGGTAATCCCCCCTTTTACTCACCACTCTGCGTGATTTCCCTCCGGCTCGTGGGATTAGGGACTTGAGGATTGTCCTCGCATGATTGAATGGAATCTCTAAGATCAGGAAAAAATGCACATCTGGGTCATGCATTTCCAGGTCAAAGAGCCTAAAATGTTTACAGACATGTCCAGAGGTAAACCGAGACAGAGACATGATGAATCAAGGTCTTATGCTAATATTCATTTCAGCAAACATTGCTTTGTCTCCTTCAGGATGCTTGTCAAGTTAATATTTTGGTGTGGTTATGTTGTATAGAGACAGAAATTGGGTGAAAAGCAAAAGAAAAAGGCAAGAGTATTAAAAGGAGGACTAAGCTGGTGGTACATTGCTTCTTCTTTTTTTATAAAGAAAATGTTTTTAAAAGGGAAGACGTTTTGAAAGTGAAAAAGAATACATTATTCTCAAAACTCTCTGCTGTCTACACTTTTGAGGATTCCTTTCTGTTGTTCTCCCAAAGTCTTTTTAAAAGATTTTACAAAAAAGTCTTGTAATATTTTATTGGCCTGTCCAGTGACAAAAAAAAAAAAGTTGAATCTTGTATAATACAAAAGTTGAAAAGTGCTTAACTTATCTTGACGAGTTACAGCAATGTAAAAACATGTTGTCATAACTTATTGATCATATGAATTTTTACTGTGTGTGCACTTGTCAACACAAGAGACATTTCAGAATGTTCAATAAGAGAACTATGCAGAACGAGAATATTTCTGGAATTTATTCATACCAGAATAAAACCAGACTGCAATGTAAGTTTGCAGAGGATGAAAATATTGTCCCGAAAATCAGGCCGTGTTTATTTGAGCTTTCACCTGCTGAGAACTGAGATGGAGACCGGGACGTACAGGCTTAAAGTCAAGTTCATCCTCTAGAGTATCAACATTTCCAAAAGATAACGTTTCATTACTCTGTTCATTACTCTGATATTTTTAGGCCACGCTCTTGAATGTTTGATTCTGATTAGTCACCGCATTCAGTGTTCAGATATTTGGCTTTTCCAGGTAACTAGAACTGATGGTGAGTGAAAATGACCTCTGAGGGCTTCAGTTTTAGTATTACTGTAATGTTGTTGCAGCTGTGTTCATATTTTCATCAAAAACACATACGAAGACAAACATTTTTAATTTAACGTGCACTAATAAATTGTTCACAGTCAGTCCAGGAAAGTATTAAAGTCGTGGCATATTGTATCTTGAACAAGAAAAAATTTTGTCCATGGGGATTTGGGGTTTGCAATTGACCCTTCGCAAATAGTTTGATTGACAGGCGATCTGACCAATCATAACCCCTAATCCGCCATTTTGTCTGACAAAGCAGGGGAGTTAGTAGATTAATGTTGGTAAATTTGAAATTCAAAAATTGTGTGTACTCGCGTCATTCCTTCTGATGTCTATTCGTGTTTATTTGATGCTATAAAATGAGCCGATCGAAGGAGGTACACCAATCCGACACGACACATTAAAGAGCCACTATACGGTATCGTTTAAACTTCTTAAAAAAATTACGATATATTAAAGATGAAACTGTTTCATGTCTGTCTCCGCGTTGCCAGTGTCCTCTTTGCTCCGGGATGTATTTTTCACTGCGTGAGAACATGATGTGTGGCGTGAGAGCGCATGGCTGGTCGGACAAAGCAACAGTAACTAAAGGGGGCGGGTCTTTGCGAAGGGTCAATTGGTGGATCTCATGCGAGTGACAGGTTGTCCCGCCCTCGCATCATAAGAGAATGCCGTTGCCAGAGGGAGGGGAAGTTATTTTGATGAAATGAATTTAAAAAAAAAAAAGTGCACCCATAAATTGTTTATAATAAATCCTGCAATATTCCATTAAAAAAAGGTCCATTTTGATTTCATAGTGACTTTAAGAAGGTAACCAGTGTCAATTTTAGTTTCATCTTAAGTTTAAGAGACGAGGCTGTTTCTCTGTTGTAGCACAGGTTGTCATAGAGACACTGTGACTCTGCTGGTATTGATCAAAGCAGAACAAAATGTCCTTGCCCCATTAGTGCTTATTTACACAGCTAATGAGCACTTTTCCTCTTTTAACCTCAGTTACACCATATCTTCTCCAGTCTGGGCTTTTGTTCTCAGATTAATACACCCGATATATCTCTTCAACAGCAAAAGACTTATGGACCACTTCTCGTGTCACGAACTCTGTGAGAGGGCTCTAATTTTATGGTAATTACCTCTTGCGTTTCGTTTCAGTTCAGGCAGGTAATTGGACTAAGGTATTTGAGCTCGAGTATTTTTACATATATATATATATATATATATATAAAAGTACTTTTTTAGATGAAGAGTTCTCTCTTTCAGCTCTCCATCAAAGGCTCAACATCAAAACTCTCAAGGCTGGAGGAGGTTGGTTTTGAAATGCGTGGAGTTAGCCGTCCAGTATGGAAAAGAGTTATTCAAACAGCAAATCTTTAATATGAAAATACAGCTTCATTAGTTATCCTTCAAAACCTTCAGTCAAAGCACATTCTTGAAAGAACAATTAAAGAACACTTCTATAAGAAATCCAGAAATCCAGAATCTTTACATGCTGCTTTTTAAAGAACATAACTACCTGATTTGTTGGCTTTAAAGAGCCACAAAATGAGAGAGTTCAACAATTCCCCCACAGTCCATATATTTTAAATAAGCTGCAAAAATGCCTCGTTCTGGACTTCTGCGACTTTGACAATACACGATTGAATTTATTAATGTGACTACCAGCATTTACATATCAACGACGCCTGTTCGCTCATGCTCGGTTTTGAAAACATGCTGGAACGGAAGAATCCACATTTCTGGAGCTTTGTGCTTATAGCTTTACATGAGACACAAACAAAATGGTTCTAGAACTGGAAGATATTTCGCAAAACAGGTCAATAAAAACAGCAGCAAACGGGCTTATAAGATGAAGATTTTTCTGTTGGGGTACAAGTGAACGTCTAAACGACAAATAAAAGTAAAGCAAGTAGATGGTACTTGGGTTTAAAGGTGTTTTTGTACTCTGCTTATGACTATTTGTGTACATGTAAATTAGCCAATGTAATGCAGGCTTTGTAATAACAAATATTGAACCAAACAACAAACCCACAGCCCGAGTGTTGCACTGTTACTTATTTCATGCAAAGAGGATGTTTGCATAATGCACAGCAGCAAAAACAGCCAAACAAAAAAACTAAAATTATAATTGCATAGACAAAACAAAATCACCCGTTATAGCCTATGACCCATTTAATGTAGTTAATGAAGGTGCAAGGAGCATTTGTCGGTGGAAAGTCTACGGAACAAAGGAAACATACAAAAGTGGAAATGTTGACATACATGGGAATCTCTAATCAGTATCAAAACTACACCTTGCTGAAACTAAATCTGAAATAGATTCTTCACTTAATAAGGAACCATCTGTGTTGGACTGGCACACTGGTCCACCACATGCCAAATGGCTTTTATATGCAAAACAAGAGGGATTCATTGTCATCTCTAACGTTTCTGGGTATCTCCAGTACAGACAGAATTTTTTTGATGTTGCTCTGATGCAGCTTAGAGTGGAACAGTTGGAGCCTCAGGACTGCAAACAGTCCTACAGCAGAGCATTGATCCAGCTCTGTTTCCTCTCAAAAGCGCACGCTCCAGGCACTCATGGGTAGACTGGGGACACGGGCTTGTCATTTTGTTTAATACGACACAAAATGGGTGAATTTTAGTTCAGAATGCTTGTGTGCACGTGTATGTGAGGGTGTGTGTGTCTCAAAGTGAGATACATCATTGTTTTTTTTTTTTTTTGGGGGGGGGGGGGGTTGGGGGGGTGAGTTTTATTGGACATTGAAAGAGAACTTTGTTTTGCAAGAACAACATTTGAGAAAGCATGAATGAGGGGTATGGTCTCTTTGAGATCTTAATTCTTCTCCTAGACCGCAACCAAAGAGGTTTTCTCTACGACTTCTCATATGTGTCTTGAGTTTCAAAGGAGACTGCTTGGAATTGCCGATAAAATAAGTCCGCAAACTTAAGTTCAGTGAACTTAAATATTCATCATCAAAATCTGAGCTATGATATTTACATACATTTTAGCTCTGTAATCATGTCATTTGTCTATTTGCATGCCATTTTTGTGTCATTTGTATCTAATTATATTTCTCATGACCGTTTTTACAAGAAACATCTGAGGCAATGGTAATTCTTAAATCAAACATGACTGAGAATTCAATAAAGTGTCCTGAGCTTTGAAAGTTTTGATCAATAAAATTGTCCTCCGAGTCTTCGCTCTCTCTCTCTCTCTCTCTCTCTGTGTGCGTGTATGAGCGTTTTTGTGATTTTCATAATACCAGTTGTATGATACGTATTATGACGTAAACATGAAATATGAGGACATTTCAGGAGTCCTCATACTTAAAATGGCTTTAAAAGCTTGCTAAACAATGTTTTATTAAAAAACGTTTTCTGTAGTAGGTAAGGTTTAGGGCTAGGGCTAATGTAGGGGGATAAAATGTACAGTTTGTACAGTATAAAAACCATTACACATATGTGGGTGGGCATTATTTGGCACAGAAGATGTTTTGTTTTTTTACTCGCACAAAAGCTGGTGGATTGACATTTGACTCATGAAGATGGAGTAAATATTTGAACTCTACATATGTGCTCTTAAAATCAAGTGATGTGCAGTGACTTGCAGTCTATCTTTTGGGTGTGTCACAGCGCTCTCTGCTGCTCAGTTTTGAAAATTACTATTTCCAGAACAAGAGAAGGGAGCTGCTCTCACTATAAAGAGTTACTATGGTACTGCCTTTATTTATTTAGAACATGGTATAACACTCTCACATATGTTTTTCTTTTTCTTTTTTGGCATCTATGGTTCCATGAAGAACCTTCCAAATCCATGGAAACTAATTATGCACCTAAAGGTTCTTTAGTCTGTTAAAGCATCCTTCACACCAAGAAAACAGTCATTCTTTTAGGAGCTGTTCACTGACAGGTTCTTGAATGACAAAAACGGTTCGCCTTAAACGCTTTTTTGGAGTGCAGTACCATGGGTTTTTGAACATACCATTGCAATACCATTTTTTTGTACATGTACATACCATGGTAGTGGGGTGAGTGAGCATGTAACAGCACGATTTCAAGTGTATGATATCACTTTAATGCATCAGTTAATATTGATTAACTTACATTTGAGACACATTATTGCCAGTTACATTAGTCTATTAAGTTCCATATGAACCATAGCAAAATCAAACACTTTATCTCTGCGCATCAGTTTTTGTTCCTGAATGAATCAGTATATAAAAATACCTTCCCATGCTATATGAATATAGCACAAATTCAGTATCATGGTATATACTGTAATCAATTGGCATCGTGGTTCACAGTGTTGATGTATGAAGTTTAAACCAGCAGATGGTGCTGTGGCATATCAACAATTTTTGTTCCTTGTGGTACAGGGTGAATAACGCTCTACATATACCACATATAGATTTGTTCAAAAGTCTTGTCATTAACTAGAAAGCACCACTAAAGAAAAAAGTGAAGGAAATTAAGTAAAATTAAGGGGGGAAAGGTGAAAATTAAAGGGAACAACAACAACAAAAGATTACATTAAGGATGAATTTAAATATAAAATGGTTTAAAGTAGGCTTAAATCTCTCACATTCAGTCTCACTCACTGTAAATGACAGGATTGTGTCGCTGACTGCCACATGGCCATCACCATATGTTGCCAGACTCGATGTAGCGTGCAAAGCCTGCTTTCCCTGGAGCACCTGTATCCTCCTCATGCTCTACTGTCACAAGCAGCTCAACGTCTCTCATAGGGTTGCCAACTTCAGAAAATGAAAATAAGGGACAATAGTGGTTCTTTATAGGAAAATATGGGACACTCAAATGCTGTTATTCAGCAAAGATGAATTAAATTCTTTCTATTTCAGATAAACGCTGTGCTTTTGAACTCTATTATCAATGTTGAAAACAGTTGAGTGCAATTGTTTTTCAGATTTCTTTGATGAATAAAGCAGAAGTGTTTATTGCGCATCAACTCAAATGCTTATCATGAACATAATGATTTCTGAAGGATCATGTGACACTGAAGACTGGGGTAATAATGCTGAAAATTCAGCTTTGATCACAGGAATAAATTGCATTTTACAATATATTCAAATAGAAGACAGTTTGCAATAAAGGGAGCCAGGCAGTGCTTAACAGAACTGACTTTGTCTGTCTCTTTTGCCAAAAACTCAATGTACAAGCACACTCTTAAAGTGGTAACAAACCAGAACTTTTCTAACTCATTATCATAACATCTCTCCCGTGAGAATCAACATTACCAACCCCACACAATCCAATCAGAATTTCTTTTTTCCCCACAGTATCCTAGTACAGGCTATTTAACAGTGATCCCCACTATAATCTAAAGATTAAGCCTATTATGTGCTTTCGTTTGGCATTCTGATCTCCTTAAAGTCTCTGAAGTTTCACCAGGGGAGGTTGGTTCACTTTCTGGAGGCACAGGAGCCCCTTGTGGTGCAGAGATGGTTACTGCAGAGCTTTGTGCGGATGGCAGTTGTTGAGGAACCTTTCTTCTAACTCAGCACTCTCCCTTTTCTCAACCCCTCCAGCATGATTGAGACAACCCCACTGCTCTGTCACTGACAGCCCCACTACCCAGGATATATTTTTCACAATGGCTCCCGGTAACTAGTACTGACCTCTGGCGAAATTCCTAACAAAGACAGTCTAACCTTCCCCAAAACTCCCCTCTCTCGCATGCTTGTCATGCTAAGCTTTCTACTTCTCTTGCTGGACTCTCACATTCTCCCCAACATCAGGATGCAGCAAATGACTACATGAAGCAGTCCATGTATTGAAAACACTTGACAGAGTGTGTCAGTTGTCACATCAGCTGTAAAGTTTTTCAAGATGCGTGCTTCACTTGGGGCAGACATCCACCATGACCAAGGACATCACACCCATGAAAGGACCTGCGAAATCCAAGTACAACCTGGACCAAGGCCAGGGAGAACCTGTTGAGGGTATTTTCTAGGGTTGGCACTCCCTGGAGTGTTGAGCCTTGTTTTTGAGTTCTTGATCCATATTTGGCCACCAGACGTATACCCTCACTATATGGACCTCCTGTAACACCTGTAACCCGTCCTGGCAGAGGTACCACCACCTTTGAACCCCACAAAATGCAACCATTCTGAAGATCTGACACATTTTCCAGCTTTGGGGCTTCCTCGATGGCCCTGACTGTTTCTGGCACTGGATAGAGTGCCTGGGCTGATATTTGAAGGTTTAAAGAAATGAGGAGTAGGATTGGGCTCCGTGCAAAGTTTCACCGTGGTGCCCCACAGGTTGCCCTGTTCATCCTTAAACACATCTGGACACCTTGTGTAATAACGTCCTCTGCACAAAGCCCATTTATGAGCCTAATCTCGCCCCACAATCTTTGAAATGGAGTCTTCAGACTTACAAAAATGGATGCACTCTGTATGGTTTTCATACAGAATTCTTCTTTGATGCCTTAAATACAGGACAATTACGTATTATACGGAACGGTTGGCAACCCTACTCACAACCGATAAATTACACACAAGCCGTTTCTCAATATGCGTTCTTTTCTGTACTTATGTTTTTATGGACTTGTGAAATGTCATGACACTTCTTCTCCAAGTTCACTTCTAGTCAAGTACAGTTCCCCCATATTTTCGAGAGATGCATCGATAAACTGGATCGAGAGGTGACTTGTGTCGACTTGAGACGGCCAGGTATCTCAGAATACATCTCGCACTAACCTGCAAGTGTTATTGTTGTGCTTGTTTTCTTTCCTCTTTTGTTAAGCCTGGAGCAGAAGGACTTGCCAAATGCGTTATCCTGACTGCCCTATCCCTGTGTTCTACATCTCCAGCCTCAGTGAGCGGTCCAGGGCATGCCTCCCAAGGAGTGGTCTTTGTGAGGACTTCACCACATTTGTGGGTGCTGGTGAACATCCAGTCGGCATTCACCGTCTGCTATGCAGAGGACGCAGAGCCCTGTCAGCCTTCGGATGTAACAGAGCCCTATGCCTACCACAGACACAGAGTCCCATGTTTCTGCCCAGCTCAGAGTCTCCGGTGTCTCTGCTGTTTTCGTCCATCTCAAAATCGACAGCCTCCCTCTCCTGCCTCCTCTACCAAAGCCATTCAGTTCCTCAGCTCTCCCAACGCTGATTCCTTTCAGTTCATTGGCTCATCCTCAGTTGGCTCCCTGCTGTGTTGTGGATCCACCTCAGTTCTTCCAGTCCCAGCTCTGCTTAGGCATGAGGATCCATCTCCCCCTCTAGCCACTGAGCCCTGGATTAGCTCCACCTTGGCGCCATACTCCCTCATGTCCACCCCATGTACCATCATCCCACCAGTTTCTCCCTCGTCCCCTCGTCTTCGCCCTGGTCAGGCTTCACCCTGGTTCCACCACTGGGAACTGGGTAAAAGGCTGTTTGCTTGAATATATGTATATGTATATATATATATATATATATATATATGTATGTATATATACACACATACATATATATATATACACACACTCACACACACACACATATATATATGTGGATTATGGATTAGTGAAATACAGAGGACAAATTCCGAGTATGAGTTACCATGGCCTTCACATGTCACTTTAACTTTGAGTTCCTGTGATTAAATAAATATTTCATTATTTATCAGCAAACTATCAAACTATTGTTTTTGATATTGATATTTTATGAATATCAATATCAAAAACAAATTAATTTATATTCTATATGACAAATATATAAAAACGTGGCAACCTATCCTAACCTGACATACTGTTAAATTCAGATTAAGATCTACCGTCCTTATATAGATAGCTCATGCTTGAATGATACTGAAAATTTTAATTATTTCTTTTTCTATAATTCCTTTCATTAATATAAATGTCAGAAATATATATATTTTTGTCATCGCACAACTCCATTGATCTCTATTTCTTTTCAGTCTGTGTTTTCTACTTATAATGGTTGTCATCACGCTATCAGACGGTAACCCTAGATCTGTGCCAGAGAGCAGGGACAGTGAGGAAGACTATGGTCCTAAAGCGCCCCTGGGCACAGAAGCGTGAAAGGGGGGAAGGGGGTGTGAATATGTGAGAGTGAGAGATTTGAAGACAGAGAGAGAGAGAGAGAGAGAGAGAGAGAGGAAAGAGTGATTGAAGAAGACAGGCAGAGAAGGAGTGGGAAAACAGAGCGGGTGGCCCGTGTGAGGTTCTCGGTGGACAGCTTGGCATCCCTGCGGGGGAAGACTGCTGCAGCCTGCCTGTGATCAGTCCTGGCAGCTGCTCGTCCAAATGGGATTGTCCTGCAGATTAAGGGTCTGTGTTGGGGCAGAGGAGAGGGGAGGGGTCCGGAAGGAACGGGAGGGGCTCTGGGCTGGGCAGGGCTGTGTAAAAACCCGCCAGTAACTCTAGTGGGGCTTGTTAGAGCTCTGGCAGAGCGCAGTTGTTGAGACAGACTCGAGAGATCTAAACCCCTGTTCTCTCCCAGTCACTATTAAAATATTCATCATTGGAGTAGAGTTATTCCAGTCATGCCAGACAGAAAAACCCTGGAGACTGACTGCCAACATGAAGAGCTGTGCTTTTTACACCATAATTGGCTGACCGAAAAAATATATCTTGTTGGTATAGAGCGGAGACACCAGGTGATGGTGCAGCCATTGTAGATAATTACTACAGGCCACAATTAAATGATTACACATAATTACAATAATGGTGCAAATTTGGACATGGATCATACAGACATGAAACAAAATGTTCTGACCTACAAGCCTAGTTTAATCTCTTATCTTACCTATTTTTATTTCTTTTTTTCACAGGTTTTTAATGGTCACTGTGGGCCAATTAATAGTCTAGATGACAATATGAGAGAGAGTGGTTTCTAGGCCTGTCTCGAATTGTCCTCAAATGAGCCACGGGTGTGTGCATCTTCCCACAGTTTAGATTTTTTTTTCTGTGCATGGAAATATTCTCAGCTAATCCTTAATGTGTTGAGCAAAATCATATTAAGATGCTATTACTCTACATGTGTAGCTCACCTAAAATAGTTCATTTCAGCGCTCATTTTTGCTTGGACAATTAACCTTCATGTTAGGCATGCTTGAACTGCATTAGAGCAGCTATAGTTTAAATGATGATGTTTAGGTTTTTTAATGATCCAATGACACAGACAGCTGTTGTGCTGCATAGCAATGTTTTGTTCCATAAGCAGTTTCCTAGCAACTGATATGATGGTAAAGGATTGAGCTATGGTTATCTTCCTTTCAATCGCAACAACTGGGAATGGCTGTGAAACTCTGTGTTTTCTGTATTATTATTCTTGGATTCACAGTAATACATTTCCTTGGAAACGAGTGAAAGTGTGTGTGTGTGTGTTACTGGGGCACAGACAGAATATTTACACAGGCCTTTTGAGATCAGCACACACTTGTTTGTATTTGCTCTCTTCCTTTCTCTCTTGGACTTTCTTGTTCTTTCGTATAATATCTATTTATATATATAATATGTAAAATTTATATTCATTTATGTAAATATTAAGCAGTACAACTGTTTGCAACACTGATTATAACAAGGAATGTTTCTTGAGCACCAAATGGACCCTTTTGACAGACTGCGATTGATTTATATCAATATTGTAAATCCTGCAAAAAAAAAATATATTTTCATTTTTTATATGTATGTATATTTATAACAATATATATTGTATTACATTACCGTTGCATCAAATAAAAAAAAAAAAAAGGTTAACGTTGCTGTGAGGGTGTTTTGCAGCGGCTATGGAATGACAAGAAAATTCTCTTTCCTGATAACTTGTGCAAATGGAAACACAAAAAAAATATATTTAACAAAGTCTCTCATTCACCGCTATGAAGTTAGCCCAACCATGACGACTTCCGCTTCTGAGAAACCCGGTAATGAGAAAAGGGATCTTAGGCCCGATTCGAGGCTTCTCGCAACTGACTTTTTGTCTTAAAATCCTCAATTGTACGGTGTCATTATGATTATTTTACTGATCCCGATTACGACGGAGCCTGCACGATCCTAGCATGTTTGTTACGACTTTTGATCTGGCAAAAAGACAATCACTTGTTGCCACCTACTGGAAAGAAAGAATCACTGATCAATCCCTGCCACTAAAGCTGCGTTCACACTGGTACGCAGAATATATCAATTTAAATATTATATTAGATTGTATGCCACCCAACTATCACTCTTCATAAAATGCAAAAGTGTACTTTCTCATTTTTCCAATTAATCAAACCATTAGATGAATTATTTGTGTATGTGTAAATATTGTTGTGTAACTGACCTGTCTGTCTTACAAATAATCTACCCAGTGTGCAAGTCTTTGTATCAGTGTGTTACACGCAATGATGGAGTGAGCTACTCAATCTTTTAATTGGAATGGCTTCACATGTAAACTGGCCTGACAAAGGCGCTTGCCTCTAGGCTGGTTTTAAAACGTTCAGCCCAAACTATGCATCCAACTGGTTGTCTCTCCCAACCCCCATCTTTTTCTCTTGCTCTGTCTCTTTCACTCTTTTTTTTTATCCTCTTCCCATGATGATCTTATTTTCTTTGTTTATAACATTTATCACTTCTGTCTACATTCATAAATGTCTCAATTTAATTATATTTCATATACTGTTTATTTATGAAGCAAAGAAACACATGTTAGGTATGAAGACCTTGTTTAGTCAGCTGCTCTGAAATGGACCTCAGTCAGTATTGGTTAGTCCTTACATGGACGCATTAAATTAAATACCCAATTTGTGTACTATTCCATGACTTTTTTTTTTTTGTATAAATAGTGTTAGTGGTGTGTTTACCCTGAGAATTGAAAAAGTGCACTTCAAATACCCAGATGACGCACTTATTTAGCCAAAACAAATTTGTAATGTTATGATTCACCTTGTTTGAATTTATGGTTTATATCACTTTAATGAATAATTTTTTGATGGGCAATGTTGCACTCTGATGTTGAATTACAAAATAACCTTATACAAATCATACACTATAGTGTATACAGTCACGTGGGACACAACTCAAGCGTTCTATATCCTTTGTGTGTTGTTTTTTTGTGTGTTTTTTTTTGAAAATCCATTTACTGAAAACGCCGCTAATTATAGCCCACAAGTAGTAATTTTCTGCAGGATGCATGATTGAGGATCAAAGAATCAATAGCGATGTATTGATTAACCATTGTGAAATTACTATGACTGCTCTCTTCTTCGGCTTTAATGATTGGTCTGTAGCGCTGCAGGCTTTCAAGGACCGGCGTCCTCAGGCCAACACAATTACTGCACATCAGTGCAAGCAATTGGCCATGAAGATATCACTGCATTGTAATTAACTTCATGTTTTGTGTTGTAACCTTGATGCACACCATTGCATGGGATAAGCTGCAAAAGAAAGCCTCAGGGCTTGAGTGTTTTAAATGGCATCATACATCTCCGTGAGACCAAAGGTTTTCCGGG
This sequence comes from Opsariichthys bidens, assembly GCA_037194245.1. Lineage (NCBI taxonomy): Eukaryota > Metazoa > Chordata > Actinopteri > Cypriniformes > Xenocyprididae > Opsariichthys > Opsariichthys bidens. Next base: position 2,865,294 of record CM074297.1, read on the forward strand.
AGCACAGACATTTCATTTGCGAGAGTATATATCGATCTTTTCATATTTGATACTGCCGTTTTATTTGTAATAGGCAATTCAGGAAGCAAAGACCAAAACAGTCATTGTTCATGGAGTATAAAGGCTGGGTGGAAGAGAGTCCCAGGTGGCCTTAAAGAGACGTGCATAGGCAGGCCAGTACTAGAGCTTTTCTTAAAGGAATATTTACCCAAAAAATTACTATTTTGTAGGGCTGCACGATGTGTCGTTTTAGCACTGATATCGCGCACCTGGAATATTCACATCGCAGGACGTGTGATGTCTAGCACAGGGATTGTTAAGCCGTTTTGACTAGACACCACAGTTCAAAACGCACATGATTGTCAGATTAATTGCAAAGTTTAACCATCATAGTTCATCATTTTAACGTGTTTTAGGTCCTGTCAGTGAGCACAACACAAACACTCTGAATTCTGTTCACTTCTGTGTCTGTTTTTGCTTGAACAGACACATACCCAGACACATTATGTCAGGGTAGTCGTGGCCTAGTGGTGAGGGAGTCGGGCTTGTAATCTGAAGGTTGCCGGTTCGATTCCCACGCCGGCAGGAATTGAAGGTGGGGATTGTGAATAAACAGCACTCTCTCCACCTTCGATACCATGACTAAAGTGCCCTTGAGCAAGACACCTGACCCCTAATTGCTCCCCTTGTAAGTCGCTTTGGATAAAAGTGTCTGTTAAATGATGAAAAATGAAAATGTCAAAATGTCCATCTCTGAAGCAGATACAGGCATTTTGACATAATTTTACGTGTATGAGTCTACGAGTAAACATAGCTTAGGAAATGCAAAGAAACGGATGTGTAGCATTGTATTGTATCCACGCATTCGGTCTTAAAGTGACAGCAGGCTAATATTCTTGCTGCTTTCTGTGTCAGATTAGTTATGTTCAATTTATACAATGAAGATTATGCAGTGTTATTTGATTCATTTTCTGTACCTAAATACTTTTAATTTTACTTTTAATATTAGAAAATTTCTAATCATTCTAGAATTGTTCATTCTTTCCAAAAAGAGCTATTCAAGTAATCTGGTGAACTTGTTTCATATCGCAATATATAAAGTAATCCATACGGCTCCAGTGTGTTAATAAAGGCCTTCTGAAGAGAAGCGCTGCATTTTTGTATGAAAAAAATATTTAAAATGTTATACCGTACACATGCTGCACAAATCGACTTGCATCAATTGAGGAACTCCCAGGCGCGATGTAGGTGTATCGTAAGCTTAGATGCCTCTCGCAATACAAACAAATATGGCCGGGCAACAAACTGAAACTCCTTTTCACGTAACGTGGTACAAGGAAGCACAGAGACAATGGCATAACATTAACAAAATGTGTTTACTGACTAAAGGAATGCATACACACATCTTGATACAATGAACGATAACCTACCCGGAGTGAGGGAAACACAGGGAATAAATACAGGGACTGATGACATAACTAATAATCATGAACAGCTGACAGGAATAAACAGATGAAGACAGAGGGGAAACTAGGACACACGGGGAACACATGACAGGGCAAACAAGCAGACAAATCAAAACGTAACCCTGGCAGTATCTCCCGGAAGGCGCGACGTTGTGTCAAATAGAGTCCAATCTGTGGGGGGAGGGAGGGAGGGTGGGCACCCTGGAGGCTGTGTGCAGGAGCTGGTAGGTCAGGGGGCCTCCAGGGTGTCTCCTGAAGCTCGGGTTGCCTTGGCGGATCGGAGAGCCCGGGTTGCCATGGCGGCCGGGGCGGAGTCAAGGGCGGCATGGCCCCTGTCCCCATACCCCAACTGGACATATGCCCCCCCCAACATTTTTTTAATGGGCAGCGTTACCCTAGGCCCTGGCTCAGGTGGCGGAAGATCCGGAGCGGACTCAGGCAGCAGAAGATCTGGCGCTGACTCTGGAATATCCACTGGAGCTGGCTCAGTGGATGCCGCTGGAGCGGCCTCAGATTGCGGAAAGTCTGAAACGGATCTAGGTGGAACTGGAGCGGATTCACTGAACTCTGGAGAGGATTCACTGAGCTCTGGAGCGGATTCACTGAGCTCTGGAGAGGATTCACTGAGCTCTGGAGAGGATTAACTGAATTCTGGAGAGGATTCACTGAGCTCTGGAGAGGATTCACTGAATTCTGGAGAGGATTCACTGAATTCTGGAGAGGATTCACTGAATTCTGGAGAGGATTCACTGAATTCTGGAGAGGATTCACTGAGCTCTGGAGAGGATTCACTGAATTCTGGAGAGGATTCACTGAATTCTGGAGAGGATTCACTGAATTCTGGAGAGGATTCACTGAATTCTGGAGAGGATTCACTGAGCTCTGGAGCGGAGTCACTGAGCTCTGGAGCGGATTCACTGAGCTCTGGAGAGGATTCACTGAGCTCTGGAGAGGATTCACTGAATTCTGGAGAGGATTCACTGAGCTCTGGAGCGGAGTCACTGAGCTCTGGAGCGGAGTCACTGAGCTCTGGAGCGGATTCACTGAATTCTGGAGAGGATTCACTGAGCTCTGGAGCGGAGTCACTGAGCTCTGGGGCGGATTCCCTGAGCTCTGGAGAGGATTCACTGAATTCTGGAGAGGATTCACTGAGCTCTGGAGAGGATTAACTGAATTCTGGAGAGGATTCACTGAGCTCTGGAGAGGATTCACTGAATTCTGGAGAGGATTCACTGAGCTCTGGAGCGGAGTCACTGAGCTCTGGAGCGGATTCACTGAGCTCTGGAGAGGATTCACTGAGCTCTGGAGAGGATTCACTGAATTCTGGAGAGGATTCACTGAGCTCTGGAGCGGAGTCACTGAGCTCTGGAGAGGATTCACTGAATTCTGGAGAGGATTCACTGAGCTCTGGAGCGGAGTCACTGAGCTCTGGAGCGGAGTCACTGAGCTCTGGAGAGGATTCACTGAATTCTGGAGAGGATTCACTGAGCTCTGGAGCGGAGTCACTGAGCTCTGGGGCGGATTCCCTGAGCTCTGGGGCGGATTCCCTGAGCTCTGGAGCGGATTCCCTGAGCTCTGGAGCGGAGTCAGTGAGCTCTGGAGCGGAGTCAGTGAGCTCTGGAGCGGAGTCAGTGAGCTCTGGAGCGGAGTCAGTGAGCTCTGGAGCGGAGTCAGTGAGCTCTGGGGCGGAGTCACTGAGCTCTGGGGCGGATTCCCTGAGCTCTGGGGCGGATTCCCTGAGCTCTGGAGCGGATTCCCTGAGCTCTGGAGCGGAGTCAGTGAGCTCTTGAGAATCAGGTACAGTCCCAAAGTCTATCAGGTGGCGGCTGCATGCGCATATGGCTTGGTAGCCACAGCCATCCTGCGTTGCGGCTTAGGAGAGGCGGCCATCCCGTGTTGAGAATCGGCAGAACTGGACGGACCTATTGGAGTGGTATGTGAAGGGTGCTGGTCTCAGGTGAACTGGAGATCCTACATGCTTCCAGGTAGTGACTGGCTGATCATTTTGATTGTCCTCAGTAAAATCAACAAAGAAACTGGAATTCTCTAAGTCGAGGACAGAATTAATAAAGTCCACTACAGACGTATAACAATCGCCAGGAGAAAGGGAATGAAATAAATGAACAAACCAACAACAGTTTGGTGAAGAACAATGCATTTTCCAGCACGATGGAGTGATAACTAAGTGGCTCGGGTACCAGAACATTGAAATTTTGGGGCCATGGCCTGTAAACTCCCCAGATCTTAATCCCATTGAGAACTTGTGGTCAATCCTCAAGAGGAGGGTGGACAAACAAAAACCCACTAATTCTGACAAACTCCAAGAAGTGATTATAAAAAGAATGGGTTGCTATAAGTCAGAAGTTGATTGAGAGCATGCCCAGTCGAATCACAGAGGTCCTGAAAAAGAACGGCCAACACTGCAAATACTGACTCTTTGCATAAAAGTCATGTAATTGTCGATAAAAGCCTTTGAAACGTATGAAGTGCTTGTAATTATATTTCAGTACATCACAGAAACAACTGAAACAAAGATCTAAAAGCAGTTTAGCAGCAAACTTTGTGAAAACTAATATTTATGGAATTCTCAAACCTTTTGGCCACGACTGTACATAACCCTGACACTCTTCTCTTGTATCGAAATCCTCCTACAGTTCTCTTTAAAATTTCTCATTTTAGACTTCTAATTCATGACCAGGGTTTTGTTTTGCTCTACCCTCTGCGCTTCCACGTTCATCATTACATCGGGTCAGAGGTTGCTCTTCCAACGCAAATCGAGGCATACGGCCATCTGTCGGTAGCTAGTTATTATAGTCAATAAAGATTTAAATAAAGATATCTTCCTTACAAAGACCCATCGCTTCGCTCCAGAAGGCCTTTATTAACCCACTGGAGCTGTATGGATTACTTTTATTTGATGCAGTTTATTTTTGCTTCAAAATGTGGCCCGCCATTCACAACCATTATAGAGCTTGGAGGAGCAAGGATATTTTTAAATATATCTCCGATTGTGTTTATCCGAAAGAAGATAGTCACATAAACTTCTATGGCTTGAGGGTGAGTAAATCATGGGATAACTTTTGGGGGAACTATCCCTTTAACTATTATTACTCATTACTTCAATTTTTTAATTACAATGTAACATAAACACACACCTAAGGGAATGAGTAAATATAAAACAATTTCTCTTTTTTGGGCGTAATATTTCTTTAAGTCAGTGCTACAGAGGAATGGAAAATCAGAACGGCAGGACTTTAATTAAAGCAGCACCATTGATCTCAAAGCAGACTGCCGATGCTGTTGGCAATGCGCAGCTCTCACTCTAATTATACTGTGTAAAACAGTCTGCCCCACTCGACTGTCTCCCTCCTTTTTTATTAATGCATCTCTGCATCTCCATCTTTCCCTCCATATCTCTCGCCCCCTCTCTCCCTCTGACTGACAGATAGCTGCTCTCCCTGTTGATCTTTAAAAGATGCCAACTGGAATTTGTCATCGTCCTGGTCCTCCCTCTCCCCAGACAGAAAATCATTGATTTTTGTCGCCCTGTTGGAATAATGATAAGGATTGTTGTCAGGGGAGAGGAACGGCATGCAGGTTTTGGGTTTTGGGCTTCGATGCTTCTGATGCATTCAGTGTGGTGGAAAAGGTTTGAAAATCCCATGAAAACAGGTGCAATGCAATATGCCTGATTACAGCTCACCCAGAGATGCAGCACATATGCATTATAATGGAAACTAATGGGTGATTAAGTGGAAAATGGCATGTGATGATGGACTATATTTATGAAATTGTCTGAAAGGGCCAATAGACAGATTTTATCGGTGAATTGGCTTTTGAAATGAAATGCTTGATGCATTTAGGATCCTCTTTTTTGGTTTTGAATTTCAAAACAGATTGGCTTTAGACACTGCAGGTAGATTACAGTGGAAAATATGCTTAAAGACAGAATGAGAGAAGCAGGGCAAAGTCCCTGCAGAGATTCATATTAAAATCAGCATGTAAATCAAATCTATCCAAAATGAACGCGCCAACGGCTGCGCTTTAATCGAATTAATCATCGTCTGGTCTGCACACTTAAGGAGAATGAGACCCTAAAGGGATCTGACAAGAAACCAGTGTGACAGATTTGTGAATCCTCTGTTCATGTAGGCTATCACTTATCCAAATCAAGTGGATTGTTTTCACATTTGAAAACAAACTAGGTCTGTATATCCTCAAGGAAATATAAGTGATTCAAGGATAGTGCGCCAAAGACTAGTGTTGACAATAACTGTAGCACAATGGAGTGGGAGACTTAATAGTAAAATGCCATGCCATCAATATCCATAGATTTTTTTAAATAGACATCAAGATTTTTAGTTTAGATACAAAGTCTATAGGCCAAATTTAGACCGTGTAACTTGTCGGCTTTAATTTTGTTACTTTTTTGTTCTTTTTATGCTTTTTTAAAACATTTTCGACATCACTTGCTCATTTTAAGTTGTCTTGTGGGTGACACATAATTTACTAAACTACAAAATATTCCATGTGGTTTCTCTAAAACGAGACATTAAACTAGTCCATGCATAATGTGAAAGAATCAGCAAAGTTTTGTTTAAAATAGTTTTAAATGGATTAGGGCTACTATAACACGTACAACGGAAAATAACAAAGTGATAAATATTGACAGAACGTACAGCCCGATACTAATCCTACGAAAAGCACGTAACTGTTGCTCTGGCTGCCTCCTCGTTTGCACTATTAGTGAAACGCTGTTTGTAAAAACTGTTGAAACCTACATATAACTGTTTAATGTTTACTTTAAAATCCCTTAACATTGTTTTGATTTGATGTAATCCCCAAAATTCTCTTTGCCATCAACTGCCAATGTAGATTCAAGCTGAATAAACTGAAAAAAAGGGTAAGGGGATTTTCATTCATGGTATATTTTGGTTTCAGGACCTGTAAAATTACAACCAATGGCATATAATGTAAAATTGACGCTTCGCAAACAGTTTGATTGACAGGCGATCTAACCAATCATAACGCCGAATCCGCCATCTCATCCGACAAATCCGTCAGGGAGTAGCCTATAGTAGATTAACGTTGTTTAACTTGAAATATTGTGCGTACTCACGTCTTTCCGCGGTTGAAACAACATTCCTTCTGATGTTCATTCATGTTTATTTGATACTATAAATGAACTAGTATGAAGAGATGATCGGTTCACGAGCCGTTTGAAGGCTCTGTCACGACACATTAAGCCTATTTATTGTTTAAACTGCTGTAAAAAAAATACCATATTTTAAATATGACACCTCTTTGCTCAACGATGTATTTTTCACTGTGTGAGAACATGATGTGTGGCGTGAGAGCGCATGGCTTGGCGGGGATTGCAACAGGCGGCGGGTTTTTGCGAAGGCTCAATTACGTAAAATTAGTGGCAGTTATCGTGTTTACGTCATTTGCTCGCTGTGGTGGTCAGAGAACATTCGTATTGGCACGTGCTGTGATTTCAGCACTGGACAGTGCCTGTGTGAATGGGAGGAGCCCGCGCTCAGGCAGAACTTCTAGAACGACAGAACCACACGAAACCACGAAACAGACTGTCCTCAGCGGCAAACCCTGACCGAGAGAGAGAGAGAGAGAGAGAGGTGGACGGATCGAGCGCTTGACGCATAACCCCGCCTCCTCGGCTCAGAAGGTGGAAATCCTGCCCTAGTTTACCACATTCAGCGCACCTCGTTTACCACGGTGCCCGGCTTTCTTACACCTTGACGCATTCGTTCTCCATTTATCTGCTTTCAAGATAGAAGAGCTTTTACACGGATTCGCCAGTACACCTGTTTAAGAAGTGCTTCCCAGGCGTTAAGTATGAATTGCTGAGGGATTTTTTTGCCAGTCGAGTTCCTGCTGTATCACCCCGGGCATCAGATCATCCGTCACGTTCACGAGAGAGGCGACAGACAGCGCGATGGACCCGCAAACCGCCTGCTGATGTTCAGGGTCCACGATGGATTCCTGCGTGTCTACTTCAGCATTCCCATATAACGGAATCATAAATGGAGGAGGAGAGTGACAGCCGCAAAATTAACAACAGCTTCCTTCGGGACCACAACTATGCAACCGAAGGTATTTGTCAAATCGAATTGAATTCGATTCTCACTTGTATTAATGACGGTGGGGGCGGGGGACTTTTCTTCAAGAACCCTCCTGTATATGAATGTGTTGCATGAACATTGGGCGTTAGTGCTTGATGGTGCATTGATGAATCTTAGACTTGGTGATCTGAAAGTCTTCCATTCATGCAGTGTGCATTGTGTTTCATGTGAAGTGCATTGTGCTTTAGATCACATGATTTTGCAGGATCCCAGATGCTTCTCCTTGTATATGTTTTTATGGGCTTATGACTATATATAGACCTTGCATTAGTCTGAGCTCTGGTGATAAGTGTTACTATGGGGCAGTGGCCATTGAGGTGTGACGTGTACAATGAGTCAGATATGACTGGCATAACGGAACACCGCAGACATTTGTTCGGGTGATTATCAAAAGACAACTGAGATTCAAAACGGTACCTTTGGCAAAATCAGCATCGAGATAAATGATAGCAGATAACCCTAAATAATAATAATAATAATAATAAACTCCCATATAACTTTTTGCATTTCATTTTGCTTTTAAGCACATTAACTATTTTTCAGCCACTTCGCAGTAAAGCTGCGACCAGAAATTTTTGGATAAGTTATTTTATGTTCCCATCTAATAATGCAAACCTGTATTAGAAATGCAATCATTCGGAGGTTTGGAAAGCGAGGGTGTGTCTAAAAATGGCTTTTTATGATGTAATAAAATCTACATTAATAGTGCATTGGAAGTTATGCATACTTTAGATTCACATGTGTAATGAGAGCTTGTGAATGCAATGACTCCGTCTTCAGTCTGTTTTCCAGCCACATGTTTAAAATGCAGGTGCAATTACCCATGATAAAACCTGGCACGTTTTACGCAAACACAATCCAGCGCGGGTTTGAGGTGAACAATCTCCTGTCATGTTCGGAGCGTAGATCTACAGTGGAAAAGAAGCTCTAGGCGTGGTGGCGGTGGTGGGCATCTTCCTGGGCAGTGATTAATGGCTGTGGGAGGCTTTGCAAAACAGACCTAATGAGCAGAATCAATCTGTAGCTGCTGGACTCCCATGCCCCTGGTTTCCGTGGTTTATGACCTGTCTTGTGCCCACCCCAGCTTTTCTGTAAATCACAGTAGCAGTGGAGCGTTTGCCCAGACGCACACACCATAAACCGTGCAGCGTCTTTCGCTGGCAAATGTGACCCTCTCTGTCTCTATACTAAGCATATTTATTGTGCATGTACAGTCTTCACGGGAGTGTGGCTGACTGCATTCTGTTTGCAGTGAGATTGGTACCTGCAATCATAAGCAGTTTATGTTAATCACTTGCAGTTTGGAATTTATCTCACACAATATGTATAAATTAGGTTTAAAAGACCATCTCGAAGCATGCATTTTGGACCCTATCAGTTCTCTTTGCAATAAATGGGGCTTCACCCATCATTCTAGAATTTGATATTTATCCTGATTACACATACTCACAGTTGGTGCTTTAGAGTTGCATGGCTATGGGTACATGTACATTGATGTAACCAAATATTCAAGATCGGGGAGGACCAGAGGCAATTGATTGAATATTCAATGAGGATGCACATCTCTTACAATGACTGTGCTTACATGCACAATAATATTATCTGGAATTTGGTCGAATTTGGTGATGGGTTCCAATGATGTGAGTGTCAGTTAAACATATTAACCTATTCATTTATATGTCCAAAGAAAGATGATTTTAGATTCAGACAGAAAAGTGAAACTATTTTGGAGAGAAGACTTGTATAATTGAAGTTACGAGTTACTGACCAAAATTACAAGAATGCACGAAAGAACATATCCAGTATTTTCAGGAAAAAAAGTGCAGATTCTGATTACATATATTTCAATAACTGATTTACACTCTTAATAAAAACAAAGGTTCTTTATTGGCATCAATGTTTCCATGAAGAACCTTTAACATCCATGGACACTTTCCATTACACAAAAGGGTCTTTATAGAGGAAAAAGGTTCTTTAGATCATCAAAATGTTTGAAGAAACTAATGGCTCTTTTAAGAACAGTTCATTAAAAGGTTCTTTGTGGAACCCAAAATGATTATTCAATGGTATCGCTGCAAGAAACTCATTTTGCAACCTATGGATCTTAATCGTAAAATGATGTGCATGAAAAAATGGCCACTGTCTGTGTTTTTTTTTACAGTGCTGGGTTTAAGTATTCCTGGCTTTTGGCACTGAACAACTTTCATCTTTCTATCTTTCTTTATTTAAAACCGATAGCATTGTTTCATATTTTCATGAAGACTATGGTTTTAATATGCCATTCCCAAAATCCTGCACAAATGTGCTTGCATTTAACCGTTACAATCTAGGTTGCTCTAGTCTAGACTGAATAAATGTGTGTCGTTCACCCTGCCCCCCTCACCCCTATGTGCATACCCATACTGCCTTGCCCACGTGATGCAGTAGATGATGGTGGTATTTCCCCACTCCAGACATCCTCGAGGCGTAATTGAGGTCCAGGGTTACTCTCGCTCCGTGTTTCTCTCCCGCAGGCTGTGATAGGCAGAGTTCAATAAAGCAGCACTATAGAGCTTATGTAGCCCCGCCCCTTTTCAGAGCTCTGCTCGTTGTGTTCTGGTAAGGTAAGGTAAGCTCTTACGGCTCAACCAATGAACCGCTCGTTTCTTATGACATCAGTTTCAAATATTACGATGCTCATGATAACTTCCGTAGCTGTATAATAAGTGAATCGACCTCGCCAACTAATTACTCTTTGACAGTGATACCATCGAAATATACAGTGTTATCACAATAACAGAAGTTCAAACACAAATTTCAACATTTTTAGAAATGTTTCGGTCTATAGCGACACATAATGAGCATCAGAGTTCGGAGTGGTTGGACTTCTCCACTGGGATCACTTGCATCCGAGAGTAATGTATGTTGATGCACATTCCAGGCACGGTTTGATTTTGATTATCGAGTATACTCTCTTTTTGAAACAACCAGAGCTATCTGCCCTATGACCTGGCAACGTGACCTACTAAAGGACCTCTTCTCTTCCCCTCCCCAATTTGTCTAATTCACTAAAGTGCCATGGCTGTTGTAATTGGATTTCGCAGGGGTAACTTTGTAGTCCCAGTAGTGGTTTGTTGGGTCCCAAACCTAATAAAGCCCTGACAGATAGGTGATAGAGGGGTGTTTCAGGAACACCCAATATTCTACGCAAAAGAGAAATACGCCGTCGGGGTTGATAAAGACCTATTAGGTATGGAGTTAATATTTCACATATGCAATGAAAACTCATGCATAGCTGACCTGGATATGAGTTTTTTAATAGCTCCTTGTATATTGCGTCTTTCCAAATGATGTCCACGGGAGTCGTTTTCGCTCACATTTGGGGAACATTCAAAGTGCAGCAGAGTAATTCTTCCGTGTTTCACTTGCACAGGGAATCCCAGAGTTTCACACCTTTTCTTCATTGAAACATAAGCAGAACATATGCAGTGACAGACATCATCTTTAGTGGGATAAAACGCACTGAAATAAATGAAATTTAGTTTCATTAGCATAACACAGATGCTTTCAGCATGACAGCACTAATAGCTCGAGGATGGATGCGACCATGCTGAGAAAGAGAAAGAGATTCAGTTTTTCTTTTAGGTTGCATGGGAGTAATTGACCAGAACACTCCCCCCTTACTTGCTTACACATCAGTCCATTCCACCACCCACGCTACACAACACACTAATGAATGAGAAAACGCCCTGAAACACTGACAATATCATCAATCGCTGCAAGCTAGCGAAGTAGCTGAGCTCTAAGACTCCTAGTGAGAGAGAGAGAGAGAGAGAGAGAGAGAGAAAGAGAGACAAAATATTGCCTGGCAGAGAAAAAGCTTTGCGGTACTCCAATCTGCACTGCAGGGCCCAAAGCCAGCAGAACTTAGCTTGGATAGACAGTAATGGCCTCACGGTTCTGCGCAGGCAGCTGGCCCAGGCTCAGTTACTTTACTGCTTATGTGGACACTAGTGCACTAAAAGGAGGAGATTGCAGCATCAAGATATAAGGTTACCTCATGCTAGGCCAGTCTTATCTTCGTTTAATATAGTCTAACCTCACCACAGTCTTACCTCATTCTTACCTCACCGCAAAAGTACCTCACTACATTGTAAATAATACAAGATTACCTAAAACAGGGATGTTGGCGGGTACATAAAATAACAGGTAGATTACTCAGAACGGATGAAGTCACATACTGATTGTCTTGATAAATGTTGTTTTAGACATAATATTTTATCTTGATAAATTGTTTTGATGACTGTAGTGGCAATTCCCAACCAGGGGTGTGTGTACTCCAGTAGCAGGGTTTGGCCAGAGGCAAAACTGTACATTTTTGGGTGGGTGGAATGAACCTGTGGAAAAATCAACCCACAGCAACAACAACAACTTAAAAGTAGCCCAATTCCATGGGAAAACTTCAGACTTGACAACACTGTCCAGTAGGTTCCAGAGGGTACCTGGATAAACCTATTAAACAAAAACGATGACTTAATAAAAATTCAGGGCTGTCAGTAAATTAAATGAATCTCTAATAATTGCACCCAGAACTGTCAGAATTTAAATAAGACATACAATCTCACAAAACTATTTGATCAGTGTTTTCACCCACAATATTAAAGAGAACCTATTATGCCCCTTCTCACAAGAATATAATATAAGTCTCTGGTGTCCCCAGAAAGTTTCAGCTCAAAATTCCCCACAGATAATTTATTATAGCTTGTCAAATTTGCCCCTATTTGGGTGTGAGCAAAAACGCACTGTTGTAGTGTGTGTCGCTCTAAATGCAAATGAGCTGCTGCTCCCGGCCCGCTTTCCAAAAGAGGGTGGAGCTTTAACAGCTCGCGCTTCAGTTGCTCAACAACAACAAAGCTGGAGAATCTCACGCAGCCAGAATGACGGAGACACTCGGGAAGTAGTTACAATTTTTAGAATGCAGCTGGATGTAGCTGCTGTGGAGTTGATTCAACTCATCGACCAGCATGTTCCGTCATGTTAATCTTTTGTGCAAATCCAGCGTTAAATTGACCCTCGTTATGAAGCAGTTCTGTGTAAAAAGATGGCATGGCAAGTTGGCAACAACACTCTACTTGTCAGGGTTATCCGCTGGAGTACCCTTAACAGCCACTAGAGGGCACTCAACCTCAGAACTCACTTCATACACGCACTACATTTCCCAGCAGCCCCGTATCTAGCACTGATTACACATACATCTGCCATGCATCACACACACACATTTAAGCACACTGCACAGACACAACGGGGCGAGGTCTTGTATTTACCACGGTGTACATTTCCGAGCGTTTATTGCTGTTTTGTCTGCCAGTCTTGTTTCCCGTTGATTGTTCTCTGCCTGCCTTTTGAACGATTTGCTTTGTTTTTGATCTGTGATTACATGCTGCCCGTCTCGACCTACTGCCTATATTACGACCACGATCCTGCCTGTCCTTTGCTGTTCCTGTTTGCTGTCGTTTGGCAGCTGCCTGTACGATTACGCTCTCTTTGTTAATAAAGCCTGCACTTGGAACTTCACCTACGTTGTCACGCACCCCTTCGTTTCAGCTCTTCCTCTTCTCTAAAGCAGCCCAACATGGCCTCACCCCCTTTGTTGCGTGTTCCCGGGGATCAAATGAATCAAATTCATTTAGAAAGATGAATTCAGATGCACTACAGCTATAGCAGTTGACAGTTAGCAGCACATCAAAACAATTTCTGAGAGGTAATGAATATTATAAATTTCTTTCCTTTAAAGCATCACAGCTGAAAATCTAAAATCTAAAAAACCGAATGCGAAACAAAACAGCAAATCTAGATTAACTCACTAGCAGCCTCACTAATCCTAAACCCATTCCCATCCACACAACGCTACCATATTGTTAATGGAATTGTTGTTGAAATTGGTGGTTTGGACATAATATGCCATATGTCATGCCTCACATAGAGAATAAAATGGTCACGCACGCAAAAAACTAAGTACTAAATAATAATAAAGCTTATAGCTACACAATTTTCCTTGAGGCCATCTAACCCCATTTCATTTTCTACGTGTTATCAAATGTTTGTCTCTACATGGCACCACGTGTTATGTTTCCATCAAACGGTTCCTAGACCTCTCTGCTGTCTCCGTGTAATGGCCTAGTTTAAAATATCTGTGCAGTTCATCAGTTGGGAGGACGCAGTACAGAGCGGCCCAGCGGGGGTGACCCTGCCACTCTAACCCCTGCAACACAATTTACACCCCCATGCTCTCACATCAGGGATAATGACACGCACTACCCCACACGGGCCTCATGCTATTATTCAAGACAGAAAGAGTGACAGACTGCAGACAGACAGACAGACTGCATCAGTAGTCGTTGCCAACACAAACGCCCCCAGGCTACACTTTAAGACTTTAATCATAAAGAGAAATATTTCTGCAGCCCAAAAGGGCCCCATTTATAATTCAGAGGGAAACAGTGAGGCACTAATGTTGTTCCCCGGCGTCAGGCTGAGTGCAAGAGGAGGACAAACAGCGAGGGGCCGGTCGCATTAAACATTCAACTGCTGTCAAACTCGGATTGAGGTTTTTATTGAGGGATGTAGTCAATGAAACATGAGGAGAAACTCATCAAGTAAAGAATGACTTACGATTCATCTGTATATAGACAGTTACAATCAGGCTCTTTAACAGTAGGATCTCCATTCACATTGGCTCTGTTTCAGAAGCCTTGTAAGACTGCATTCTAACTGAAGTGGAAACACAATACATAGCAGTTGTTAGAAAAATATAAATGGGAAACTCAACTCATATTTATTAAATAAGCATGTTGCTGTATGCTATCATTTAGATTTAACTGTTTTTTTAGTCAGCACTTTTTGGTATAGAATGAAATGGAAGAATCTCCGCCTTCTCGGGCACTATATGCAACGTTCATTACAGTGCATTGCAAGCAAAACAGAAAAATCTAAATGAGCTTACTACCTTTTAGAACGGTCTTAATGTCTTGGTGCTCTACCATTTAAACATTTGGGCTGAGTAAGATTTTATCCTTTTGATCAATGAAATTTGTCATTGCTAAATAAAAGTAACCGTACGAGACAATGTTTCAAAAGATTTCTAGTTCAAACAAATGCTGTTTCCATTCTTCCTGAAAAAGTGGATCATGGTTTCCACAAAAACACCAAGCAGCACAGCTGTTCATTTAATATTGGTAATGCGAAGAAGAAGAAATTCTTCTTGTGTACGTAATCAGCATATTGGAATGATTTCTGAAGGATCATGTGACACTGAAGACTGGAGTAAGGATCACAGGAATTAATTACATTTAAAATACATTTTTCATCGTAATGTTTCACATTATAACTGTTTTCGCTGTATTTTTTTTTATCAAATGAATGCAGCCTTGGTGAGCATAAGTGACGTCTCTCAAAAACAAACAAAACAGACCTTACAGACCCCAAACTTAAACAGCAGTCTATTCAGCTCACTAGGTTTTGGACCAGGGCTAATTTTTCCTTTTTTGTTTTACTATCCCAGTGTACTCCTTTTTAGTATCCTGCCAATTAGGAAAGACGCACTAAATGTAAATGAGGTACTGTAAACGCACACACAGTCTGTCTCTCTTGTCTTATGTTCTCTGTGTCTTACAGCTTCAGTTCTCCACATCTGTAGTTAAATTATGTATCTGTTAATGACGTGTGAAATTCAAACCGGTTTCCCCTGCTTGAAGTTCAACCCCCTACATGCGGCCTTTCTCTCAGACACACGCACAACACATATTCACCCTCCCCTCCCATTCCCCGGAGGCCTACGCCACCTCTCTCTCCCATTTCCACAGGGCATTTTTCCAAGAAATAAGGTTAATTAGCTTTTTTTTTTTGGTCTCAGTCTCTCTCTCTCTGCTGTGGTTGGATGCAGGCAGCGCTATGAGTGTGAGAGTCACTGACATTGTTGTCGATCAGCAGGTGGTCAAGCTTATTATAACCAGCTCAAATCACGCCCATGTCTGGTGAAATTGGTCCAGACCTGCATCATTTAGCAGCGGGCCAAAGGCAAGTCTTTTTTCCATCGGCTTTGAAACTGCCAGACATCGACGCGAAGCAAGTCGATGGAGTCATCCATCGATACAATCCAGGCACGTTAACAAAACAGCAGGCGCAGTCTACTTCATGTTGTTTTGTTTGCTGTTCTGGCTGTAAAGTATGGATTCAACAGTCAATATGATTCGATTTTCATGTTGGAAAATCAAAAGGAAAAGGAACATCAAAAACCTGTATTTACTCTCTGATATTAATTGAATCTTTATGACTCTAGTATATGGTTACTTTTCACGAGAGAAATATTTTTGCCAGCGGTGAAATTTGCAGTCTAAATATCAAGGCAACAGTGCATGGAGAGTGAATGTGGGTAATTTTCTGGACACAGATCCATGAAAATTTAATTATAAAGGCAGATCTGGGCACACTTGACCAGTCTCACACACAGCCTTTAATTTGCGGGGGAAGATCAGTCTGCGTGTTGTACAGTGTAGCAGAAATTTAAAGAAATAGTGCAACCAAAAATGAATTATTTTCAATGATAATCAATTTTGTAGGACTTTCCTCATCACATTAAATCAAAAACATTAATGGAAATCAGTGATTACATGAATTCATAATATCATTATTTAATATATAAAAGTATATACTTTACTTTTGCGTACTCTACCATTTGGGGTCGGTATGATTTCTTCATGTTTTTGAAAGAAAACATCTCTTATGCTCACCAAGGCTGTTTATTCGGTTGATCAAAAATACAGTAAAACAGTACTATTGTAAAATATATTGAACATAGAATGTCATTTATTCCTGTGATGCAAAGCTGAATTTTCAGTGTCACATGATCCTTCAGAAATCATTCTGATACTGCTGAATTTTTTTGTAGAAATTTTTGAAAGAACATTGAAAAGAACAACATTTATCTAAAATACATTTCATAATATGTCTTTACTCTCACCCTTGATCAATTTAATGAATTCATTTATTTTAAAAAATGAACCCAAACTTTTGAATGGTAGTGTACGCTTTTATACTTTATACTATAACTGAATTAAAAAAAAAAAAAAAAATGAAGTGTTCCTTTAAATATTAAATTAGCTTTTGTGTGAGAAACCATATATAATGCGAAACCTAGTGTATACTGGTATCTATGCAGGTTTTTTTTTGAATATATGTGGATTGAGAGCTGCAGTGGAATCTTTCACTTATAATGATCTAAATGTGATATTTTTACGTGTGTTTAATACATTAACTCCAGTTGAGTCCCCATTTGCTTTTATTTTATTGAAATGGGTTTTTGCTGCTGCTTTTTTTCAGGCTGCTCTATTGTAGGTTATTAAGTGAAGACATTTTTGTCTGTACTAACCCTTTAATCTGTCTCATACAACACACTTTGCTCACCAAACCAATCTATCACTCTGAATAGATGTTAAACATCTCGGATAGGTTAAGGCAGCTGTAATCTTTTTTGGGCTGATCCGTTGAGACGCTGATCTCAGCGAAAGGGCTCTAATCTCGCAGACATTGCTGAACGTATAACTGTGCATTACAACACAGTGCTCTATCTGGTCCTGTGATAATTGCAGATTCCATGCAGACATGCTTCCACACAGGCTTTACACAGAATCATTTCATTTTGGCTTAACTTCAAAACAAGCATTGATTTTGTGTTTTGGAAATGATTGGATGTTCTTTAGCCCGAGACTGGCTCAGCAGACTCAGACTGACCTACTTTTCCATGAACCAGCCTCTCTTTTATGTTGCAGACAGCTGTGCTATGCTGAAACCTCAATGCTATCTTGACTGTGAGGGCTGACAGTACAAGCTATTCTTTAAAACAAATTCCACTCGGTGTTTTTTTCCTACTATCTACTATCTATTCCCACTGTCTTTGTTGACCCGCTGTCCCCTTTCACTGCCTAGTGGCATTTAACGTCTTGATATGGTGCATCATCTTGATCTCATTCTCATTTTGTCTGTGCGAAGGCAGAGAAAATCAATTTGTAAATCAATATAAGCTAAGTGCGACTTTATTAGACTTTGTTCTGGGGATGTTCTTGGCGTGCTTTGAACAGTAGGACATTATACACCGGAATAGTAGCTGCTTACTGCATACTTGTACAATATACTGCATACAGCTTACTTTTCGATTGAAAATAGTATGTGAAACAGTATACATGTATAATGGTACACATTTCAAACAGTAGTGTGCTGCATTGTTGTGACATTTTTTTAATTTAGCGGGTGACATCCAGTTGATGTCTCGGCTTATTAACATGATTGTTTTGCATTTGTAAAGCCAATTTTGTGTAAAAATATTTTAATTTGTGGAAGTTTAATAAGTAAAAACAAGAAACGAAAGTGTACATACAGTTGTGTTCAAAATTATTCAACCCCCCAATGCTGTAAATGGTTTTAGAGAATTTAGAGTACATTTGTAATTGAATTCAGAATGAAATCCTACAAGGACTTCTTAAAGAAGCATATGCAACTAAAATGACATCAATTGGTTTTGTAATACAGTAGTAAATGTTTCTTTTGTGAATTCTTCATTGACACAATTATTCAACCCCTTAAAGACTACCACTCTGAAGAACAGAGGTCCATTGAAGTGTTTTCAATCAGGTATTGAAAGCACCTGTGGATGTCAGGGAGCAGCAATAAAGCCTAATAAGCACCAATTAGGCAGCTTTAAAATGACTGTGATACTCAGCTCCTTCTAGACATTTACTGGTGTGGTTACAAACATGGTGAAGTCAAGAGAATGGTCCAGGAAGACAAGAGAAGAGGTGATTACTCTTCACAGGAAGGGCAATGGCTATAAGAAGATTGCAAAGATGTTAAACATACCAAGAGACACCATAGGAAGCATCATTCGCAAATTCAAGGCAAAGGGCACTGTTGAAACGCTACCTGGTCGTGGCAGAAAGAAGATGCTGACTTCGACTGCTGTGCGCTACCTGAAGCGTAGAGTGGAGAAAAGTCCCCGTGTGACTGCTGAGGAACTGAGAAAAGATTTGTCAGATGTAGGTACTGAAGTTTCTGCTCAGACAATACGGCGCACCCTGCGTAATGAAGGCCTCCATGCCAGAACTCCCAGGCGCACCCCCTTGCTGTCTCCAAAGAATAAGAAGAGTCGACTGCAGTATGCCAAAAGTCATGTGGACAAACCACAGAAGTTTTGGGATAGTGTTCTGTGGACTGATGAAACAAAATTAGAACTGTTTGGGCCCATGGATCAACGCTATGTTTGGAGGAGGAAGAACAAGGCCTATGAAGAAAAGAACACCTTGCCTACTGTGAAGCATGGCGGGGGGTCAATCATGCTTTGGGGCTGTTTTGCTTCTGCAGGTACTGGGAAGCTTCAGCGTGTGCAAGGTACCATGAATTCTCTTCAGTACCAGGAGATATTGGAGGACAATGTGATGCAGTCCGTCACAAACCTGAGGCTTGGGAGACTTTGGACCTTTCAACAGGACAATGATCCCAAGCATACCTCCAAGTCCACTAGAGCATGGTTGCAGATTAAAGGCTGGAACATTTTGAAATGGCCATCGCAGTCACCAGACTTAAATCCGATTGAGAACCTCTGGTGGGACTTAAAGAAAGCAGTTGCAGTGCGCAAGCCTAAGAATGTGACTGAACTGGAGGCTTTTGCCCATGATGAATGGGCGAAGATACCCGTAGCTCGCTGCAAGACACTTGTGTCAAGCTATGCTTCACGTTTAAAAGCTGTTATAACTGTAAAAGGATGTTGTACTAAGTATTAAGATTGAATGTCACTTGGGGGTTGAATAAAACTGATAATGATGTGAGCAGAGAAAAGACATTTGTGGTTATTTCATTATAAATGTTATGTTATATTTGTCTGACCTACACGTGCCTCTTTGATTTAATTGTAAGCAGGATGACTGAATGATCAAAATCAATGTCAAACCGGCCAAAACAATCAATTTCAGTGGGGGTTGAATAATTTTGAACACAACTGTATGTTCAAGAGCTGCCAGGGCTGCTGGGATTAGACAGGTTGGCACGGTAACCCACTTTATGGTGTGTGAGTAATGAGAGCGGCTGCAAAATGCAGCATGAGAGAGATCAGTTCTTTTCCAGAAGCACTTTGGGTATATGAGACCCTGACCTTTGACCCTGCTGTTGCAGACATGGGTGCCCGCAGGATTTATTAACTGCACTGCCCACTTTATTTGTCATAGGCAGTTTAAAGACATTCAGAATAGATGACTAACCTGTAGGACATCAAATCTAATTCCCTCTAAATCTCACAAAACAAACAACATGTCTGTATCACCCTAAAATAAATTAAAAAAAATATATATGTACATACAGTGCATGCGGAAAGTATTCGCAGCGCTTCACTTTTTCCTCATTTTATGTTACAGCCTCATTCCAAAAGGGATTAAATTCATTATTTTCCTCAAAATTCTACAAATACCCCATAATGCCAATGTGAAAAAAGTTTATTTGAAATATTTGCAAATTTATATTATAAAAAAAAAAAAAAAAATCACATAAGTATTCACAGCCTTTGCTCCATACTTTGTTGAAGCAACTTTGGCACCAATTACAGCCTCAAGTCTTTTTGATATGATGTTACAAGTTTGGCACACCTATTTTCGGGCTGTTTCTCCCATTCTTTGCAGGACCTCTCAAGCTCCATCAGGTTGGATGGCGAGCGTTGGTGCACAGCCATTTTCAGATCTCTCCAGAGATGTTCAGTCGGGTTCAGGTCTGCGCTCTGGCTGGGCCACTCAAGGACATTCATGAGCTGTCCTGTAGGCACTGCTTTGTTTTCTTGGCTGTGTGCTTAGGGTCGTTGTCCTGTTGGAAGGAGAACCTTTGCCCCAATCTGAGGTCCAGAGCGCTCTGGAGCAGGTTTTCATCAAGGATGTCTTCTGTACATTGCTGCATTCATCTTTCCCTCGATCATGACTAGTTTCCCAGTTCCTGCCGCTGAAAAACATTCCCACTGCATGATGCTGCCACCACCATTCTTCACTGTAGGGATGGTATTGGCCAGGTGATGAGCGGTGCCTGGTTTCTTCCAGATATGACGCTTGCTATTCAGGCCAAAGGGTTCAATCTTTGTTTCATCACACTAGGGAATTTTGTTTCTCATGGTCTGAGAGGCGGGCTGTCATGTGCCTTTTATTGAGAGGTGGCTTCATACAGGCTTGATTGGTGGAGTGCTGCACAGATGGTTGTTCTTCTGGAAGGTTCTCCTCTCTCCACAGAGAAATGCTGGAGCTCTGTCAGTGACCATCGAGTTCTTGGTCACCTCCCTTTTTCCCCCATCGCTCAGTTTGGCCGGGCGGTCAGCTCTAGGAAGAGTCCTGGTGGTTCCAAACTTCTTCCATTTACGGATGATGGAGACCACTGTGCTCATTGGGACCTTCGATGCTGCAGAAATTTTTCTGTACCCTTCCCCAGATCAGAGCCTCAATACAAACCTGTCTCAGAGGTCTACAGACAATTCCTTGGAGTTCAGGGCTTGGTTTGTGCTCTGACATCCACTGTTAACTGTGGGACCTTATATAGACAGGTGTGTGCCTTTCCAAATCATGTCCAATCAGTGGAAACAGGATTCAGCTGAGCTCAATTTTGAATGTCAAGGCTGTGTACATGTGATTATTATTATTTTTTTTTTAATAAATTTGCAAAGCTTTCAAACAGACTTATGGAAAATAATGAATTTAATCCCTTTTGGAATAAAGCTGTAACTTATGTGGAAAAAATGAAGCGCTGTGAATACTAATGCACTGTATGTAATATATAAATTTTATTTAAATCAGGATCAATTAAAAGCTGTAAAACAAGTACTTCTATTAGTTTACAACAATTAGTTCTTTTTTATTATGGTAACGAGAATTTGTCATGAAAATGTCACAATGCAAATAAATACCTAAATGAGCCTAAAATAGGCTTAATTTTCTTTAAGAAAAATCTATTTTTTCTATAACTTTTTTTTTGGTAGTTAAATGTGAGCTCAACAGCCCGACCAAGAAAATAAATGTGATCTGAACATTTAAAAAAAAAAAAAACATTTTCTTCTGTGTCACCGAAGCAAGCTAAACGGGGATATCAAATTGTGCAATACTCTTTACTTGGATATTTCCTTGTCAAACAGTAACACGCAAGGGAATGCTGGACCAGAGGGCCTTGAAATTGCTTTTATGAAATCACTCTCTCTTTCTAAGTCAACACCCCCACTCTCTCTCTGTCTGTTGTCTTCCTCCATTTCCCTCTCCTTCTCTGCTGTCCCATTTATCCTTTAGTGTAAGATGAGAAATAACATGTCTGTAATTGAGCAAACTCATTAAAACATTGTCATCAGTTTTCTCCCTGTCTCAGACTGCAGCGTGCTAATGTGTTTATAATGAGTGAAAGGCCTGCGTTATTGCCAAGCAAAGGGTGTACGGTCAGGTGCATCTCAACGATTGATGAAATGTTGCTGGTTCCAAGAGCTACTTCTCTATCATTACCTTATGCAACACCCACTGTTGAGAAACAAAGAACAGCAAGATAATTAGTAAATGAATAAAATTTACTCTGACTGTAATGACCGCAACTCGCCCTCCCTCAAGAAGCAGGGGGTTTCATAGTCTCTTTCTGTGCAAACCAAGATAAGAAATACAGCCACGGGCTTAGATATTTAATATCTGCTTTATTTCAGCAAGGGACTGACAGATCTTTATGCCGAATATTAGATTTAGTAATGTGACTGTGAAATAACAGTCTCACAATTCCATCCATCCATCCAAATAAAATGACTATAAATACAAATATTTAACTGAAAAATTAGACAAACATTCTAGATATTACAAATAAAATCTGTACATCAATACATTGACTCTCTTAGTGCGGGAATACAATAAGCATCACATTATACAGTAGAAAAAGAATGAATCACACTGTTCCACGGCTGTTTGTGCAATATCTCAAGGACTGTGTATTTCAGCACTCAGCAGCTATGTTCAAAAATAGACCACATTTTCTCAGTCTCTCCCCCACTGTGCCATTGACTGGCCTCACACGCTGTAAACCACGCATTCAGGCTGTTTAACATACACCGCAAAGTCTTCCAGTCAAATGTAGCACAACAGTATCGGAAGGGGTCTCCATGGCAACCACTTCCTCCTGTTTTCAATTCAGCAAGCAATAAATCCATCGAGGGTGTGTGGCTTCTCAAATAAACAACAAAAAAATTGAAGCACGCTTTCCTACTTGTTACATCTCAACCCCTTCGTCTTTCATAAGCGGAAGCCACTACGTTTACGAAAGCGATGTCTGTACGCAGAACAATCCAGAATAATCAGGCAATGTAATCTGCTGTTTTGAGCTCATCTTCCTTCAGACAAATGCATCTTCTCGAGGAAGATAAAAGAAGATTTCTTAAAGGTAGGAAGCTCTCCTACAGATGTAAATAGTAGCCTAAAGATTCAGAGGTTCAGAAACATTTGGTTGGATACATTCAATCACAAACTTTGTGGCATTTTATTACCATTGCGCATATTTTGTATTGTATGCCTGGAAAAGATGAAAGACTTGCTTATCTTTCTCTGTGTACCAGCATTAAATCCATCTTATAAGAAACAAGATTTATTAGATGTCTCGAGTTAATCCTGTCGTATGTAAATTATGTGGCAGTTTCTATCCTCGGCGGTGAATCCCGTGGATTTAGTGTTGAACGTGAAGGATGTTGTGTATTTCTGTGTCAGATGATAATGAATGGAAGGAAAATCATAGTCGGAGGAGGGGAGCGTCGGCTCTCTGTGGAGGGGCGGAGGATTCTGAGCTGTTCATGCTGCGGGAAAGGCAGATCTTGCTTTCTTTATGTTTTCTGCCCTTTCGCCTGATGCAGGGATCCCATAAGTATTTATTCTTCTTTTAAAAATGAGTTTTGGGGATTATTTTATGTGTTTGTAAGCTCAAAAAAAAAAAATCAGTACTTTGCCTAAGTCTGTTTTAACCTTTTTCTCACAAATGTGGGGCATTAGAACGCAACGCCTTTTTTCAAATCGGTATTGACAGCTTAAAATCATCGAGAGAGGCAGGCATTCAACACATGGATTTAACGCATGTGTTTAACATATGCAAATTTAGATGGAGGATTAATTGCGGTTTTTCGACAAATTAGTTTTTATTTTACGAATGCTAACCACTGTAGCTTTTAATTCCGCTGTGATTATTCGATTCGACAGAGCCTATCATTTACTGTATTGTGGTATTGCTGAACACAATAGCTATATATTCCTAACCCCATCTTGTTTTAAGTGTGTTTGGATATTAAGAGTAGACCTAAGAATAACTGCACCATGAACTGATATTCTTTTGGCAACCGGCATTATTTTAATGGAATAGTTCTCCAAAAAATCACTTACTCACCTTCATGTGAAACCTGTATGACTTTCTTTCTGTCACGTATGAAGTTTAGCAGAATTTTCATGTTGTCAGGGCTCATGCAATAGCTTTGTGTGAAGAAAAAATACAGATATTTTACAATGTTAGAAACTGATCATCTTTTCAAGTCAAGACAAGTCATTTGTATTTGTCCAGCATGCTGTTATAGCCATATATAGGGTGCAATGGGGATAAAGAACTCATTTGGTTTTATTCTCCTCTATACCAGCACAAAAACATCCGCTTTGTATGTGGAAAAATGGCTAAAGCTTAATGATTTTCAGTTTTGTTCAAGGTAATTAAAGGAACAGTTTTTCAATAATGGAAGAATATGTCAAAGTACAGTATTTGGGGTAAAACGTGCCCTTCTTTCGGCGCTAAAGGCACAATAATTAACATTTCCATTTGTTGCCATGACATGGTTAGATTCAGATGGTCATTTATTGTTACTAAATCTAGATTAAATTATTATTGGATCTCCTTCAATGCTTTCAGAATCTTTACTTTAAATTAAGTTTGAAAATATATTTTTATCTAAACATTTTGAATGACAGTGTATTTATTGAAACAAATTGATTAAATTATTAAATATTAAATTCATTCTTTTATTTATCAAAATAAACAGAAAATAGTGCAAACTTTGCTAAAGTGATTGTTTTGAACATTATTAATACCCCACATGTGGGGTAAAAGTCCCACCTTGCCACCTCATAAATTTATAGGATTTTCAACCAAACAAAGAAACCACTTGTATGATTTATTTTCACACAAAATTTGTTGCTCCATCAATGTTCAATGAAAACAAGCGATCATATACTATGGGAGTATTGAAAGACACATCTGTCTTAAGGTGTGCCTTTAGCCCTGTTGTACCCTATTTAAATTTGGGTACAAAACATGTTAACAAAGTCTGAGTACAATGATGCCAAACATGTCAATGGTTTTTATTTTTTTAATGTCTCTTGTGACCAATCACAACCCATCAAAAGGTAATATATGTGCATATTGCATGTGTTGTTTGAAGACTTATCATTACCAGCCACTGGAGTGTGTGCTTTGTTTTATATATTAACTTAAGCTCTCTTTCTTGATTCCGATTGAAACTAAAGTGTATAATTAACCAATTTCCTTATTTCTTAGGTAATAAAATATTTTACTCTTATTTTTTTGCTAAGTAGATGTGTATTAAGTGGGATAATGTACAGTGAGCCAGTCATTAATCACCAAATAAACCCATTGAGAGAGATAAAAGATCAATCTTTTGTGGTTTATTGTATGATAATGACCAGCTAACATTAGTATATTATAAAGAGTGGTAAGTCTTGCATACTTAAAGGCTGTCTTGTATTCCTTTGCAGCTGACATTATCTCTACTGTGGAGTTTAACTCTACTGGAGAGCTCTTGGCCACGGGAGACAAGGGAGGAAGAGTTGTGGTTTTCCAAAGGGAGCAAGAGGTAAGATGACACCATGAAATCTTTCACATGCATTCGTTCCTGTAAAATGTCAAATAAAATCTCTCCTTTCCTTACTGTGGGAGCAAAAGCCACAGAGTCGCACCCTATATAACAAATTCCTGTGGCTTTTATCAAGGTTTCAATAGGTCTTGATAAACCTCAGGTGCACAGTTTTGGGGAAGCTTCTTTAGAATTAGAAGTTAGCTACACTACTAGCTAATGTAGTCAAGTCAAGTCAACTTTATTTATATAGCGCTTTTTACAATGCAAATTGTGGCAAAGCAGCTTTACATTAATAAGAAAATGGTGTCACTGTCCAGCTTATTCTATATATTATTGATTCATTCCGTTGCAAATATCAGTAGTTATTAGTCTAGTTAATTTATGTATAGCAGCACTGCAGAAAACAGTGACGTAATCGTCCGGCTCAGCTCAGTTCACATACAACGGCACCAATGCAGGCATATCAAAAACACTGCTGAATATCAAGCAAGTGTCCCCAACTTAAGCAAGCCAAAGGAACCAAAACTCCAACAAATGGAGAAAAAAACCTCGGGAGAAACCAGGCTTAGTCGGGGGGCCAGTTCTCCTCTGGCCAACAGTGAACACTTGTCCGATACTCAGGCAGAGTTACGGGTCATTAAACCGATTTGGAATCGCAACAGTCAAAATATTTAATCTTGTTCCATCTAGTTTAAGATCTTATGATCACGCCGGTATTGTGTTTTGGACCAGCTGTAATTTGTTTATCACACAGGCAGGGCAACCACCCAGTAGAGCATTACAGTAATCTATGTACTAACCATGTAATAACAATAAGTAACACTGAAGCAAAGTGTTAGTTCACCCAGAAATGAAAATTATCCCATGATTTACTCAAGCCACCTAGGTGTATATGGCTATCTTCTTTCAGACGAACACAATCAGAGTTATAAAATATTACAGCTTTAAAATGGTAATGAATGGCACTCGTGAATTTGAAGTCCAAAAAAGGACATCTATCCATAAAAGAGATCTACACAGCTCCAGGGGGTTACTTCCAGCAGACGGCCTCCGCAAATCGAATTACAGCAAAAGAGTAACCTCTGACCTGACCCATGACGAACGCAAAAGCACAGAGCAGAGCAGAGAGCTAAACAAAACAAGAAATTTTAAGGGAAAATGTCAGGATTCCACTATAAGTGAAGAGGAGCTTGAGTTTATTCCACAGCACTATTTGTTTGAACTGCGAGTGGTGTCTAAGCTTACACTGCGCTACTTTGCTTAGGCCATCTGCCGGAAGCTAGTTATTTTTTATTTTATACATTTTTAAATATGGATTTTTTTTTTTTTTTTTTTTTTTTTACAAAATCCAATTGCTTTGCTTCAGAAGGCCGTTTAACACCCTGAGACCGGATTATTTTTATAATGTATGGATGCACTTTTTTTGGATTCACTACCATTATAAATTGGGTTTGTCTGAATGAAGAAGGGTGAGTAAATAATGGCAAAATGTTCATTTTTCAGTGAACTATCAATTTAAAGGGATAATGTTAATTTTCCAGTAGACTACCCCTTTAAAGCACACACACACACACACACACAAATGGAAAGAGTTTTATAACGCCCTCTAGAGAGGGACTCCTTCTCTGTTTACTTTAATTTAACTGCATGAGCGGTTTTCACAATTATTGATTTTGATAGTTCCCAATGTGAAAACTTCCTTATTTCCATGTTGTCATTGATTGTGAATGCATTAAATGTAATAGTCCGACCGTGACCAGGAAACCTGCAATTAACTGTTAACAGAATCAGTAGCACATTATGGGATATTCAGAGGTAGAAAGCCCTGTAGATTTCCATTAGTCTCAATGTTCTTTATTAACAAAGTTCTACACATCCTGTGTCCCGTGCGAGTTCATTTCTTATATATTTAATGGCTAATTAGATTGTTTTCTGTTACCATTCTGCAGAGTACTGCAGGTCTCCGCACATTTAGTACTAGCAGTAGTGGCCAAAAGCAATATCCAGCCAAGGAAATGTGACATCTTCACCCTTTATTCAAATGTTAGTAAAAATTAGTTAGTAAGATTTTTGTAAACATGTTACATAGTTGTCCTTGGAGTCAATTGTTTTATTTGTGATAACGCAATGAAATAAGCCAAATTGTGCAGAAATATTTTTGGGCCAGGCTGACAAAAGAAGTTATGAACACAAGAGAGAAAAATTAAATATTAATTACAGATTAATTTGTAGTCAATGTATGCTTTTTCCTGTGAGTTTTTTTTTTTTTTTTTTTTTGCTTGTTTTTTATGCTTTTTTTTATATAAAATAAAACCTGTAGCTGTAGTTGGCCTTTTTTGCCAAATAATTTTGTCCAATAAATTCCTAGACCAAATGTGGTGTATTGGGTTTACTTCATATTTAAATTATTTTTAAAAATATAAAATATTTTCCTCATATTTTGATAATTTAATTGAATTTGTGTTGAGTCATAAAAAAAAAACCAAATATCCCCTCTGGACATCACTTTTGCCCTCTACTGTAGATGAGCATAACAAAAGAAATGGTCGTAACAAGCTATGTTGATCTTTGCAACTGAACAAACAACTGAGATGTCCTCTATTCCACAGAGCAAGAACCAGCCTCACAGACGTGGGGAGTATAATGTTTACAGCACGTTTCAGAGTCATGAGCCGGAGTTTGACTACCTGAAGAGTTTGGAGATCGAGGAGAAGATCAATAAGATACGTTGGCTGCCTCAGCAGAATGCCGCATACTTCCTGCTCTCCACCAATGGTGAGTGATGTTTGAGATTTCAGTGCAAAAAACAACGCCTTATAAACGTTATAGTTCAGTCAGCTCTTATTTCAACAAAAGATTGTTGGAACAGGAAAGTATTCCAATGACATCATACATCTCCCCACGT
Organism: Opsariichthys bidens; assembly: GCA_037194245.1. NCBI lineage: Eukaryota > Metazoa > Chordata > Actinopteri > Cypriniformes > Xenocyprididae > Opsariichthys > Opsariichthys bidens. The sequence goes on from CM074297.1 coordinate 2,893,722, forward strand.
TCAGATGGTATGGCTACGGTTTATTTCTTCTGTTGGTGCTGGATCTTTTCCAGCCATGTGCCAGATTGTGTCCCACAAACTCCTGAATTTCCCGCTACCCATCTTTTTATTCATTAAAGATTTTATTGATTTTATTCATTTCTGATACTTTTATCATGTCTTGCTCTCTCCAAACGGTACATTGAAGCTGCTCTGCGTGTAACTGTTTATTTTCAGATAAAACTGTGAAACTGTGGAAGATCAGTGAGAGGGATAAGAGACCGGAGGGATATAACCTGAAGGACGAAGATGGAAGAATCAGAGACCCGACCACCATCACCACGTTACGGGTCAGCATGCTTGTATAATCACCACCTGCAAAATGTTTAATGTGGATACTCAAAATGTGTTATATATTTGTTCATTAGATATATCAGAACATCTAAGGCTGATTCTGACAAAATTCGAATCAAAAGAAAATAAAGAAAATATATTTTACATAAAGAACACGAAGCCTATTTCTAAGACCATTAATGCATTTTTGCATTGTGACATTTTACATATAATTCAAAACTTAATTTTCATTACCATAATTGGTTAATAACTCCATTTGTGTTGTATAGTTTATTTTTTTATTTAAATCAGCATTAATTAAGGTTTTGAGGATGTCCTTAGTTGTCATGAAAATGTCACAATACAGAAAATATTAATGTTTCATTTTCTTGAAGCATAATCTTATTTCTTTTGAGTTTAGAGTTCAATATCTCACCTCAGACGTGTTCTTTAAAGGTTTCCTAAGCTGCACTCCTAGAGTCTGAACAGTATTTCAGTAGTTCAGCTGACAGTACTGTATGATGAAATCTGTAGTTAGCGTTTGTTTTTAGTAAGCTTGTTTTTAAGCTGAACAGTTACACTTCGTCTTCAACTAAATCCCGTACCAATTATAAATCTGCCGGCGAGTTCTCATTAATGCTCTGAGAAGTTGCTGCTGTTCGCTCAAATTCTCACATGAAAATCTCATCCTCCGTGTTCAGCACTGAAGCTGACAAATGATGAGCTGTCAGCGACCAAAAGGCATTCATAATCAAACAGCAAGGACAAAGAGAGATGATAATGTGCAGTGAAGGGGCTCACAATCATTCCTCCCTCTGCTCTCCTTCTCACTCATTCTCCACTCATCCCTCCAAATTGAATACAGATACAAAGAGGGCGCGACTCCGAGTACCCATTAATGTTTGGTGCGGTGTCTGTTTTCTGCTCCATGGCCTAATGGATTAAAGCACTCCACTCCTCCACCATTGTCTGTCCGGGCAGAAGATTAGCCTGACACCAGGGTGATGGCATGGAGCGGGCGGCAATCCCATTTGGACCATGAAATGTATGTGCGGTGGAGCTCCGGTAGTGAGGGAGGGAGGAGGGAAAGGATGAGACACACATGTCATGTGTTCTGGCAGTATCCATTGCCAACGCTGTGATCTTACTCTTGTCTCAGTATGCGATTTTACCCCTGAGGTTTGCAGTGGACTGGTTTCTACAATCTGTGAGCTGACGTGATACAAGGTGTGATCACCGTGCCATTTAAAGCCAGCGGTTACCTGACCTTTTATAACAAAGCAGCAAATCACAATGGATTCTTGTGCTGTTTGACCTACTAATGCAGTCTGTGCCATAAAGACAGAAAGCTAGGGGTTGGCCAATCTCCCATCCCCCTGCCTGTCTCAGCGGTAGATAATAAGCATGTTTTCTTACCTTTTCCGAGCTCTTTCGCTCTCTCTTTTCCTCCTGCGTGATCCGTTTGCTCTTTGAACTACTGTGCGACTGCTAAATTTGACACAGGAAGTTATTTTCCCTCAGGATTAGAAACAGAGGGATCACCTTAGATTCTTTTATACAAGAAAAGGACAGATTCCTGTAGCAAGACCTACGACTAATGGCATGTTTCCAGCTTAGTCTGGCAAAAAAAAAAAATTTCTTCCAAGAGTATTCCAGGATGACTTAAAAGGATTTAAACTATTATTATTCATAAGGGGTGGTTGATTATGCTTTCTTTAGTTAGTGTGTAATGTTGCTGTTTGAGCATAAACAATGTCTGCAAAATTACAACTAAAACGTTCAATGCAAAAGGAGATGTTTTCTTTTAAAGAATCCACTTTTTAAGGACTACAACAAACGGCTAGTAGGGACAACTGCGAGCTTCTTCCCGGGTTAGTGACATCACAAACCCTAAATATTAGATAAACCCTGTTCTCTAGAGCACGCAACAAAGGGGGTGAGGCCATGTTGGGCTGCTTTAGAGAAGAGGAATTGTTGTAGTACAATATTGTTGCCAACTTACCATGCCGTCATTTTACGCAGAATTGCTTCACAAACGAGGGTCAATTCAACGCTAGATTTGCACAAAAGATTAACATGACGGCACATCCAGATACATCCAGCTGCATTCTAAAAATTGTAACTTCTTCCCGAGTGTCTCCGTCAGACTCGGGTTTGAACAATGTAAGGCTGAACAGCATTACTGACAGTCGTCATTCTGGCTGTGTGAGATTCTCCAGCTTTGTTGTTGTTGAGCAACTGAAGCATGAGCTGTTAAAGCTCCACCCTCTTTTGGAAAGCGGGCCGGGAGCAGCAGCTCATTTGCATTTAAAGGGACACACATGTTTTTGCTCACACCCAAATAGGGTATAATAAATTATCTGGGGGGAATATAGAGCTGAAACTTCAGACACATTCTGGGGACATATTGTAAAGGCCCCCTTTAAAACAATCTAATCTAATTAATTTGCTAAAACAAACATGCAGTTAAGATTAAAATTAAATTCTTTTTTTCCCTCAATAACTAGTCAAGAACATATTTGAAAATTCAATAACTACTCAACAAGTTCTTGAAACTAGAATCACAAAATGGGTAGCACTTTATTTCACAGTCCAGTTCCCCTTGTACATATTATGTATTTATTATACTAATTACAATAGCTGGGTAATATTTATGTACGAACCCTAATCCTACCCCTAAACCTAACTTTAACCCATGTAGTTACCTTATATTAACCAGTACTTTCTTAGGTAAGTATAGTGTAAGTACACGTCAGTGCACGTACTGTAAAATAAAGTGCAACCACAAAATGGATCATGGATATCAGATTTAAGTGCCTCCTCTTTCAAAGAGTTGATGATAACCTGGCAAATCCATTGAGTAGTTCTTCCTAACACATGAAAATATGCATCAGATGTTCAGTGAATAAACTGTGTGTGGTCCATGGGTGTGCCATCTTATGCTGAGACTAATAAAAGGATGACATATAAATCTATCAGCATGATAAACAAACAAACGGCAAATGAAATGCACAGCTAAAGCATACATATTTCTTCATATACATATCTCTTACTTAGCTTTTCTTTAAAAGCTAATTGCAGTTGAATCATTTTAGCTCTGCATTTGAATGCAACAATACAATAGTGATTTAAAAGCCTGATTTTAATGCCTCTCACACAAAGCAGAGGTGCTTCTATGATGTGGTAATGAGTGACTCTCTTTTGGAATGACACACACTGCCTCTATACATCGTTTAAACAGCCCGTATCTGCATACTGCAGTAAGAACCTGTGGGTGGCGCGCTGGTGCTGTTCTGGGCACCAGCTAACAGCAGGAAGTGCAGTACAGTGGACTGATATAAATGTGTCCCGCTGGATTGTCCCAGCTCACAAAATGCCAAAAGCACATTGAGCACCATCATAATGGTCATTAGCCCCAATTAGATGTGAGTCGGTGCCAGATATAGAACTCTAAAAAAGGTTAATCATGCATTTTTAATTAGTTATACCAATTATTAAAACCCCCATGAAATTGTTTTAGTTCCTCTGTTAATGTGTGTAGTCAATAGCCTTCAGTTTGCATTTCAGACTGGAATATCACAGGCTTGTACTTTGGATGAAAGCAATAACACTTCAAATGATTAAAACCCAGACACTGATGTTTGGGAAAGGAAGTAGATGGTAGCCAAATTCATTTATTATTTAAGGGGACGACCAAATTCTCTTTCTATAGAGAACAAATATGTAGTGCAAGATGTTTTTGGCGCATATAAAGTTAATTTTGTTAACTTTTTGGAGTGTGCTAACATGTGAATGGCCTTAAAGCTAATAGAAATAAGCAAGCATCCACAAAACGTGGGTTCATGGGGTCTTTTAAAATAGAACACAAAAATAAGTCTCACTGTTCTGACCTGCTGTTCAATTCAGCATTCTTGAAATAGAGTTGTGGATTATTATGTATGTCCTAGTTCTTGCTGATGAACAAGAAAGTCCCTAGTGGTCATATCATCAACAATGTTTTAAAAAAAGACGACACTGTTGTTGCTGTTGTAATTGTTACAGTAGATTCTGACCTTTTCATTTCTTCAGGTGCCAGTACTGCGGCCCATGGACCTCATGGTTGAGGCCGCGCCTCGGAGAGTGTTTTCCAACGCGCACACGTACCACATCAACTCCATCTCTGTCAACAGTGACTACGAGACCTTCATGTCCACCGATGACTTAAGGATCAACCTGTGGAACCTGGAGATTACAAACAGAAGCTTCAGTATCCTTTGGAATATTTACTATAATATTGACTTCTATTTATGATTCATTGTACTACTACTATACCTACAAGTTGAGAAGTTTTCCTGAGCTGCTTTTTCAGACATTGTAGACATAAAGCCAACAAACATGGAGGAGTTGACCGAGGTGATAACGGCAGCGGAGTTTCACCCTCACCACTGCAACACCTTCGTCTACAGTAGCAGTAAAGGCTCAATCCGTCTGTGTGACATGAGGGCAGCTGCGCTCTGTGACAACCACTCGAAATGTGAGTCAGTGCAATCACAGAAGAAAAAAAAAAAAAAAGACATCAATGAGACGATTGTTGACATACGCTATCGTTCAAAAGTTTGGGGTCAGTAAGATTAGTTAGTTTTGGGTCAACAGAGAAATTAATAATTTTATTCAGCCAGGATGCATTAAACAGTGTTACAAAAGATTTCTATTTTGAATAAATGCTGTTCTATGGGGGGATAATATTAAGCAGTTTCTAACATTGATTAAAAATAAGTGATTATTGAGCACCAGTCAGCATATTTGTAATGATTTACTATGTTTGGAACCAAAGTTGCAAATTTAACTTACTCACAAAATTGGAACATTGCATAAAACATTTGCTAATGAAGCAGCATTTCCATTCCACGTGTTCAAGAAAACAAAATCGTTGCAACCTGGGAGATTGGTACAAAATAGCTATAACAAAAATGGAAGTTAAATTACATGATAAAATATTAAGTTATTTTTTTGTCATAACAATATTGCTGTTTTACTATATTGATAATCAAATACATGCAGCCTGGGTGAGCAGAAGGGACATTTAAAAAAAATCTTACCAAACCCAAACTTTTGAACGGTAGCGTACACTTATAAAATGAATGTGAATATCTTAGCTCAGATACCAAAGATTATGGAATAATTTGGTGAGAAATGTTTGAGTTCATATTGAAACCACAGACTTTGTAGACAATTGAGATAAAAAAAAATGCAGCTAAAAGAAACAAAGGCTGATTGCTTAGAAAAGCAATAGCACACATCTCCTCACCATACTGTAGGATTTGAAGTAACATTCAGGTCTCTAGCACTAATGGTGCGGAATGAGTTATGCATCGACATTTAATAATTAGGATTAGGGATTTGAACTAATAGCAAACAGCACTAATAAAGCTTCTTTGAGGTCCATAACATAATGCCGACTTTTTATTAATCCCAGTTTAAATGAGTGTTTACTGCATTCTACCAACCTTTATTGTAACATTACAAATGCAAAGGTGCAGTGCAGCTCTAGAAACACTGTTCTCTGGAGAGCACAGCCAGTACATACACCATGACAGGGATTAGCCTCTCTTCCACCTAGGGCGAGGGCGCTGGAGGTGAGGATTATGCTAATTTTTAATATGATTGCGTCTCCTTGAGCTTAACTGGCTAATTTCATTTGGGGATTGGACACAATGCAGACTGATGAACCTGTACTGGTGGAATACAGTGGCATCCCCTTTGGCTGCACATGGTTGAATTGATAACCACAAATTGACACATTTCCATCTCTTAAGTCATAGATGCTCGGGTCTCCAGTTAAAAATGGGAAACGTCCATGTGCGTTTGATGATCGGATTGAATGCATTGACATTTAGGCTTGGCATAAAAATCAATGCTGAAGGGCAGATAGCCATGCCTGTAGTTTTCTCACCGCTCAAAGAATTCGGTCATTTCCTAGGTTTTATCGACATGCTTTACTGGTCCATGTGTTCGCATCCTGTTGAATAGACATTTACATACTGCTGCTGAATTTTAAAAGGCCAGATTAGCTGGAGGGGGAAACAGCTGTGAGGGCTTCAGTTTTAGCTGCCTTGGTTTGTATCTCCACAACCACATTGACCTAAATTATACACACATCTGTCAATTTTTTTCCCTGGTACATGATCTCACAGCAGGCAGACCTGCCAGTTTGCCTCAGGAAAGACCTCCTCAATGTCTTCTCTATCGCATAGTGTGTGCTGCGCCTTCCATCCCCACTAATAAATCTTCTAGACATGCCAGAGAATATTCTTAAAAATCAATCTGCGGTGGCAGGCGGGGGAGGCTAACCAAGCCCAGCAGGGCTCTGAGGAGCAGCAGAGTCTGGGCGGAGGGTCGTATCCCCTCGTATCACTCCCCGGAGGACTCATTAGCCCCCTCTGAATGACACCCAGCGAGACTGCAGGTGGACAGGCTCACAATGTGACAAACACCTGCAGTCCACCAGTGCCCAAATATCCCCGCAAGCATGCGTTTCCTCACATTTCCTCCCCCTCTGCCCATGTTTTTCATCTGCTGTGTAGACGCCTGCCGACACATCACCGGATAATCCGCAACTAAGTCAACAAAACAGGGAGGGGATAATCAATAGCAGATGATAAATATCTGTCTCTCTGCACTGACAGGTGCATTATTTCCCGGGCAAGCCAGGCGGATTTATGATGTGTTGGGGAGCAAATGGTGAAACTGATTCAGAAAAATTTCTATGGAAGTTACTGCCAGTCGCTTGTTATTAAAGCCAACATGAAACAACACTCACAATCAATTTTAGAATCAAGATGGGATATTCAGTGTGGACTGGGCATGTTTTTAATCTTCATTTTTAAGCGTTTTTTTTATTTGATTTCTCAACTATTCTCATCTAGTTTTCGAGGAGCCAGAAGACCCAAGCAATCGTTCCTTTTTCTCCGAAATCATCTCCTCCATCTCTGATGTCAAATTTAGCCACAGTGGGCGGTACCTGATGACACGCGACTACCTGACAGTAAAGGTCTGGGATCTGAACATGGAGAGCAAACCACTGGAAACCTATCAGGTAAGGCAGTTAGTCATTTCACTATATTGAACGACTTCTTGACTGATGTCCAATTCTAAAGGCCTCATGAAGTAAAATTTGGCTTTTCTGCCTTTTAATCCGTGTCTGTTAGCTTTGAGGTCATCTATATGCTTGTGTACACCTGAAAGAAGACAAATAAAAACTTTTAGTGTACTTTCACTGCCTTTCAATTGTGAAATATTAATACCGTTTAAAATGACAATTTTTCCTATTTGAATATATATTAAAATGTAATTTATTCCTGTGATCATTACTCCAGTCTTCAGTGTCACATGATCCTTCATAAAGTAGTCTAATATGCTGATTTGCTGCTCAAGAAACATTTTTTATTATCAATGTCGACAACAGCAGTGTACAATTGTTTTTTAAGGATTCTTTGATGAATAGAAAGTGCAAAAGTCTTTTGTAACATTATAAATGTCTTTACTGTCATTTGTGATCAATTTAAAGCATCCTTGCTGAGTAAAATTATTCATGTCTTTTAAAGACTTTCCGAGACTTCTTTCAAAAGCTTTTGAATGACAGTGTACACCCTGAATATGTACAGGCTGAAAATCTTTACTACTCACAAATGGTGCCTAATAAAATGTCCTCTAGAATGAGAAGGTCATCTCTTCCAAATGATAAATTCCACCTACCTCCATTCAGCAATAACAAGTAGCAAAATCACGCTTCACTGATATCTTTGGTTTCTCAAAGTCTTGATTTACTTCATCAGCCTGTTAGGCACAAAGCGGGACATCTTCCATGACTTGTGTTTACTAAATTAACTGTCAGACATGCACAAAAAATTGTCACCGTTTCCTCCATCCAGGTACACGATTACCTAAGAAGTAAGCTCTGCTCGCTGTATGAGAACGACTGCATCTTCGATAAATTTGAATGTGTTTGGAACGGATCCGACAGGTCAGTGATTTACTCAGCTATATTAAGTGTTTATTTTGATGCTCATACTTGTCTTATTGTGAATGGTAAATCGGTGCACAGTTCTCGAATCATAATAAAGATAAAAATGATCTTCATCAATATTGTCATTTTGTTCTATTTCCAGCGTGATCATGACCGGTTCCTACAACAACTTCTTCCGAATGTTCGACCGTAATACGAAGCGTGATGTGACACTGGAGGCGTCCCGGGAGAACAGCAAGCCTCGGGCGATTCTGAAACCTCGTAAGGTGTGCGTGGGCGGAAAGCGCCGCAAAGACGAAATAAGCGTGGACAGCCTGGACTTCAGCAAGAAAATTCTCCACACCGCCTGGCATCCTTCCGAGAACATCATCGCTGTGGCAGCCACCAACAACCTTTACATATTCCAGGATAAGGTCAACTAGCACAAGTGTTCCACCTCCACATGTTCCTGAAGAGAGAGAGAAAGAGGGAAAAAAGGCTGTAGCCCAGCAGGATATTCCTGGGTGTGTTTTGTGATGTGGGGAGACGTATGAACAGATTGTGCTGGGTAAGAAGGCCACGTTGTGCAAGGATGCTGCCAGACTTTCCCGAACAAGAAGCATCCTGCCCTGCACAATCATTCTTCCTCTGTTAAGTACCTGCATTTCCTCTTCCATAAACTGGTTTATTTATCGTATTTATTCATTTCTCTGCTGGAGGGAAATGCCTGACTCTTTAAACGTGGACTAAAGTGCATTTTCATGGCAATGAAAAAGAATAAAGAATCTTTAATAAGGCAAAAACAAACCGCCAATAAGACGGGCCTCCGCGGACATCCTGGCATCAGAAACGAAGGGGTGCCTTTACAAAAAACAATGGATTTTGCTTTCCTTTGAAACACAGTGCTCTCCAACTTCCTCCGAAGTTTCTGACTGATCCGTAACAGACTAAGAATGTGACACTGCGATGATTGTAGTGTTGAGACAAACAATCTGTGGATGGAATCACAGTATTTAGAGTCCTGACTTGAAAGGAGCTCTTAAGTAAAAGTCAATCCCATTGCTCATGTTTTGTCATTCCATATTGTCCTCTTATTTTGATGTAAGTAACCATTAACAAGCTGTGGTGCCTTCTTTTCGTATGTGGGTACTTGGGCTGCAGACGGGGGTGGTGGGTGGGTTTGGTTTTCGGAAGGGTGGTAATTGCGTTGTGAAGTGTGAATGTTTTTTCAAGAAATGTGAAGAAGGGAAAAGAATTGCAGCGACATGATTTTACAGTACACAGAATTGAAGTACTTGAATTCTGCATTATAGTCTTCACCTTATCTCAGTATTCTCATAACTTTACTGTATGCCCGTTTTGTTTCCTTTCTTAATTCTTCAGTGCCGTGCTGGGTGAAAAGTATTATTGCATGCAACATGTCATCTGTAATGAGCCAATGAAGAAAATGCACTGCCTGGCCAAAAAAAAGAGAGAAAAAAGTCATGCTTCAGAGTCTACGGTTGGATCATTATTGCGGTGATAATGATGTTTCTAGCATGTTATGTGTTTGGCAACATTTCTTCTAATCCTAATTGACGGAGTATCTAGCTTTTCATTTCATAAACAACCATGTAGGAAGACACACCGTGGCCATATTCCAGGATGACAATGTCAAGATTCATCAGGCTCAAATTGTGAAAGAATGGCTGGGAGGGAGCATGAAAATAGTTTTCACACATGAATTGGCACCGGAGTCCAAATATGGATGTACCTCTTGATGAACATTTATTTCCATCAAGAGGTGCATCACTTTTGGGTCAAGATCTTGCATTAACAATGCAAGAGTCGAGCACTCTGTAAAGTCTACTCCAGCACAACCCAAAGACTTTCAATGACTCAGAAGTGCCAATTCATGTGTGAAAAGGATTCTTCATGCTCCCTCCCAACCATTCTTTCACAATTTGAGCCTGATGAAGCCTGGAAAATGGCCACGGTGTGTCTTCCTACATGGTTGTTTAAGAATTGAAAAGCTACACACTCCATCAATTAGGGTTAGAAATTCCGTTGCCAAACATGTAACATGCTAGAAATGTAACAATCAGTGCAATGCAATCAATTATCCAATCATTGACTCTCATGAATACAAACAGCGACTAATTTTTTTGGCCGGCAGTGTACATGTTCCGCTCCAGCAAATGAACCTGTAACAATCAGATGTCATCTTTTTTACATGGTTTCCGCTGCATCTGTCTGAGACTGTTAAAACATCATCATTCAGTTAAGTCACTTTGGCCTGAGGATGACAGGAATGCCGGTATCATAATGTAGCCTATACATGACGTGAAGGTTAAATGATATCAGGGAATTTTATTATGTAAAGTAAATTAACCAGTAATGTTCTCTTCTGAAGGAGAAAAACTTCAGTTGTAAACTTCTTAATGAAACAAAGTTTTATAGCTCAGAATGTATCTACATCCAATTATTTGCCATGCAGTCTTTATGCTTATTGGGATTCGTTGAAATAAAAAGAAACGAAAAAGAAGTTGAAATAAAGTTGATTTTGTTTCTTGCGCTCCATTCCACCACACCGTAAATTAAACGATGGCGCCCCCGTGTGACAGGCGAAGGGACACACATGTACTCTGTCAAACACATTCAAAGAATTCATTGTGCCATTTATTCGCCCGCGCTGCTCCAAACCCTTGACTTTCTTTACTCTGCAGAGCACATAAGAATATATTTGGGTACCTGAGTATTACAGTTATAGAGTATTAAGGACTGACAACTTCAATCCTCATCCACTTTCACTGCAAATTTAGGAACACATTAATATAGTTTACAGTAATTGATGTAAATATATATTTGGGTTGGTATGTAAGAAGGTAGGCTACTGTTGGTTTCATAAAGAATATAACACTTTATAATAACTTTAACAGTGTAATTAACAAATATTATTCTTAATAGTGTTAGTTATGCATACAAATAATTAATAATGTAATGTAAGAGAGCCTATATATCTAATCCCACAAGTCATGATTTTAAGGCTCATGAATGTATTTATTAACGAACATGAACTAACATTTAGCAATACATTTGTTCCTGTATTTACTAATCATCCTTAAAGTTAATGAAAATACAGCTGTCGTTTGTTCATGTTAGTTCACAGTGCTTTAACTAATGTTAAGATTTTAATCATGTAAATGTTGAAATTAACAAAGATCAATAAATGCGATAAGTGCAGTTCATTATTAGTTCATGTTAACTTATGAACCTTATTATAAAGTGTTACCAAAATTTCAATTTTTTTTACTATAGCTGCTGGATAAAACGGCAATACGACCACGTACATGCACACATGAGTAAATTAAATATAAGAGTAGGCTTAAACATAGACAACGAGTCCCATTGATGGGACACACACCTACAAAAAATCCTATGGTCAATGTTTAATCATATTTGTGCCTCTTAAATGTAGACCTATGCATTTATCCGCATACGATCAAATCTATAGGCTGCCCACCATGAAGAAAAAAACTCACTTAAGTAAAACCCGCGAAAACGATCCCCGTCCTCCTAATTGGATGCTCGATAAATATGGCAAACATTATAAAAGGTGTTAATAACGTAATATAAAGTCTTACCAAAACAATAAATGTCATAAAGTTTTGACTAACGTACATATCAGTTCGAGGAACGAAGTCTTTGTTACTGAGGTAAAATCTCTCATCAAAATTCATTCATATTTCCATTTGCAATCAGCAAGCCTTTCTCTCCGGCAGGAAATAAAAAAATCCATCATTTCCAGTGACAATAGAAGCAATAAGTTTAACTGCTTATTACCCGAATTCATTTTAATTGTCCGCGGGAGGATCGCGACGGGCGAAATTAAACGCTGTCAGTCAGCTGGGGATGGCGCCTGTCAATCAAAGCGTCCGTTATAAAGTCGCTCCGCTTTCGCGCTCTCTAGTCAAAGGCGGGAAAAGAACGCAGGGACCCATTCATTCCATAAGCGCGCGGAGTTTATTCGCGTATAGACGCGGTTTTGAGAGAGCATATCTTTCTCTCTGCACATAGGCTACTGATCTATAAATCTGTGTTCGTTTACCAGTCTATCACAGTGGAAATGGATAAATTACCTGCTATGAACATCAGCGCCGGCAACAGTTCCGTGGATAGACGCTCGTTTCTGGAGAGAAGTGGCTATCAGCACCTGGATCACGGAGATCTGAAGGTTTTGATCCCAGTGGTGCTAGGGATCATCTGCGTCCTGGGTTTCACCGGGAATGTAACTGCAATAGGAGTCCTGATTTCCAACGCCCGTAAAGGTAAGCTGTCCTTGATCAACGCGCTCATCCTCAACCTCATGCTGGCTGATGGTCTGGTCTTGGCATTCGCTGTTCCCTTCAAAGCCACTGCTTATTCCCGTGCGAGCTGGACCCTGGGATTGTTTGTCTGTAAGACCTGTGACTGGTTCTTGCACTCCTGCATGGCTGCAAAGAGCTTCACCGTGGCCATCATGGCCAAAGCTTGCTACAGGTACGTCAGCAACCCCACCAAGCAGGTGAGCATCCGTTTGAAGACTATCCTGGTAGTCCTCCTCTTCACTTGGCTCTTGGCGTGCGTGGTCCCAATTCCCCAGTGGCTTTTTTCCACCCTGCAAAAAGAAGGAAACGGAATGATTTGTGTTCAAGCAGTGCCTGTCGACGCCCGCGATTTTATGTCCGTGTACGCCAAGGCGTATCCTCTTCTGGCCTACTGCACACCATTGAGTTTTGCGCTACTTTATTTCTGGAAGGCATATGGACGATGCCAGCGCAGGTCCAGCAAAACCCAGAACCTGCGGACACAGATCCGATCCCGCAAACTCACCCTGATGCTATTCAGCCTGACAGTGGCCATGGCCACCATGTGGCTCCCGCAATGGGTTGCCTGGGTTTGGATGCGGCACGCGCTGGAGACCGAAGGTGCCTTCCCTCCGGTCCTCTTCACTCTCTCCGCCCAGCTCCTCATGTTCTCCATCTCTCTAGTCAACCCTCTCATCGTTCTCGCCCTCTCAGAGGAATTCAGGGAGGGCTACATCGGCTTGTGGCGTAGGCTCACCCTCCGCAAGCAACCTCCAAAACACAAGCCTGGACCACACACCCCGACCGCCCCAAAGTCGCCAACCCCAAGACCGGAGACATCAGCCCACCTCCCTCCACACCAGCCAGGCCGAACGGAGGAGATGCCTGAGAAGCAACCGGACCAGTGTGGAGGACAGCAGGAGAGCCCGACCAACAAGGATGGAATTGTACTGCAAGACTTAGAGCAGTTTTGGCAAGAGAGGGAAACTGGCTCCCAGTCACAGGAAAATGATCCTATACCCTGGGAGAACCAAAACCCTAAGGAAGAAAAAAAGTAAGACAGTGTGAATCTACCCTCCTCCTCTTTTTCTGTCAACATAAAAGAAAAGAAAAAGAAAAAAACACATACAACAGATCAGACCTCACCTGAACTCATAAACAATATGAATTTAATTGACTTTGTGTTTGTGTTTAACTTCTTAAAAGAGAGAGAGAAAGAAAAAAAGAGAAAACTGGTTCGGTATAATTTATTACAAGTATGTATTAATTGTATTGTATTGTTAAAAAATGATGTATTATATAATAAAATAGGTAGAGATATCACTAAAGAAACCAGTGTTGTGACGTCCACCAAGACAATAACAATGAAAAGCTGTATATTGCTCCCTCCTGCTTATAGTACTAATAATAAAAAAAATTGATGTTGAAATGAAATCTTACTTTTATTGCTACCTGGATCGTTCACACAATAAGATGGCAATAAAATCTCTACAGAATGATATTCTATAAAAGAAAATATTTAGGGAATGCATGTGTAAAATAAACTAATATATTACCTACTAATGTGTTCTTTTTGTGGTCTGCTATGAGCTGGTCTACACATATTTGTGCAAACACACCCGCAAAATGTAAAATCCAATCACAGAAGTTAAAAAAATGGGTTGCTTTTATTCAACTTCAGCTGTACATAAAGCAAGTCCGAAAAACAATAGCTTTTTAAGAAACATCTGAACAATTAAATTAAACCGTAAGACCAGTTGACATGGCCAACTGCCAGTGCTCATACGGTCAGTCATAACACATTGTAAACGAACTAATACATATTAGCCATACATATTCATCATCATCTAGAAACATCTTACATGTTAACCAGTCAGTTAAAATGACATACACAGAGAGATATTACTTTCATAATTCTTGAATATCCCTGTGGGTGACTAACGTCACCAAAAAATGTTCACAAAACTGGGAGGACCTCCCAATTTCAACAAATCACAGTTTCTAAACAGTTTGGAGCGAAAGGTGTGACACCTGAAACTGAACTGATGTTTGCGATTTGAGACCTCGGCAGGTGGCTGGAAGAAAGGAAAAAAAAAGAAAGAAAAAAAGGGGTCGACAGGCACCAGGTGGTGATACCTCCAGTAGACGTTCAGCACGGTCACCCAAACACAAGATAGATTCTCTACAATCACCATATAGCATCTAGCACGGATTTGATCCTTTAGACTGGACGGAGAGTGATTGTGTAACACAGGATAAGGACATGAAAACACTGACTCATTATGGAGATGCCCTGGAAATGGATCACCAAAAAACAAACAACAAAAAACTTCCAGTTGGTCCAAATACTTATTCCGTGTCTTGCACTCAGCTCATTTGATTGGTCACTATCCCATGATGTTCTTTATGGCATGAGATAGGGGCAAATGGGTCTGGACCATTCACTTTCAATGGTTTGACAAGTTGAACCTTTGGATTGGAGTGATTTATCTTGGTTTCTGAGAGTCGATAATGTGAGCGGTGGTAGTGTGGGCCCAAGGTGTGGGAAACATATCTGGAAGGTGTGTGTAGTATCATTTAGTGGAGCGTCGAGCAGGTTCAAAGGCAGTAGGAGGAGGAGGTGGTCCCCTGCGATCCAGTTCCTCCACGTATCCCATGAGGAGTTTGTGCCTCTCTTCTGACATACAGTCCAGAACTAGGTACCTTTTATCCTTTTGCAAGATCTTCTCAATGTCCGACAAGTGCTGCTCTGACTCCTGCATCAACTTACGTGATCTGAAGACACAAAATTAAAGTTACATTTAAAGACGCAACTCAAATCATTCATCTTGTTGAGGAGATTGAGCCATTACTTCTGTAATCAGGCTTTAGATTTATGGTTTTAGCTGGTGGGGGGAAAAAAAATCCCATAGATGGAAGGGAAAATCCCTAACCACAACCAGAATATCATAGATTTGCTGGTGGGTGTTTAATGTTTTTTAGGCGTTTAATAATTAAACACTAAGAAGCCACTCAGAAAACCCTAGCAAATGAAAAAAAACTTAGTTCTGTTTATTAAATGACAAAAGTAATGGCATTAATGTAAGATGAAATACTATGATATATAAAGTAGGACCGTTTTCTATTACATAAAACTTTAGGTTTATTTAGGATAGAATTATTTAATCATTCCTAGAAATGAACCAGAATTTCAATATCATATACAGTATTTGAAGCTTCTTACTTGTAGGTGATGAACTTGTTCTCTTTCAGAAGAGTTCTGAAGTCTGCTTTGGCTGCGATGTACTTATCTTTGATGTAATCACCAAACTCCCTCTGTCTTTTCTATGGTGAAAAGGTGAGCAGCATGTAAAGAGACTTACTATACAGACTTGGTATGTAGACTTACTACAAAGACATAACTATATAGACTTACCATAAAGACTTTTTGACAAAAAGCAGTACAACACATTCAAATAGTTCAAGAGGCAAAGACAGGCCTTACTCTGTCACTGCTTGAAAACTTGATGCATCTCGGATCTTCTTTAATGAGTTTCTTTACTTCCTTCCATGAAGTCATCAAAGTGATCTGATGTAGATGAAAGAATTCGAGTCAGTTGAGTAAGCTTAATACAACAGATTAACTGAGAACAACCTGAGTTGTTGTGAGACATGCGACGCCTGGCATGGTATCAGAGCACTGTGTACCGAGGTTGTCTCGTCCAGGAGTTGGCGAAATTGCTCCTTTTTCTTCTTTGCAAGGGCCTCGATGTGTTCGTTGAAGAGCCTCTCTTTCTCATCCCTCTCTAACAATGAGGATGACTCCCAGCGGTGATCCTTTCTCAGGGTACGACGCGTCTCTGACCAGGTAGCATCAGGTGTCTTTACCTGTCACATGCACCATCCAATTTTCAATGGCAATTTTATGATACATAGATTATATTATAAAATTATATTACTTTATATTATATTATAGATTAAGGTTATATATAAATAACGATGTTTTAACCACTCTATAATATTACTTATAAATACAGTGGCTTGCGAAAGCATTCAAACCCCTTCATTTTTTCTTCAAATTTTATTTTTGCTACCCTGTTAAATTACTTTAAGTTACTTTTTTTCCTCATTAATCTATACTCCATACACCATAATGACAGCGCAAAAAACAGATTTCATAACTGCAAATTAAGAATACAAAACTGAAATCATGACATTGAACAAGTATTCATACCTTTTTCTGGATCTTGAGTTAACCTGTGGCCAATTCAATAGAACGGATATGATTTGGAAAGGCACACAGCTCGCAATTAAAAGGTCCAACAGCTTAAGATGCAAATCAGAGCAAAAACCAAGTCATGAGCTCAAAGGAACTGCCTGCAGAGCTCAGAGACACAGGAAGACTACTAAAAAAAAAAGTTCACAGAAGCATCTAGCCTCCATTATGGAAGAAGTCTGAAACAACCAGGACTCTTCCTAGAGCAATCAATGGAGAAGGCCTTGGTTAGAGTGGTGATCAAGAAGCCGATGGTCACTCTGGTTGAGCTCCATCATCATATATGGAAATGGGAGAAATTTACAGAAGGACAAACATCACTGCAACACTCCACCAATCTGGGCTTTATGGCAGAGTGGCAGGCTCAAGCCTGTCCTCAGTGAAGACACGAAAACCCACTTGGAATTTGCAAAAAAAAAAAAAAAAAAAACCTTAAGGACTTCCTCTGACCGTGTTTCGCAGTGGCAGTGTTTCTCATCATGCTCTGGAGCTGTTTTTCAGTGGCAGCGATTGAGGGACTCGTCAGAGTAGAAGGAAAGCTCAATGCAGCAAAATGTAGAGATATCCTTAATAAAAACATTCAGAAGGAAAGAGCAGGTTCACCTTCCAACAGGACAATAAACCTAAGCACACAGCGAAGACAACAGAAGAGTGGCTTAAGAGAGCTCTTTAAATGTCCTCGAATGGCCCAACCAGAGCCAGAACCCAATTGAACATCTCTGGAGAAATCTGAAAAAGGCTGTCCACCGACAGTCCCCATCCAATCTGGCAGAGCTTGAGAGGATCCGAGGAAAATAATGACAGAAAAAAAAAAAGATATATTCGCCAAACGCAGATGTGCAAAAGCTTGTCACATCATACCTAAAGGCTGTAAAGGTGCTTTAACCAAGTACTGAGTTAAGGGTTTGAATACTCTCAATGTACTTCTTTCAGTTTTTCCTTTTTAATAAATCTCCAAAGTTGTCAAAGATCTGTATTTTGTTTTGTCATTATGGTGTATGGGGTGTAGATAACATAACAGCAACATAAAATGTGAATAAAAATGAAGGGGTTTGAATATTTTCACAAGGCACTGTATACATAAATAATGTACATTTAAATAAATATAATTAAATGTTACACAAATCAAATCTATACAGTGAGGTCTAAAAATGTAAGACCACATTGAAAAACTAGGATTATTATCCAACTTAATGCCCAAAATAAAGTTGCTGACAATGAAATTAAATAAATAAATAAAACATATGGAAAATTTTGCATTTTCACTAATGGTTGTATAAAGTTATATCAAGCGTATTTACACTATATGATATAAGATATTCAATCCTGCATTATGACATTAAGCCAAACTTCAACACTTTTTATTACCATATCAGACATGAGTGCTTTAAAATGCTGGACGGCCTCCTCCCTCTTGTGTTGCTCTCTCTCACGGTCAATCTCTTTGGTTTGCTCCGAGCGGAATCTCTGCACCATCCGCTCTCTTTCCCTCAGACTGGCCTCTATCCGGGCCTGTTTCTCTAACTCTTTCTCTTTCTCGGAGTTTGGGTTCTGGGGGAGAATCAAGATCAATGATTAGACAAAATCCAACACAGAACAAATTACATTCATTGCAAGACACAAAGTAAATGCTTACAAATGAAATGTTGTGAAGTGATATTAAGCGTATTGAGTTGTCAGTACATGATTGTCATTAAAACCATATATTTCCATGCATTTCTGAATGGTATTCCTCACTTATTGTCAACAAAATAACAGGGTTGGGCAGGCATCAGGCATGGTATTAAGTGAAGCAGCTTCTCTAACCTTGGCAAGACGCTCCACATAGATCTTAAAGAGTTCCTCTCGAACTGCAGAGGTTTCCACAGCTTTGTAGCGAGGGTCAGTCTCCATCTTTTCCTTCACTTTGCTCCAGCGCTGCTGACCATCCACATGGTAATCTGACAAGAGCTCAAAAAAGTCTTGCTTGACCTAAAAGAAAACCAAAGAAACAAGTATAGGGTATTGGTGCTTTAGGCAAAGTTCTTTTTTGTTTTTTGCTTGCGAGTAAAAAAGAGGCTTGAAGTACCTAAGCAGAATTATAATGTTTACGAACATTCTGACGCCATCCATGCTGCTGTGAGCGGCATTGAGATGAATCTGTAAATACGTGCCATGCTAGTGTGTTCTCAAGTGTTCATGTTTTTACTGGTCTGACCTCAACAGAAAGAAAATAACTGTAGAAGATTTCCATGTCATAGAAGGTGGAGCCCCAGAGCACAGCTAGCAAAAAGAAATTTATTCTTTGATTTCACTAAAGGTATATCAGGGCCTATAGTGGTTCAAGAGATAAAGTTTTGGTAGGGTTGCAGTTTTTAAAATCCCAAATAAGACAATCATGACCAGATTGCCACCAAATAACTTGATTTTTAAAAGCTGCTTTATTAGTCAAGTCAAGTCCTCTTTATTTATATGGCGCTTTTTACAATGCAAATTGTGGCAAAGCAGCTTTACATTAATAAGAAAATGGTGTCATTGTGCAGCTTATTCTATATATTATTGATTCATTCCGTTGCAAATATCAGTAGTTATTAGTCTAGTTAATTTATGTATAGCAGCACTGCAGAAAACAGTGACGTAATCGTCCGGCTCAGCTCAGTTCGCATACAACGGCGCCAATGCAGGCATATCAAAAACACTGCTGAATATCAAGCAAGTGTCCCCAACTTAAGCGAGCCAAAGGAACCAAAACTCCAACAAATGGCCAACACTGAACACTTGTCCGATACTCAGGCAGAGTTACGGGTCATTAAACCGATTTGGAATCGCAACAGTCAAAATATTTAATCTAGTTCCATCTAGTTTAAGATCTTTTTGATCACGCCGGTATGGGTCGGTTTGTTGGGATATGTGCCACTGGCTGATGAGTGGGTAAGGTCTTCACTATTAATAGGTTATCTTTTTAAAAATGACTCCACGCCCAACAAACCTTAGAAAAAGTATCCAGCGGTGGCCTGATTGTGGCCCACTAGGGATCTGAGCCATGACCAAGTGAGTAATGGACATATTCACAATAAGAGTGCAGGCATGCTGATTTGATTATTGCCTGTGTAGATCTCGGCTGGTAGGCAAAAGGATAGTGGTTTAAATCCCACATGGGATGACAACTTATCACCCACCTCAACTGAACAGTTGAGCAAGGCAAGTCTGTTAAAGCAGTGGTTCCCAAAGTGGGGGTCGCGAGATGAATTCTATTTTTTTTTTTTTTTAAAGTGGAAAAAATATATAGGCCCTATATATTTTTTGTTGCAATTAATTGAACTCAATACTTATTAAATGGTGTTTGCAGAAAAGTCTGATTAAAAAAATATATAATGTATATTTTTTAATTAAATTTGTAATTTTGTCCCAGACATTATATGAGATTACGTCAGCGTCAATCACAATCAAGTTACGTACATCACGCGCTGTTGTTCGCTGAAGCTGAAGGTGTTTGGAGGCTACAAACAAATAATACCTGCTTTAAAATGAAACGGTGGTTAATATCCACACTTAATATCTAATGCAAGCACATTTATAAATGCACACAAACTCAAGTAGCTTCAAGATATTGTGACATTATGACATTGAAATGTTTATTGTAAATGAAGGACATCGTTTTGATGTGTAAAACTGACATTGATATTGCATTATAAGTGTGATGCTGCGAGAAATGAGGGAGAATTATTCAGCATGACACAGAAATGCTTTACCGAGTACTTAGTGTTTCGGTTACGTTGACCGTCGGATTAGAATGAGCGTGCGCGTGTGTGTGTGCCGCTCAGACCTGCTCGACTGGTTCCTGATGGCAGAACAATGTTCAACCCAACATAGTTGCACAGTTACTTTTCCCGAAAGAGAACAGGTGGATATCGAGCGGCTCATGCAGAATTGTAACACTGATTTTTCACGTAGAAATATAAAACATAACTTTGTGTGCTTTGAGAATGGGCATAAAATCGATTTGCTGTACATATTCATGCGACGGGGGGTGCAGGAGGGGGGGGGGGGGGGTCGCGGAGCAGCAGCGCATTTATCATGGGGGTCGCGGGCTAAAAAGTTTGGGAACCCCTGTGTTAAAGGATTACTTGTGTTACTTGTGTAATATTTTGCTGAAGACTGTAAGACCATTCCATTACTTGTGAACTATACCTTTACATATATTCAAGGCCAGTGATTAGTCACTGCAGTCGCTCAAAAATGTGACTAAAACGACATCTGATCATTGTTAATACAGTTCGATAACCACAGAATTAGACGGGCATCCTCCGGTGAACCCCACCTGGTGAACACTCCCTCCTAACCTATGGCCCCCCCACACAGGTGACATTTCACTGGCATTAATGTTTGATGGCTGACCTTTAGCTGCCAAAGGCAATCAGCCCAGACTTTCTGCACTTAACCTCAGCCGCAGAGACAGCGAGTGTTCAGACCGATCGCCAGGGCAGATCACAGCTCATGAACAACTAACAGATACTCGCAGTCTCTCGGTCTCAGCCTACAAGTGTATTCATCGGTGAAAATCCAGTGTGTTTTAAAGATATTCAAAGTGTAATGGTTTGGTAGGTGGTCCTGATTTTTCTTTGTGTACCCATTGAGCTCGTGTTTCTATTGTATTAAATGTCAGTTAAATAACAAGGCCCACTTCTGAATGTTTAATAAGACTGACATCTTTCAGTAAAATAATGCAACAGTTGTGCATCAACTTTAGTTCCTCACCTTCTCCCCACGGTTCTTTGAGTTCTCTTTCTCCTTCTTTTTGAAGGCTGTCATAAATTCTGTAAAAATGGCTTCTCTGTCTTTCATCTTTTCAACAGCCTTAAAGCGTGAATCCCTGGCATGTTTGGCAGCAAACTCACTGAAGGTTGTTCTGTAAAGAGAAAAAAAGTGGTCATTGTTATGTTATGCATTTAGCATATGTACATTCCCATGTACATTCATTGCAATGCAGGAGTTTGTCCTCAAGGTTTTTTTTCTCCACTACCTAAAGATTTTATAGTTTTTTTTTCCTTGCCAGTCGCCTTTGATATACTCATCAGGAGCTTTAAGGCATGATTTTCCAAAGTTTCTTTAAATAACACAGCAATAACATAGCTTGCGAAAAGAGCTACACAAATAAAAAACACTTCACTTTGATGTTGTCGTAACTGAACCCTTATCAGGTTAACATTGAATTAAGATTGCCAATCAGTTAAACCTTTTTAATTAAATTACACTACCATTCAAAATATTGGGGTCAGTACGATTTTTTTTAAAAAAGATATTAATACTTCTATTCAGCAAGGATGCATTAAACTGATCAAACGTGAGAGTAAAGTCCTTTACATTGTTATAAAGATTTCTATTACAAAAATAAATTCTGTTCTTTTGAACATTTTATTCATTAAGGAACCCTGAAAAATGCAGTTTTCTGTAATATTTTGAACTGTCTTCCACATTGATAATGAGAAATGTTTCATCAGCACAAGATCACCACATTAGAACGATTTCAATAGAAAAAGTAAATGGAAATATTTAAAAAAAAATACGGTTTTTCAAATGTAGCCTTAAGCATGAGACTACTTTCAAAAACATTAAAAAATAAAAATAAATACCGTAATAACGCCAACGTTTGAATGGTGACGTGCATGGATATGTGATAAATTAATCAGATTTATTAATCGACATGTCGATAATTGTGATTCATTCAAAAACATTATCCCCATTTCACAGACAAGGCTTAAGCTTGTCCTAGACTAAATATTTGAGCTGTTTTAAGTGAAAGTAACTTGTACTGACATATCTTAAACTCTGTCAGTGCCATTGTTGTGTCTCAAGATGCAGACCAGATTTTTTTCTAGAGTACGTTTATAAAAGCTACTTAAATATCCTAATTGAACTAAGGCCTAATCCTTGCTTAGGCCAAGCCTTTTGTGTGAAACCGGGCCTATATTATGGCAGAGAAAAACAATAAATAGACAAACAAGTTGAACACATAGGACATGTTCTTGAATTCTGCCTGTTATTTTGTAATTGTTGTCTATTTAAGCATGCAGACAGATGCCCATTGCACTGCACATGTTTAAAATGCCACCCAAAGCCCAACATTTTAAAATATATTATTGTTGAAAAACCTTCTTAGTTAAAATTTTTAAGGTCTTTATCAGAAAAAAAAAAAAACAGGCGTGCAACGATATTAACAACATTGGCAAATTAGGTTTATACTGATGGTGTACTGTTTACCTGACACCAAGTTTAGCTTCCTCCATCATTTTCCTGAAGTCATCTTTGACCTGCATGATTTTATTCTTTTTCTCTTTCCTCTCTTCCTCAGCACGCGTCTTCACATACTGATCGAACACCTGCAGAAAGGACAGTGGGCTAACGTTCAATACACTTGGAGGCTGATATGAACCCGTTTTCACATTGCGGATATAGTCGTGGCTAAATACAGTGGAGTTTGTACCTGTTTCCTCTCTTTGGGATTGAGCAGTAGATAACGTGGATCAAACACAATCTTATGAAGCTCCTTATCCCATGTAGAGAATGCAGAGACCTGAAAAGTGTTGAGAGATGAAGAAAAAAGTCACAGAGCCATTTCAACCCCCCTTCCTCTTAATTAGGGCCATTATAACAAGAAGAGAACGTTCAGTAGGTGAGCCCCTCTGAGCGTGTCCCCCTCCTGTAGCGCTGGAGTCAGGGTGTGTGAGCCCACTGCTTTTCATCCTCCATCCCACCATCCCTAATGAATGACACAAACCCAACAGGTGGTCCTCAGCTTCCTTCTCTCAGCCTCCAACCCTTTCTTTTCCCACCATGCTAATTGGCGCAATGAGAGAGGTGTAATTAGATGGGGGGTGAACGGGCAGCTCGTCTATTGGAGTGATGACTATATGCTGCTGTACGGCACCTCTCAGACACGTAGGGGGTCCGAGGATGAGGAGGAGAAGAGGGGGAAGGGGTCTTGCCTTGATGATGAGACCCCTTGACTGCAAATGTGTCTTTCATCTTTGGCATAGGACGGTGCGGCAAAGGGCAAATGGCTCTCTACTACAGACTTGAAGGGATCTCCATTACATAAACGACATATGCGTTTATCCATATTTCATAGTAGAAACATCAAATCTGTTGCCAAGAGGGGGGGGGGAGATGTGAGACTCCACTGATCAGTGCTTCTCTGATCACCAGAAAATGTCAGGTGAGTATTTTAATGAGGACCAAAGCTTAAAACAAATGGGTTTAACCTTTCAGACCAGAAAATAAATATATAAACCACACTGCATGAATCACGCCCAGTCAAATCTCTCTGCCATTTCGTTACGAAATATTTCAGGCGTTAAACATTTTGTTGATTTTTTTTTAAGCATATCAGTATAAACTGGATTTAAAAGCAAGTTTAGAAAAATCCCTGAATAGAATATCTGAGGAGTAAATACAGTTCTGCCTTAAGCTGAATGATCTCACATGATTCATGTTCTTCTTATGAAAAAAGACACATACTCTCTCAAAAGTTTGGGGCTGGTAAGAATTTATCTTTTTTTGTTTTTGAAAGGAATCTCTTATGCTCACTAAGGCTGCATTTATTTGAAAAAGAAAATAAAGTAAAAATATTTATTTCAAAAATATAGTAAAAGCAGAATATTGACAATTTGAATAACATAATATTCAAATGTTCTATATGAATATAGTTTAAAATGTAATTTATTCCTGCAAAAGCAAAGCTGAATTTTCAGCATCAATACTCCCTCAGAAATACTTTCTAATATGCTGATTTACTGCTCAAGAAACATTCCTTACCGCCACCAATTTTGGAAACAGTTATGCTGCTCAATATTTTAGTGGAATCTGTGACACTTTTCTCAAGAGTTTTTGATAGAAGAGTAAAGTTCAAAAAACAGCATTTATTTGTAGCATTATAAATGTCTTTACTGTAACTTTTGATCAATGTAATTCGCATCAAGTATTGATTTTTTTAAACAAAAAATCTTACTGACAACAAACCTTTAAGCAGGAGTATGTATGTGTATATATACTTACTCTTCTATCAAAAACTCTTGAGAAAAGTGTCACAGATTCCACTAAAATATTAAAAAGCATAATGGTTTCCAAAATTGGTGGCGGTAAGGAATGTTTCTTGAGCAGTAAATCAGCATATTAGAAAGTATTTCTGAGGGAGTATTGATGCTGAAAATTCAGCTTTGCTTTTGCAGGAATAAATTACATTTTAAACTATATTCATATAGAACATTTGAATATTATGTTATTCAAATTGTCAATATTCTGATTTTACTATATTTTTACTTTATTTTCTTTTTCAAATAAATGCAGCCTTAGTGAGCATAAGAGATTCCTTTCAAAAACATAAAAAGATAAATTCTTACCAGCCCCAAACTTTTGAGAGAGTATTTTTTCATAAGTTTAACATGAATCATGTGAGATCATTCTGCTCAAGGCAGAACTGTATTTACTCCTCAAACATACTTAACGTGTTTGTAAAATTAAACTCTATATATGTCTTACCCCTCGCTCGAGCAGCATGTCTTTAAACTGACTCATCCGAGCTTCCTGAGGCACTACAGCTCTCTCGCGCGCTGCCTTCAGCTCAGCCTCCATGGCTGCCTCCTTTTCTGAGTCAACCTCCTTCTTCTCCTCTATCCTAAAACACAAAACTAATCAGCAAGAAGACCTGCGTCTGACCATAAACAGGCCTATTCACGTCAAGTCTGAATTTTCAGCATGATAAATATGCACAAGATGTCTTTGACTTCCTTCACATAGAGTCAATAATATCATAATCTGCTGTCTGTGTTAGAGACTAGACCATTTTTTTCAATTGTTCAGATGTGGAATAATATATTCTGGCATCCAATGTTTTAGAAAATGATGACAATTTGGCATCTGACAGTTTTGATGTGAAAAAAATGTTTGTCAAAATTTGTATTTGATTTTGTGTACTGCCTTTAAGTGCTGGGAAGTATTTTTAATACAATTTTCTCTATTGAAACTTAAAGTCAACAGAAAGTAAATACCAACTCCGTTTACTTTCTTGATACAAGTTCCTGTGGCCTATACCATGAAGCAGGTTTAGGTGGATCGCCAGGTACATTTCACTTTAGTTTATGCCAACCCTGGGTTTTAGGCACCATTGAAGTGGCTCAGCTTTTAAGCAGGTTATGTTCTGGGTAAGAGATCTCAAAACGAAACTGGACCAATCAGCTGTGAGCAAAGCAACACAATTGTGACATAAAAGTCACTCCCCCAGTTTCTCTTGCTCCAAAATAAAGGTCAATACAAAGTAAAAGATTTTTAAATACAAAATTG
This sequence comes from Opsariichthys bidens, assembly GCA_037194245.1. NCBI lineage: Eukaryota > Metazoa > Chordata > Actinopteri > Cypriniformes > Xenocyprididae > Opsariichthys > Opsariichthys bidens. Next base: position 2,919,916 of record CM074297.1, read on the forward strand.
TCTGGCTTTTACAGACAATTATTCAACGTACAAAAGAAAATGTAATGCCTCTCGCAGTTCAAAACGCTTATGCTAAGTCCAAAGCCTTCCATATTCAACAGAACAGAAGGCGGTCTGGCCGAAGCTAGAAATTTGACTTTAGAACTTGTTAAATAGGATTTTTTTTCTTCTTCTTCACACAAACATATCGCTTCACTTCAGAACCGTGTGGAGTATGTTTATAGTGGATGGATGCACATTCTTCAGCTTCATACTCGTGGGTCCTGTTCACCGCCGTTATAAAGCTTGGATGCGTCAGGATATTTATTAATATATCTCTGATTGTGTTCATCCGAAAGAAGAAAGTCACAAATACACACGATAGCTTGAGGGTGAGTAAAGCTTGGGGTAATTTTCATTTTAAAGTGAACTAATCTTTTAAGCATTTAGTTTAAATGAACATAAATGTATACAGATAATATGCAATATAAATAAGATTTGGAATCGGTAGATAAAGCTTTAAAAACGACTATGTGAGCCTACATGTCTAAGTCTCTGTATACTGCATTTATTAATTATATAAAATGCTAAAGATATTTTCTTCCAGCTGTATAAAAACATTTAGAGAGAAATTAATCTTCCTGCATCTCTGGCAAAAAGTGATTGGCTGTTCGCTACCGATGTCACTCTTTCATGTGCATCAAAGCCTGAGTTGACAGAGCAAGGTGATGATCAGCGTCTGGTACCAACAAAGCCTGACTGAACGGGTTTGGTTTTATCAACTTGAACAAACTCCAAGGGTCCTGGTCATTGTGCATGATTTTATCAAGCAGAGAATAAAATGTAAAAAAATTCTCACTTTCGTTTCTTGGCCTTACTGGGTTCATCCTCAGGTGTGTCTTCTGCAACAGTGAACTCCTGTTCCTCTTTCGCCAACACTGTGTCACAGGAAACACACAAACATGCAACAGAGGGTTTAGACATCCATTAACCAGCTGTTGAATGATTCAGACATGGATATAGAACGCTTCATGCTCACAGCTGACATGTAGACAGGAGTTATTCCCCACTTTAGACTGCAGTGGTGTACCATAGACAGATTTAGAAAATCTCTCACGTGCGCAAAATATTAAAAATCGAATTTGTTCTTATTGACTCATTTTGTCAATTACTTGATGCTGGAAACTTGGTACATTGCAGATGGTTTACATACAGTCTTTCAGATACATCTAATTCTCTATAGATGTTCTATTTATAGATGTTTGCTAATAAATATATGAATAATAATCTGTCAAATCTACGCAAAAACTTGATGGGAGAGATATGTACACGATTCAAAGAAGAAAAAGTGTTTTCAATAGGGATGCACCGAATGTTCGGCAACCGAAATTATTCGGCCGAAAATAGCCAAAAAAGCACTTTCGGTATTCGGCCGAATAAGTAAAAAGGCCGAATAAATTTTGCCGAACAATGACGTTTTTAATGATGTTTTAACGTTCACATATCGCGTCTTTTCCGCGCGCATATTCTTTATATCCTATGTGGGCGCGCGGTAACCGCTCGCAAAACGGAAGGGACGTGCACGCGGTGCGGCGCGCTTGTTTTTTCCGGGCGCGCCTGTGCCGCGGCGAGATGAAAACATCTCAACTTTTCAGAATGCCGCGAGCGCACCGCAGGTCATGTGACAAGAACCAACCGATCATCTTCGACCTTTCCGTAACAAAACATGGAAATCTCAGCCGAACAGCTGATCATAGCTGTACAGGGGGGTTGTTATATCTCATTTACATAAATATATCTAGTAGTAAAGCTAAAGCAAGGGCTAAAAATCAATTTATCCCTTGCTGAAACTTTCTCATCGTCAGAATCCACAGTTCATGGTTGCATAGCAACGACAGACGCCACAGAAGCGCGAGCTCCCGAACGCTTGCGAAAGAAGGAGGAAGTGACGCGGCCGCGCTTTCCACGCTTTATTAGGCGCGATATGTGAAGTAGGCTTATGTCCAGGACAGTTATTTATTTGTTGTGGGTTCATCCACATTTTTTTGCACCATTCAATGCACATTTGTTGTTGTAGACATACAGAGTCACATTCTGTCAGCAGTCAGTTATAGGCTATTCAAGAAGAACATAGACTTCAAAGATGGCCAAATAATTTTTATTTTTTTTTATTTGACTAATTTATTCATTTTAAGTTACATTGTACTTTGTTTGTATAATATCTGCTGGAATGTTAAAAAAATGTTCAGTGTTAAATATTTTGAAATTATATTTTTGTTATTTGATTTATTTCTCTGAAAAGCAACACAAAATAGTAAAAAGCAAATTTTTACGATTTAATTATTGTAATGGTGAAAAAAATTGGCAAAATAAATGGAAAAAAAAATGCAAAACACCGCATTCGGTATTCGGCCTTCGGCCAAGCATTTCATTATTATTCGGCTTCGGCTTCGGCCAAGAATTTCATTTCGGTGCATCCCTAGTTTTCAAGCATCAAAACCATAAGTATAATAAAGCTTTGAATTGTTGCTGTTTTTCATTCCATTAGAATGGTCCTGTTTAATTTGTTTTGTTTTTTTCTGAGCAAAAATTAAATATACATTTTTAGAGAAGATACCCACCAAAATGTCATTCAGCGTAACAATCTTGTCGGGGATACTTACAACAAATCTATTTTGGACAATATTAAAGACTAATTATTTTTTACCCCAAATGCTAATAACTTTTACATTTTACGTTTTTAAACTTTGCCACTATACTAGGTTTTACCCATTTGTCTGCAAGAATTTTTACTCATTTAAAATGCAATCAAATTTAGTATGCTCACTTATTCTTTTAATGCGTACATGTCCGAATAAGTATGTCGTTTCAATTTTTACATAAATATAAGTGTTACACTGAATGACAATGGAACATTTTTTCACCAACATTGACATTTTATTCTCCCAAAACTTATTTGAAACATTAAAAGTGCATGTTTTACGTGCATTTTATGTGCTTTCTGTGTATATAAAAGCACTTTTGTACATTTCTATCTACATGTCGTTGACTCACACATGTATTTCTAAGGAGCTGACTTTTACCCATTTTGTGGCTGTTGTCCAGGCCTCTTTTGTGTGGAGGTTCCTGAATAGCTTTATCTACATCAACCCGTCCCACCAGCTCTTCTGGTCGCTCCCACATGGACAGACGTGTAGTGGGGTTATAAAAGAAGACCCGCTCGTCGCCCGTCCACACCACACACCTGATGTATGAGCATTAGATACATGTCAATCTAACACAAAGAGCCAACATTCAAGAGCTCCAACTATATCATTCGGCATTTAACGGTTCATGACCTCATTTTGAGGGCGATTTACAAATAATAAAACCCTTGTATATTTAATGTTGTTGATCTGATTTGTGTGAATCAAGTAAATCTGTTTTGCGTAAAGAGGCATGAGTGCTTGCCTACCATGGCGTGCCAGGAATGGGTGTTGTTGCGATGGGCTTTGCTTTTTTCGCTGCCTTCTGTTCCTCTGTCATCTCTTCGTCTTTCAGCTCCTAAGAGTAATACACAGATGATGTCAGAATCTCTTGTTTATACAAAACTATTTAGAAAACTAGGCATGTTCCCAACCTCTTTCTGCTCTTTTGGTGGGTCAATTTTCGGGCTTCCATCTTCCATGTCCATGATTTCAGCATCGATCATGTCAAAAGCTGCATCCTTGATCTTCTCACTCTCTTTTTCTGTTACGGAAACATGGAGATGAGCAATTGTCAAATCTCATAAAAGACTCAGAGTGCTTCATTAAAGAAACAGACTATAATAAAGGTGTTCAAATGATGTTTGCTAGCTGAGACATTTCACAACTGACTTTCAACCCCGTACTTACCAGGTGCTTTAACAGTGCTAACACAAGACGTTTCTTTAAAAACAAATAGATTTGAAACAAAAAATGTCATTAGTATTAATGTTTTTTCAAGTCACACTGCCAAGCATGATTGCCATTGCCTCATGTTTTTGGATGCATTTACCCTTGCACAAAAATTCCTATTTCTGACTCACATCTGACAGATTATTGTTGCACACAGATTTTTCTACATCCTTTCAGAGCCATATCTAGTATTAAATCAGACACATATCCAATAACTGGACTTCAAATAACTTTAATCTTAATTTCACTTCAGAATTCTAGATCTACCAACCCATAAATAAAGTAATAAGCAAAAACGAATCATTTTTATCCATTCAGTCAAATTTTCAGCTGCAAACGTCAATGACACGTTTTAGCGATCGAGGTGTAAGTGGGATATTTACATATTGAGATTTACAGTAAAAAAAAAGGACATTCATGACTCGATCACCAATGGAATCAATCTAGTTTGGTCGGAGATGAATGTAAACAACATCGGACACAATATTGTTGTTTTTCTATTGCCGTGTCTTAAATGAATGTAAACGGACAGAACAAAAAAAAAATGAAAGATCAGATACGATCAAAAGATCAGATCTGTGTTAAAACCTGCAGCGTAAAAGCAGACTTTGTCCCAGTCTCTAACCTGTCTCTTTGAGCTCTTCTGGTTTGTCCCAGGTAGTCTCCTGTGTGTGTTTATTGTAGTAATAGGACTTTCCCTCTGGGGTCTTGAACTCAGTCCAGTCGGATGTGCTCAGAGATCCAGGCAGTCCTGAGGGCCCAGCCATCGCCATTTGAGGGGGCATCATGGGTACTAAAGGTGGTGCCATGCCATGGAGCATACCTTGATATAACAAACACAAAATCAGAATCACTTCAAGACATGTAGCCATTCTCTGAATGACTTCAGATTTGCATAAAAATGATTTTACATAGTTGTATTAATAACATATGGCAAAAAAGTAAAAATAAATAAACAAATTGGGTGTAATGTCAGAATTGAAAACAAAAAAGATTTAGCCATCATACAACACGTGTTGGATGATTATGTTACTGCACAAAATATAACAACAAAAAAAATCAAAACATTAAATTAAATACGAGAATAAGGCATGCAAAGACAATACTACCACAATATCACATTAAAACCAAAGAAAATGGGGACACAAGGTAGGAACACGTTTACAAATCAAAACAGTGTTTTATCTCAATTTCTATAGCAGTTTATTATCTATGTTAATGCCTGCAACTCAACTTTATCTGTTAAATGTTTTCAAAGGGAAAAACTTGATCTACTCCAACTACATAAAATGGGAAGTGAAAAACAAGTCTTAAGCGGCATGATGTTGTTAAAAGAATGTCTCATTTGTAAGAAATAGAGAGGCCTCTAATCTGAAATAATTACACTGAAAGAAAGCATAGAGATGCACAACAGTTACTAACATGCCATAACGGGGAAGGAATTACCGTTTTTGGTAGGAGAGATAGTCTTTACATAGGGACAGCTGACTATCTGCATCATTGCTACACCTGAAAGAGCGTATAAGCAAGCAGAGAGTTTTGGAAAAAACACAAACATACGTCATCTACTGCTTCCAGGTGTCAGGAGAATAAACGCTAGATCATTTATGATGAAAATACTACAGTATTATCTAAAATTGCTAACTGATCTATATTCAACTGAATTTAGGCAATAATGTCAGCCTATGTTGCTTGGCAACAACTGCACATGAAAATGGCGGATTACTGCCATCTATAGAACATTGAACATCACTTCTGCAACACTATGACATTAATGCAGTAGCTAAAACTGCATTTATCACTTATTATTCTATTTATAACAATAGAGCTCGCTTTGCTTTGAGGAATCATATACGTCATACGGTTCCATTAAAAAGATTGGCTAACTGTCATCCAATAAGCAGACAGGAAAAACAAGAGTTTCTCTACAGGTTCCTGTCAAACTACAGACATGCTCTGGATAGTAAGAAAAGACAGAAAAACAAGGAACAGAGGAGAGAAAGGCAGTTGCATTCAGAGCATAGAAAAGCTGAAGAATTCTTAAAGAGATAGTTCACCCTAAAATGAAAAAGTCATCATTTACTCTCTCCCTGGTGTTTTTCTAATACTGTATGCCCTTCTGTCTTTTATGGACCACAAGAGGAGAATTCACGTTTTTCTTAGCCTTGATTTCTCACAACTTGTGTGCTTTTTCTAGGTGAGACAGAGCTAAAAGAGTCTCACCAAGCAGCATGTTGTGTAGCTGTGCAAAGAAGATCCAACGCTAAGGTCAAGAGTTTTGTCACATAATACATTCCATTTCGGTTTGTTCTTCCCCAAACCCTCTCGTATATCCCCAGAACACTTGGAATATAAGGCACGCATTGAGTGGGATAATTCTATGATAATTGTGCGTCTTTTTAAAAAAGCTTTGGCTGATCGCTATTCATTTCCATTATATGGACAAGTGAGAGCAGGACATTTAAAAATTCTCCTTTTGTGGTCCATTACAGAAAGAAGGGCATACAACACTAAGGGGCTGGTGTTTTGGCCGTTTACATGACAACAACGTTTTGAGGGCCAGCGAAACGCTTTGAAAACTGGTTTCAATGGGCAGGTTTTTGAAAAAAAAAAAAAAAAAAAAAAAAAAAAACTTCAAAAAAGCGAATTTGTGAAATTGTGTTTCGTTAGAAAGTGACATCTAACGACATTTCTTTCAGTTTTAAGTACATCGCTGTCATGTAAACATTCCCTTAATATTAATTTAAGGGTGAACTATCCCTTTAACAGGGTACGACTGATTCAACAAGTCCAAATGTCAGACCTACCGGGCAGTGGAATGGGCATGGCAGGCAGGGGCACTCTGAAGGGTGGCACCATGACAGGAGGGAAGCCTGGCATCGGAGAAGCGGCCTGTGGCACAGTATGGGGCAATGCCACCGGCAGAGGTGGCGGTCCTGTAGTCATGGCGACCGTAACCGTTGGTGGATTGACAGCTGCTATCGGGGTTGCCATGGCAGTGGGGGTTGTGGTTACAACTGATGGCATCTCCACTACATCAGGGGCTACAGTGCAAACAATTGGGTACAGAATAATAACACTTGATTTACTTATGATTTCAAAACAAACAATTGCTGTGCTGATGAACTAATTTTTCAGCAAAAACCAACAAACATCCATGAAACAAAATGTTTTTCCAGAATGCTGGAAAATGACAAAAGATTATAATAAATAATCATAATTAACTCAAAGTGTACTTAATTTTTTTTTTTGTGTGTATGCTTACCCTAACCAGATGTGACACGATAACATTTCAGTGACAAGCAACATGACTTTGAGAAGAAAATCAAAAACCAAAGCCAATCAGAAGACCTTATCAAACAAAGTGGTTACAACTGACAGCATATCGCCGTGTCGTGTCTGGTTAGGACACTGTGCGTGTCGACTGTGAACAGAGCTTGACATATGAGCTCTATAAAGTTTTATCTCTATTATCTGCACTGTAAGCATACACTAGCCTACTTGTAAATCCACAGTATAGTTTGGGATTTAGAAGTTCACTGAAATGACATTTACCTGATACAGGTGTTGGGAGGAGAGGTGAGGCTGCTGTGATGCTGGGAGAAGAGGTGGAGCTCATGGATGTCGAGAGGCTCTGGGAGCTGTGTGTGGCTGTAGTGCTGTTGACTGCAGCTGGGATGTTGACAGACGGACCGGGCCCGGTGGAACCTCCACCGGCTGCTGCCGCTGCCACCGCCTGGCTCAGCATCATTGGTCCCAGCTCAGCCTGCTGGATCACCTTCACACCTTCAGGCTTTGTCCAGGATGACTCCCTTGTACGTGCATTGTAATAATACACCTAAATAGAGAATAAAAGCATGCGGAAGAAACAGGTCTTAAAAACAATGCCATGGCGCTGGATGGACAGATCAGTGTGCTCCACCTCAGGAGGAGGGTGGCTGCACCACCACAAGCGGCGATGAATACCATCTACTCTGGCAAGCATACTATGTGGTTAACTTAAGTCATACGACTTCTACTTGTGTGATGATCATGTGTCTAGCAGGCGTATATTTGGTGGAGTTACTTCCTGTGTTTTTACAACTGTGGATAGTGTTTGGATGAACACTGAAACGTCTTGTCAACTTGTTTTTATGTAGTCCAGTGAGTTTCAATAAAGAGTTTGTTTGAACATTTTATTACCTGGATGTTTTAGACGTCATGACTCATGAATCTACATAGACAAATTGCTGAAGAGGACTTTAGATCAAACTGTGTGCACTGTAAAAAAAGTCACAAAGTATTTAAATATACTACCTAACTATATACTATCTAACTGCATCAAGCGAAGAGACTAACAATGCAACAGTGCATTGCATTTGCAATTCGGCTGGGAAAATACAAGGCATCATGAACTGCAAAAATCCATTATGCGATATACAACTGACTATGCAAAATACAATTATTGATAAGAGATTCTAGTTTATAAAGTTATAAATATGTATATTTTTTACAAAAACGCATCGCTTCACTTCAGAAGGCCTCTATTAAACCCCTGGAGCCGTATGGATTACTTTTATGATGGATGGATGGATGTGTTTTTTTGGGCTTCAAAATCTCAGTTACTGTTCACTCCCATTATAAAGCTTAGAAGAGGCAGAATATTTGTTTAATATAACACTGATTGAGTTTGACTGAAAGAAGAAAGGATGGCTTGAGGGTGAGTAAATTATGGGATCATTTTCAATTTTGGGTGGACTAACTCTTTAAACATATTTATTTTATTTATATATATATATATATATATATATATATATATATATATATATATATATATATATATATATATAATAACTTTATTTCACATAAAATATATACAACTATTAAAAATGTTCTTTTTAAAGTCAAGGCATTTAATGTTACAAAAAAAAAATCTAATTAAATTGAATGCTGTTCTTTTGAACTATCTATTCATTTTGAATTGTGTTCAACATTGATATGAACCAATTAAATGTTTCTTGAGCACAGATTTAGCATATTATAATAATTTCAGAAAGATCATGCAACACTGAAGACTGGAGTAATGACTGCTGGATTCAGCTTTGACATTGAAAGGAATAAATTACATTTTGAAATACATTAAAATAAAATAAAAACATTTTAAAGACCCCATGAGTATAAAAACACGCTCCTTTCAAAAACATTTCAAACAACTCTCAAGGTGAAGAGAATATAACACTTGCTCTGGGAATCAACAGGGTCTTTACGTCAGTTAAGAATGAGACAATACCTTTCCTTCTGAACTCTTATTCTCCACCCAGATCTCTTCTGTAGATGGCAGGGATGGAGGAGCAGGAGTAGGAGCAGGAGAGGCTGTAGGCGGTATTCCCGGAGGAAAAATCATGCCAGGTGGAGGTGGCATGGATCCTCCGGGTGGAGGCATAAACGGGGGTCTCTTAAAGTGAAAGACGTAGACGTCAGCGAAAACTTTCCCAATCCATAGGCCTATTCTTTCCATTCCAGTTTACACATAGTTGAGGAATTACCTAATAATCAGCATCTGACATACTATTCATACCTGTAAAGGTGGGGCACCCATGGGAGGGGGCACACTGGGGTCAAAAGGAATCCGTCCGAAGGGCGGTCGGGCAGCGGGTGGAGGACCCCTCATCATGGCAAAGGGAGGCACAGGGGTGCTCAGTAAAGGCTGCCTGCGGGTGGAGGGGTTGGCGGCAGGAGGAGGCGCAGACGCAGGGAAACGCAGTGCTGGCTGCTGAGCCATGCTGATGGAGCGAAAATGAACTTTAATAAATAATACATGTACAGTACACAACGGCTGCTGCAGACAGAGGCTAAAAGCAAAACAACAGTTTCACACTTTCTTACGAGCCATACCTTCCAGAGCTCACATAATACACTTCATTTAATGCATTCACGTCTTAAACCACGTCTTATAACCTGGAGTGCAATACAAATTCAAAACATAGCGAAATAATAACATTCAGTTGTGTGCTGTTACGCTGCTTTCATTGTCCACGAACCAACAGGCCAAACGAGGCTTAAAAGATTTCAAGTAGCCAACTAGGAAGCACTACTCAGTGTACTATTAAGGAAAAACAAAGACTAAGTATAGCTGGTTGTTTGTGTTAGCTGGTGTGTGAAATATAATGCAAAATCCGCACCTGTTAGCGGCCAGGCCAATGCCTTCTGCCTCTGTGTGCTCCGCCATAACGGGAATAGTACAACAAAAGTCCCCTTGACGCATTTCCGTCGATTTCGTGCACGGCTTCCAAATGCTTTTCAAACTCAGAGTCGTGGTCAGATGTTACTTACTTCATCATTTTGAATTATCGACGTATCTGAACTGGTCGCAAATATATTTTCCCCAAAACTTGTTTCATCAAAGGCAATATTTCATTTTAGAAACTGCACTTATAACATTTTGTAGGAAAATGTAGTAAAGACGGGCGACAGGACTTCTCATATATTCGAGAATTTTTTTTATTATTTATTTATTTCATTCATTCATTCCCTGGTTTGATGGATTTTTTAAATCGCATAATAATGTTTTAAAAAACTTTTATTTTGAAAAAAAAAAAAAAAGAGTTTTTCTCGATGCCGGAAGTACACAAACACAGGGCCGTCACGTTGCTTTTTTTTGGCAATGGATACCGTACATGCTCGTTTCAAATGTAAAATTGGTGAAGTACTTTTACCCGGAGATGTGTTCTCATTCAGATTGCCTGAATCTGGAGGAGATTGTGTTTTCAAAACCGACAAGATAATATGCGGCCCAGGGCTCCGGAGAAACGGAGAGGAAGTTCAAGTGTGTAAAAGTGGAATTTTGCGCCATAAACAGCCAAATCTGTACTGGATAGACTCTCAGCAAAGACGGGTGAGTCTGAGATGTGCACTTAGTATTTTAAATTGGCTAAGGTTGGTTCTGCAATGACAGTGCTGGACATTAAGACATTTTGTAATTGTAACAAATGATCAAAGTGTTTTTAATATTCAGAAAATGATCATACTTATTTTTGGCTCTTTTCTAAATGCATATATAAATGTCCATAATTAAACTGTCACACTTAACTATTTTAGAGCCAGATTTTCAGTCATCTGCCATCAGGTTTGTATATCACCAGGCCTTATCCTTATTTTTTCCAGTATGTACCAGCCAAGGGTGAAAGTGTCATCGGCATTGTGACTGCCAAGTCTGGAGATATCTTTAAAGTGGACGTGGGAGGAAGTGAGCAAGCATCTCTTTCGTACCTTGCGTTTGAGGGAGCTACCAAGAGGAACAGGCCTAATGTGCAGGTACCTGCTCATTTAAACACTCTTAGACCCCACTTGAATTAATATTTTGCACCGTTAACTAGGGCTGTGCAATTAATCGCAATTTGAGCACATGCAATTTCTAAATCGCACAAGTCTGCAATTTTTATTTATTTATATTTTAATTGAGAATACTGCAACGTTACTGTGCGCATGTTTAAGATGTTCACCAATCACACCGCACAAATGAGAACAAAGCAAAGCGGGAGGAAAGAAGAAAAAACATGGATGCAGTTCAGAATAAAAATGATTTGGATCCAAAGAGAAATTCAACATCAGTCGTTTGAGAGAGTTTTGGATTCAAACACTGGACAAAAGAGACCAGCTGCAACTCGCACTTATTTCACACAAGTTGCTGCATGAGAAATGTAAGGCCGGCGTTGAATACGAGTTTAATCAGTGAAATAATCGTCATTTATTTCATGTTGTCTGTTTTTAAGACACTTTTTTTTTTTTACAGTTTTGTTAAGCAGTTAATCTACTGTACAGTATGATCATTGTGAAATGTGTGCACTGAAATACAATTTTGAAGTTTACTTATTATGACTGGAATTTCAGGTTAGTTAACCTTACTTTATTTGATGTTGTCTGTTTTAAAGACAGTTAATTACGGTTTTGTTAATGAAGCTGTAAATACAGTTACTTCATTGTGAAACATTTTGTTATGCACTTCTTGTGCACTGAATACATTCAGAATGTGGCATGTTTGAAAAAGCAAAAACAATTACCAAAATTGCGAAATAAATCGCAATTGCAATATTCATTAAAAAAAATCGCAGTGTGATTATTTTGTCCATATTGCACAGCCCTACTGTTAACACTGCATTATGACTGTGCTCACTGATATTGTGACTTTGTTTTGCAGGTTGGAGATCTGGTGTACAGCCAGTTCACAATTGCAAACAAAGATATGGAACCCGAGCTGGTGTGTATAGACAGCTGTGGCAGGGCCAACGGCATGGGGGTGTTTGGAGCTGATGGGCTGCTCTTTAAAGTATCCCTGGGACTAGTGCGCAGGTTTGTGATTTGTCCATGTAATACAGCTTCGTGATCTATACACTTCCAACGAAGCTTAGCTTACTTGAAGTCGGAAGTCGTCTTTTCTTCCCTATTGTGATATCTGAGTGAAGTGGCTCTTCAAGCAGGAAAAAATGTGGGACAGGACTTGATTTTATCCATGCGGAATTGTTGTGATGTCATGTGAGGGACAGGTTGTCCTGCCGTCAGAGAAGTCGCTGCAAGAGGGAGGGGAAGACAATTTAATGAAAGATTATGAGTGCACTGCAGTATTCCTTAAAAAAACAAAAAACGAGAATTGTCTATTTTGATTTAATGATGACTTAAAAAGCTAAAATAAAAATTGTGGTGTTGTTCTCTCCATCAGACTTCTGGCTCCTCAGAGTGAAGTAGTGAAGGACTTGGAGAAGATTTTCCCCTTTGAGATGGTTGTTGGAATGAACGGCAGAGTGTGGGTGAAAGCGAAGACCGTTCAACAGACGCTGATCGTGGCTAATCTTCTGGAGACATGTGAGAACATGACCTCTCAACAGAGACAGACACTTTTCAGGAGAGTGGCTGAAGGCTCTCTCTAGAGGACACCTGAAATATCACTTGTCCCTGAATACAATCGGCGACATGCTTGAAATACCCGTTTTCAGTTGGTAAAGCCTCTGAAAATGTTCAAAAAGAGAAGAGCCCACAATGGAAATCACCGCCCCTGGATTTCCAGTTGTATAGACTGAACAAGTGACTTTGGATATAGGTGTGTTCAGCCAAGTCATCATTTCTCTTAAATATATTTTTGCCTTCATTTCTGAAAGTACGCTTTTGTATTGGTAAAAATTGAATAATAAAATGTTGGTGACAGCAAATGCAAAGTGTGTTTTTTGCTGTAGCGCTTTAAAAAGTCTTCATGCTTTCTTTCTGTTTTCTTCATGTCCAGAAGGAGGCACTTTTTCCCTTCTTTCTTTAGCCGGCTTGTGGTTTTAAAAGTTCCTGCTTTACTGGTAGTTGCAGGAAATGACTTAATGTTTGGACAAGGGAAACATTATGACTATATCCAGTTATACTAAATCCCTTCTTTCAGAGGCATGTTGAACATTAACCATTACTCTACTGCAGGTCCATTGTGTCAATGATAACTCGGGGATAAATTAAGCTTTGTGTTTATTGCTTCAGGATTTTACAACTATTATATAACTTTTTATTTGATCAACAAATGCCGTATAGTGTTGTAATAGTGTGAAATGTAGCATTACAACTTATAAGCACTGTTTTCTGTTTGAATATTTTTTTAAATGGAATTTGTTCCTGTGACGTATCGATTTCCTCTCTCACATTTCATCTGGAGCTTTTGTCACTTTCAGTGGTATTTAGTTCTTGACCCTTCTGCACATTATTGAACTTATAGCATGGATTTTTACTAAATATATAAATAAAGGGACATGAAATCTTAACATCAGTAGAAATAATTTTTTGAAATGGTCAGTATACAAATATATTTGACTGCAGAATGCCACAATTCACTAATTAAAATATGGTATTCCAGAGAGCTGGCAGTGTGGTAATAAACTGCTGATTTAGTCTGGCTTTTCTGGTTTGATTCGGAGGGCAGAACATTATCTGATGAAACGGCATAGCCAGATGCTTATCAAACATGGCCAAGTTAACGCTGAGATCCCATGGGCTCTGAGAGTCACATCTTGTAAATGAATCTGTAATTTGCTTTAAGATGCTGATCAACATGGAAAGATGTGCCTGGGCACGTTTTCCTCATTGGTGGACTGATGTATGCAGACGAGCTTCCAAGCCATTACCAGGGGCATGGAAGATTTGAGTCACTACAAGAACAATGTTCTTGAGCTTTATTCTACTAGAATACTAATCTGCATCACATTAGCTGTGCAAACCACAAAGCATGTTGGCTTTCTATTTTTCGATATATTAATCAAGAAACGAAGCTATTAAATACGTAGGATTTTTTTGGTTGCATAAAAAAAAAAAAAAAAAACAAGTTTGACTTGATCAAAGTCACACCATGATGCATATCTTGACCAAGAATGAAAAAAAGAAAAAATGAATCCCAAAGCTAGTTATTTCCGCAAAGACTAACCATAGATAGGATTAAAGGTGTCGAGTTTACAGATAATGATCCTGTTATTCATAAGAAGCATGACCGAATGTGAACCCAGCCTCAAACAAAATAGATCTGAGTTTAATTTAAGAATTGTAGCATAAAGGTAAAAAAGATTATGAAAGTCTTTCTGAAAACGTTCTGTTCATCAGTCCTCAGCAGGAGAAATATGTTCAGCCCAGTTTCTACTCGCTAGAAGTGAGCGCCATACATAACTTTAGCTAAAAACAAGTGAACATATCTCTTAATGTGTCTAAACCCATGTGTAAATCACTAAATAATGATGGACACCATGGAGGTATTACACCTCTAAAATTTTCAACAAAAGTAAAATACTTTCTGGAGGGGAGAAAGTATAAAAAAAATATATAGCCCTGCAGAATTTAGCTTCTACCCTACTTAAACATACCTAAACCTGCTAAACAAGTCGGTTAGATTTATATGAAAACTACAGGTATGGAGTGTCTCTTTGTCTATGTTGCTACTTGAAAATCAGATGTGGATGTTCTAACCCAAGGGTTGCTCTATGCTACAGGCAATGTAAAGTATCTGTTGTGTATGTTCACAAAGAACCTGTTTCGACAAGCACTTGAAATTCCTCTCACTTCGTGTGTCAATAGACTATAGGTGGGCGTTCTTCACTTTCAAATGTAAAGAGATGCAAAAGAGCTTGCTTTCAAACTCAACCAAATGGCCAAGGTGAAATAGATTGCATAATAGGCCAAATAAATGTGCTAACTGAGATTAATTCCTGTCGACTGCATAGCTCTACTTTATACTAATTAAAAGCATACAAAGTTTTTTTTTTATCTTGGAATTCAGTTCAATGTCTTTGACAAATTTAAAGGGATTTGTTCATTAAAATTGAAATGTCGTCTAGTCTGCCTAATTCCAAACTTCCTGTCTACTTTACATTTTATAGCTTAAAATTGTGTTTTCTTTAATCAACATTTAAATGAAACATCCAGTGTAGTAATTTGATTCTTTTAAGGTAAATTTAGTATAACACAATGAAAATCAATAAAAAAAAAAAATCTTCACGTTTTCCACGTTTTTTCTAAATAATCGAAAGAATAATGATTTTATTCATATGCACCAATAAAAAAGTTCTGTAAACATTTTTTGGATGCCAATAAAAACAAATGTTTGAAATCGATTCAGTTGTGAATTAATTCATTGAATTAATATGGATAGTACATACTGATTAACATGAAATGAATCAAAATTACCAGCTCTGTTACTTTTGTTACTTACTTGTAAAATTTTCTTCTATTAACGCTGTCATACTTGGAACACATGGAAGAAACCATGTGTAATGACAGTCTTTAGGGAACAGAATAGAAATAAAAATCATTGCAATATTGCAATTATAATCTAATCGTGAATATACAGTATTGTGAATTTTTAGATTTTTTTTTCTAGATTTTATGTTTTGGGCGCACTATCACTTTCAAAAGATTCTCTACACTGTAAAACTCAACAAGCTCAGAATACTTAAAACATCTGAGGAAACTTATTACCTCAAAACATCTTAGCTCATTTTTTTTAAGTTAGTAGAATTTAACATTTTTCTGACAAGTGGGACGGGGCCGAGAGCTGTTGAAGCGGAGCAAATGCACAGGTGTCTCTCATTAACAATCTCGTCACCGGCATCCCTTCACTCTCATAGTTCTCAGCCTCACTCCACTCATCATAATGCTATTATTTACAGTTAATTTATGTAAATTATAACTATCAAAGAGACTGTAATTATACTTGCAAATAATCAAACAACACACATGTGGTCTTGAAAGTTTTGCAGCCCATCCTCAACCTACTCTGCCCACAGGCTCTACTCTTCACCAATGGAAAACCTACAAAATGATACATACATAACAGAACCCCCTGTAAATCCCAGCATAACACCACATTAAACACTTTCTTTTGTTTCCCTGTATTAATATTGGGCAAAAACACACAACATAGCACTTCATCTCAAGATTTATTTTCCTTTTAAACAGTCTGATGCAAATCAAGCTGGGAATTAGAAATCTGCTGCAACTTAATCATATTAATTTCAGCTTAGTACAATCAAATTTTGAGTTCACAGAACTTTTTGACTATTAAGAACAATGAACTTTCATTATTATTTAAGTGAAACAGGGTCATTTAATTGAATTCATTTCACCGTTCGGTTTTACAGTGTACTATCATCCGGATCGTTGAATATCACAGAAAAAATCTAGGGAAAGGGTTGTATGATGCAGGACGCTTCAGGTTAGGTGAGAGATTGCAAACGTTTCTCTCTTTCTCAGTCTGCCACTGTCTTTTGCGTCTGCACATTCCACGAATGTGCATTTAACGCTTCTCCAGGGGCCTGAGCCCACGAGCAGCACTGAATCATGGGCCGTGCGCTCAGTGCCAAAAAAAATAATCCCTGCCGAGGAAAGAGTATTAGCCAAACACTCTCTCGCAAGCAGAGAAAACTCTAAGAAATCTTAAATAACAAACACAGATCTGACACTGACGACCCTGTTGTTGCAGACACAATGGCTTTAGCCACTTCTATGCACAGATTCAGCATGAACATTGACCTTTAGCACATCGCATTCACATTTCATTATCATTAGCTTGACGTCAGTCATGATTAATGACAGGAAACATCCCTGTTCTCTTAAAATCGTGTACGTTTACAGGATGGTGCAAAAGTTGCGCAACATATGTTGCAAGAACCTGAATAAGGCTTTCGCTGGCTGAATATTTTCCCTCTACTGTGAAAAGCTGTCGTCATGTTCTTGCTGGACATTTGCCTGCACAGTGCTGCAGCTGTCCAGCCTCAGTTGTGGTCATTTGCTTCCCGAGTCCTCTTCCCCATCTTTCTCAAAGCTCTAGTTCATTGTCCCTTCACCTCCTCCACCTTCCTGCTTGCCAGAGTTTTCCACATTCATCTGTAAAGTTACCCTAAAGCACAAACAGATGTCCCTCAACAAATTGGCTGCATCTCTGCTTCTCATTAGCTCTTACAAGGCTGACTGGATCAAAGTCGGTTTGGCCTCTGCTTTTACTGTTTTACCAGACAAAGGAGTAGCTAATCTTAACATGGTAAACTGCACAAACCCTGAAATGTTCTTTCTCATTTTTACATAATTATACAGCCCGTGGTTATCTTACCCTGAGAGTATGATTTAGTTGGATAAAAAGATGATACTTATATATATATATATATATATATATATATATATATAAGTATCATCTTATATATCATCTATATATATATATATAAGCTATATATATATATATATATGAAATATATATGAAAACATACCCTAATTTCTTCCTCTACCTCCCTAAATACACATTTTGGAGGAAATGATCTCTAAGGACTCAAAAAGTATTATTAATTAAGATATCGCTAACGTGTTTGCAATATATGTTTACACATATGGGGAATTTGAATCTTTGTGACAGAAGCTTCCACAGCACAGACAGAATGACAGTGTTAGATCGAATGAAATCTCCACGTCAGACCAGTACAATTCCAACAAGTGTTATTATTCCGAGGGAAAAACAATGGAAAATTACTGCTTCACAACATCGTCCTGTGACTTTAAAAACCTTGAAATGGAGACATTCTCTTATCTGCTACTTTAGACCACACAATCATGAGATTTAAACAACAATAGAAAAGAAAGAAATATATCATTTAAACTATGTATGGTTGCTTTCTTAAAGTAAAACAGCTTGTTATTGAAACAGTTAATAAAAATAGAGTAAGTAAATACAAAACATATGAAAATATAAATATACAAAATAGGCAATATGGTATTGTATGTTATATACAAATGAAAGGGAATTAGAGATATGGTGTGCTAAATAAGTACAAGTATAAATAGTGTTTTACAGGTGCTGGTCATAATTATGAACAAAAAGTTGATTTTATTTCACCAATTCCATTCAAAAAGTGAAACTTGTGTATTATATTCATTCATCACACACAGACTGATATATTTCAAATGTTTATTTCTTTTAATTTTGATGATTATAACTGACAACTAAGGAAAATCCCAATTTTTTTTTGCTTTATTTAACTGTGTTGCTTTTGGAATTGTCTGTGTTTTGTATGAAATTATGAATGTGATTATTTTTGGTTCTTAAAAGTGTCCTTGAGGTTGGGAAGTTTGTTATACATTAAACATTATTTCTGGTCTGGTTTTTGGTCTCAGTGTTGACAGAGGTGACACTGATTGTTGACTTTTTCTTCCTAGTGCTCTGCTACTAGGTCTTTGAGGCTAAAACTTCCCTGTTGGGTTTTTGTTCCCTGATTTGGGACTTTGCCTGCTTGGAATTCAGACAGGACATGTGGGTCTCAGAGGCCTCCATATTTTAGGACATGACAGGCAGGTGGGTCTTTGTTTCCTGGAATTCCTGCAGCAGGCACTCAAGGTCGCCTCACTCCCACACAGGAAAAAGAAATGCCTACTCAAAGTCTGTTTATAGCAGCATTAATATAGCTCATTATTAGCTCGTTATGAATCTCAGGCACATGTCAACACATCACAAGCTAACATGACTATCTTAATTAACCATACTTAATGTTCAGGACTGCTGTTTCTAATAAATAAAATGATAGAATCAATCTTTAAGTGTGAAAAATTTGAATGGTGTATAATACCAGTCAATACAAATTTTTAATATTCATAGTATTCACGTATTCAAGTACTTCATAGTATCACGCTTAAGTTAACAAGGCAGCTGTGATTTACCAGACACAGAGGAGGAGTGCATCAAAACAGCTCTTGAGAAGGAACGATTCTCTTTGGACCAGACAAAAATACAAATCCACTTAAAGCTTGGCAATTCTGTGAATATATGGAGACGTTTGATAAAACACTACAGAAATGCCTCGTTAAAGTTTACATGTGTTTATCACTTATTGTAAAACAGGACTTTGACTAAATATTTGGGGTTTCAAATATGATCATCTTCTCCGGAGCTTCCAGAGCTCCCAGGATCTGCTCCAGAGCTCCCTGAATCCGCTCCAGAGCTCTGGGATCAGCACCAGATCTTCAGCTGCCTGGATCAGCTCCAGATCTTCCTTGGCCTGAGCCAGGCTATGGGGTAACTCCGCCCATTAATTTTTAATTATTTTTTTTTTTCGGGACGGGGGGGGGGGGGGGACTGGAACATATGGAGCATATTTTGCAGTACATGTATTTATCAGACATTCCACCGAATGGGTAACTTTTGCTTTTGTAACTTTTAAAAATTAAACTTAATTTTTTTAATCTTTTCTCAACACTGTATCTAACAACACACATTTCACTGTTCAAAATATACATTGGTCAATCTCAGGCACCTTTTTAAATGCAAAGCCATTTTTTATTTTACAGGAGACCTAAACTACAAGACTATAATTTTTTAAGTCATGTAATTAAGGAAACTATTGGATAAATCATGAACATAACACAGCATTTTATGTGCGTTTGTGTGCATGTTTGTACATAGCCTGTGTGAGAGAGATTTCTGAAGGAATGTGTTATGTCCATGTAGTTCCTCACAACCAAGATGGAAAGAGAAGGAGAGAAAGAGGGAGAAACGGAGAAAACAGATATTGAGAACATGGTGGAACTATGTCCTTTGTGTCAGCATGCCATGGCGGGTGCTTCTGGATCCTGAGGTCAAACAAAAAATGTTCAGGTGCAGAAGTCTAACGGTGTTTAAGCTACAATTGCACTCAATTCTTAAACACACGCTGAACCTTTCCAGTAAGACTTCTGCAGTTTGGCCCAGATTTCTCTGTCAATTTCCATGTGACGACCTGTGACTGGCCTCGGGGGTGGGATGATACACACAATATGGTATTCGTGGTAGTCGTGGCCTAATGGTGAGGGAGCTGGGCTTGCAACGTGAAGGTCGCTGGTTCGATTCCCGCGCTGGCAGGGATTGTGAATGAACAGCTCTCTCTCCACCTTCGGTACCATGACTAAAGTGCCCTTGAGCAAGACACCTGACCCCTAATTGCTCCCTGGGTGCTGTAGCAATAGCTACTCACTGCTGTGTGTGTGTGTGCACTTGGATGGGATAAAAGCAGAGCACAAATTTCGAGTATGGGTCACCATACTTGACAACGTGTCACGACTTTCACTTTTTTTTCACAATATCCTCAAACAAATTCCAAAGGATGTCTCATGGGCTGGATTTCATGGGCTGGCCAGAAAAACCTGTTGAAACCTGTTGAATCCAATCTTCTGCACGCCACGTCGTTCACGATAAAGTCACTGCTTCTCTGCATCACTTACTGGTGGATTAGCACTCTGCAAGTATGGCAAATATACGGTACTCATGATACATTTACAATCAATATAAGTAATGGTAACTAAAACATAAAAAGCTAAATCAGTAAAAGTAAATCATATTACATGAACTAATAGTCACACTATTAAATCAATGCATCAGAGAATGCAACTCACTCCTGCTACTATTACTCAGTCCTGTTATGGCTTAATGAGTAACAGGACTGAAGTTAACAGTTTCATAGAATTAGCAAATACATGTTAAATAGCCACATGGCACACATAGCATGAGGATACTGAGCAAAATCTAGTTATTTATCAAATATGTGTGTTTAAAATGAACAAATAACATCTAAAATAATTTAGGTAACAGGGCAGAGTGACCCTTTCAGACGCCAATATATCATACCAATATAAATATCATCAAAAATATTGAAAAGAAAATGAGAGGACTTACCTTTGGTTATAATTGAAATATTTCATGGTAAATTATAAAGGCAGGGAATGGGGACATGTAATTTCTTTAGTGTTAGGCAGTTTTTTTATTAATGATTTTAATTATACATTCTAAATTTTGCACTTAGCTAAATGTGAAGACACTTTGCTTAATAATAAAATTTATTTTAGAGTTAATTTTCATGCATTTTTATACATTTAATATCCCGGGGACATAAATGTTACCCGTTCTGTGGAACGTCCCTTATTTTCCGAATGTCAGATATGTGCAAGTGGATGTGTTTTGCTGTTGAAACACTTTTATAATGAGAACGTTAGTTGAGCTATACGCGAGATGGTTTTAAGTATAAAGCACTATTATAATGTTTAAATGTTTATTCAATTTATATATATATATATATATATATATATATAATATAATATATGTAATTATTTAATTGTAATCTCACACATGGATCTGCTTTTTTTCCTTTTTACAACAGGATGTTTTCTATTCTATAATTTCTATAATAAAATACACATGTGATATCTTATTAAATATTTAGCATCAAACAAACAATATAATTCTTATTCTCAGTGAATAAAGATTACTAATTCAATAAAAAGATTGAAAAAATGATTACACAACCACCAAATAGGTGGTGATGTGCACTAAGCTGGTTATGTAAATCGCCATTAAAACAAAAGAAGAAGAAGGAAGTAGAATGGCACGCTTTTTCCCAGCGTCTGCTCCCACGGTGAATCATGGATTCGTCGCTCGGTTGAGAATGTCTCGTGTGTTAACCGGGAACTTACTCTGGGTTGACTGAACTTACTCCCTGATCACACCGGTGTGACTGTGGGCATCAAAGGGTTTTAAAAAACGTTTTGTGTGAGATGAAACCTGAATTGTTTTTAAATGTGAACCTTACATGAACTGGTTGAACTGGAAAATTGAAAGTAAATTCTGTGTAAATTATAAGGTATGTTTACATTGAAACTATGTAAAATAAACAACAAAGTTTTTCCTTTGTGTTTTTCGTGTACAGATGACAATGCTGTCAAACCGATCCCTGTTCAACCTTGGCATTCTTTTCTGTTGAGGCATATGTGATATTCATGTCGTCTTCCACACAAAGGCTAAAAAGCAGTTTTAATCTAATAAAACTTCTTTAATCTAGAACTGGTAGGTATTTTTGTAATATACCAAATCCAATACTTTCTGGGGGGTATTCCTGAAAGCAAGGTTAACTTACCGTAACATATACCCTGATTAACCTAAACCTTGCTTACTCAAGGTACACTGGTTCCAAAAACACATCAGGGAGTAAGTTCAGTCAACCCAGACTATGTTCCCGGTTAACACACAAGACATTCTCAACCGAGCGACGAATCCATGATTCATTTTTTCAATTTCTCTATTGAACAAGTAATCTTTATTCACTGAGAATAAGAATTATATTGCTTGTTTGATGCTAAATATTTAATAAGATATCACCTGTGTATTTTATTAGAGAAATTATTGGATAGAAAACATCCTCTTATAAAAATGGAAAACCAGATCTATGTGTGAGATTACAATGAAATAAATACAAATATTAGAATTGAATAAACATTTAAACATTATAATAGTGCTTTACATATTATATTGTATAACTGTAACTATATAACAAATTGAGTTACATTAATATAACTATATTAATTAAATGGCATGCATCTGTAAAGCTCTTAAGCAAACTAACCCTGAACTATCTCTCCGGAGCAGATTATGCTCAGAGAATAAGTTGCTTACATACCCTGAAAGTTACCTCCGTTTTTGAAACCGAAAGTTGAGGCTATTTGCTTACTCACTCTTAAACATACCTAAAAATGCTGTATTATGCACGCCAGGCCAGAAGATTGCCATGAACATGTTTTCACAAATGTGTTTTGTCGTTTACACGGAGACAATAACAGTATCCTTTTCAAAAACTTGCACTTTGAAACCCATTTTACTGGTCCCTAGTCTGGAGTATCCACACCTTCAGACTGACAGCAGAATGTCTGGACTCTATCCGCCGCTTTCATTGGTCAAGGACCGAACAAGAGGACGTTTGATTGCCATGTAACAAAACCAATCACAGTTCATTTTGTTATGCGTCATATGCGTGGAAATGTAACATCGACGTCCCTACAATAACAGACTGGCCTGCATCTAATTACTGCAACAATGGAGCCACGGACTTCACATACTTTTGAAAATCCAGTGTTTAGTTGATCCCGGTAATCGCTCATTGTCCCAGTTGTAAACACGACGGCGTTCTTTTTCCACGAGGGGGTTTAGCGTCACCATACACATAATAAATGCACTACGCACGTGACTTCTCAGGATGAGACGAACAGGCCCCCTGTCGTGTAAATGAAATGGCAAAACGCATACAAAGTTTTACAGTTTTTGTTGAAAAGTGTCATATAAGTGGCCTCTTAAGGAGATGAAAAATCAAATATTTAGGGGCCGTTTACACAACGTGTTATGTTCCTTTGCAAAGCAGCGTTTTGGAGTTCGGTGTGAATAGGGATGGTTTTAACAATGGTGTTGTCTGTATGTGAAAAATGAAAGGAAAAGCTTTACTACATTGTTGTTGTTTAAACATGCCAATAGTCACTACTTTGCATTTTTCAGGTGGAAATAGACAGGCAAGTTTCTAAGAACAAACTGCTCCATCACATGCCATTATTCTTTCCACATACAGCCAACCTGAACTTCAGTTTTGCCATTATGTGCCCACACAGCACATGATATCATTTTTGAAAGGTCAACAATGCCATCCACACACACACACACACACACACCTATTTACACACACACACACCTATTTAAATTCTTGATATGCATAATTATCCTTTTGTTAATATTACAAAGTTAAACATTAACAATGAGCTATAATAGAGAGCTGCCACATGACTTTGAAATGTCATTATTAAATCATTTCTTTTGTACATTTTTGCAATTAGATGGCAAGAACTTACTTTATTACGCATTATATTATTATAATATGTTCATAATAATTAAGCTCACAAAATACCACCATTATGTAAAATACTTAAGTTGTTTTATTTTATATATATTTTTTTATAAATAGTATAAACGTAATGAGAATTTTTATATTTTTAATATTATATTATAATTTTAATATTTTTTTAATATTTTTATTTTTATATAATAATTTTTTTTAGCCTATAAAATTTCGAAATGTGCTCAATTGTCTGTTATTTTTGAAATCCTTTTGATTTTAGGGTGAAAGATCAGCTGCATATGCTCTCAAAAGGTCACCAGCAAGCCACACCAAGGTTGTTAAATATATGGACCATTAATCTTGTCTTACTGGTTTCTGTGCACTGAAGTGACCTGGGAGTCTCTGGCCTGTTTGTCCACCAAGAAACCAGTTTGTCTCTCAGGGTGAAATTGTTTAAGTCTTATTTCTTTCTCTCCGACTCCTTAAGAATCCCCTAGTTAAGTTGCCTTGGATAGTTAGACAGAACCTGTCAGATCAGTTGGGGATTTGTTGTGGAATTGTGCATTGCACACCTGTGATAATCATTCAGCTATGACAACATGGAAGTAAACAATCTAATGACAAGGGGTGGCTTTTAACTTCAGATTCACTATTAGAGTAGTTAAAATGGAATATGCTTCATGAAAAAAACATGTGTAGCCTAGTGTCGCACTATTCAAGCAGAAGCAGAATCCCATGGGTTTGCTTTTCCTAATAACACTTAGCTGGCACTGTTGTTAATGTTCAGTTAATGCCATTCTCATTGGCAATGGCTCAAGTTCTCATACACCCCCACCATGAAAAAAGCAAAGCATGGCCTATTGTTCACGAGGAAGTTTTTTTGGCAGTCTGTTTCTGCAAAAATAATATTTATGCCAGGACAATAATACAAGTAGTATTTTTATCCATCCATTCATCAATTGTATGTTACTAACTAGAGGAATAAACCATTAGCTTTGAGGCCAGGTCACATAGGTGGTTAGGCAAGGCTAACTGGTTTGTGTGCATGGAATGCTACAAATACCCATCAGCCCTCTTCTGCTGAAAAGGCCATGTTGACCACGTCTTTTATTTCAATTCACAACACATTAAAGTCACAAGTGGAGTTAAATCAAACACAATTTAATTATTTAATTTGCATAATTCCAAAATTAAGTTAATTTTTCACTGCATTACACTTAAGCGAGAGGAACATAGGCATCAAAAAATGGAGAGGAAAAAAAAAAAAAAAATCAAACAATGAAGAAGAAAAAGAAAATTTAAAGTTAATTATGCGCTGGCCCTTACAAAAAGACCATTGTCTAAACTGATTTAAACCTCGTTTTAACTGACCTAAGGGGGGAAAAGCCAAAGATTTGGTTTGAGAGACAGCATTAGCCGCTAAGCCCTTGGAGAGGGAGTGGAGAGGTAGTTTTCTTTCCTGGTGCAAGGGAGTTTTTATAAGGCATGGGAGAGTTTTTAAGATGGAAAGAAAACCTACAGGTCTTTTGGGGTGCTAGGCACGGAGGAAAAAATTTGGCTGCTCAACTTAAACATTCTGTACGAGCTGTTAGTCGCCATCTTGAAAAGCACTTGAGCAAACAGCTGACATACATTCATTTGCTTCATCTGCATTTTGTCCCCTGACGAAGTTGAAAGGCATTTTTGGTTTTCACAATGACAGGTTTTCAAATAAAACACTGCTTTCTTTGTTCAAACGAAGAATTTAAGAGCAGACCAGCACATGTGAGAGAAAAAAACAACAAGTATCAACAGGTCAATTCAGCAAAGTCATCCATGGCTTCATGTTTTCATTACAGTAGAGAGCTTGAATATTCTTGTGCCCTTAATAACCAGCATAGATCTGAGAAATTCACAATGCAATAAAGGATTAAAAACAACAAAACGGAACAAAACTAATCTGAAAGCTTGACCTGATAGTGCTGCATTTGGTTGGACAGATTTGCAACCAAAAATCCAGAGACAGCAAAGATAACGCACCAAACGGAAGGGAGGAATTTAAATGGCTTTTAAGATGCAAGGCTGCAAGGCACTTTGGTGCTCCAGCTAAAATGATAATGGTCCAATACGCATTAAGCAACAATGCAGGCCAATACATTCAGACATCTCGTCCCTAACAATGAGAGAAGTCATTTCAAAGGCTCTGTAAATCACAAATAACCTGGTACAGCAACAAGATAACGAGATGCAATTCGTGACAAAAGTAAACAAATATGTGACAGCCCCAAAAATATGAATACAGCCCTTGATTTACACGTCCCAGATTTTCTTTGCATTGCTTAGCTCGCGGACTATGCTTTAAATATTCACTTTCGAACACACAAACTAAATAATCCCATACACAGCAACTCACATTCGCTGACCCACCATCAGAACATTTTCGATTCAGATCAATTTAATATGCCGCTTCCATCAAATGGCTCAAAATATACTCTTTTTCCTCAGCAGAAGCGTCTGAGACAGAACAAAGTTGGTCTGTCACCTCTTGAAGGCAACATGAAACCCTTGTGCGTCTCCTTTAGCAGCCGATCAGTTCTTATACACTGGGCAAAAGGAGTCCCGACCCCTGCGGTCACCATCACATGTGCAAAGATGGCGAAACACTTGCATGTCTTTTTAAAAAAATATAATCCATAAAAATTGTCCATTTGACTTGATGCATCAAGGCACATTTGGTTTCGACAGTCAGTGCTGCGGTCTCTCTCAAGCTGGTCTCTGCACAGGAATCATGGTTTTCCCACATCCACTGTGATTTTGGTGAATAGCTGGTTTTTCTCAATGTCAACAACGGTGTACGTTAGTGAATTGATCCCATCTTTTGTCATCGTTTCCCTTGTGTGAGCTATTCGGTCAAACCTGTACCAGGAAATGACATAATTAACATTCCATAGAGCAGGAGGGCATGAAGTCACGTATCTGACAACATATTTCAAGTGTCGGAAAGATGTAATACGTTTAGGTACCTCTGTGGATTGGGGTCGTTTTGTTTGTCTCGCTCATGACGGATCATTCTACATCTTCCGATGATTGCGTCAGGCCTTGATATCGTCATCCCTCTGGAGGTAACCCTGTGAAAACACGCAGCGTTTAGCTTTCATAACACACTTGTATGCATGTATGTATGTATAGAGAATAAACATCCATAATCAATACATCTAGTTCATGGTATGTCAGTTCAGAGACATTATCCGCTTTTCCACCATCAGGCTGTTCTCATTGTCATCATTCACTAGGGCTGCAAAATATTGGGAAAATCTGATAATGCGATGTTTTATTTTTTGGGCTATAGCGATATAAACAGTTTCACCAGCTGAAAGGCATTATTTGGAAAGAATGAACCATTCTAGAATTTTGTAGGAGGGTGAATCTGCATAGAAAATAAGCTAAAAGCACAGACAAATACAATAGAACAAAGATACAAATGAAATAAACAGCGCTTTAACCTGTCTAACTGTATTCGGGTACAGAAATTGAATAAATCCAATGTAAAATCACACTGCATGGTCTACAATGAAAAAAGTAAACATTAATAATCTTTGTGAAAGCTACAATAGCGATTTTCTCTTGGTATTTTGTTGTTTGATTAACATTAATGAAAGTTTATTAGGCTTCTGTCACTTTAAGACCGAAGGCACAGAACCAATATAACAATGCGCATCGGTTTTCTTTCCTCAACTGTTTAAGTTCACGTAAGCCAAAAGCGACTGTGTTTATGAGGACACTCACCGAGACGGGCATTATGCCATAATTTTGCATGTATGTGTCCGTTCAAGCACAAATAGATGAGAAGGGAATTCGGTGTTTGGTCCGTATGGATCACATATCAACTACAATCACTACTTGACATCGCACATGCTGCGCTGCGACTCTCGCAGATGCGCACGTCGCAATATAAATGCTAAAACGGTATATAGTGCAACCCCGTCATTTTCTCACCCTCAAGTTGCTCCATCGTCAGAAACCAAACAGTCGTCTTCCATAGTATTTTTTTTTTCCCCTACTATGGAAGTCAATGGGGTCCATCAACTGTTTGGTTTCTAACATTATCAAAATAGCTTCTTTTGTGATCAGTAGAAGAAAGAAACTCATACAGACGGTGAGTAAAGGATGACAGAACTTTCATTTTTGGGTGAAAAATCCCTTTAATCTTTCCATTCCATGCCATGCCAATCCAACCTAGCCTGTATGTATACGGTTTCATTTTCCACTGTGGGGCTAATAACGGCCACAACTTGGAATGTAATACAAATGCGTCAGTCATTGCCTTTATAACACAAGAGTAGACAGATGGTATGAGATACAAATAGCGACCGCGTTATGGAGGATGATTGGATATTTCTATTATTAACTTGTATTTACTTCGCTTAAATAGTGCGCCTGGCCAGCTACAGAGAAACCGGTATCCAGGAAAACCAGTCCTGAGTGGCGACGTCACTGCACGCATTCCAAAGCATGATTTAGTATGGTTAACTAGCTGAGAATTCCTGGTGAACGTTTGTAAGAAGTTTGTAATAGTGCCGTGCCGAACCAAGCTCAAGTGGGAATATAACCATTCTTAGAACCAAAGCGGCTACTGTAAGTGAGAGAGAACAACATTAAACCACATCAACTTTGTTTGCATGGACAACACAGGCATTTTTCAGTTTTGGGTGAACTATCACTATAAAAGATCCGATAACCATGGCAAACAGTTTTGAAGATACTGATCTTTCCACATTCATGTAGTATTAGCTGAACTTTCAAATAACAGTCTATTGACCGATATATTAAAGCCAGCGGCTATTTACACTAAATAGCATTTAGAAGTTATTTACACCAAGTACCATATTTAATATTTAAGTTTTTTTTTTTAAAGTTTTTAATATGTAATATTTCAAGTTTAAAGTAAATATTTAAGTTTGGGGATTAGTTGAGACCTTGCTATCAGTATTCTTTTGCTTCTGAAATTTAAAAGCAGTTTACTGCTCTGCATTTACTTTTCTGAACATTTCCTGAACATTTCCCATGAAAAACAAGGCTCTAGCGAGCAGCTGACAAATGCAGGTGTTCACGAGGGTGATGCAAGTTCACAACATTTCCAAATCCGGTGTAACTCTACACTATCCTTTAAATAGCAGTGGCCTCAAAATATGCAAAAAAAGCTTTCGTTTTCCGTCTGCACACTGACAAGCTAAGATAAGAGGTGTTATCTGCCCCTTCCTGCTTGTAACCGAACTATAACGAATATAGAACCTGGGCACTTTGCTAACAATATGCTATAACGTTCAGCTACACGAATATTTATTTAATACTAGATTTAGAAGATTTATTTATTTATTTATTTACTGACAAAGAAGAAGTCTTTTCTG
This sequence comes from Opsariichthys bidens, assembly GCA_037194245.1. Taxonomy (NCBI): domain Eukaryota; kingdom Metazoa; phylum Chordata; class Actinopteri; order Cypriniformes; family Xenocyprididae; genus Opsariichthys; species Opsariichthys bidens. The sequence continues at coordinate 2,949,346 of CM074297.1, forward strand.
ATCACCAAGGCATTTATTTGATCCAAAATTCGGCAAAACAGCAGCATTGTACTATTTAAAATAACTGTTTTCTATTTGAATACATTTTAAAACGCAATTTATTCTAAGCTGAAATTGGGCGTCGCGTGACCTTTCAGAAATCATTCTAATATGCCGATTTGCTGCTCAAGAAATACTTCTTATTATCATCAATGTTCAAAACAGGTGTTCTGCTTATTATTTTTTTTTTGTGGAAACCAAACTATATTTTTTTTCAGGATTTTTTAATCATTAGAAAGTTGTGAAGAGCAGCATTTATTTAAAAAAAATGGCAGCAATTTAAGTCTTGACTGATAATTAATGCATCACTGCTGAATGAAAAGCATTCATTTCAATTTTCAAAAAAACGGCAGTATGTGCCCTCGATCACATGCTTGAGGTTTCTGATGCAGTGCCATGCTGACAGCACAGCAACAGGATGCATGGTGCTTAAAATGGAACCCTCAACTGAATGCATGCTTCCGTTTTTTCTTGGATCAAAGGTTTCATTGGTTTCTCGCACTAGAAGGTTGACATGAGAGCTCAGCTCTTGGACGAAAACAAACTGTTTAGAAAGGGGCGTTAACACTAAACTTCGCACTCCTTTCACTTGCATCCATTCGCATTCGATCGTCCGTGTACACCAAGGCAAGCAAAGACGTTTCACATTTTACCCGTTTCTCTCTCGCATGATGTTCCAAGCCATTGCTTTTTGGACCAATGATGTTTGATGTTGATGACATCCAAACAAGTGAAAGATGACTTCAATTTTGTCTTCCAAATACAAGTCATATGAACTATTTCTAACAGCGCTTATTCAGTGCTTGTATGTTTTTATTGCTTGATGGGCCACGGCCACTATAAACTTGTTTTATGGTATGAACCTGTGAAGATTCTCTTAAATGGATTTGGAACGAGATCCAGGGTGAGTAAACAAAAGACAGAGCTATAATTTTTGAGTGAAATATTCCTTTAGAAGAGTTGTCAAACCTGTTATATATGTCATCATCTTCCCCTCCCCAGCCCCAGTAGTTGTTTGGGAAGCCATTGATTTTCAGATACTGTTCTTTGCTCAGCGATGACACGCCACCAAAGTACTGCGTGTATGGCAACCTGTTGAGAGAGAGAGAGAGAAACTATAAGGAACAGCGTGTCGTGTGGCAGTTGTTAGGTCAGGTGCAGAAGAAGCGTTTCTCTGCAGGGAAATGACGGTGCACTAATGAGAACTGGCAGGGGAGAAGTGAACTTGAGCCTGTAATCCTCTGCTACCTTTGTGTTTTGCTGAAAGCCAGTCAGTAAAGGATACGTCACTTGTGCTAACCCACATGTGTGATGGTCGATATAGTGATGATAACCATAGCAATAGTTTTCCGTCAGCAAAAAAGGGTGGCAGTTTAAACGGATAGGGTGAGATACTGTTAACCAAACTAAAGGCCCTGTGACCAGAGATGCATTACCTATTACAGTGCATAGAAAATAATCGCACTCCTTTGAAATAGTTACTTTATTTGTCGTACAGCCTGAAATCAAAACCCATTCCAAAGAAGAAAAAAAAAAACGAAAAATTTTGCCTAACAACAAAAAAGAAAAAGGTCTGAAAATGAATTTTAAAAAACCTGAAAAACAGTTGAAATTATATGTTCTAGGGGTGTGACGAGACCACTATCCCACGAGACGAGACGAGACACGAGATTGGGTTCACGAGACGAGATTTTTATAGTATTTTTAAGAAATCCTCAATAATGAAACGTATGAAGGGAAAATAGTCTTTTATTCAACTGAAAATCATAAAATGCAAAAATGTTGGTGCATTTGGAAATCAACTTGTAATGCATGTCATTTTACTTCTATTTTAATGAATTATTTGCAGTAAAACAACATGCAAACACTGCTAAATGTTTTGTCACAAAATCAACCAATTGTTTTCTGCCCTGTATAATTTCACATGAGAAATCTCACTGAACTTCATTCTACAGATTCAACATAAAATAAACAATATAAATAAAATAAACATAAAAATAAAAAATTCAAATTACACTTTAAGTGTCACTTTAACTGCAGTACAAAGTTGACCATTTCCCAGTCACTATTGATTGTGTGGCTGTAACTGTTATAAAGCTCTGCGTTCACCGAGAAGTCCAACCGTCAGCAGTGATAGCGATGCTTTCTGCCTCTTTAGGGGCCGTTCACATGTCGCGCCTAATAAAGCGTGTAAAGCGCGGCCGCGTCGCTTCCTCCTCCTTTTGCAAGCGTTCGGGAGCTCGCGCTTCTGTAGCGTCTGTCGTTGCTATGCAACCATGAACTGTGCTCTCCACGACCATCGCTTGGTTCTTGTCACATGACAAGACATTCTGAAATGTTGAGATGTTTTCATCTCGCCGCGGCACATGCGCGCCAGGAAAAAAAACGTGCGCGCCGTACCATATGCGCGTCGCGACTGCGTCGCTTCCATTTTGCGAGAATGGCCCCTAATAGTCTGTACAACCTTGGCCGAGGTGTACGGCATAGTTTTCTTACAATGTTTACACATTGTTTGTGTCTTGTGTGTTATTCTTGCGCCAAAAACCAAAATGTTTCCACACAAACTATTTGAAAGTGGCGGGGGCATCTTGAATAATAATTTCACCCTCACACTGATAGCACGACGAGACAACTTTTCAACTCGACGAGAAATCTCGCGAGATCTCGTCACACCCCTAATATGTTCTGTTTGATATTTTTGTCAAAATTGACCCGTGGCAAAGCCCCGCCCCCTTTAGTTACTGTCGCAATGCCCGACAAGTCATGCGCTCTCACGCCACACATCATGTTCTCACGCGGTGAAAAACACATCCCAGAGCAAAGAGGACACCGACAACGCGTCGACAGACAAATGAAACAGTTTCATATTTAATATTGAGCAATTTTTCACCAACGATAACCTATTAACTCCGCTGACTGCTATGTCAAATAAAATGTTGGATTCAGGGTTATGATGATCACCTGTCAATCGAGTTATTTATGTGTTCTGTGGCAACTTATTTCCATTATGTGATGTTTCTTTTTTTTAGAAAACAAAAAGGTTCCATCTACAAAGTCGAACTCTAACTTCAGCCATTCAGCACTTTGAATGCAGACACAAGGACCAATCACGATTAGCTTTCTTTGTAAATGTCGCCAGACTGCTCCTTCACAGCAGAAAAGAGCTCAGAAATCACTAAATCAGCGAAGACTAAACAATTCCACGCAACGCGATATTTATTAGAAACCTCATGGGCTATTTTATTTATGATCTTGTCAATGACAGCAGCCTCAATTCCAGGAATTTCAGTCTTGAGTTGTGTTTTGCTGTCGTTTTGTACAACACTAGCCATCAGCGCCATTAAAAGAACAGGTTCAGGTTTTGTAGTCTATTTGCTTCATTCCAGTCATGTCATTGTCATATGGGGGAATGTTATGTTTATATTAGGTACCTCGATCCATGCTGTGTACTTGTATGAAGCTATAAAGCTCTACATAATACTCTACACAATTGTCTGTTTTCTTGCATATTTTTTTTAGTCTTAAAATGTCTTACATTTTGCATTAGGCCTTAAAGTCCAAATAGTCAACAATTTAATCGACGGGGTCTTAATTACATCAGTAAACATTAGCATGTTATTTCATCCAAACTGATGTCTAGAGAGAAAGCCATGTTACCTGTCCCACTTTCTGTGGAACAAAGTCCTGCGCAGATGAATTACAGTTGCTGCTTTCTGTCGAAACAAAAGGAAACTTAAACTTAAATGGTTCCTGCAAAGAATGTGTTCAATTACCCACCATATTTCTACCTAAATTTAATATCTGCACTGGACAAAATATTTTTGCCTTTTATGCTTGAACAAGAAAGCATTAAAGCATTAAATTGAACTTTCTCATGCATGTCAACACATTGTTACAACACAAATTGTATGTTTTAAAACAAATGACAAGTAAACAGTTTGTTTTTCTTGAAAAGTATTGCTCCAATTAATGATTTGCAAGATAGAATCTTTTATTTAAAAGCAAAAAGTGATTTTTTAGAATTAGAAGGTTCTATCTGCATTTCACCCATTCCAAAAATCCCCATTTACAAATTTGAGACGATTTTGATATTGTACAGTTAGAATCCATTTAGGGTCTGTCTTTTTCATGTATGAAAGAAACCTTATAGAACCTTATAATTCTAAGGGGACGATATGTCTGTACTAGCTTTGCACACATAGATTGGGGAATACTTGAAGTCCATTGCCGCTCACCACAGAATTGATATTAACTTGAGCAATTCTGCAAGGAAGAATGGGCAAATATTCCCCAATCTAGGTGTACAAAGCTAGTACAGATTAGGGATGTGCGCACAAGGAAACAAAAAAAGTGTCCAGGCACTTTTCGAAACTATTGGCTCGTTTGTCGTCATCTCTGCATGCCTGCGACTTCAGTTCCTGCCGAGAGCGCTTTTTCAAGTGCTGGAATAATTGTTAATCGCCTCAGGTCCCGTCTTTCACCGGACCACGTTGATATGTTAAATTCACTGAACAAAAACGCATGGCCTAAAATGGGCATTGTTGCATTGTTTTGTTTTTAGACAATATATCCTGCATGAAGTATGTTTTTAAAAGCTGTTTAATGTAATTCCTTGATTATCATTCCTATTGTTTTTGACTTCTGTTTTAATATGTTGGCTAACGCGCTATATGAAGACGAAGAATTCTGTCAGGCTATTGATTGATTTTCCATTCTGCATCGCCCCAGCTGATTTGAATAAATAAGCTATGTATTGGATGATGTTGAATGTACGTTTTTTTTTCTGTTTTTTAATTTTTTTTATTTTTTTTACGACCTCCTAAAATTAAATTATGATAATTCAAGGCAAGTGTATGGGATAATCATGACCTATTTTATCTGGAATTCATTGAGAAATTTGACAGTGTGATTTAAAATGTAGGCTTAATACACATGCACAGGGTTTATTTCTTACCATCTTTTGGAGGTTTCTTGCTTTTAGACTAGTTGAATAAAAAAAACTTCAGTTTAAACGACAGGCAAATTAGTAGTAGCGCACATCCCTAGTACAGACATATTCAAAAATGAATGAGTGGAATGATGAACTTTTCAACCCAGTTATTTTAGTTTTTCGGGGTTTTTTTTAAATCAAGTTTCAGAACTGTTGCCTTTTCTTTTTTGTTGTAAGGCAAAATTTGTAAATAAAGCTGCTTTTTTTGGGAAAGGGTTTTGATTTCAGGCTGAATGACAAATAAAGTAACTATTTCAAAAGGATGATGATTTCCTAGCTACTGTACATCTGAAAAAAAAATACGTAAAAAGTATTGTTAAAAAAATTAGTAGATGACATTAAATTTTCAGTTTAAGCAGTGTACACAAACATAATACACCAAAACGTATCTAATATTTGAACTTTGAAATCTGAACGCTTTAAAGGGATAGTTCACCCAAACATTTGAATTGCGTCATCATTTACCAACCCTCCTGTTGTTCCAAACCTGTATGAGTTTTTTTTTCTTCTGTTGAACACAAAAGAGGATTATTTGAAGAATGTTGGTGACAGTTGATGGTAGCCATGGATTACCCAAATGGAAGTCAATGGTATGATTATTGACATTCTTCATGTAATCTTCTCTTGTGTTCAACAAGAAACTCATACAGGTTTGGAACAACATGAAGATTAGTAAATGATGACAGAATTTTCATTTTTTGGTGAACCATGCCTTTAACGCAAACACCAAAATGCATTCAAGAAGAAAGAAACTCATAGGGGTTTGGAAAGGCCAGAGGGTGAGTAAACGATGACGCAATTTAAATTTTTTGGTGAACTATCATTTTAATCTAGAAATAAAAAATTCAGAGATAAGTCTGATTTACCTCTGGAAATGAATCAAGTTGTCATTCTGTATAGTCATTTCGACATGACATGAATACAGCATTGGATCACCCCATCCCTTCAACCAAACACCCTATCTGCCTTCCAAAAATGTGAGCAAACCTAACCATCAGCATGTAACCACAAGATCACCACAGCTTCTACTGTGAGGTGCAACTACAGGGAGTGCAGAATTATTAGGCAAGTTGTATTTTTGAGGATTAATTTTATTATTGAACAACAACCATGTTCTCAATGAACACAAAAAAACTCATTAATATCAAAGCTGAATATTTTTGGAAGTTTTAGTTTTAGTTTTTAGTTTTAGCTATTTTAGGGGGATATCTGTGTGTGCAGGTGACTATTACTGTGCATAATTATTAGGCACCTTAACAAAAAACAAATTTATACCCATTTCAATTATTTATTTTTACCAGTGAAACCAATATAACATCTCAACATTCACAAATATACATTTCTGACATTCAAAAACCAAACAAAAACAAATCAGTGACCAATATAGCCACCTTTCTTTGCAAGGACACTCAAAAGCCTGCCATCCATGGATTCTGTCAGTGTTTTGATCTGTTCACCATCAACATTGCGTGCAGCAGCAACCACAGCCTCCCAGACACTGTTCAGAGAGGTGTACTGTTTTCCCTCCTTGTGAATCGCACATTTGATGATGGACCACAGGTTCTCAATGGGGTTCAGATCAGGTGAACAAGGAGGCCATATCATTAGATTTTCTTCTTTTATACCCTTTCTTGCCAGCCACGCTGTGGAGTACTTGGACGCGTGTGATGGAGCATTGTCCTGTTTTTCTTGAAGGATGTAGACTTCTTCCTGTACCACTGCTTGAAGAAGGTGTCTTCCAGAAACTGGCAGTAGGACTGGGAGTTGAGCTTGACTCCATCCTCAACCCGAAAAGGCCCCACAAGCTCATCTTTGATGATACCAGCCCAAACCAGTACTCCACCTCCACCTTGCTGGCGTCTGAGTCGGACTGGAGCTCTCTGCCCTTTACCAATCCATCCATCCATCTGGCCCATCAAGACTCACTCTCATTTCATCAGTCCATAAAACCTTAGAAAAATCAGTCTTGAGATATTTCTTGGCCCAGTCTTGACGTTTCAGCTTGTGTGTCTTGTTCAGTGGTGGTCGACTTTCTGCCTTTCTTACCTTGGCCATGTCTCTGAGTATTGCACACCTTGTGCTTTTGGGCACTCCAGTGATGTTGCAGCTCTGAAATATGGCCAAACTGGTGGCAAGTGGCATCTTGGCAGCTGCACGCTTGACTTTTCTCAGTTCATGGGCAGTTATTTTGCGTCTTGGTTTTTCCACACGCTTCTTGCGACCCTGTTGACTATTTTGAATGAAACGCTTGATTGTTCGATGATCACGCTTCAGAAGCTTGGCTATTTTAAGACTTCTGCATCCCTCTGCAATATATCTCACTATTTTTGACTTTTCTGAGCCTGTCAAGTCCTTCTTTTGACCCATTTGGCCAAAGGAAAGGAAGTTGCCTAATAATTATGCACACCTGATATAGGGTGTTGATGTCATTAGACCACACCCCTTCTCATTACAGAGATGCACATCACCTAATATGCTTAATTGGTAGTAGGCTTTCCAGCCTATACAGCTTGGAGTAAGACAACATGCATAACGAGGATGATGTGGTCAAAATACTCATTTGCCTAATAATTCTGCACTCCCTGTAATAACACCAAAATGGATTCATGTGCAGCTTTGTGGCTAATACCTATTGTAAATCGCCACAATAATTCACATATTCTTTTGAAAAATACTGAAGAACAAAGGAAGTGGATCAGCCAACACAGCTATGATAAAATGGAATATCAACACATTCAGAAACTGCAAAGCACACATAATGCATAGAGCGGGGGAAAAGTGCACTTTCAATAAATTCAAATTTAAACAGGACAATTATGGAGGAAAGTATGCAAAATTAAAAGGATATTTTTGCATACTGTCCTCCATAATTGTCCTGGTTAGGTTAAAGGTCTGTCCAATAGACACAAACGTCCTTCATTACGATTTGGTTGGTTTACAAGTTTACAGTTTCTACATAATCAGCTCTACACAATGGTGTCTCTGTTGAAATGAATGAGCAAACACCATCTTATATCAGGCCTATCCTGGCCCGCTCTTGTCTGACGTTCTTCCACATGGTAACTCTTGAAAATTACAAATTACATCCAGATGCTTTTGAAGTTCTGTGTGAGAAAAAGCTGCCCGGTTCCTGTGGCAAATGCTAACGGTGACTCATTTACTACAGGTCAAAATCCAGCTGGAATTACCTTGGGTTAAAGGATATTCTGGATTAAATATGAACAGGTTCAATCAACTGCATCTGTGGCCTGCTGTGGATTACCAACGAAAATTAAGTTGACTTGTCCTTCAGTAAAAATGAACCAGAAACACATTCACAGTAAATGAACCCAGAATATTATTTCAAGGACACAGTGGTGATAGAAAACCCCTTGAGCGTTTAATAATACAAAATTTCAATTTTTTGACTACTGAACATCCAAGTTCAAGACTACAGGACTTACAAAAAGTACTGTAGTGGTACCATGGTATATACAGATGTAATTTGATACATACCATGGTAATGAATGATTACTATATGCATATATAATGGTATTTAGAAGCTTTTATATCATGGGTTAAGTACTGGTATTTCCACTACTGTTCTAAAGTTTGGGATTGGTAAGACTTTTTAAAAGTCTCTTCTGCTCACCAAACTGAATTTTCAGCATCATTACTCCAGTCTTCAATGTTACATGATCCTTCACAAATCATTCTAATATGTTGATTTGATGCTCAAGAAAGATTACCTATGAGCATCAATTTAGAAAACAGTTGTGATCCTTAATATTTTTATGGAAATTGAATTTTTTCCAGATAGAGAGTTCAAAAGAACAGCATTTATTTGAAATGTAGTCTATAAATCATATAACATTTTGTCACAATTATAAAATGTCTTTACTGTTACTTTTAATCAATTTAATGCATCCTTGCTGAATATACTAAGCATTAATTTCTTTCCAAAAGTAGTATAATAAACAAAATTAAATTAAAAAAATATTATTAAATAACCACATGGCTTATTCATTTTTTTAAAAAGTCCAGTGCATTAAATATTTTAAAATCTAACTAGATTATTTTCTTTATATTTGAAACTTGATGAATGTAAACCAAAATATATGTTTATGCATAACAAATAGCATCAGTACAAAAGACACCACCCGTTTCATTACCTAAAATGTACTCTAAGGGCATTTTCAAACCTGTACATCACTTGCTTTGTTCCCGAAACAGGGACTTAATTAAAATGTAGCATTTTCTTCTTGGTTCAGTTCCCTTTCACAAAGCAACATTTCAAAGCGTACCAAAATGTGTCTATTGCAAGTCACGTGTGAGTAAAACTGTCCTCTTATTGGTCAGAGTTTCCTCTGTGCCATCCATCAAGATACAAGTTCGCTCCATGACTCCTCTCAAGAAGGCAATAAACAACGAGAAGTGGCAGTAATACAAAGTACAAAGGTCAAATCATATATTACATATATACAGGGAGTGCAGAATTATTAGGCAAGTTGTATTCTTGAGGATTAATTTTATTATTGAACAACAACCATGTTCTCAATGAACACAAAAAACTCATTAATATCAAAGCTGAATATTTTTGGAAGTTTTAGTTTTTAGTTTTAGCTATTTTAGGGGGATATCTGTGTGTGCAGGTGACTATTACTGTGCATAATTATTAGGCACCTCAACAAAAAACAAATTTATACCCATTTCAATTATTTATTTTTACCAGTGAAACCAATATAACATCTCAACATTCACAAATATACATTTCTGACATTCAAAAACCAAACAAAAACAAATCAGTGACCAATATAGCCACCTTTCTTTGCAAGGACACTCAAAAGCCTGCCATCCATGGATTCTGTCAGTGTTTTGATCTGTTCACCATCAACATTGCGTGCAGCAGCAACCACAGCCTCCCAGACACTGTTCAGAGAGGTGTACTGTTTTCCCTCCTTGTGAATCGCACATTTGATGATGGACCACAGGTTCTCAATGGGGTTCAGATCAGGTGAACAAGGAGGCCATATCATTAGATTTTCTTCTTTTATACCCTTTCTTGCCAGCCACGCTGTGGAGTACTTGGACGCGTGTGATGGAGCATTGTCCTGCAAAAAATCATGTTTTTCTTGAAGGATGTAGACTTCTTCCTGTACCACTGCTTGAAGAAGGTGTCTTCCAGAAACTGGCAGTAGGACTGGGAGTTGAGCTTGACTCCATCCTCAACCCGAAAAGGCCCCACAAGCTCATCTTTGATGATACCAGCCCAAACCAGTACTCCACCTCCACCTTGCTGGCGTCTGAGTCGGACTGGAGCTCTCTGCCCTTTACCAATCCATCCATCCATCTGGCCCATCAAGACTCACTCTCATTTCATCAGTCCATAAAACCTTAGAAAAATCAGTCTTGAGATATTTCTTGGCCCAGTCTTGACGTTTCAGCTTGTGTGTCTTGTTCAGTGGTGGTCGACTTTCTGCCTTTCTTACCTTGGCCATGTCTCTGAGTATTGCACACCTTGTGCTTTTGGGCACTCCAGTGATGTTGCAGCTCTGAAATATGGCCAAACTGGTGGCAAGTGGCATCTTGGCAGCTGCACGCTTGACTTTTCTCAGTTCACGGGCAGTTATTTTGCGTCTTGGTTTTTCCACACGCTTCTTGCGACCCTGTTGACTATTTTGAATGAAACGCTTGATTGTTCGATGATCACGCTTCAGAAGCTTGGCTATTTTAAGACTTCTGCATCCCTCTGCAATATATCTCACTATTTTTGACTTTTCTGAGCCTGTCAAGTCCTTCTTTTGACCCATTTGGCCAAAGGAAAGGAAGTTGCCTAATAATTATGCACACCTGATATAGGGTGTTGATGTCATTAGACCACACCCCTTCTCATTACAGAGATGCACATCACCTAATATGCTTAATTGGTAGTAGGCTTTCCAGCCTATACAGCTTGGAGTAAGACAACATGCATAACGAGGATGATGTGGTCAAAATACTCATTTGCCTAATAATTCTGCACTCCCTGTAATAACACCAAAATGGATTCATGTGCAGCTTTGTGGCTAATACCTATTGTAAATCGCCACAATAATTCACATATTCTTTTGAAAAATACTGAAGAACAAAGGAAGTGGATCAGCCAACACAGCTATGATAAAATGGAATATCAACACATTCAGAAACTGCAAAGCACACATAATGCATAGAGCGGGGGAAAAGTGCACTTTCAATAAATTCAAATTTAAACAGGACAATTATGGAGGAAAGTATGCAAAATTAAAAGGATATTTTTGCATACTGTCCTCCATAATTGTCCTGGTTAGGTTAAAGGTCTGTCCAATAGACACAAACGTCCTTCATTACGATTTGGTTGGTTTACAAGTTTACAGTTTCTACATAATCAGCTCTACACAATGGTGTCTCTGTTGAAATGAATGAGCAAACACCATCTTATATCAGGCCTATCCTGGCCCGCTCTTGTCTGACGTTCTTCCACATGGTAACTCTTGAAAATTACAAATTACATCCAGATGCTTTTGAAGTTCTGTGTGAGAAAAAGCTGCCCGGTTCCTGTGGCAAATGCTAACGGTGACTCATTTACTACAGGTCAAAATCCAGCTGGAATTACCTTGGGTTAAAGGATATTCTGGATTAAATATGAACAGGTTCAATCAACTGCATCTGTGGCCTGCTGTGGATTACCAACGAAAATTAAGTTGACTTGTCCTTCAGTAAAAATGAACCAGAAACACATTCACAGTAAATGAACCCAGAATATTATTTCAAGGACACAGTGGTGATAGAAAACCCCTTGAGCGTTTAATAATACAAAATTTCAATTTTTTGACTACTGAACATCCAAGTTCAAGACTACAGGACTTACAAAAAGTACTGTAGTGGTACCATGGTATATACAGATGTAATTTGATACATACCATGGTAATGAATGATTACTATATGCATATATAATGGTATTTAGAAGCTTTTATATCATGGGTTAAGTACTGGTATTTCCACTACTGTTCTAAAGTTTGGGATTGGTAAGACTTTTTAAAAGTCTCTTCTGCTCACCAAACTGAATTTTCAGCATCATTACTCCAGTCTTCAATGTTACATGATCCTTCACAAATCATTCTAATATGTTGATTTGATGCTCAAGAAAGATTACCTATGAGCATCAATTTAGAAAACAGTTGTGATCCTTAATATTTTTATGGAAATTGAATTTTTTCCAGATAGAGAGTTCAAAAGAACAGCATTTATTTGAAATGTAGTCTATAAATCATATAACATTTTGTCACAATTATAAAATGTCTTTACTGTTACTTTTAATCAATTTAATGCATCCTTGCTGAATATACTAAGCATTAATTTCTTTCCAAAAGTAGTATAATAAACAAAATTAAATTAAAAAAATATTATTAAATAACCACATGGCTTATTCATTTTTTTTAAAAAGTCCAGTGCATTAAATATTTTAAAATCTAACTAGATTATTTTCTTTATATTTGAAACTTGATGAATGTAAACCAAAATATATGTTTATGCATAACAAATAGCATCAGTACAAAAGACACCACCCGTTTCATTACCTAAAATGTACTCTAAGGGCATTTTCAAACCTGTACATCACTTGCTTTGTTCCCGAAACAGGGACTTAATTAAAATGTAGCATTTTCTTCTTGGTTCAGTTCCCTTTCACAAAGCAACATTTCAAAGCGTACCAAAATGTGTCTATTGCAAGTCACGTGTGAGTAAAACTGTCCTCTTATTGGTCAGAGTTTCCTCTGTGCCATCCATCAAGATACAAGTTCGCTCCATGACTCCTCTCAAGAAAGCAATAAACAACGAGAAGTGGCAGTAATACAAAGTACAAAGGTCAAATCATATATTACATATATACAGGGAGTGCAGAATTATTAGGCAAGTTGTATTCTTGAGGATTAATTTTATTATTGAACAACAACCATGTTCTCAATGAACACAAAAAACTCATTAATATCAAAGCTGAATATTTTTGGAAGTTTTAGTTTTTAGTTTTAGCTATTTTAGGGGGATATCTGTGTGTGCAGGTGACTATTACTGTGCATAATTATTAGGCACCTTAACAAAAAACAAATTTATACCCATTTCAATTATTTATTTTTACCAGTGAAACCAATATAACATCTCAACATTCACAAATATACATTTCTGACATTCAAAAACCAAACAAAAACAAATCAGTGACCAATATAGCCACCTTTCTTTGTAACGACACTCAAAAGCCTGCCATCCATGGATTCTGTCAGTGTTTTGATCTGTTCACCATCAACATTGCGTGCAGCAGCAACCACAGCCTCCCAGACACTGTTCAGAGAGGTGTACTGTTTTCCCTCCTTGTGAATCGCACATTTGATGATGGACCACAGGTTCTCAATGGGGTTCAGATCAGGTGAACAAGGAGGCCATATCATTAGATTTTCTTCTTTTATACCCTTTCTTGCCAGCCACGCTGTGGAGTACTTGGACGCGTGTGATGGAGCATTGTCCTGCATGAAAATCATGTTTTTCTTGAAGGATGTAGACTTCTTCCTGTACCACTGCTTGAAGAAGGTGTCTTCCAGAAACTGGCAGTAGGACTGAGAGTTGAGCTTGACTCCATCCTCAACCCGAAAAGGCCCCACAAGCTCATCTTTGATGATACCAGCCCAAACCAGTACTCCACCTCCACCTTGCTGGCGTCTGAGTCGGACTGGAGCTCTCTGCCCTTTACCAATCCAGCCACGGGCCCATCCATCTGGCCCATCAAGACTCACTCTCATTTCATCAGTCCATAAAACCTTAGAAAAATCAGTCTTGAGATATTTCTTGGCCCAGTCTTGACGTTTCAGCTTGTGTGTCTTGTTCAGTGGTGGTCGACTTTCTGCCTTTCTTACCTTGGCCATGTCTCTGAGTATTGCACACCTTGTGCTTTTGGGCACTCCAGTGATGTTGCAGCTCTGAAATATGGCCAAACTGGTGGCAAGTGGCATCTTGGCAGCTGCACGCGTGACTTTTCTCAGTTCATGGGCAGTTATTTTGCGTCTTGGTTTTTCCACACGCTTCTTGCGACCCTGTTGACTATTTTGAATGAAACGCTTGATTGTTCGATGATCACGCTTCAGAAGCTTGGCTATTTTAAGACTTCTGCATCCCTCTGCAATATATCTCACTATTTTTGACTTTTCTGAGCCTGTCAAGTCCTTCTTTTGACCCATTTGGCCAAAGGAAAGGAAGTTGCCTAATAATTATGCACACCTGATATAGGGTGTTGATGTCATTAGACCACACCCCTTCTCATTACAGAGATGCACATCACCTAATATGCTTAATTGGTAGTAGGCTTTCCAGCCTATACAGCTTGGAGTAAGACAACATGCATAACGAGGATGATGTGGTCAAAATACTCATTTGCCTAATAATTCTGCACTCCCTGTAATAACACCAAAATGGATTCATGTGCAGCTTTGTGGCTAATACCTATTGTAAATCGCCACAATAATTCACATATTCTTTTGAAAAATACTGAAGAACAAAGGAAGTGGATCAGCCAACACAGCTATGATAAAATGGAATATCAACACATTCAGAAACTGCAAAGCACACATAATGCATAGAGCGGGGGAAAAGTGCACTTTCAATAAATTCAAATTTAAACAGGACAATTATGGAGGAAAGTATGCAAAATTAAAAGGATATTTTTGCATACTGTCCTCCATAATTGTCCTGGTTAGGTTAAAGGTCTGTCCAATAGACACAAACGTCCTTCATTACGATTTGGTTGGTTTACAAGTTTACAGTTTCTACATAATCAGCTCTACACAATGGTGTCTCTGTTGAAATGAATGAGCAAACACCATCTTATATCAGGCCTATCCTGGCCCGCTCTTGTCTGACGTTCTTCCACATGGTAACTCTTGAAAATTACAAATTACATCCAGATGCTTTTGAAGTTCTGTGTGAGAAAAAGCTGCCCGGTTCCTGTGGCAAATGCTAACGGTGACTCATTTACTACAGGTCAAAATCCAGCTGGAATTACCTTGGGTTAAAGGATATTCTGGATTAAATATGAACAGGTTCAATCAACTGCATCTGTGGCCTGCTGTGGATTACCAACGAAAATTAAGTTGACTTGTCCTTCAGTAAAAATGAACCAGAAACACATTCACAGTAAATGAACCCAGAATATTATTTCAAGGACACAGTGGTGATAGAAAACCCCTTGAGCGTTTAATAATACAAAATTTCAATTTTTTGACTACTGAACATCCAAGTTCAAGACTACAGGACTTACAAAAAGTACTGTAGTGGTACCATGGTATATACAGATGTAATTTGATACATACCATGGTAATGAATGATTACTATATGCATATATAATGGTATTTAGAAGCTTTTATATCATGGGTTAAGTACTGGTATTTCCACTACTGTTCTAAAGTTTGGGATTGGTAAGACTTTTTAAAAGTCTCTTCTGCTCACCAAACTGAATTTTCAGCATCATTACTCCAGTCTTCAATGTTACATGATCCTTCACAAATCATTCTAATATGTTGATTTGATGCTCAAGAAAGATTACCTATGAGCATCAATTTAGAAAACAGTTGTGATCCTTAATATTTTTATGGAAATTGAATTTTTTCCAGATAGAGAGTTCAAAAGAACAGCATTTATTTGAAATGTAGTCTATAAATCATATAACATTTTGTCACAATTATAAAATGTCTTTACTGTTACTTTTAATCAATTTAATGCATCCTTGCTGAATATACTAAGCATTAATTTCTTTCCAAAAGTAGTATAATAAACAAAATTAAATTAAAAAAATATTATTAAATAACCACATGGCTTATTCATTTTTTTAAAAAAGTCCAGTGCATTAAATATTTTAAAATCTAACTAGATTATTTTCTTTATATTTGAAACTTGATGAATGTAAACCAAAATATATGTTTATGCATAACAAATAGCATCAGTACAAAAGACACCACCCGTTTCATTACCTAAAATGTACTCTAAGGGCATTTTCAAACCTGTACATCACTTGCTTTGTTCCCGAAACAGGGACTTAATTAAAATGTAGCATTTTCTTCTTGGTTCAGTTCCCTTTCACAAAGCAACATTTCAAAGCGTACCAAAATGTGTCTATTGCAAGTCACGTGTGAGTAAAACTGTCCTCTTATTGGTCAGAGTTTCCTCTGTGCCATCCATCAAGATACAAGTTCGCTCCATGACTCCTCTCAAGAAGGCAATAAACAACGAGAAGTGGCAGTAATACAAAGTACAAAGGTCAAATCATATATTACATATATACAGGGAGTGCAGAATTATTAGGCAAGTTGTATTCTTGAGGATTAATTTTATTATTGAACAACAACCATGTTCTCAATGAACACAAAAAACTCATTAATATCAAAGCTGAATATTTTTGGAAGTTTTAGTTTTTAGTTTTAGCTATTTTAGGGGGATATCTGTGTGTGCAGGTGACTATTACTGTGCATAATTATTAGGCACCTCAACAAAAAACAAATTTATACCCATTTCAATTATTTATTTTTACCAGTGAAACCAATATAACATCTCAACATTCACAAATATACATTTCTGACATTCAAAAACCAAACAAAAACAAATCAGTGACCAATATAGCCACCTTTCTTTGCAAGGACACTCAAAAGCCTGCCATCCATGGATTCTGTCAGTGTTTTGATCTGTTCACCATCAACATTGCGTGCAGCAGCAACCACAGCCTCCCAGACACTGTTCAGAGAGGTGTACTGTTTTCCCTCCTTGTGAATCGCACATTTGATGATGGACCACAGGTTCTCAATGGGGTTCAGATCAGGTGAACAAGGAGGCCATATCATTAGATTTTCTTCTTTTATACCCTTTCTTGCCAGCCACGCTGTGGAGTACTTGGACGCGTGTGATGGAGCATTGTCCTGTTTTTCTTGAAGGATGTAGACTTCTTCCTGTACCACTGCTTGAAGAAGGTGTCTTCCAGAAACTGGCAGTAGGACTGGGAGTTGAGCTTGACTCCATCCTCAACCCGAAAAGGCCCCACAAGCTCATCTTTGATGATACCAGCCCAAACCAGTACTCCACCTCCACCTTGCTGGCGTCTGAGTCGGACTGGAGCTCTCTGCCCTTTACCAATCCATCCATCCATCTGGCCCATCAAGACTCACTCTCATTTCATCAGTCCATAAAACCTTAGAAAAATCAGTCTTGAGATATTTCTTGGCCCAGTCTTGACGTTTCAGCTTGTGTGTCTTGTTCAGTGGTGGTCGACTTTCTGCCTTTCTTACCTTGGCCATGTCTCTGAGTATTGCACACCTTGTGCTTTTGGGCACTCCAGTGATGTTGCAGCTCTGAAATATGGCCAAACTGGTGGCAAGTGGCATCTTGGCAGCTGCACGCTTGACTTTTCTCAGTTCACGGGCAGTTATTTTGCGTCTTGGTTTTTCCACACGCTTCTTGCGACCCTGTTGACTATTTTGAATGAAACGCTTGATTGTTCGATGATCACGCTTCAGAAGCTTGGCTATTTTAAGACTTCTGCATCCCTCTGCAATATATCTCACTATTTTTGACTTTTCTGAGCCTGTCAAGTCCTTCTTTTGACCCATTTGGCCAAAGGAAAGGAAGTTGCCTAATAATTATGCACACCTGATATAGGGTGTTGATGTCATTAGACCACACCCCTTCTCATTACAGAGATGCACATCACCTAATATGCTTAATTGGTAGTAGGCTTTCCAGCCTATACAGCTTGGAGTAAGACAACATGCATAACGAGGATGATGTGGTCAAAATACTCATTTGCCTAATAATTCTGCACTCCCTGTAATAACACCAAAATGGATTCATGTGCAGCTTTGTGGCTAATACCTATTGTAAATCGCCACAATAATTCACATATTCTTTTGAAAAATACTGAAGAACAAAGGAAGTGGATCAGCCAACACAGCTATGATAAAATGGAATATCAACACATTCAGAAACTGCAAAGCACACATAATGCATAGAGCGGGGGGAAAAGTGCACTTTCAATAAATTCAAATTTAAACAGGACAATTATGGAGGAAAGTATGCAAAATTAAAAGGATATTTTTGCATACTGTCCTCCATAATTGTCCTGGTTAGGTTAAAGGTCTGTCCAATAGACACAAACGTCCTTCATTACGATTTGGTTGGTTTACAAGTTTACAGTTTCTACATAATCAGCTCTACACAATGGTGTCTCTGTTGAAATGAATGAGCAAACACCATCTTATATCAGGCCTATCCTGGCCCGCTCTTGTCTGACGTTCTTCCACATGGTAACTCTTGAAAATTACAAATTACATCCAGATGCTTTTGAAGTTCTGTGTGAGAAAAAGCTGCCCGGTTCCTGTGGCAAATGCTAACGGTGACTCATTTACTACAGGTCAAAATCCAGCTGGAATTACCTTGGGTTAAAGGATATTCTGGATTAAATATGAACAGGTTCAATCAACTGCATCTGTGGCCTGCTGTGGATTACCAACGAAAATTAAGTTGACTTGTCCTTCAGTAAAAATGAACCAGAAACACATTCACAGTAAATGAACCCAGAATATTATTTCAAGGACACAGTGGTGATAGAAAACCCCTTGAGCGTTTAATAATACAAAATTTCAATTTTTTGACTACTGAACATCCAAGTTCAAGACTACAGGACTTACAAAAAGTACTGTAGTGGTACCATGGTATATACAGATGTAATTTGATACATACCATGGTAATGAATGATTACTATATGCATATATAATGGTATTTAGAAGCTTTTATATCATGGGTTAAGTACTGGTATTTCCACTACTGTTCTAAAGTTTGGGATTGGTAAGACTTTTTAAAAGTCTCTTCTGCTCACCAAACTGAATTTTCAGCATCATTACTCCAGTCTTCAATGTTACATGATCCTTCACAAATCATTCTAATATGTTGATTTGATGCTCAAGAAAGATTACCTATGAGCATCAATTTAGAAAACAGTTGTGATCCTTAATATTTTTATGGAAATTGAATTTTTTCCAGATAGAGAGTTCAAAAGAACAGCATTTATTTGAAATGTAGTCTATAAATCATATAACATTTTGTCACAATTATAAAATGTCTTTACTGTTACTTTTAATCAATTTAATGCATCCTTGCTGAATATACTAAGCATTAATTTCTTTCCAAAAGTAGTATAATAAACAAAATTAAATTAAAAAAATATTATTAAATAACCACATGGCTTATTCATTTTTTTTAAAAAGTCCAGTGCATTAAATATTTTAAAATCTAACTAGATTATTTTCTTTATATTTGAAACTTGATGAATGTAAACCAAAATATATGTTTATGCATAACAAATAGCATCAGTACAAAAGACACCACCCGTTTCATTACCTAAAATGTACTCTAAGGGCATTTTCAAACCTGTACATCACTTGCTTTGTTCCCGAAACAGGGACTTAATTAAAATGTAGCATTTTCTTCTTGGTTCAGTTCCCTTTCACAAAGCAACATTTCAAAGCGTACCAAAATGTGTCTATTGCAAGTCACGTGTGAGTAAAACTGTCCTCTTATTGGTCAGAGTTTCCTCTGTGCCATCCATCAAGATACAAGTTCGCTCCATGACTCCTCTCAAGAAAGCAATAAACAACGAGAAGTGGCAGTAATACAAAGTACAAAGGTCAAATCATATATTACATATATACAGGGAGTGCAGAATTATTAGGCAAGTTGTATTCTTGAGGATTAATTTTATTATTGAACAACAACCATGTTCTCAATGAACACAAAAAACTCATTAATATCAAAGCTGAATATTTTTGGAAGTTTTAGTTTTTAGTTTTAGCTATTTTAGGGGGATATCTGTGTGTGCAGGTGACTATTACTGTGCATAATTATTAGGCACCTTAACAAAAAACAAATTTATACCCATTTCAATTATTTATTTTTACCAGTGAAACCAATATAACATCTCAACATTCACAAATATACATTTCTGACATTCAAAAACCAAACAAAAACAAATCAGTGACCAATATAGCCACCTTTCTTTGTAACGACACTCAAAAGCCTGCCATCCATGGATTCTGTCAGTGTTTTGATCTGTTCACCATCAACATTGCGTGCAGCAGCAACCACAGCCTCCCAGACACTGTTCAGAGAGGTGTACTGTTTTCCCTCCTTGTGAATCGCACATTTGATGATGGACCACAGGTTCTCAATGGGGTTCAGATCAGGTGAACAAGGAGGCCATATCATTAGATTTTCTTCTTTTATACCCTTTCTTGCCAGCCACGCTGTGGAGTACTTGGACGCGTGTGATGGAGCATTGTCCTGCATGAAAATCATGTTTTTCTTGAAGGATGTAGACTTCTTCCTGTACCACTGCTTGAAGAAGGTGTCTTCCAGAAACTGGCAGTAGGACTGAGAGTTGAGCTTGACTCCATCCTCAACCCGAAAAGGCCCCACAAGCTCATCTTTGATGATACCAGCCCAAACCAGTACTCCACCTCCACCTTGCTGGCGTCTGAGTCGGACTGGAGCTCTCTGCCCTTTACCAATCCAGCCACGGGCCCATCCATCTGGCCCATCAAGACTCACTCTCATTTCATCAGTCCATAAAACCTTAGAAAAATCAGTCTTGAGATATTTCTTGGCCCAGTCTTGACGTTTCAGCTTGTGTGTCTTGTTCAGTGGTGGTCGACTTTCTGCCTTTCTTACCTTGGCCATGTCTCTGAGTATTGCACACCTTGTGCTTTTGGGCACTCCAGTGATGTTGCAGCTCTGAAATATGGCCAAACTGGTGGCAAGTGGCATCTTGGCAGCTGCACGCGTGACTTTTCTCAGTTCATGGGCAGTTATTTTGCGTCTTGGTTTTTCCACACGCTTCTTGCGACCCTGTTGACTATTTTGAATGAAACGCTTGATTGTTCGATGATCACGCTTCAGAAGCTTGGCTATTTTAAGACTTCTGCATCCCTCTGCAATATATCTCACTATTTTTGACTTTTCTGAGCCTGTCAAGTCCTTCTTTTGACCCATTTGGCCAAAGGAAAGGAAGTTGCCTAATAATTATGCACACCTGATATAGGGTGTTGATGTCATTAGACCACACCCCTTCTCATTACAGAGATGCACATCACCTAATATGCTTAATTGGTAGTAGGCTTTCCAGCCTATACAGCTTGGAGTAAGACAACATGCATAACGAGGATGATGTGGTCAAAATACTCATTTGCCTAATAATTCTGCACTCCCTGTATATTAATAAGTATGTTTTTTTTTTATTGCATGCATTGTCACACTTAGTTAATCAAACAAATTTAAATATTAGTCAAAGATAACACAACTAAACAAAATGCAGTTTTTAAAATGAAGGTTGTTATTATTAAGGGAAAATAAAATCCAAACCTAAATGGTCTTGAGTTAAAAAGTGATTGCCACCTAAACCCAATAACGGGTTGGGCCACACTTAGCAGCAACAACTGCAATCAAGCGTTTCCTTTTACAGCGCTGTGGAGGAATTTTGGCCCACTCGTCTTTGCAGAATTGTTGTAATTCAGCCACATTGGAGGTTCTTGAGCATGAACTGCCTTTTTAAGGTCATGCCACAGCATCTCAATAGGATTCAGGTCAGGACTTTGACAAGGCCACTCCAACGTCTTCTTTTTGTTTTTCTTCAGCCATTCAGAGGTGGACTTGCTGGTGTGTTTTGGATCATTGTCCTTCTTCAGCACCCAAGTTCGCTTCAGCTTCAGTTCAGATGGCCGGACATTGTTCTTCAGGATTTTTTGGTAGACGGCAGAATTCATGGTTTCATTTATCACATCAAGTCCTCAAGGTCCTGAAGCAGCAAAACAACCCCAGACCATCACAATATTTTACAGTTGGTATGATGTTCTTATTCTGAAATGCGGTGTGCCACATATAATGGGGCACACACCTTCCATAAAATTCAACTTTTGTCTCGTCAGTCCACAAAGTACTTTCGCAAGTGTCTTGGGGATCATCAGATGTTTTCCAGCAAAAAAATGTTCTTTTTGCTCAGCGGTGGTTTTCATCTTGGAATTCTGCCATGCAGGCCATTTTTGCCCAGTCTCTTTCTTATGGTGGAGTCATGAACACTGACTGAGGGAAGTGAGGACCGCAGTTCTTTGGATGTTGTTGTGGGGTCTTTTGTGACCTTTTTTGGGGCCCTTTTCTTTCTCATTTATTCCTGAATTTCTTGGCATGATGTCTAGCTTTTGAAGATCTTTTGGCCCACTTCACTTTGTCAGGCAGGTCCTATTTAAGTGATTTCTTGATTGGGAACAGGTGTGGTAGTAATCAAGCCAGGGTGTGGCTAGAAAAGTTGAACTCAGATGTGATAAACCACAGGTGTGTTTTAACAGGAGGGGCAAACACCTTTTCACACAAGGTCATATAGGTTTGATGACCTGAAACATTTAAGTGTGACAAACATGCAAAAAAAGAAATCAGGAAGGGAAAGCAAACACTTTCACACCACTGTATGTGGAGTCAGAGTGGGGAAAAAATGCTGTCGGGACAGCACACTTGCAATGCACTCTTTGGTTTTCAACTGATAACTAATGTACTCACTTACAGAATTAGACACTGCTGCTTTTTATATAACACATTATTCCCATTATTAATTATGATACCTCTAGGTATACCATTAGGTCAAATTGCTTTTCTTAACGAAAAACTCGTTCAATCTCAGAGCAATTGTTTTGGTACAGATCTGACTGTGACAGCCGTATTCATATATGCCTAAACAAACCAAAATAAGGAAGAAAATGAGCCAGGAGTGAAAACGGCCTAAGCACTAATTGGATCTTACTGAGTCACAATAAGCCTTAAAATCTCTTTTAAAATCTCTTTAATAATCTCATTTTGGGACATGTCCTGTTCTGTATTCTCAAATTGTTTGTTTATGATTAAACACCATGCAAGCGAGAATGAGATTTTTTTTTTTTTAAGAAAACAAATTATATTAGGTTTTTACATTTAATCTTAGATAAAAATTAAAAAAACTTAATCCGGCCTTATACCATTAAAAATCTTTTCATAAAAGTCAACAGAAGAATAAACCATCAAACTATGCTTCAGTGATAGTGGATTCTGGCACAAGAGGCATAAAGGAGGATCTTCACCCATTAACAGAAACATATGGGTTAGTCTGGAGTGCCCTATTCGACAGCGTGTGTAGATAGTACGCTCCCGGCGATTTTCAAAGTGGACGCAACATTTTGCACCAACCGTAGGATTGATTTTGTAAAGTTTGTTCGTTGTACTGTAACGACTGAGACAAATCAGACAATTATTTGACATATTTAACAAATAATCTTTAAAACTCACTCTGAGGCCTGTGGAATCCTCCCCCATGGACGCCATCTGATAAGGTTTACGATCAGAAAGAATTTGCAGAGACTTGGGACTCTGACTTAATTCTTGTTGAGAAGGACAAATAAACCCTTTTAATCCTATATATTCTATACATAACCACATGAGAAATGTATAAACATGTTTTCAAGTTTTCCCTCTCGTGATTTTCCTATGTTTTAATTCTCTCCTTTGAACTCCTTTGTTTTAATGTTTCAGAGTTGCATACTACTGTCTGGTTAACTACAATCACATGGGTAGAATGTCTGGTATCGATGGACTCCAACATTCGTTTCCCATGTGGTAATTTATGTTACGTTGCTAACTCTGTGAAACATTAATATTATAAGAATCTGGAAGGTTCTTCTCTCAAACATCCAATCCCATGTCTCATGCTAGAACATCGAAGATCGTAAAATTTGCTTTCGAAACCTTGAACCACTGACCCAGAGGAGGAGAAGCCAGCACCCAAAGTTCATAAGCCGGCACACAGTGACCTCCCTCTCTCTCTCGCCTACTCCGACCGACACTGCATCCCTCACCATGTGCTTACATCAGAGAGAAAAGGACTCTTTCCCCAATGAGTTTAAACTAACCATGCAAGTTTGTCATCGTTCCTTCCTTCAACACAGAAGACATCGATTGCAACTTCAGCACTATCAGACTATATACAGAACCCTATATACAGACGCTCTTCAAAATCTGAGACAGAATGCAAGTATCGTACGATATACTAAATTGCTGCTAGTTAGTTAAAGTTATGAACCTCCTTTGTTAACAAAGGAGCTTTGTAAGGATATGCTGATGATTCTTTCCAGGTTGATGACTACACCATCGTTTCATTTCCTGTTCCCACTTCTCATTTTACCCGTGTAGGTATGATTTGTGTGTATGTATGTGTCTGTTAGTTTAGTTATGCGTTTGTGAATTAGTTGACAAAACTTGCGCACAATACATATTTGGTTCTGACTCCCAGTCTGCTGATAAGTTGTAAATGATCGATCTGGTTACATGCTCTTAAGCACTCTAAATGCTGAGAAATAATTCTTTTTCTGTGTCCATGAAAAAAAAAAAAAACCCTTGTCTTAAAATCAATTAATAATCGATACTGAGTGTTCAGAGGATGAACTGATTTGATTGAATGTCTTTTTAATGTAAACACTAAGTTAAGCTGATTAACTGATTCTAAATATTCATAGTTACTCATAATTAATAATCATATAGTTATGAATAATTATTAATATTTCCCATTTGAGCGAATTTTGCTAACGTACATTTATCCCATTCAGCTTGCCATTTCTTATAATTGTAATTATTTATTGAGGTCTTTGGGTCTGGAATTGGGCATTTTTTGAGCTCTGAGGATGAAGTTACCTTCGTTGCTGCATCAGCTTGTTTATTCCCTGTAATCTGTATTTTCATATTGCTGCATGTTTCTGTCACATTCAACAAGTAAATACCAGTAATCCAGTCCCTGACATGAAAATCTGTGCACCACTGTACATACATTTACACATACAGCTGACATTTGTAACTCAAAGAATACCTCAGCACTATGTCCAAACAAACCATGGTACTTTTAAATTAGCATGTGCATTTCTATTATCATTCCACGATATGGGACAACAGTCAACAAAAAACAAATACCTGAAGCCAAACTTGTCCATAGACACAGACAGATGCCTGGGCTGATTATAGCACTTGTAGAAGTTGCGGTCATCCATTGGAATGAGGTCAACGTCGCTGAAGACAAAACAATCATAGTCATACTCCTTCAGAGCTTCTGCGTAACCAATGTTGAGGAGCTTGGCACGATTGAATATCTCCTCTCCCCCCTGCCATTAAGCAAAGACATGATACCAAGAGAGGATGAGGACAGGCTGCAAAATACACATTTAATGCAAATAAAATCACATTCAAGAGAAAGGTGGAACGTCATAAAATGTCAATAAAGCAGTTTAATTTACGACAAAACCTTTCGTATCATAAAATTTAAATGCATCTTTCCTAGAGCAGGTGTGTCTGTTTAAACTGATCAAATCCGTACATGATGTATGGAAGATATCAGTTTAATTTCTCATAATATGGTTGTCAGATGGCATGAAACATAAAGGAAACAACTGACAACCACAAACTTTTCAAGCCTACATTTCCTTCTTGGAGTGAACTTTTCAGTAGTGCATGATGTTGATGTGTTTTTTTTGTCATTTCAACTGGGGGGGTATTCCAGAAAGCAGGTCATGTGAGGAAGTAAACGGAAAACGGCCCTGTCCCAAATGGCACACTTCTATGCACTTTCGGTCTTGTGGAGTAACAATGGTTGCTGCGTGCGTGTGTCCGTTAAGTCCACGAGATCCCTTTGTCAATTTTAGGTTTCAGAAGGATGCTCGTGAGTGCCCCCTTTGCCCATGATGCGCACTCTAGCTCCGCAGCAGACATCTTTCCGACAGTCAAAGCGGCATTTCGTCACGAAAGTGCGGACTCATAGAAAGACCGCCATTTCGGACAGGGCCAATCAAAAACAGAGGTAACTTTCAGGGTATGTAAGGAGCCATAGCAACTTGCTATCTGAACATAACCTGCTCCGGAGAAGATTATGTTCCAGGGTTAGTTCGCTTAAGAAGTATTCAGATGTGTGTTATAGAACTAATATAGTTATGTTAATGTAACTATATAACAGTTATATTATATATATATATATATATATATATATATATATAATAAATATAAAAGATGGAAATGTTTATGTTAATTCAATTCTAATACATATTTCTATTATTGTCATCTCACACATAGATCTGCTTTTTTTCTTTTTTATAACAGGAGATTTTCAATGCTATGATTTCTATAATAAAAAAAAATACATATATGATATTTATTAAATAACAATATAATTCTTAATCACAGTGAATAAAGATTACTTAAATCTTTATTTAAGTTTACTTTAAACATGATTGCACAACCACCAAATAGATGGCATTATCCACCAAGTAGGTTACGTAAACCGCGATCAGGTAAAAGATGAAAGAGGGAAGTAGAATGGCGTTCTTTTTCTGTTGTGTGACTGTTTCCATTGTGAATCATCGATTCATTACTCGGTTCATCTACTCATTGCTCTGTTGAGAATGTCTCGTGTGTTAACCGGGAACTTCGTCCCGTTTTTGGAAGCAGCATACCTCACGTAAGCAAAGTTTGGGTTAATCAAACGAGAGTTGGGATATATGTGATGGTAAGTTAACCTCGCTTTCTGGAATACTCCCCTGTACTGGTCTGATTAATCTCATATTGAAAGTAAATCATTTCAGGAAAAATTGTTTATAGTATACATATCCACTTAAAGTGCACCCTACCTTGTTATATTATTATTATTATTATTATTATATTAATTAAAATATTCATCTAGATATGATTAACTCTGTGAAATACTCCTGGTTTATTTTGAGCAAACCAGACCTGGTGATTGTTGAAACGATGAAAAGACAAATCAAGGTGGTTTTTGTTTTTTATTTTGTTTCTTTCGAGTTTAAATATATTGTGTTTTATGATGGTCTGCGAAGAAAATTTACTGCATTTGCTAATGAAGTCTAGTAGGTTTGAAGGATCATAAGATAACATAAATGTCTCTCTCTGTAGGGATCCTTTCCGTAATGTTCGATCCGAGCCTGTCAGCAAAAAACTGATAGTATTATAATAGACGTACATTGACTGTGCTCAAACTGCTAAAAAGATTTGCTGTAAGTTTCCCGGATGACGGCTGCCGCGGTCAAAACTGGACCTATTTGAACAAGTGTTTTTAGACACAAAAATGTGTGAAAACAAGGCTAAAAAAATACTTCCTTTGCAACATAAATGGGTGATTTGGGCTCAGAGAGATTGGCTATTGGTACCAGTTTAGCATTTTACTTCCATTTGATTTAACTTAGGCAGAAGACCCTGTTCTGTAGTGTTGTGATTGTAATGACACTACACTAATATTGATTAATTAAAAATACCAATAAAAAGATATAAACTACCTTTATGAGAGTTACTAATGCTCCATTAGTCAACAAAGACCCATGCATGCCAAAAAAAAGCATGAAGCAGAAGCAAGAAGCATCTTTTTTTCACTATAGCTGTATTGTTAAGAGTGTATGAAATACAGTTGTGTTAGCTTATAGGTCCTCAACAAGCAACTCATAATTGAATCAAATGGGCCAGTTATCTTTGCAGCCTGTGAATGAGTTTTCTAGAAGTATGACCCATTTTAATACAAAGGGTTAGTTCACCCAAAAATGAAAAGAATATTTGATATATTATATATAACAGGTTCCTGGTCAGAATCAACCCTGAAGATGGAAATGCCAGACAGAAGTGTGTTGCCAGACAGGGAGTCAGAAAGAGAACCAAGAGAGTGGTGCAGAGGAAGGCTATGGACCCACATGCCAATAGATTTATTTGGTCCTTGATGGAGTACGAATGTAAAACTTTAAACTGAAGCCAGCACCCACCACTCACTTTCTTTCACCCAACCCAATCCTCAAGTTCTCATTGCTTGTACGTTACAGTCTTGCGCACACTTAAAGGGATAGCTGATCCAAAAATGAAAATTCTGTCATCATTTACTCACCCTCAAGTGGTTCCAAAGCTGTACAAGTTTCTTTCTTCTGTTGAACACAAAAAAAGTTGTTTTAAAGAATGTTGGAAATCAGACATCCTCTTTTGTGTTCAGAAGGAGAAAGAAATTCATACCGGTTTGGAACCACTTGAGGGTGAGTAAATGATGACAGAATTTTCATTTTTGGATCAACTATCCCTTTAACAGCTGTTAATAACTGTAAATTGCTGATTCACTGAACATGCAATGGTTTTAAAGCATTAGAGCAAGCTTAATGATTTTTTAGGAATATTAGGCATCAGTTACCTCTGGCTGCTGCTAAATAATTTATGCACGCAATGATTCTTCCTCATTTATCTTATTGTGCTACAAGCTGGTCTCAAACAAGTGTGACAACTTTAAAAGCATAGCATACTCCGTATAAACAAGCAGTGAAAATTTTAGACCAATCAAAAAAACAAGGAGTTATCATCAATGCATAATCATCAAAAGTTACATGTGACAGTTTTTTTGCAGATGATGTGTGTTTGATGAATAAATTATTTCTTGCGCCACCAAGGCGACTAGTTCAGTTAAATTTAAGAAAACTAAGTTTGGACACTGAGCTTTTTCACTTTTTCAGAGCAGCAGAAAGATGGAAAATCATTTCATCAATCATCAATCGTGATCATGAATTTGGGTTCTTTCTTTCTTTCTTTCTTTGGTTTTCTTTTTTATTTGATTTGATATTGTACTCTGATATTGTGATTGATCTGCTGGATTGTTATGGAGTGTTGTAATTTTATGTAAAAGCATCCTTCCCAGGGACTATAGATGCAAATTAGCTGTTTAGCGAACTCTGGCACAACATTTGTGTTGTGCATGATCCCTGATAAATAAAAATTAAACATCATCAGGGAACTGCGACGATGCAAATGTGTTGTTAAATTAACTTGAATGTTAAACTTCATGTAAATTTTTGAGGTCAAAGGGTTTGACTGAGAAAAAAGTGACCCGTTTTATCTTCAATGGTGGAAACTATGATTACCATTTTTGTACAGAAGATCATGAACAATCCAAATGTCAAATTCCAAGGTGACACACTATCTTTTCGCTGCATTTGGGCCTCCGACTCATGATTAATGGATGCGATCCCCGTCTAGAGAACACCTTTTCTTCATCTGAAGAGCATCATGGCGGCACTTGAGCTCATGGAATGAAATTTAATGAGGGTGGAGCCTCAGGGGTGCAAAGTTATCTCTCATTCCCCATGACCCAAAAGAGAGGAGCCATCCTCTCTTTTATAACAGAGGAAACTAAAGCGAGCTACCCTGAACGAACTGAGGTGTGCTTGTTCTAGTGGAGCAGACGACATGATTGATTCAGAAGATGTGACCAGTGCATTCAGCGCGAGACTCCGCTTTAAAGAACTAGATTGTCTTGTTCTACGGCAATCTTTTCAGCCAATACAATGTAGAGTTCTCACATGTCAACACCCAGATCTGATTGTCAGCCTCCAATGCGTCACTGGAGGATTCGTTCACTTTTTAGGGAATTTAAAAAAAAGTAGAGTAAAAAAAGTAGGATTAAGGCTCTTGAAGAACCAAAACACAAAGGATTCAAAGTGAAGAAGAGCTTCACTGTTCATCAAGACAAAACAATGGATGGATGGATGGATAGATAGATGGGTGGTCAGACAGACAGACAGACAGACAGACAGACAGACAGACGATAGAAGGGGCCAGGCTAATCAATTAAAAAGAACATTTCTGTAATGAATTACTCACTCCCATTCTTTTTTATAGAACAGAGCCATTTTGGATGAAATTTGCTTGGATTTATTTTTCCTTAGTAAATAAACAGATAAAAGAAGCTAAATGAAAGCCAAACTTTTAAAAAGTCACCAGGCTTCCAAAAACACTAGATGAAGCGATTAAATGACTCTTTTGCAATACAAAACATAGCTATTTTCTGCACATAACTACCATCCATGGTAAATAAGGAACTTGAGGGGGAAAACAAGGAAGAAAACGACAAAGAGAAAACAGATAATCAAGAAGCCAACATTACCATTCGTCAGACGCAGCCAGTGAAGCGTAGTGTGATTGGCCAGAGAAAGAGCAAGCAGACGTCTCACCTTTTCCCGAGTGCAAGGGCCTCTGACGTGCGTAAAAGGGTTTTTGGTTTGAACAGGAACAAGGGAAGGAATGTAGTATGAAAGGGTGAAAAGAGAAATGCAAGGTGCAGAGAAAAGAAAGGGGGTGGCAAACAGAGCAAGAGAATAATTAGAAAGAACAATCACGTAACACTTGAGAAAACACTCAGAGAAGACCGCCAACAGGTCCTAGACATTCTTGGCGAGCACATTAGCATGCTTTTAGTGAAAGCCGCACAGAATGATACACATTAGTCTTTTCATTTACATGGAAAATTGCCAAACCGCTGATAGTTCACTGTTTGAAATGGACTCAATGAAGACATCTGTTCTCCGTGTGTCCCGAATAAAAGAGACAAGAACCGCAGCACTCTGTCTAACCTTGTTTCAGGCTGTAATGTCATGGGCATTAACTGAAATGACGACAACAGGCCGTTCAACTCATTTTGAAAGGACGCCCAACCCCAAACAGCAGCTGTCTCTACCACAGTCTGGGGAACTACTGTGTAATGTACCTTGGTTTAGCTGATTAGCTGAGGAATTTCCAAATTCAAGGATGCAACCAGATATTTAAGATTATGGTGATCAAATTTAAATGGCCATCGAAAACAGAAAATTGGCACTAATCGGAATACCGGGAGCTCACCAGCCTCTGTTCTGCGATTACACATGAAGCTTGGCATTGTGTGTTGCAAAAATGGCCTGCAGTGTTGCTCGTTTGTAACTTGCCTTAGACAAAAGCCTCTGCTAAAATACTAAATGTAAGTTTGGTAAAGCCTGCGATTATTTAACGCGCAGCTCGTCCGTGATCGGTAGTAAATGCTTCTCCAACTGAAAGCCAGATGGCGCTCTTGCGCAGAAACTCAAAGTATGCCCTGGAGCAGCAGAAGATGACACGCATCGTTTATTGCTGTAGCTGAATAAACAGAAGATTGAAACTCTTTGATTGATTAAACATGAATGATAAACACACGACTGCCTTATGCTCAACTGTCATTATGAATTGAAAAATGTTGTCTTTTGTTGGACAAGACGTTAATAAATGCTTCTCCTGTCTGGAAGATGTTTGACGCTTGTTGCTTTTTCAAACGTACATAAGCGACTCAAACTCGCAGTGCTTTCAGATGGATTAGCATTTGGAGCTGTACCTATCGACAAGCTGCGCATAAAAACAAAAAATAAATAATAATAAAAACCAAACGATTAAGTGTTTAAGCGAAAATCGTCTTCAAATTCAATGTTATTTTTCGTATCGTGCAGCCCTAATGTTCCTTGCTCAATGCAGGGACACCAAAAGTAGTCAAAAATTTTAGTCGACGAGAAGAGGCTTTGTCGTTTGGTCTGGACAGATCTTTAACACAGCTGGTGCATATGGTAATTATGTCAGGTAGGGTATCTCATGGTTTATTATTTGAAACGTGCAAGTTTGAACCTAAGCACTCCTATGCTAAAAAAATAGTACATTTAGTACATTTTAAATGCTCTTCATTGTGGTTTAGTATTCCACTAATGTAGAACAATGTTACAATGTAATATTCTTTCTCAGAACTGAAACCAATGTCAAAGTAGGTCTGCATACTTACCAACTTGAAATGAATATCACAAACGTGACAAGTTGACTAATAGCTTAAATGAATGACTACTTGTCAACTATATCAAAACATTAGGCAGTCATTGTAAAAAGACAAGTAACATTACTGGTTTTTCTACAGTATCAGTCAAAGGGAATATTAAAAACAGGTGTGCTTAATCAATCTTAGACACGTTTGGGTATTCATGCACCACAGAGGCCAAATACCTGTGCTTACACTCCATACAAATAGTCCGCCTTGTTGCCAGAGGCTATTTATAGTGGCAATTACTATTTACACTCACTATTTACATTTATCACAAAGAAAATACATAGTGTGCTATTTTTACATAGCGTAAATAGAGCTATTTAAACTTAGTGTAAATAGCAGTTATTGATATTTATACTTAGCATATTTAACTATGCCATATTTTAAATAAATGTGATAAGAACATAATTGAGGAAATAAAAAAAAGTGTTCAGTTAGATCATCTTTTTTGGCGTAGTAGTGAAATCGATGTTGAGAATCATCGATGTAAAAATGGACATTAAAATAAGTTCCATTTACAAAACTTAAAATAAAAGATGTTATTTAAAAAGTGCTCACTTGGTGTTAGTTTGTGAAATCAATGTTGAAAATCATCTGTGCAAAAATGGGCATTTAAATATTTAATTTACAAACTGTAAAGGAAATAACTAATTTTTTAACAAGTGTTCAGCTGGATATTAGTTTTTGCTGAGGTAGCGAAATCGAAATGTGAAATGTCAAGAATTGCCTATGCAAAAATATGAAATCTACAAAATCAGTCTACACATACAAAAAAAAGTATAGCTGACTCTTGCATTTAAAAGCGTTTTTAAAACAACATACATTGAGCTACATTTCTCAAACTAGCCAATGACAGACAAATGAGGACTTTGAGAAAAGAGCTCACTTAGCAAAACACATGCCAAACTTCATGCCCCGGCACGCCCCTGTAACAAAAAGTTTACATTCCAGATGAACAAAAGGGAGTAGACAATGTCATTTAAAGAAGTGAGCTGTTTAACAAAACACAGCTTTAAGAGAAACTCATTATTACTCGTAACAAACGGAGCAAAAAAGTTGAACTCAAATGAGTCGGTGTTCACTCTTCTTTTGAACAGAGCGATAGGTATAGCCACATTAGACACATGCATTCTTTTCCTTTTTCTTTGAAATACCTACGCTGTAAAAAAAAAAAAGATTATAGAAAAAATACTATTCAAAATCTTAGATTTACTCGATGTATTACTTGACGAGTTTTTATAAAATCGGCAAACAATTTCTAAGTGAAAACGGTTTCAATGTTTTCAGTGCACTTAAACAAACAAGCGCAGATATTTAACCACTGACTCGACGATAACGTCAGGCTGTATCGCAGGCCTTTGAACCCTTGCAGATTAAGCGTTTGCTGGAGCTAACAGGTCAAAGATTTTATTGCACTGGTTGAAAGACAAACCTGATTGATGATGTAGACGCCATAGTCCAGTTGCTGGCGCTGTAGGATAGGGTGCAGATAATACAGCCAGTACTTCAGATGCTCGTCACGGTTCCTGAAGGGGATGATCAGGGCCACCTTCTGCTGGGCGATGCAGTCAGAGGGTTTAAAGTGCCCACCGGGCTGCAAAGCAGGGTTCTCGGACTTCACGAGGTCTAGGGTGACCGGGTCAGAGAACTCAACCCGGAGCGGACCCACTAGAAAAAGCGAGACACAAATTACACGCTTTATTATGGAGACATACATCTAATTTTCTTAATATTGGGATACTGGATGATTTCTGCCATTAAAAACCAACCAAGCACTACTTTGTGTCTCGAAGCAAACCACGTCTCCTCGGAGAACTCGTTCTTATTCATCGCACTACGGCGATATCCAATTACGTGATCATACTACTGTTGCTACTCGCTACAGAGTCAATGTTGTCTGACAAAAGAGAAAGATGACCAGGACAAAATAAGAGTGTAACACAAAGCTTTTCTGCCAAATTTTTCCATTACGACACAGGGCTTCAGGGAAGTAAATGAATCAGCAAGCATTAGTAGATAATGTGAAAACTACCAAGAAACGCTTATGCAAGAGACATGAAATTGCTGTATTGTCAATAAAAAGTTAGACAGAGGGGTAAATGTTAACATCCAGAGACTCCACAGCTGTATAAACATGCTTTTGTTTTTGGAATCTGGCCTTAGAGAACACAAAGTGGCGGGTCACGTCATTTATAACAAACACAAATTTGTCAGAAATACTAAACTCTGCCGAATAATACTTCATTGGCAAAAATCTAAACTTATACGTGCATTATCTCTTAAACAAAAGAGACAATTTTATCTAAAAACAATCAATCTAGACTAGGCAAGATGCACAGAAACGGGTCAATCGAATGAAATTCTGTCCAGAACAGTCTGGCGTATATATTTAAACTCAAAATGAAAGGGGGAAATGGATCTTGGATTAAAAACATTTTCATTTTCTTTATGCAAGCTCATAAAAATGAGAAGAAAAAAATTAACTGATGACAATTTTCATTCATCAACTAGAGTTAATATATATATTAAAAATAATATTTTTTTGAAAGAAGACTCTTATACTTAATGCTTTTCTTTAATGAGCACAAAGTTCAATAGAACAGCAAAAAAAAAAAAGTAATGTTTTGTAACATTATAAATGAATACGGTCACTTTTGATCAACTTATTTCATCCTTGTGGCATAAAAGTATTCACATCTTTTACTTTAATCTCTTTTTTCAAAACTGATAAGGAGAAATGTTTCTTAAAAGCCGAATCAGCGCATCAGATCATATCAGAATGATATCTGAAGGATCATGTGACACTGTAATGACGCTAAAAATCTGTTGTTTTTTTTGTGAGCATATATATATATTCTAAATAAACAATAGCATATAATATACTCCAACATATTAATTGCATGTCCGACTCGATTTTCACAAATAGAGATCTTTAAAACAGCAACTCACCCAAGTGAGGTGGATTGTCAGGGCATTTTTCCAGTTTCCTCTCAGCTTCTGTGACATTAGTCGAAGACGGCAGTCTGATCTCTTCTGTAGTGACTTTCTGTTCGGCCAGTTTCCTGTGAATCTGAGGGCTTTGCTGATTTTGAACGAAGGCTTTACTCGAATCTGAATTTCTCATATAATAAACTATAGTAACAGAAATGTGAAGGAAACACAACACCACCACCAGAGAGCAAGTCCTTTGCAAAAGACTGAAATTCACAGGCGCATCCGGCATTGTAGAAATCCAGGATACGCTTTAAATATATAGATATGTATATATATATATATATATATGTTTAAAACTAAAATTTATTTACAATCTAACCCAGTCACTTCCTATATACTTCCCGCTTCCTGGGATTTTGGAGAACATATAATTATTTATATTCCAAAATACAAGTTGAATTCCCTATCAAATACTGTTTTACTTATAAAAAATAAAATGTATATACTTAATATATTTATTCATATAAACGTCTCGACCGATTCCACCATATCTTCAGTAATCCGCCAGCTCAGTTATCAGCGAATAACACGCAATCCACTAACTTACATTTGGCTCGTTTCCTTGAATTAAAACTACAACGTTATTACTACTTAAACTATCCAAAAACCGAAGCTTGAACTTCAGTCCCGATCATGATTGACGTTTAAATGTTTATGAACGCAAAAATTAAGTCCGTTATGAAGTTTATGGGAGTCACTTAACGGCACCGAAAACTGAAGTAAAACGCTCCTTTACATCCACATAAAGTTAAACGGCAGCCGAAGGAATCTTCTTAAAAACCACAACATCTCCAGATCCTCAATGTTTTACATGACAGATCTCCGTGGCACGAGTACATATCGCAAGGGAGATGGCGATAAATTTCCGGACATATTCCAAACCAGCCCTACCAGAAACGCGTATAGCTTTCAGATCTGTTAATATGCCCTGGGGACCAGATCAGCTCAGCTTGATCTGTAAACGCTCTGCGGGCGGAATTGTGGTTGATTATGACTTGTAGATCAGCGAAAGAGCTGGTTGCGTCATCAAATGAAGCCGGCTACGGTGTGAAGAAATACAGCTTCAAAATAAAAGCTTTCTCCGAGTTCATCGTATTGCGTTCCAGTTTTACTCTTTTTTTTTCTCTCCAGTATTTTACTCTGGGACAGCCCAGTAAAATGCTTTATTTGTGAAACAAGTTGGAAACACACCAGTAATATGTGTATGTAGTGTATGTAAACCAGTAATGTTCTTTGTTTCTTAATAAAGAAATGCAATCCAAGAATTAATTACTCTTACTTTGTTTTTTCTTTATCTAACACTACTTGAAATCTGCTATTTTATAGAGTTACTTATTCAAAATTCTTTCCCACTAGCATTGTTATTTTAGTATCATTGAGCTTTATATATATATATATATATATATATATTATATATATATATATATCTTTTATCTTTCTCTAATTTTAAGTTTTTGTAATTTAGCTGTATGGTTTTGCCATTTTTATTAGTTTATTGTAATTGATATGTCTATATAGTTTTGATTCATTTTTATTGATGTTTTCGGTTTTGTTTTAGTAGGCCTTTATCAAGTTTAGTAAATAAAGTTAGAAATGTTGACTTAGCAACTACATTGATTTTTATTATTATTAATTCAATTAATTATACTAACATTTTTTTATGGTTTTAGTTTTAACTATAACAACCCTGCCCACTGGTTACAGATGTGACTGCCATGTTTACATATACTGTGATCATAATTTATTAGATGAGGCAATTTTCATAATAGGTTAGATATAGACCCTTTACGTTTTTACAAAACAGTACCAAATTTGCACAATTCGCATGCCTTCTTTGATGGGCACTGGCATTATGGTAGGAGAGGCAAACTATCCAAATAGTCATGTGATTATTTACACCAGCCATGAAAAAGTGAAATGAAAACAAAATGTTCACAACCTCTTCAAACCCAACAGCACACAAATATAAGTGTGTGTGTGTGTGTGTGGGGGGGGGGGGTTATAAAAAATGAATGGAAATGACTAATATGTGGTGAAAACATAAACCCCCCCCCCCCCCCCCCCCCCCCCCCCCCGCCCCCGCCCCGCCCCGCCCCGCCCCGCCCTTCTTTCGCTCTTTCTTGCAGAATGGTAAATGCTTCTCACATAGAAGTTTGGCGTAACCTTGTGGTCAAAAAGGAATATTACATCGTAATTGTAAAATTCAGCGCCCTGAGCAAAACTTTTAGTTTTTTTCCCTCGATTGTTAACACACTGCAACTGATTCATTTGGCACAATTTCCAAAAATAATTCATTCAGATCTCAAAACTTTTAACACATTTCACCTGATTTCATTAACAGTCCAATTTTCTTACAGTTTTTTGCCCATTGCTTACACACTAAAAGCGAATACTTAGCCTCAATACCTAAACTTCTTGTAGCACACCTTAAACACATTGTCAACTTTGCTCTTTGTTTGCAATTCTATAACACACTTATTGCGAAACACACACGTTTTCTTACATTAGACACTCTGTTCAAAAACTAAATCAATTGTTATCATTGGGAAAACAATCTGTTCAAAATGCAAAACTCATCTGGCAATTGTAGGCACTTCCATACACTCCTAAAAACAGAACACCAATCGGTCTGAGCCTCAGCACTACAAATAGGCCTCAGGTAAGACATTTTGATAACTTTACTAGCATGAAGGCAATGATGGTCAGAGTAAAGAGGAGGACAAAGAGAGAGAGAGAGAGCGAGGAGTCAGACATTGAAGAGGACGAGGACAAAGACGAGGACCAGTGTGGAGATATGTATCAGATCATCAGGGCTGTTGTTGGTTCAACAACCATAAGCATTTCACTCTTTTATACCTGCCCCCTTACAGCTCCTTTCTAAATGCAGTCGAGAAATTCTTTTCTGTGTGGCGGTGGAAAGTATATAATCACAACCAAATGCCCGCATGACTCTTCTACAAGCATTGGAGGAGGCATGCGGAGACATTGAGGTGGGATCAAGGGGGATATTTTCCCCAATGCCTAGCCCGCGAGGACATTGCCTGTGATGCTGACGAGGTCTTGTGTCCAGAAGGCGAATAGAAGGCGGGATCCATAAGCCACCCCCTCCCCTCGCCCCCCTTGCCCCCCACAACACACACACCAAGTATATGGTTTTTTCCCCCCTAAACCAATTTATCCAGCAATTGTTTTTTGTTTTTTTTGTTTGTTTTGTTTTTTTTACTTTTGTTTTGTTGCTAAATTTGATGATTTGTGATCCTATTTTTCTTTATATCTGTAAGAAAGTTTGTTTTTTGTAAAAACTCTTAATTCTTTATGGTGGCCGAGAGAGCTCAACGTGCTGCAAATAAGAAAACGCATGCAAATAAAAAACAATGCATGCAAATAAAAATAAAAAACATGCAAATAAAAACAAAACGTGATCATCAGTTTGACAACACATGTGCTGCAAATCCTCACAACACAAGCAAACACAAAACACGCAGCAAATAGCAAAAAAACACAACGGAAATGTTTCAAGGGGACCCCAAAAAGTAGGAGTTGCTTATTAACGGTGTCCGAAACCACTCACCCGTTCACTCATTCACTAATCCCTATATAGTGTACGGCATTTGAGTGCACAATATGTTCACAAAATAAACAAGTGTACATTATTTCATGTATTTATTATTTTTAATAAAGTGTTTCTTAGTTTGCTAGAGGCTCACGCTCACTGATGACACGGCCATCGAGCGCCTTCAGGCGGCCGTTATGACGTTACATTAGTAGGCGCAGTCCCCAGTGCTGAGCTTCATCTCTTCTCCGAGCTTGGTCTGGCCACAATACTTCATCCACATCACAAGATACGTTTTCTCTTGCCAAACGTCGAGGGAAGTATCTCCTAGCATGACGTATCCAGCCTTGAACAGAGGCAACCTCCATGTCCCCACATGCGTCCTCCATTGCCTGGAGAAGCGGCATGCGGGCAAAGGGTTGGCGATCATACACTTTCCAGCGCCAGGCTGAGAAGAATTCCTCTACGGGATTTAGAAGAGGTGAATATGGGGCTAGGTACAAAACTACAAATTGTGGATGGGTGGCAAACCAGTTTTGGACCAGAACAGCCCGGTGAAAACTAACATTGTCCCATATAACCACAAATCTAGCAGGCGCCTGATCGGGATCAGGGACAAGCATTGTGTGAATTGCATCCAGAAAAGTGAGTATATGGCCGGTGTTGTATGGACCCAGTGTGGCATTGTGACGGAGGACCCCGTTTTGAGTGATGGCAGCACACATGGTTATATTACCCCCACTCTGTCCAGGGACATTGGTAATTGCGCTCTGTCCTATTACATTTCGTCCACGCCGCCTGGTTTTGGTGAGGTTGAAGCCAAATATATACCGAATAAATTTGTGGCGAATTACATGGGCATCCATCTCCAATACTCTCTGTAACAGACAAAATGATATACAGATGAGTACATGATATGTCTGAAGTTCTGGAAGCAGTGTTGCATACAAACCTCTACAAAGTCATGTCGCAGATTCTTGACTCTGTCAGAGTTTCTCTCAAAGGGCACCTTGTAAAGTTGTTTCATCGTCACTTGTTGCCCTTGGAGGATGCGTTGTATTGTCGACAGACTTACAGAATTGATGTTGTTGAATATGGTGTCATTATTCAAGAAATGCTCTCTTATCTCTCGAATCCTAATTGCATTGTCGGCCAAAACCATATTTATAATTGCAGTCTCTTGTACAAGCGTCCTCGTCCTCGATGAAGTCTTTGCTTTTCCACTCTGTGCAGAATTCAAACACAGTATGTATTCAGCATAGGAACTGTCAACCATTTACAAAAAAAAAATGTAGTACAGCATAATAACCAACCTCATTCATTCAATGGAGTGCAGTAAATGGATGGTTTCGAGTTACAAATGTTTATGCAATACTATGCAGTCATATATATTTTACAGTACATTACTATAATGCTGAAATAGTCATTAGATAGTTGCATACCTGTTCTCATTTCTGAAGGTTCGAATCATGGACGCCACTGTAAATCGACTCAAGTTGGGCTGGACTCTCAGTCCAGCCTCTATAATGATCAAACCGTGGTTGATTCATGATCAACAAGTGTTGCCCTAATCTCATCAGAGATGACTCTCCTTCCTTCTCTTATTTGCCCTCGTCCTCTTCTTCCTCTTCCTCTTCCTGATATTTGTCCTCGTTGCCCCCTGCCTCTTCCTCCTACTCCTCTTGCTCTCTGTTCATTCTTAGCATCCATTGCTCAAAACTGGTAATCTGACCTTTAACCTATTTATAGGCCTATACTACTGTTAAGTAAAGCAGTGATTGGTTAGTGATCAGTTAAGCAATTAGTGTTTGCACATGTGAGGAGTGTGTGAGGAGCTTATGGGTTTGAAGATTTGGCATGTAGTTTTGCACTTTGTATGAGAGGTTTCTAAAATTGTGTGACATGAAAAGATTTTGTGTGTAAGCAGTTGGTAAAAACTGTAACAACAATACCACATATTAAAACACTTTATGTTGGTGAAACACATTACATTGAGTTACATTGAGCCTACATAATATATTTAATATTTTTTAGTTTGTGCTGTTGTCAAGTAGGGTACGTCACTTTTTGAGGTCCCCTTGAAACATTTCCGTTGTGGTTTGCGCTATTTGCAGCGCGTTTTTGTATTTGCAGTACGTTTTTGTATTTGCAGCGCGTTTTTGTATTTGCAGCGCGTTTTTGTATTTGCAGTGCGTTTTTGTATTTGCAGCGTGTTTTTGTGTTTGCTTGTGTTGTGACGATTTGTGTTGTCAAACTGATCACGTTTTGTTTTTATTTGTATGTGTTTTTTTTATTTGAATGCGTTTTTTTTTTTTTCATTTGCATGCTTTTTTTTATTTGCATGTGTTTTCTTATTTGCTGCCCATTGATCTCTCTCGGCCACTGTACTTGTTTGATTACTGCAGAAATAACACTTTTGAGTTTTACAGAAGAATGAGTCTGAGAAAATGACAATAAAAATAGAAATACAAAGACTGCAGTGTTTTATATAAAGCCCATCAGTGTGCTGCTGCTGATATGAAAGAGTCATTGAAATGGTGTGTGTATGGTTTTGTAGCAAGAATATTATTTTTAGAAACGTGTGTTAAGTTTTGATAGCAGTGTTTCACTTTGGCATAGATGTGAGTTGTTTATCTCCAAGTGCTATGTGTGATTGGCTTGTGTGTAGAGTTTTGACATAATAAGCCAAATTTTGCAAAAAGTGTGCAAGCAATAGGCAAAAACTGTTAGGTGTGCTACAAGAAGTTTAGGTATTGAGGCTTTGGTCTAAGCATTCGGTTTTAGTGTGTAAACAATGGCCAAAAACTGTATTTTGCAATAGACACTAAGCCAAATTATTGAATCCCAACAAGAGGTTTTTGTTACAGTATTATGAACTGATCTCACTAGTGTTCACTTGGCAGGAAAGTAGTCTGTGTATTTGCTAGTTTTGTGTGTCATCCAAAGTTTGATTTTGAAAGAAGTGAACAAGTTTTTGACTGAAGTATTTGATTTTGACATGGATGTTTGAGGTTTGTACAAGTTGGTCAAGTCAAGTCAAGTCATCTTCATTTATACAGCGCTTTTTACAAAGCAAATTGTGGCAAAGCAGCTTTACATTAATAAGAAAATGGTGTCATTGTGCAGCTTATTCTATATATTATTGATTCATTCCGTTGCAAATATCAGTAGTTATTAGTCTAGTTAATTTATGTATAGCAGCACTGCAGAAAACAGTGACGTAATCGTCCGGCTCAGTTCAGTTCACATACAACGGCACCAATGCAGGCATATCAAAAACACTGCTGAATATCAAGCAAGTGTCCCCAACTTAAACAAGACAAAGGCAACAGCGGCAAGGAACCAAAACTCCAACAAATGGAGAAAAAAACCTCGGGAGAAACCAGGCTTAGTCGGGGGGCCAGTTCTTCTCTGGCCAACAGTGAACACTTGTCCGATACTCAGGCAGAGTTACGGGTCATTAAACCGATTTGGAATCGCAACAGTCAAAATTTTTAATCTAGTTCCATCTAGTTTAAGATCTTTTTGATCACGCCGGTATGGGACGGTTTGTTGGGATATGTGCCACTGGCTGATGAGTCGGTAAGGTCTTAACAAAGGATGAGCTAGTTCACACAGTCTCCGCCGACACCACAGGGCCACATTGCTGCCGCACACAGGCACAGGTTCCCCGTCCGACCCGGACACGGCCCGGATCCAGCCAATCACGTTAATTGGTAAACCTCGGGATAAGCAGAGAGACAAAAAATTAGCGTAGACGCCATTCTACAGCCATTCTACAGTTGGTGTGTAGTTACAAGATTTTTGTTTATGGTTGTGAGAAAATGGTGAATTGTTTCATGAATAGTGTGTTAGCAATTGAGAAAAACTGTAAATAGTTGCCACCTTACTTAGACAATAGCAGCCTTTGAAATGAGACACAGAGAATAAAGCTCTCCCAACCAAACCCTAACCCCCAGTATTGGTAGGTTTTGGAGTAGGTGTGGTGGAGGGGTATCAGGTAGCGACTTCAACGAGGGGGAAATAATTTGGCAGGGAGTTGAAAATCCTTAAACTAGTTCAGCCAGTAAGACACCATGCACCATCTCATGCACTCTTTCTGAAAAACTCTAAACACATTCTCAGCGGCTCTCCAGGACCGATGTTATGTTGCCCTAACATATAAACACTTTATTATTAAACACACTTTGATTACACATTTCAAATATTTTTTTATTTCTTACAGAATTTCTTAAATGAGTGAGTGAGTGAGTCAGTGAGTGAGTGAGTCAGTGAGTGAGTGAGTCAGTGCGTCAGTGAGTGAGTGAGTCAGTGTGTCAATGAGTGAGTGATTCAGTGAGTGAGTGAGTGAGTCAGTGTGTCAGTGAGTGAGTGAGTCATTGAGTGAGTGAGTTATTGAGTGAGAGTCAGCGAGTCAGTGAGTGAGTGAGTGAGTGATTCAGTGAGTGAGTGAGTCAGTGAGCAAGTGAGTCAGTGCGTCAGTGAGTGAGTCATTGAGTGAGAGAGTCAGCGAGTCAGTGAGTGAGTGAGTGATTCAGTGAGTGAGTGAGTCAGTGAGCAAGTGAGTCAGTGCGTCAGTGAGTGAGTGAGTCAGTGAGTGAGTGAGTCAGTGCATCAGTG
This sequence comes from Opsariichthys bidens, assembly GCA_037194245.1. Lineage (NCBI taxonomy): Eukaryota > Metazoa > Chordata > Actinopteri > Cypriniformes > Xenocyprididae > Opsariichthys > Opsariichthys bidens. Next base: position 2,992,294 of record CM074297.1, read on the forward strand.
AGTGAGTGAGTGATTCAGTGAGTGAGTGAGTCAGTGAGTGAGTGAGTCAGTGAGTGAGTGAGTGAGCGAGTTATTGAGTGAGTGAGTCAGTGCGTCAGTGAGTGAGTGATTCAGTGAGTGAGTCAGTGCGTCAGTGAGTGAGTGATTCAGTGAGTGAGTGAGTCAGTGAGTGAGTGAGTGAGTTATTGAGTGAGTGAGTCAGTGTGTCAGTGAGTGAGTCAGTGCGTCAGTGAGTGAGTGAGTCAGTGAGTGAGTGAGTCAGTGCGTCAGTGAGTGAGTGAGTTATTGAGTGAGTGAGTCAGTGCGTCAGTGAGTGAGTGATTCAGTGAGTGAGTCAGTGCGTCAGTGAGTGAGTGATTCAGTGAGTGAGTGAGTCAGTGAGTGAGTGAGTCAGTGCATCAGTGAGTGAGTGAGTCAGTGAGTGAGTGAGTGAGTCATTGAGTGAGTGAGTCAGTGCGTCAGTGAGTGAGTGAGTGATTCAGTGAGTGAGTGAGTCAGTGAGTGAGTGAGTGAGTCAGTGCGTCAGTGAGTGAGTGAGTCAGTGAGTGAGTGAGTGAGCGAGTTATTGAGTGAGTGAGTCAGTGCGTCAGTGAGTGAGTGATTCAGTGAGTGAGTCAGTGTGTCAGTGAGTGAGTGATTCAGTGAGTGAGTGAGTCAGTGAGTGAGTGAGTGAGTTATTGAGTGAGTGAGTCAGTGTGTCAGTGAGTGAGTCAGTGAGTGAGTGTGAGTCAGTGCGTCAGTGAGTGAGTGAGTCAGTGAGTGAGTGAGTGAGTGAGTGAGTTATTGAGTGAGTGAGTCAGTGCGTCAGTGAGTGAGTGATTCAGTGAGTGAGTCAGTGCGTCAGTGAGTGAGTGATTCAGTGAGTGAGTGAGTCAGTGAGTGAGTGAGTTATTGAGTGAGTGAGTCAGTGCATCAGTGAGTGAGTGATTCAGTGAGCGAGTCAGTGCGTCAGTGAGTGAGTGATTCAGTGAGTGAGTGAGTGAGTGAGTTACTGAGTCAGTGAGTCAGTGCATCAGTGAGTGAGTCATTGAGTGAGTCGTCAGTGAGTCAGTGAGTGAGTGATTCAGTGAGTGAGTGAGTGAGTGAGTTACTGAGTCAGTGAGTCAGTGCATCAGTGAGTGAGTCATTGAGTGAGTGAGTGAGTGATTCAGTGAGTGAGTGAGTCAGTGAGTGAGTGAGTGAGTTATTGAGTGAGTGAGTCAGTGCGTCAGTGAGTGAGTGAGTCAGTGAGTGAGTGAGTCAGTGCGTCAGTGAGTGAGTGAGTGAGTCAGTGAGTGAGTGAGTGAGTGAGTTATTGAGTGAGTGAGTCAGTGCGTCAGTGAGTGAGTGAGTCAGTGTGTCAGTGAGTGAGTGATTCAGTGAGTGAGTGAGTCAGTGAGTGAGTGAGTGAGTTATTGAGTGAGTGAGTCAGTGCGTCAGTGAGTGAGTGATTCAGTGAGCGAGTCAGTGCGTCAGTGAGTGAGTGATTCCGTGAGTGAGTGAGTGAGTGAGTTACTGAGTCAGTGAGTCAGTGCATCAGTGAGTGAGTCATTGAGTGAGTGAGTCAGTGCGTCAGTGAGTGAGTGAGTCAGTGCGTCAATGAGTGAGTGATTCAGTGAGTGAGTGAGTGAGTGAGTCAGTGTGTCAGTGAGTGAGTCATTGAGTGAGTGAGTCAGTGCGTCAGTGAGTGAGTCATTGAGTGAGAGAGTCAGCGAGTCAGTGAGTGAGTGAGTGATTCAGTGAGTGAATGAGTCAGTGAGCAAGTGAGTCAGTGCGTCAGTGAGTGAGTGAGTCAGTGAGTGAGTGAGTGAGTGAGTTACTGAGTCAGTGAGTCAGTGCATCAGTGAGTGAGTCATTGAGTGAGTGAGTCAGTGCGTCAGTGAGTGAGTGAGTCAGTGCGTCAATGAGTGAGTGATTCAGTGAGTGAGTGAGTGAGTGAGTCAGTGTGTCAGTGAGTGAGTGAGTCATTGAGTGAGTGAGTCAGTGTGTCAGTGAGTGAGTGAGTCAGTGAGTGAGTGAGTCAGTGCATCAGTGAGTGAGTGAGTCAGTGAGTGAGTGAGTCATTGAGTGAGTGAGTCAGTGTGTCAGTGAGTGAGTGAGTCAGTGAGTGAGTGAGTCAGTGCATCAGTGAGTGAGTGAGTCAGTGAGTGAGTGAGTCATTGAGTGAGTGAGTCAGTGCGTCAGTGAGTGAGTGAGTCAGTGTGTCAGTGAGTGAGTGATTCAGTGAGTGAGTGAGTGAGTCAGTGTGTCAGTGAGTGAGTGAGTCATTGAGTGAGTGAGTCAGTGTGTCAGTGAGTGAGTGAGTCAGTGAGTGAGTGAGTCAGTGCATCAGTGAGTGAGTGAGTCAGTGAGTGAGTGAGTCATTGAGTGAGTGAGTCAGTGCGTCAGTGAGTGAGTGATTCAGTGAGTGAGTGAGTGAGTGAGTCAGTGTGTCAGTGAGTGAGTGAGTCATTGAGTGAGTGAGTCAGTGTGTCAGTGAGTGAGTGAGTCAGTGAGTGAGTGAGTCAGTGCATCAGTGAGTGAGTGAGTCAGTGAGTGAGTGAGTCATTGAGTGAGTGAGTCAGTGCGTCAGTGAGTGAGTGAGTCATTGAGTGAGTGCGTCAGTGAGTGAGTGAATTGTTTACGTGAATTGTGTAGGAGTAATTATTTCTACTCCTACGTGCTGCTTGCATCCAGAGTAGAATTATCCTTTCACAATAAATCAAATTTGTTTTGCGCCGAATATCTTATCATACTTTATCAAAATTTAGTCTTTTAATTTATTACTGCTATGTAACTGGTCTGTAGGAAAGGCAGGCTGTGACGTCACTGACAGAGAGTTGCTCGACCCCTCCAGAATGTGTACAGGTGAGATTTGAATAAAAAAAGAGGATTGACAATTTTAAGGCAGTCTTTTCTTAATTGAGACTACTTTAAATCAATTTAATTCCATAAAACAAAATATTGCATTTTTTTAGTTTATGTTCAAACTGTTAAACAAAATTAGTTTTATGTATAAAGGCAGTGTGTTCCAACAGTGTTAAGTACTTGGTTTCTATTTAGAATGTATTATTATAAACATCACCTTTGGGTCACATCACCATACAGCTGTCCCCCCACTTTTATAATGGCTGCTACGCCCCTGCCTACTGCTGTGCCTGGTCCAGTCAGCTCTTCAGCTCCGTCTGGGTCTCCGGCACCAGGAGCTCAGTCTCGGTCACTTATGCCCGGGAAAGTCCTCCCAAACCACCTTCATGGAACCTCACTCCCTTGATTATAAATTTGCTTCAAGAAAGGGATGAAGAAACTAGCTTCTGCAAGCCATAAAAAATGCACCTTTTATCTGTTCTGTTATTTTTGAGTATTTTATTTTCTGTAAAGAATACCATGTGTATTTTGCTGTTGAAACTACCAGAAACAAACAACAAAAGCCAATTTTTTGCCATTTTTTTTAGTGTAAATGTATAAAATAAAGTTAAGTGGTCCTTGGTACAATGATGACCTTTAATGATTTTAGGCATCTTTCAATAAGTTTGTAGAAAATATTCAAAATTTCACATTTTCAAAGACTTAGTCTCTACTATTCTCTGAATAAAATGATAAAGCCCACACAGGCCCATTTGAATGAACTTTAAACACTGTATGGCAACAAACATTACTATAGCACTTTCATAACCATCTGTAGTGATGTAAAGTCGATGAATGGATTTGTTGCAATGGTTGTCCAAAATGAGCCTATATCGTGACTGATCCTGTCACAATGTACATTTAAATACAAATGAAATATGAATTAAATAAAAATACAATTGTAGCTGTAAGATATTCTTCAACTAATAGCATTATAATATACAAGTTAAGCCGTTATAAAATACATATGAATATGAAATGCCAAGTGATTGAAGTGAAAAAAAAGAAATTGTGTCAAATTGTGTTTTACTAAAAAAAAAAAAAAAAAAAAAGACTTTCAATATGGGTCTAATTTGTTCTAAGCACCACAAGGGTTAAAAGTGTGGACAAAACCAAGGAAAATAAACAGCATATTTCCTACTTCTTTGGCTAGCATTTATGTTGATCCAGCGAGTTCGGCTTCCTGATATCATCCAGTAAAAATTTTCCCTTCAAAAACAAATTGCTGTTGCCTGTTTGCCACGTGTGGAATCTTGCCTGTACACTGACCGACTGATGCTGCTCAGACACGTTCAAAATATCGCCGCAATATTTTCATTTATTTGTTAGACTCTGCCTGTCACTGTCCACACTAAAACAAAACGGTCCATAGTAAACTTTGAGAGCGCGAGATCATGAGCGAGCGCGCTGACGTCACACCTCCCCAGCGACCGCTGCGCGAGAGCTGTGTGCTGGAATGCGTGAGTCTCGCGGACTTCCTCGACAGATTTGAGAGTTTGAATATAACTTCTCCCGAAACTTGTTTACTCAACCGCATCGCCAAACAACGAGCGAACGTCTCCGGTGAGTACGTGGGCTTGGTTCCGTGGGGTTTCGTGCTCACAAGGGTGTGGTTTTGTGTTGTTTTGTGTCGCGCACGAGCCCAACTAAGTTAAAGTAAGTGGAGTGAAAATGGAGGGTTGCATTGAAAGGGAGAGGCGCTGTCCAGGGCTGATTTCAGCACGGAGAGAGATCAGATCAGGACCACGGCTAACACACTCACGCTGAAAATTAAAGGCGAAAAGTGCGTAAAATTAATGAGAAATGAAACGCAAAAACCTCGCCATGATCTTCGATCGACAATGCTCAATAAAAAGTGTACTAACTTTGTTGGGTCGTGTGTGGTGTGTGGTGTGTGTTGTTGTTGTTGCATGCATGCAGTTTCCGGACAAGTGTTTTTTTCTCCTTTAGTGAAGGTTCGCAACGCAACTAGAATTGCAGTTTTATACTATTACTCAAGCTGGACGAAGACATTCATTTCACTTTTACAGTAAATCACATCTTTTTTGAGATTTTGTTTATTCGAAAATCACCAATATGTCTGTGAAATGGCTGTTGGACGTGTTCATTTGGTTAAACTTAATGCAGTGATTTTTGATTGTTAAAGCGTGTCGTTACTTCGCTCTTCGTCTGATTCAGACGGGTCGTGTTTGGAGCTGTCCAACAAGGTCAAAGTTTTTCACTCCTTATTTTGATCATATTGATTTAACACAATCGCTGTATCTTTTCACGCAATGCCCAGTTGCTCATTTTAGCGCTAAACGTTTAATGCTTTGCCGATTGAATAAACTGATCCCAGTAAACTTTCATGTAAAGCTACTTCAGTTCACACATCGTCTATATTTTTCCTCCTCCTCTGGCTGAAGTTGGTGGTGCTGTTTTAAAATGGCCGAACACATTTCTGAGCACGCAGAGCCCACAGGCCCTCACCACACACACGCAGGACTCTGTTGGCCGTATTTCTTTTTTTGTTTCATCTTATTTCTTACCCTTGAACAGGTTTGACTAAACTTTTACTGGAGAGTTTTTTTTCTATTTAAAAAAAAACAAAACTTTTTTAACACTCAAAACAATTTCAAAGCAGTGTATTTTGTATGTCGTATGTAGCATTTAGTGTTTTTAAACATGCTCTCGCACTATTATATGAATCCTCTATGTACTATTTACATTTTTATTTACTATGTATAATATTCATATAGTATTTTGTTTTTAGTTACTATATAATAACACTTTGACCTAGACTTTTAGTGTCTCTAAATATTATATATCATGTAGTATTCGGAAATATTATACTTTATGAAATATGGTACATATAGGCGTAGTATTTATATTATATTTATATTTTTGGGTTGAAAGGAATGTATGAACTGCATAGATTTCAGTACATTTGGCTTTTTCTTTAATGAGTACAAAAATGCGAGTTTTTTGTGGAAATGATGAATGGTTTGTGAAGTAATTCAAATCAGTTCATTATTGTTGCTCTGAATATTTTTCATTATTGCGTCTTAAACAAGTTATGCCTTAAGAATTGAATCATTACTTTTGAGGAACATTACCATACATGGTCGGGATTGTTGGAACTGTTGCAAAATAGACACTTGTAATTCCCTAAAATAACCCAGAGTTAAAGCTGCTCATTACTTTTGTGGACTTCTTACAAGAAAGAACCATTTATTAGCCGTGTAGATGTGTTGATTTAGGCTTTGTTTGCTTCTTTTTAAATAAGATTGGGAGCATGAAATGAAACAGTCTGCTTTTTCATTGCGGGGTTAATCAATCAGAGAATGGCTCAGAAAGCGATGACATTTTTTTAAAAATCATTCACCCTCGTAGAACTTAAATGAAAATGCGTTGTGTTGTCATAGTCAGATGACTTGCTCTCAGAAGACCGCTGTTCTCACATCCTTTCATTTCATATACACTTAAAAAAAATAAGATCCAATTTAAGTTACTGATTGTGTTCTCTAAAATCAGTGTTTCTATTTGCATTTCAGCTGGTTGAGCATGTCTGCTCAGACGGTGTATCCAGCTACTGCTGGTATCTTCATGCCTGTCGGCATCCCACTACCAGAGGTGGGCCATGACCTTCCTGAGCTGTCTCGGAATGATGTGGCCGCCCCTCAGCTAGTGATGCTTGCTAACGTGGTGGTATCTTCAGAGACGTCTTCCTCGGACTACAATGCAGAGGAGAAACAAATGGTTGAACTCAAGACTGTCGGATGCAACAACTACTCTGATAGTGAGGAAGAGGGTGTTATTAGATACAGCCTTGACAATTCGGAGATGTCTGAGGACACGTACACTGAACAGGCCACTCGGGTTGAGGCAGATGTGACCGAAAGAGTGCTGGAGCAAGCTGAAACGGAGCGAGCAGAAGACCTCTCAAACCCGTCCGAAAAACCCCCATCTGAGTCATCGCCAGCAGAAAAACGTAAGCGCACCCCGGTCATCATCTTCGAATCCAACAAAAAGAAGAAGAAGCCCTTCTTTTGTAAACCCTGCCAGTACCAGGCGGAGAATGAGGAGGACTTCATTCACCATATCCGCGTTCACAGCGCAAAGAAAATGACTGTGGTAAATGGTGCGGCTGACTCTGACGACGATCTGGCCAGTGAGTCTGGCCAATCTCCGACACCGAACCCAGAGAATAGTGAAAGTTTGGGTAACTCCAAAGGTGTGATCCGCTGTGAGCGCTGTGGATACAACACCAACCGTTATGACCACTACATGGCTCACCTTAAACATCATACTAAGGAAGGTGAAGATCAGAGAGTTTTCAAGTGCACCATTTGTGCTTATACCACCATCAGTCAGTACCATTGGAAGAAACATCTGCGGAACCACTTTCCCAGCAAGCTCTTCACTTGCAACCAGTGCTCGTATTTTTCTGACCGCAAAAATAACTACATACAGCACATCCGGACCCACACTGGTAATGTTCTGAAATCTAACGGATTTGATTTCACGTTTCAGTGTCCTTTTATATCATCAGAAATAAGTGTGAAAAATGAAACAATTGATTTTATGTGATTTCTTGTTTAGGTGAGCGTCCATTTCAGTGCATATACTGTGAGTACTCCAGTTCCCAAAAAACTCATCTGACCAGACACATGCGAACCCATTCAGGTGAGTCTCTTGCCTGTCTATTGAACCATTCTTGTGCTGAAATTTCGGATTTATAATGTTAAATTGCGGTCCACATTTTCATTTAATAACTCCAAAACCTTCTGAGCTGCCTTGTTCCGAGAAATTTCAATAGATTTATCCAATAACAGCTAACAATATATTTTAATATGAATGAAAATGCATAACATGCACAAATCTATTAATTACGAACATTCGAAATTAGCTAAAGCAATAACTTTAATTACAATGATTAATTATTTAGAAAAATATTAAATCCATTTTTAATCATTTGACATGATTGGCAATTCATCTTGTATTTATTTTGCATTCTGGGATGCATTCTCTGAAAAATATTTTGAAGCTGTATTAGGATTCTGTATTAGGATTTAAAATTGTGGTTTCCAGCCTTGAGAAAAGTCATAGGAATTCAATCTTAAAGTCACGGAAACTGTGTACACCTCTGTATGGGAGCTCTCTGGGTTTTGGGACAAAGCAAATGTGCTGTTCATCAGCTATGACTCAATGCTTGTGTTTTCATCTTGTCAATGACGTTTCTCTCTTTTGTTGCTCTCCTTGGAGCCAGATGGCTTTGGATAAAATGGTACACGGTTTGTGGTATACAGAGTGAATTAGAATGTGATTCTGTATTGTGATGTGTTTTCAGTCTTTTATCTGTATCCCCCGCATGAGATTTGCATCTGCGTTTCTCTCAAAATGTTGAAATAAAAGACTGATTGTTCTGTCTTGACCTTCTCCTTATGGTCTGTCCACAATAGGTGAGAGGCCTTTCAAATGTGACAACTGCAGCTACCTGGCAGCCAACCAGCATGAGGTGACACGCCATGCCAGACAGGTCCACAATGGACCCAAGCCCCTAAGCTGCCCTTACTGCCAATACAAGACAGCCGACCGCAGCAACTTTAAAAAGCATGTTGAGCTCCATGTCAACCCTCGCCAATTTCTTTGCCCGGTCTGCAAGTACGCTGCGTCCAAGAAGTGCAACTTACAGTATCACATCAAGTCCAGACACCCGGGATGCACTGATATCTCGATGGACGTGTCAAAGGTAAGACTGCGTGTCAAAAGGACTGACGCTGATGAAATTTCACCAAATAAGCTTCCGACAGACCAGGTTGGAGCAAGGCGAAGTGAGGAAAAGAAGTTGGGAGAATTGAATGACGTTGAATCAGGCCCCATCAACCTCTCCATTAAGAAATCCAGCAAACCGGCCCCTGCTGTGGAGACTGAGCTGACTGACAAGACCTCGAAGAAAAATCCAGATGTCATTGTGAAAGAAAAATCTGGAAAGCCAAGCCAGCAACCCAGTGAGAAAACTGCAGAGAAAAAGGCCGTGCTGAAAAATGAGGGGAAAGAGAAAAACAGTAAGAAAGTTAAAGGAAAGCATCTGGTGAAAGTTGTGGACATTGCCGTGACACAAACAGAGGGCTGCAATGACAAACAAGTTAATAAAAAGGAGGTGAAGAAGGTAGAGAAATCCACCAAATCAGCGGAGAAAGTAACGAAAGGTCGTCCTAAGAAAGAGAAGCCATTAAAGGAGACCGCCAATGAAGTTATTGCAAAACATCAACCCACTGTTGAAGAGCAAAAGTTGGATTTGGACAACAAAAGAGTGGAGAGAGACCTTGGAGATAAACAGCAGCAGCACAAAAACAAGGAAGAAAGAGAGCGGCTAGAAAAGGAAAACAGATTGCTGAATGATAAAGTGAACGAGACTGAAGAGAAAGAAAGTGCAAAGGATTGCAGGAAATCACCAACCAAGAAGCCGTGCAAGAGGCAGAAAAAATTGTCAAAGGTCAACAGTGATACCCACAGTTCAGAGACAATGCAAGAAGTCAAGACGAAACCAGTCAAAAGAAAAGCCGAGAATGTACTAACGACTGATTGTTCAAAACCAACCTGTCCATCAAAGCGGGTCAAGCGCACAAAGAAAGATACAGCCAAGCCATCAAGTTCTGGTGCTCCAGAGAGAAATCGCACCGTACCTGAGGTTCTACAGAATGCTGAGGCAAGTACAAACAAACCTGAGAGTTGTATCATTGAACCCAGGAAGACCAATGAAGTCCCAGATAAGCTAAGCCCTCCAGAAGCTGAAAAACAGCTCACCGGAGAAACACTGAAGGTACTTCCCCAACCAGACGAGCAGACACCTACTGTGGAGACCAATCAAGATGATAGAAATCACAAGGAGACCTCTGCTGTTGTGGAGGAACCCGCAGCAGTAACGTGCAAACTTCAAGATCCAGGCTCGGAACAATCGAATGAAACCAAGAATAAGATATCTCATGAACCAAAACAAATTCCAGAGGTAGACAGCGGAAGTGAGATGCCGTCACCTACTGACAGTGAGAGCTCCCCAGGTTTCGGCCAACTGCAGCCTGTTTTCAGCCCAGCTCTTGGACTTCCTCGTCCAGCTGGTCACAAATCCACCGACGCCGAGGACGACGAGGGTATTCACAGTAATGATGGGGGAAGTGACATCAGCGATAGTGCCTCTGAAGGAAGCTACGACTCTGGTCTTAACGGACTGGCTGCTGCCACCGAGGGTGGAGAGAAACTTCCGCAGACTCCGACAGAAGAGCTCCCATCTCCAACCAAACTGCTCAGTCACACGTGTATCTTCTGTGACCGTACATTCTCTTTAGAGATGGACTACCGTCGCCACTTGAACCGCCATTTAGTAAATGTGTACTACTTGGAGGGGGCGGCTCCAGGTGACAAGTGAGGAGTATCTTTTTTGTGTCCAAGGCAGTTTGAGTTTCAAAGCTTGTTCAAATTCTAAAATAACAATAATAAAACAGGTTCATGTTTGTTCTTGTTGGATTTACGGCTCATGACAGACTCCCACATCAATGCTTTCTAGTTTTTAGCTTGCCATGACATGTCAAACCAATAGATTTCTTACCACAGTATTCCTTTAGTCTGTAGTTTCGAGGGTGAAATCCATTGTAAACTTGTGGTAGGATCCTGTTGTCTATTGAATTCCAAACTGAATCTTTGCTTAGTCATGTGCTCCATGACGAAATGACCATCGTTTTCCCCACGTTTTTTGTCACACTACTTGGACAACAAAAAGGAGGGCTGCTCTGAAAGCAAGTACACTTTCTCCCTCCATCCCTGCGGATAGCTCAGATTAGCCAGACCCAGGTGGTCCGGCACTGAATAGCCCTGAAGATAATGGGGCTTTCAGCGTCTTTGTGCTGTTCCACTCCACTGAAGCGCCTCCATCTTTGGTCAGCAAGAGACGGAGTGTGTGTTTAAAGCTGGCTAATGTCATTGTATTCAACTGTTTCTTTGTTCCCATTTACAGTTTAGAGAGCACTTGACAACTAACCATAATCTTACCTTTTGTGGCTCTGTTTCACACAAGCTCAACATTTCATTTAAACACAAAAACATTTCTGTACACTTCCTGGAGGTGTTTCTTTGATTCGTCTGCTCTGCCTTTTAAGGAAAGTAGTGTGTAGTTTGTAATGTTTGAAGAGTAGAAGGTTATTTTCTTGCATTGTAAATTGGCTTTCAAAGATTTTTACACTTATCAACTGCCTGTGAGGCTGAATTTCTCACTTCTTGAGTTTAGATTCTTTTTTTTTCTGTCAATTCTCTGGTAATATTTCAATTTCAACCTCAGTCCAAAGATTTTGTTGCTTTTGTCTGTATGTGAACTGTATATATTTTTTTCTTTACTCTCTCTTCAGTGCCTCAGACAATCAATTTGAGCATTTGAATTAATTTCTCAGATATTTAGATCTTATTTGCCATCAAATAAAAGAATGGCATGTCTTTGTATCTTGCCCGTGCAACATTCCCTTCCATATCAAATTGATTATCTTCATCAAAAATCAGTTTATCCAAAGTTTATCTAATCATGACTTTTGACTGATATTGACTGACTTTCTTTTTTTTTTTTTTTTTTTGTATGAGTGCTAATGTGTTGTTGCCACAAACCTTTAAATTTGCCATGTTGTTCTGTCTAAAAAGAAAAATATACTGTAGGAGAACAGTTGTAGAAAAAAAAAAAAAAAAAATCACCTTTAGTGCAATATTGAATTTTTGGATACATTACCAAAGCAAGAGGTAGTTAGTTGAGTTGTAGGGGCAAAATCACATCCTTCAGACGGATGTGGTGCTCCTTGAAAACTATCCACAGGTACCCCCGTGCCAATGAAAACTCTTGGATACTTTATCACTGTAAAAATGTCTTTTGTAACAATTTTTAATTATTATTTGTTAAGCACAGCTTTTTTTTCAGAATAGCGTGTTGCCATTTCACAACTCAAGATCGTTGTCATTTACACATCTTTGTAATCAATGTGTATGACTCTTTTTCATTTCCTAGTAATAGCAGTCAAATTGTATCAGTTGAATAATTATATAATGTTTCCCCCTTGATTTGTCTTTTTATGAATGAACACAGTTAACTATGTGACCTGTATGTTTAGCAGAAGATATTTCATTAAAAGGAAAAAAACTATTGCCACCTGTTGTTTTTTTTCTGGTTTTTAATTTAAAAAACATTTTTAAATGGCAGAATATGTACATTTCATTATCAGGTAAATTCATAAATATTTAGACATTTTAGTACAAAAATATTACATTAATAGAAACTTTGTAGCATACAATCATTACAACTCTATTTTGAAAAGCAAGTAAGATTTTCATTTTTTTCTTCTCACGTTGAGCCTCTCCGCTGCTTTAACAGACAGGCCGATGTCCACCAGCGCCTGTGGCTTTCTAGTCTTGTAGGCGGGAGAGTTGTTGATTCGCTGTCCTTTCAGTTTCACGATGTGGGGCAGTAAAGGCGGGGTGCGCAAACAAAGTCCTGCTGCTTCAGGGGCGTGAGTCCTCAAAAACAGCTGATCTCCTTCAGCTGCTGTCACAGCAACCCAGCCTGAGAAACAAGAAAAATTATATATTTAAAATATATATTTTTTTATGGGGCCTGACTGGGCACATATTTAAGACTTTGACCATGTGGTTTGGTTACAAGACTTACTATAGACCCTTACAAAAGTATTGAAGTGGTATCACTACAAATAAACCAAATGTGTACCATTAAAAATCCCTGGTAGTTCAAAGAACGTCTTGGTTTTTACCAAGTACATTTTAAATAATAAGATAATACCACTAAAATTTGTGTTACTTTATTGTGGAAAAATACATTTTGGAAACGTAAAAGGTTATTGTACATCTAAATAAACAATTCAATATAAACAACTGTCATCACCTGGAAAGGCACCAAGATCGAGAGAATTTTAAAGACATTGCTTAGCCTGCTTTTTTGCTCAAAAATCCTTCCAGAAAATTACCTGCAGATGAGATCTTGATGTCAGTAATTGCGGTGTTGCAGCCTTGCCCCTTGAGTTCAAAGTCTTGAGGAATAAGTGGTGGAAAAGTTTTCATGCGCTCCTCACCACCCGATGGAACCTTGTCACAAAATGTATCATGTAGTATTAATTTTACTGATAACACACAAATTACATACACACATATATATATTTCACACAGAGTTATATACATACTGCAAGGAGGATATTCCCAGCATGTTTCTGGTAGATTGCATCAGCCTTGTCCAAACTGGTGATGTGAATTGGGATGCGCGATGAAGCGACAACTGTTAACCAGCAGGAGCTGTTCCCCTAGAGAGAGTAACAGAACATTGAAACTATCTTGGAGTGGAGCAGATACAGCAAAACATTCAGTATTCCTAAGTCAATCAGACCCTCACCTCCAAATAATCAATGCGTGCCAAAGCCCCCAAAAACAAAACCATACCAGGGTTCATTACATACGTTCTCGGTGTAATGGCATGTGTAGGAACCACCAGTTTCACTTCCTGCTCATTCAACAGGCTGAGAACCTGGAAAGTTGCAAGTTGATTAAAACCCTTTGAGGCACATGATTCATACAGATAGATGTTTTACAATATGGGTACAGAGAAATAGTTGAAATTCATATGAACATATCACATTGTGTGAGCACAGTTTGAATGAGGAGGCTCACGTCATGTTCTTTCATAATGCCTGGGGTGTCATAGAACCAGTGTGCATCTTTAATTTCATTGTAGGTGAGCTCTGCATCTATAGAGGAGTCCAAGGACGGACTCTGTTTAACATTTTCCTCCACGTCTTCTCCAAAGCTCAGACTGTCAGGATCAAACTCCACAAGAGCTTTCTTGAGTGACTGATTTGTTCGGAATGTCCTTCCAATATGACCTAAAAAAAAAACAATGGATGAAATGAAGAAAATTGCCTCCAGTTTAAACTGTATAATATTATATAATAATACAATTATATTTTAAATGGAAATGAGTTAAATAATTTCCAATATCTGCAACAGAGATAGATTAAAAGTCTTTAATATCAGCCGATAACCCATTAGGAAATGATGTACTGTGGATTTCTTATAAAAAATAAATAAATAAAAAACCTTCAAACTCACCAACCAAGTATCCCTGCTTGCTGAATTGATTGATTCTCTTCAGCTCTTGAGGATTCATGTCATCCTCAGTCAAAAGAGATGCCTGTTTAAGTCTCTCCGCCCGCCTGAACATCCGGTATGGGGTCGGGTTGATGATGGGAAACTTCAGCAGGTTTAATGTTGTTCCTAGATTTACACAGGACAGACAGATTTGTTTTAAATAACTTGGAGAGCAATATCATACATTAAATAGCTTAATTATTCAGGAACGCACAACACTTCCCTAAACAAGGTCCTAAACGGGTCAAGCACACGAATTAAAAATCTCATTGTTGTGCCTTGAAACATTCCGTTCTTGTATACTTGTGAAACAGGATTGCAAATATTGCATTTGCCAACATATTACATATCATTTATACATGGAATTCGCTGTTAAAGGTCAATATTTAGCAACCATTTTACTTAAATGCAATATCTCACCAGGCCATGGAGATATAGTAGCTTTATGGATCACATCTGAGGCTCTGGATTTGCAATAATCAGACTCCAATAGAGTATTAAACAGCGTGGATTTGCCAGCATTGGCTGTGCCGACCAAATACACATCTCCTGTGTACTTCCAGGTTGACTGCAGTCTTGTTATAAGGTTTTCTATACCATATCCTGTTTTGGCACTGATGAGATGGATGTCTTTGGGATCACTGGTAGAAATGCCCATGCTGGCACAGTATGCCGCCAGCTGACGTCTGATACGTTGCAGGTAATTCTCTGCATCTCCAGGCAGCAAGTCTATTTTGTTTCCTAAAATCACAATGTGCTTATTCTTCCCAACAAGCTCTGGAAGGTCTGGGATGATGGAGTCGGGGAGATCCAGAAGATCCACAATCAGCAACACCAAAGCCTTCTCGGATTTAATTTTCTTGACAATCGCTCTGTACTCCTCTTTGGACATAGTGACGTTCAAAGCCTTCTGGTGGTGATTGATTAAAAAGCATCTCTGACATATTGCCTTCTTCAGTTTGTCCTCTTCAACTAACACTTTGAATTTCTCACTTGGCAGGTAACCTGGGATTTCAGGGTCGCTGCAGTGCATGAGGGCCCCGCAGCCAGTGCAACAAGAATCGCTGACTGCCACCTCTACATCAGGAGTGCCATAGATCTTTTGCTCCTTTTTAACCCTCTTTGATTTAGAGCGCCTGTCCAGTGGGAATCCTTCATCGTGGAACTCGATCAAGGAGTTTTCTTCCAAATCAGACTTTGCCGAGCTCTTTAAATGCTTCAGTTGCAATTCCAGTCCTTTAATGTGCATGTCTTTGCCAGGCTTTTTATGCACAGGCTTTGCCACTGCATTACTCGTGTGCTCACGTAAAAGAAGATGATCTGGCAGATTATCATCTTCATTGTCCACTCGCTCATCAAAGTCCGGGAACACAAATTGCTCTTGTTTCTCTGGCTCAACTAACGTGTATAATTCCTGAGGTTGATTTGATGCTGGTGCTCCAGCTCCTTTTTGACTGCTGTAACATCTGAGACTTGAAACCCCACATCTGGATGATCTGCACCTCTGGTTTGTGCCCAAATGGGTTGCAGAGTCTTTTGATGTTAAACTGGAAACAAATGCTCGTGGAAACCGCCACATCCCTTCATGTTCCGTTGACAGCTGCGCTCTTGAAGCATATTTTAAGGACGCGCGAGTGCAGAGTTGGAATGTCGATGCTCTTAATAACTTGTACATTATTATATGTTAAAATAACTATTTCATCTCTACAGTTGCTACAACCTTGAAAACAACGAACCCACGTGAGTTAATACGAGGAGCCACGCTTACAATACACGTCACCGGAAACATATTTGGACAAATAATCTTACATAAAACATTTTCGTTTTTATTTAATTTATTTTATTCAACATTCAAACTATGATTTACTAAATCATAAAAGTGTAAATGCTAGTGTGTAAATAAAATAAAATAAAAACACTTCCCTCGGAAGTGACGTAAAGTTGTGTTGTTCAGAGCAGTCTGCCGCCGGAGACCTGAAATCTCTCCGTTTAGTGGGCTGCGCGAGCAACCTGTGCTTTAACCAGAAATAAAGTTATTCAACATTAAATATCATGTATGATCAGGACGAAGGTTTGTGTTGGCAATATAAGTGCAGTTTGCGTTTATTTATAGTTTTATTACAGTGAAATGTGTTGTTAGATAATGGTTTCAAGCGTTAACACAACGTTATGGGCTAACAGGCTAAGCTTAGCTTTCTGCATATAGGCAGGTTAAGCAAAACAAACTGACTTAATATTATGAAAATTATAAATTGTGTGTCTAGAAAAAGTATTTAATGCGAGTCTTCCCTTTTAGACTAATAGAGTGAAGGTATTGAATTTGTTAGTAAGCATAAATTGTTAGCAGCAATGTTGTTGTTTTACTCATTGTTTTCATTCTTTGTGCAAGTAAATAACTTTAAGTTGTGGAATTTTTGCAGATATCCAGTATGATGAAGATGATGATGAAATCACCCCTGATCTGTGGCAGGAGGCCTGTTGGATTGTTATCAGGTATAACTGTCATCATTTGTGCTGCAACTTTGTTTGTTTGTCTGTCTGTCTTTCTAGACTTCAGATGCAAAAGACTGTGAAAAGTGCAAAGTGCCTTCTGAAATTTTCTTCTAAATTGAGCATTTTTATCAATCTTGTATGTTTTGGTTGTTATTGCACTTAACCCTTGTGCATTGTTCAAATTCATGACCCTTTCGTTATGTTCGTGGCTGAAAAAATTTTTTTCAAATTTTTTTGCTTAAATCTATTAATCAACCTCAGTCCTGATCAAAACTACTAATTAAAAAAAAAAAAATGCAGGATTTTAACTCTTTAAAACGTTAAAATCTGATGCTGCACAAAAACTAACAATGCATCAAAGCCAATGTTTTTCCCAAATCAGTGACATCATTTATGAATTTGGCAATTAAAGAGTTAAAATCCTGATTTTTTTTTTAAATTTAGTAGTTTTGATCAGGACTGAAGTTGATTAATAGATTTAAGCAAAAAATTTGAAAAAAATATTTATCTGATACATTTTTAAAGCAGTTAAAGTCATAACGAAAGGGTAGTGAATTTGCCCACAGAGTAGTGTTGAGTTTTTGAAAATTTTCAAAGCGTTTTCCCAAAATATGTGTCAAAATAAAATTTGTCACTAAAATCATTCCATTTGCTGAAACACGGAGAAAGTTATGGCCAAATTAAGACTCAAAAATTCCCCATAGTGGATGAAAACATCCCGAACAGCACATAAGGGTTAAATGGGAATGAAGAGGACTTATTATTTGCCATCAAAGTGAAAAAAAACTGGTCCTGAATTTATGAGATGGTAATGCTAATTTTAGAAGAAAAGAAGTCTCTCTTTTTATTTCTTTTTATAAATATATATATATATATATATATATATGCACACATTATTATCTCTTTTAACTAATATGAGAAATCTTTAACTTTATTGACATTGCTTTGCTTATTTTTTTTGTCACATTTCTCTTTCTAGCTCATATTTTGATGAAAAAGGTTTGGTGCGACAGCAACTGGACTCATTTGATGAGTTCATCCAGATGTCTGTGCAGAGGATCGTGGAGGATGCTCCACCCATTGACCTGCAGGCTGAGGCCCAGCACACATCTGGAGAGGTGGAGGAACCGGTGAGTGACGTGATTTGGTGCCTGATGTCATATGTGTTTGAGACTCCCTAAAATGAAATGACTGATTTTCATTTGATTTATTTTCTCCAGCCTCGGTACTTGCTGAAGTTTGAGCAAATCTACCTTTCCAAACCCACTCACTGGGAGAGAGATGGTGCTCCCTCACCTATGATGCCAAACGAAGCCAGACTCCGAAATCTCACGTGAGTAGTGTCCTTCAGTGTTTGAGAGCAGTTTAATCCTGTAAAGCTTGACACGTGAAAAAGTCCAAAAAATAAGTTTTTAGAACAGTGTATTGAACCTTTTAGACATTGTTTTTGAATATCGTATTTGAGGTATCAAGTTATTTTCAAAAGGTGATTTAGTCTTATTTTCATTGGTAATGTAGACATCAGAGTTTATATCTTAACTACCAGTGCTTCTGTGATGATCTGAATTATTGTAATCCAGAATGCTACTGTGCTTGAAGAGACTGTTTGTGAATCTTTCCTACCTATACATGATGATTTGATCACGTACTGTATTTGTGTGGTCACTGTGACTTGCAGGTATTCTGCCCCTCTGTATGTGGACATCACCAAGACCATCATAAAGGATGGGGAAGAGCAACAACAGACACAGCATCAGAAAACGTTTATCGGCAAAATTCCCATCATGCTCCGTTCCACATACTGTCTGCTGAGCGGTCTGACAGATCGTGATCTTTGTGAGTTGAACGAGTGCCCACTGGACCCTGGAGGCTACTTCATCATTAATGGTTCAGAGAAGGTCAGCTTTGTTTCAAAAACAGAAGTACACGCACACAATCGGAGAATTATTTTGTTAGTGAAATAATTGTTCTTGTGCAAATAATTGGAGATTTGCAGTATAACAAATCTTTTGAATCTTTTTTTTTTTTAGATTCAATATAATATGTTCTGTCATTTGTCCAGGTCCTGATTGCTCAAGAGAAGATGGCCACCAACACAGTGTATGTGTTTGCCAAGAAGGACTCAAAGTATGCTTACACTGGAGAGTGCAGATCATGTCTGGAGAACTCCTCCAGACCCACCAGCACCATCTGGGTCAGCATGATGGCCCGTGGAGGACAGGTCAGTATCTGCTGACTGTGAGCAAGTATTCTGCTTGTAAATTGAGCCAAGTTGTGTGGTTTTTGGATTCATTAGCTATTTTCGCTCTGAATCTTTTGCAAACATTTTCTTGCATTTATTTTTTTTCTTCTGTCCAGGGAGTGAAGAAAAGTGCCATCGGCCAGAGGATTGTATCCACTCTGCCGTACATCCGGCAGGAAGTTCCCATCATCATTGTGTTCCGTGCTTTGGGATTTGTGTCTGATCGAGACATCCTGGAACACATCATCTATGATTTTGATGATCCTGAGATGATGGAGATGGTATGTCACCTTAAATGTACAAATTAAGCAATCTTTTGATTTATAAGAGTTTTAATTTAGAAGCACTATTTAATTTGTGATTCAACTCAAGACTAGTAACGGCGTACTCTGCTTTTTTCCCTCCAGGTGAAGCCATCTTTGGACGAGGCCTTTGTGATTCAGGAACAGAATGTGGCTCTGAACTTCATTGGCTCCAGAGGGGCTAAACCTGGTGTCACCAAAGAGAGAAGAATCAAATATGCTAAAGAGGTTTTGCAGAAGGAGGTGTTGCCACATGTTGGTGTATCAGATTTCTGCGAGACCAAGAAAGCCTATTTTCTAGGGTAAAATATATTTATAATTTTTTACATGTCCACAAAAATACTGTAAAAAAAGTTCCTTGAAAGGCAAGGCGTTATTCAGTGTGTTGATGTAATTTCCACTGAAGCAGAAAGTCAAGGCAGGACGTTTTAAGTGGCTCATCGCATTTATTAAAAAAAAAAAAAAAAAAAAATTAGTAGTATGTGTAAAACGGGGCCTAAAATTAACACTCGCCAAGCACCAAATGAGAGTAAGAATTGGTATTGGTGAGTTTATGAAACGGTTATTTGACAGTTTGACCGATGCTCGGGACAGTTGACGGGGGCAGTGTTGCATCATCACGAAAATGTATGCCCTGCCAATTTAAATATTCAAGCTCGAAGATGTGAAGGGAAACTCACTTTGTTACTCAATTACTCTGTGTGGGAAGTTTTCTGTGCGCACCCAGAAATCTGTATCTCAGACAGACTTTTGCGTCACCTTGTGGTTGAACAGGCAAATATTCTTAAATGTAACCGTATATTGCTGCGCTTTTTTTCTTTTCTTTTTTTTTTTTTTTTTTTTTTAAATATTAAACGACAAAAGAGTTTAATGGCTGGTAAAAAAAAAATATTTATGGCTGGTAAAAAGTCACCAACCATTGGCAGGTGTGGCAAAAAGTTAGTTTTATGCCCCACACATTTATCTACTAAATTTATAAAAGTTTTTTGTGTAGGATGTAAAAACTGATTGCTTTCTCTTTATTTAGTTACATGGTTCATAGACTGCTGTTGGCTGCTCTGGGCAGACGAGAGCTGGATGACAGAGATCACTATGGCAACAAGAGGCTTGATCTTGCTGGACCCTTGCTTGCATTCCTTTTCAGAGGGTATGGTAAAAAAAAATGCTTTCATTAAGCAATCAAGGTGCTGTAATATAATATACTTGATGTTCCAAGATATCACATCCAAAGATGAAATCTACATGTCTGTGTTTTACCCAGAATGTTCAAGAACCTGCTGAAGGAGATCAGGATCTATGCACAGAAGTTTATTGACAGGGGGAAGGACTTTAATCTTGAGCTGGCCATTAAGACCCGCATCATTTCTGATGGACTCAAGTACTCCCTGGCCACAGGCAACTGGGGGGATGTGAAGAAAGCCCATCAGGCCAGAGCTGGAGTATCTCAGGTGATGTGCTTTTTTCCAGTTTGTTTGTTTACCTCTACTGTGTACAAATGCATACATTTATTAAATGCATTTTTTTTCTAACAGGTTACACACTATCCTCATTGACATTTTTATTTTATTTATAGGTGTTGAACAGGTTGACTTTTGCCTCCACTCTTTCCCACCTACGACGTGTAAACTCTCCTATAGGACGAGATGGCAAGCTGGCCAAACCCAGGCAGCTTCATAACACACTGTGGGGTATGGTGTGCCCTGCTGAGACCCCAGAGGTAGGACCCTTTAATGCCTAAAAACCCTAAAACCTAAAAATATGCATGTCAGCTTCATCTCTAGTTTTCAGTGAGGTGATCTAAAATGGAGTGAAATTGTTTTGTTGCAGGGCCATGCCGTAGGTTTGGTGAAGAATCTAGCTCTCATGGCCTACATCTCTGTGGGATCTCAGCCATCCCCCATCCTGGAGTTCTTGGAGGAGTGGAGCATGGAGAACCTGGAGGAAATTTCCCCTGCTGCAATTGCAGAGTGAGTGTCATCCTGTTCTTAAGAGGGCAGCACCACACTGTTGAAATCCATACACTTCACTAGCAAAACATTTTGTGACTGCACAATGCTGTTCATTTTTAAAAATTTCTTTTTTAGTGAATCTTTTTTTGAATTTATACAACATAATTTGTTTATTCCTTTAGTGCAACTAAGATTTTTGTCAACGGTTGCTGGGTGGGTATTCACAAAGACCCTGAGCAGCTGATGAATACTCTACGGAAACTGAGGAGACAGATGGACATCATCGTGTCTGAGGTGTGACATCACGTTGGCCTTTTGTTTTTGCACCTCTCCAGTTTAACATTTATTTCGCATGATCTTGATGTTGTTTTCATCGTGGTCCAGGTGTCAATGATCAGAGATATTCGTGAGAGGGAGATCAGGATCTACACAGATGCTGGGAGGATCTGCCGTCCGCTGCTTATTGTGGAAAAACAAAAACTTCTGCTGAAGAGACGACACATTGACCAGCTCAAAGAGAGAGAGTACAACAACTACAGGTATTTACATTTGTGAAGAAAATCATCTCATGCTGGTTTCAGATTCTTCCTATTCCTCTATAACAGAGTATCTGTCTCTTATTTAGTTGGCAGGACCTGGTAGCCAGTGGTGTGGTTGAATATATTGACACGCTAGAGGAAGAAACTGTAATGTTGGCCATGACCCCCGATGACCTTCAGGAGAAGGGTGTGGCTTATTGCTCCACCTACACGCATTGTGAGATCCACCCATCCATGATTTTGGGTGTCTGTGCATCCATTATTCCCTTCCCTGATCACAACCAGGTACCGGCCCATGTAATACCTATTTACTACGTGAAATATTGTGTATATATTAACATTTTAGAGGATCTGCAAACCCAAATATTTCAGTTTGAAATTCTGTAGTATAACTATTTGTACTGAAGAACTTGCACAATGTATCGTCTAAATGGCATGTAGCATCTAAATGTTCTCCTGTTTACAGTCTCCCAGAAACACGTACCAGTCTGCTATGGGTAAACAAGCCATGGGAGTTTATATCACCAATTTCCATGTGCGAATGGATACCCTTGCACATGTGCTCTACTACCCCCAGAAACCCTTAGTCACGACTCGTTCCATGGAGTATCTGCGTTTCAGAGAGCTGCCGGCAGGTATGCATTTCTTACATTGAACAGTAGCATTGCATTTGTTTCTACATTACCATTCAAAGGTTTGGAGTTTGTAAATTCTATTTTTTTTTTTTTAAATAAATAAAGAAATGAATACTATCATCAGGCACATGTTAAATTGTTCAAAAGTGACAGTAAATACATTTATAAGGCTACAAAAAATTCATATTTCAAATAAATGCTCTTTTAATCATAAAACATTGGGGAAAAAAAATATCAAGGAGCAGTGCAACTGTTTCAACATTGATAATAAGAAATATTTCTTGAATACCAAATCGGTATATTAGATCGATTCCAAAAGGGTCTTGTGACACTGAAGACTGGAGAAATGGCTGCTGCATCACAGAAATGATTACATTTTATTAAAATAGAAAAATTATTTTAAATTGTAGTAATGTTTTCCTCTGTTGACCAAATAAATGCATCAATGATTCAGATATCATTTAACTTCAAAAACTGTAATACATACACATTTTTCTTAAAAGGTATCAATTCCATTGTGGCTATTGCATCATATACTGGATACAACCAGGAAGATTCTGTCATCATGAACCGTTCGGCTGTGGATCGTGGATTCTTCAGGTCTCTGTTACTAGATTTTCGTTGGCAAAATGAATGTGAAACTATGCTTAAAATTATTTTTCACAAAGTTCAAGTTTTGATTAAACCGTCTATTATCTCAGGTCTGTGTTTTACCGCTCATACAAGGAACAGGAATCCAAGAAAGGCTTTGACCAGGAAGAGATCTTTGAGAAACCCACCCGAGAGACCTGTCAAGGTGCAATTTTACTCCTCTTTTGATCCTAGCAAGTGACAACGCATCATGTAGCATCATATTTTTCTGTCCTCTACTGCAAGAAGCAACAAAATCACAGGCCATCAGAAGATGGCCTAAATTATTATATTTTCCTACACTTGTGGTCCAATAAGTTTTCGGTTTGAATATCTTGTGTAATGCTGTTTATTTGTTGAAATCATTCAGATTAAAATGGGATTGTGATTTATTGCTGGATGTTTTATCACATCATGCTTAGAACATGGTGTTACAGAACCTTTTTGTGCATGTTATTACCATTTTTGTTTCTTTTTTTTCCTCTAAAGGCATGCGACACGCCATCTATGACAAGTTGGATGACGATGGTTTGATTGCTCCCGGTGTGCGTGTGTCTGGTGAGGATGTCATCATCGGCAAAACTGTAACACTTCCCGAGAATGACGATGAGCTGGATAGCACCAACCGTCGCTACACTAAAAGAGACTGCAGCACGTTCCTGCGCACCAGCGAGACTGGAATTGTTGACCAAGTCATGGTCACGCTAAACCAGGAGGGCTACAAGTTCTGCAAAATCAGAGTATGTACTGATTTCAATCTGAATGAACTTCAAAGACGAACATAATCATTTGTTTATTAAGCATTTGGTGGTGTTCTTAAACGTTAATTGTCTCTGTGCAGGTACGTTCAGTTCGTATACCACAAATAGGAGACAAGTTTGCCAGTCGTCACGGTCAGAAGGGTACCTGTGGTATCCAGTACAGGCAAGAGGTAAGTGCGCACTACAGTTCAAAAGTTTGGGGTAGGTACTTTATATTTATAGAATTATGTGAATATATGGGGAGGATATGAATTTCAGAAATAATAGCAAGGAGAGATTTGAATTGTTTAAGAGTCACAGCAATGAAGTTGACGACGCTGACTCAACATCTGCTCTGTACAGTGGACGTGCATTTAGAGAGAAATCCACCTTTTGTATTGGATTACATAATCAGTATTGGCTTTCGATTAGAATTGGTTTGTTTACAAGTAGCCATTTCAAGCTTTCTGTGGATATAATTCCTCATGTTTGTGTGGCAAGTAGACTATACGCAGAGTTTTTGGTTCCTTCCCAAGATATTGGAGACTGAGGCAGAAAGTGCATCCTGTTTGTTTTCTTCATTTTACAAAATCACTTTTTGTTGTGAGTTTACGTAAATAAAAGTAGACCCTTTAGTTTCAGTTGATGTATGACTCTTATCTGTATGACCAAAAAAGACCGTATTTTAAGCCTTTTCCACTGTTGTCTGTAAAAAACGCAAGTGATTGTCATGGCACCTTCGTGTCACGTAGTAAAGCGTACTAGACTTCAGCTTCCACACTCTGCACAAACACTTGGATATGAGCGTAATGATAGAACACATTTATCTAGGTTAACGTGAGGGCAAGCAGCCTTGTAAAGTTTCAACATTTGAATTTCTTGGCCCGACATAATGTAATTACCAGGAAATCCAAAAGTTTGCATTATTATTAGCGGCCCTAGTTCTGAAATGTAATTTATTCCTGTGATGGCAAAGCTTAATTTTCGGCATTATTACTCCAATCTTCAGTTTCGCATGATCCTTCAGAAATCCTTCTAATGTGCTGATTCACTGCTCAAGACACATTTCTTATTAATGGTGCAACAGTTGTGCTGCTTGATATTTTTGTGGAACTTTACCATTGTACTTTTAAAAAAAAAAAAAAAAAAAAAAAACTGCTTGGTGTTTTTGGTGTTAGTGTGACTGAATGTGTGTGCCAGCTTTGTTTAGACTAGCCTGCAGTTGAAGGTCTGTACACAAGATGTGCCTCTCAAACAGCTCCTGATAGGAGAGAGACTCGCAGCTGAAGGCATTGTAAACAGTCGTAGTGAAAACCAAACACAGATGCAGTGCGTTCCTGACCTGAGCTGTGAATTTTCCTCTTTAGGACATGCCATTCACATGTGAAGGAATCACCCCAGATATCATCATCAACCCTCACGCCATCCCTTCCAGAATGACAGTCGGCCATTTGATCGAGTGTCTGCAAGGGAAGGTACTTTGGTGTTCTGCACCTAATCCTTTCCAACTCGTTGTCTACATAGTGACGGTTTGTTCTGGGAACATGTGTTTGGACAAGTGCACTACAAAGATTCTAACACTGAATCATGTTGGCATGTTTAGTTCTTTGTAAATTTTACAGAATTGAACGATTCTGCTTCAATTTCCAATTCCATGTAACGATTCTTTTTTTTGGTAATAATTACAACTTCCTCAGTTAATCATAGATATACACAAAACAGATGTTTTTATGCATTATTTATGCGCGTGGACTTTTTGGCAACCCTTTACAATAAATCCCCATTACTTAAAGTTAGTTAATACATTAAAGTCGAACATGCCCAAGATCTCTTTTTGACTCAATTTTTATAGTGACTTGTACCACAAACTCATAAGTTCGAGACTTGATTTGAGTTTTTGTGACTGGCTTTTGAGTTATCAATCATTTGGGAATCAAACTAGACTAGTCATACTTTTTGTTTCATGCAATTCAACCATCAATAGAAGGATGTGTCGATGAAACCATTCTGTTCCATTACAATGAATACGAACCAATACTTATTTAAAACAAAGACTATGGTTGTGAATTATGCAGCAGTTCTGAACACTTTATTTCCTATTGTGTTCAGGTGTCTGCCAACAAAGGGGAGATTGGTGATGCCACGCCATTCAACGATGCTGTGAATGTACAAAAGGTCTCCAATCTGCTGTCCGAATACGGTTACCATCTGAGAGGCAATGAGGTGAAGAGCTCTTACCTGCCTATATGGCAGCACGATTAAAGGGATAGTCCACACAAAAATGAACGTTTGTCCTCATTTACTTCTCTCATGTAGTTACAACTGTATGACTTTCTTCTGTGGAACATAAAAGATATGTTGTGATGTTGGTAACCAAACAGTTTCAGCTCCCATTGACTCTGGGGAAATGGGGACGGAAACTGTTTGGTTGCCAACATTCTTCAAAATATCTTCAAAATCTTTAACGTTCCACAGAACAAAGTAAGTCATACAGGTTTGCAGTGACATGAGGGTGAATAAATAAAGCAATAGTCCACCTAAAAAGGTGTTGAAACATGGCTCACATGGTGGTATTTATTATTGCAGGTTTTGTATAATGGCTTCACTGGCCGTAAGCTCACCTCACAGATCTTCATCGGACCCACATACTACCAGCGTCTAAAACACATGGTGGATGATAAAATTCACTCCAGAGCCCGTGGTCCGGTCCAGATCCTCAACAGACAGCCTATGGAGGGTAGATCACGGTGAGATGGCAGCATACTTGCAATTTTTTATGCACAAATCACCTATCAGATCTTAACACGGTTTACTTTCCTCCAGTGATGGTGGGCTGCGTTTTGGAGAGATGGAACGTGACTGTCAGATCGCTCACGGTGCCGCTCAGTTCTTGAAAGAGAGGCTTTTTGAGGCCTCTGACCCGTACCAGGTCCACGTCTGTAACTTGTGCGGCCTCATGGCCATCGCAAACACCCGCACGCACACCTATGAGTGCAGGGGCTGCCGCAACAAGACACAGGTGAGATAGCGCTGATATCGAGTCAGCAGGAAATTTCATTGAATTCCATCAGTTTTCTAAATATGTTGATTTTATAGTGAATCCATGCAGTAACTCTTAACTCTTTTGAGACTTCTCTTTGGTGACTTATGCTGGACTTCTCTAATCATTTAGTTTGCTTAAACCCTACCCGTTTCTCACAAGTCAGTAAAAGCTTGCATTCATATCTGCCTTGGATCAATCAACAACCCATGGATAGAACTAAAACCCCGCCCTATAATTTCTTCTTTTTTGATAATCATTTTCACTCTGTTCATCACTATACAGAAGAAAAGGTCTGACTCTACTTCTCTATTTCATTGCGACTTTAAAGGCTTAGCGATGGTTGTTGGTTCAATTCCCACAAGTAGCAAGCCATGAGCTTTTACCTTAAACGGTGTAATAAGCATATTATAGAACTCCTATTCAAGATGTGAAAATGAGCTCTTTCATGATCCCTTCCCTCTGCTCTTTCAGATCTCTTTGGTGAGGATGCCATATGCCTGTAAGCTCTTATTCCAGGAGCTGATGTCTATGAGCATTGCCCCACGGATGATGACCAGCTAAATGGCCCCATAGATGAATGATGGAAAACAGGAACCAGGAGCTAAACATAGGGAAAATGATTTTGAATAGATCCCAAAAGCACTTCCTGTGGTAGTTGCTGGGCTTCTTGTACGTTTTGTTTTTATTTTCATGTTATTGTTCTGAAACAGATGTTTCGGCTGTTCAACCCAGAATAAAAAAAGCTTTTTAAAAAAATTATTTTGAAAAATCGTGAAAAATTTCTTTGTTTTTCAAACAGACATAACAAACACCGTGCTTCTCAAGGTACATCTTTATTCATTGGTGTTGTACAAATATCAAAACATACAAACAAATGCATTAGATGCTCAGAATTTAGGAACTACAATTTAGGAACCAACAGAATAGAAGGGAAACTATGGATTTCGTGGTGATGAATGAGCTGTTAATTCTTAAACCCAAGAAACCTCTGAATTACAGTATTTGATTTATTTTTTGAACTTGTCAGGTAATAAGCTCAAAGTATTGTTTTTTTTCTTCTCTGTTGGTTTGATTTGGATTAAAAAAATATAATCCATATCTCCATTTTCTAATTTCTTTTGAACTTTTTTACATTTTAAATGCAGAGAATAAAGAGGATTTGAATTATAAATTGTAGATTTTAAAACAATATATTTGGATATAATGTAACATTTACTTTTGGCCCATGGCCCTCAATCAGTTTGATTTTTGGCCCTTTATTGGAGGGCCAAACCAAATCATATTTTACCAAGGAGGGTGAGCTTCTAAAAGTTTGGGCACAAAAACAGTAGACGTTCAAAATAAATTTTTCGTTCAGCACCATAAACGTCAACCAAAAACAAAATGGAAAATAAAGGAATGAGTACAATATTTGTAAATATCCTCAAAAACACTTATCTTGAAACATAACAAAGAGAAGCAAAGCGTGCGTATAAGTGGAGATGAGATATTTGAGTGCCTCAAATGCAAGCGTGAATGATTTGATGTGCCGTATGAAAGTGTGCATGGAGATATGCATCCACGTGTATGAGCTTGAGTATCTCTTGGAAAATCAATCTGATGATTGTCCCGGTCGGCGCTTTACAGTATCGAAGTTCTGCATGCAGACAGATTGTAGAATGAGGAAAAGAATGAATGTGTGTGTGTGTGTGTGTGTGCCTGAACAACTTCTATAAAATGAGCGACCACATGCGAGTTGCTGTTTGTGGTTCAGGAAGTGTGCGTGAGCAGAGATTACACTAGATGCTACGTGCTTGTCCTCAGTGCACAGGCATAGTGAGATTCATCATCTCAGTCAGAGTCCACGTCCTCTTACAGCTCGCTATCCTTCACTGCAAACAAACAGACAAAAGACACCACTGAAGTCTTAGTTTTTTAGAGTATTCTGGCATTAAAAAGTTTGCCTAAATGAAAATTCTGCTCCAAAAAACACAACATAAAAGCAGTTCATATGATTTGTGGGCTATAGCCCAAGTCTTATGTGTGACAAACTGTGTTGGGGTTAACGCATTGCAAGTGTTACGTAATCCGATTACTTTTTCAAGTAACTAGTGCAGAGGTGTTGTGTGTTGATGTAGTTCTAGACTAAATGTGAACATGCATTTACTCATCTCACTTGCACAAAAACAGTCAATATTCCTCAAAATGAATAAAAACAGTGAAATACAATTTCAGAACGCAAACATGTAATAATTGACTATATTAAATTGCACAAATATACTTCATATATTTAATCTCACTTTACTAACCAATGGGTTTGCTGCTTGCCTTCAATGACTTAATTCAACCACACTATTAAACAAAAATCACTTTAGATATAGAGTGTTGAATGTCCTTCTTATTTCATTTTTCATCATTTAGCAGACGCTTTTATCCAAAGCAACTTACAAGGGGAGCAATTAGGGGTTAGGTGTCTTGCTTTAGTCGTGGTATCAAAGGTAGAGAGAGTGTTGTTTATTCACAATCCCCACTTTCAATTCCTGCCGGCATGGGAATCAAACCAGCAACCTTCAGGTTTCAAGCCCAACTCCCTCACCACTAGGCCACGTTATTTATAATGCAATGCTATCGTGATAGCTTTTCTCATTGTGCAGAATACCATAAAATAATGTATTTTCGGTCCGATTTTTTGATCCGAAACCACATCACATCACAGGAGTTTATTTAAAACACTCGACTTGATATAAAGTAAGTTTGGAGCAAAAACTTGGTTTTAATGTAAAGCTCACTGAAATGTTTCTTTATTTCATGAAGGGTGTTTGATAGAGTTTCAGAGAAGGTGAAGTGAGAAGTTTGATGAAAGAAAGGATGGGATTAAGTCTGTTTGAATTGAACATCATCAGTAATTATGATAGAGACAAAAGAAAAGAATAATTAGAGCCATAACCAGGCCGGAGAGGTGTGAATTGTGCGAATGGTGCACTGAAACTGAACGGGGCAGTTTGCACCACAAAATAATAGAGACTGAATGGGTGCTTGGAAGATGGCTGTAAATATTAGTTAGCATTTTAGAGTCTTCTCAAAATAAAATCACATGACATAATCTTAAAAAACATTCAATAAAACTCAGAATTTTAAACGTGTCATCTTCAGATTTGAAATATAACATGGTCAGACATGTGGCTTTAGCTAGAGTGCATTTCCAGAGAGCGGAGAGGCTAATTTTGAAGCTATTTAAAACTATTTTTTTTTCCATTATGACAATAATTGATTATGACTTTACAATAAAAGTGTCTGCTTTGAAATGAGACCATACTTTTCATGGGTTCATGAACTGCATCTGTTTTAATTTGGGTATGTCATTTCTTGGGATTTTTCAACAGGGTATTTTGTGCTCAGTCCCCCATTGTGTTGATTTTGATGTTTGTTTTGGATCATTATCCTGATGGAAAATCCAAATACTGCCCCATATAAGATTTCTAACAGAGGCGGTCAGGTTTTGATTTTTTTTATCTGTTGGTATTTGATAGGATCCATGGTGCCATGTATCTGAACAAGATGTCCAGGACCTCCAGCAAAAAATAGACCCACAACATCCAACACTAAATTTAACCGACGGGTACTTTTTATTTTTCGGACCCCAAGACTCAACTAATCTCTGCAATTCTCCAGCTGTGATCTTTGGAGAGTCTTGGTGAAAATCAATGCTCCTAGTCACCCTGGTGTGCTCAAAAACACATAAATATGAATGGGAATATACTTCAGAGATATTTAACTCATTTTACTCATTTCTGGGGTGCCAAAATTGTGGCCAACATAATTTAACTCTTTCCCTGCCATCAATGGAATTTTCCATCATTTATGAGAACACTTCCCGGCAATTGACTCTTCGCAAAGCCCCGCCCCCTTTAGTTACTGTTGAAATGCCCGACAAGCCATGCGCTCTCACGCCACACATCATGTTCCTACGCAGTGAAAGAGGACACTGGCAACATCTGAAACAGTTTCATATTTAAAATGTTTTAAAATGTTTTATAGAAGTTTAAACAATAAATAGCGTCTAGTGGCTCCTCGTGAAGCGATCATCTCTTCATACCAGTTCATTTATAGCATCAAATAAACATGAATGAACATCAGAAGGAATGTTATTTCAACCGCGGAAAGACGTGAGTGCACACAATTTTTCAATCTACCAACTCCCCTGACAGTTTTGTAGGATAAAATGGCCGATTTGGGGTTATGATCGGTCAGATCGCCTGTCAATCAAACCATTTGCGAACGGTCAATTGATGGAACTGTCCAACTTTCTGTGCTTTCACAGTTGTGCGGTAGGGGGCACTATTATGCAATTTCAGAAAGAGTTTGTGAGAGTGAAAGAGTGGGGAAGGAGTTAATATTTTAATTAAAAACAGCACTGGATTTAAGTAATGTTACACTTTAAAGATTTGAAATCTCATTTGCATCTCCATTCAGATTTTAAAAATGTCCGATTTGACATCATTGGATCATTACATGCTTGTGAATAGACTTAGAATAGAGTTAAAAAATGGAGTTCTTACTTCCCGGAACCTGACTGTTGCACTCTATACAGCATATGATTTAAATAGACTTATTATGCTACTGCCATTTGGAATTTTGGAAGCACTGTAGTCACATAATGATTTTGTTGTATGGAAAACAGCAGCTTGGACATTCAACATCTCTATTTGAGTTCCGTGAAGAAAAATTTAGAACAACACGAGTCGGATTTTTTAACAAAATGATAATTATCCAAGCACTTCTTTGGAAATCATTCAATCAGTCTCATCTAAGCTGGAATTTTACAGCATGCCTTAAGTGTAACAACATTTTGATTGACTGAAAACCAGAGCATGTTCCTTAGCAAGTTGGTTTATGGGCTGTCAGCATGCAATGGTCCAAACATGTCACAACAACCATCTTGCTGACAGGGAACTGGCAGGTGATGTGGGCCAAGAAAACACCGCTCGGCATGATAGGACATGTTCTATACAGCCCGGTACAAATGCGCACACAATTCTCCACTAATGCGAGGTTCTTTTATGTATCCTAAAGCATATCCTAAAGTAGGTGCAAATGGACTGATATGTTGCAGATCAGTCAACTGGTTCAACCGCACTCACTTACCCTTCTCGGAAGGAATGTCATTGATGGAATCCACCACGTGGATGGTGCCCACAGCTGATGCTTCGCCCTCGGTGTTACTGGCGTGACACTCGTAGGAGCCGTCCTCATCATTGGTAAGAGGAGAGATCTGCAACATATGGCCGTCAGCCGTAGTTTTCACCCAGTCTGTTCTGAATGTTTTGATAAGTGCAGAGAACTCCAAACAAATGTAATTTGAGATGAGCCTAGAGTGCTTTCAGAGCATCGCTGCCAACACAAAAATATGGTGTAACAGTTTTGCGTTGCGCAATAAACAACACTCGTAACTTGCAGCAGAAAGCTTGTAGCAGTTACGCATGGAAAGAAAAACTAAAGAGTTTACATTTAGTTAAATACACTTACTAGCACCCAGCCAGTAACCTCATTCTTTTCCGGGCCTCCGCGGGTCTGGACGGCCAGGTTGTCTTTGTCTCCTGGGAGCGGCACAGACTTTTCTTTGCTATCAAATACCTGTGAGAATCACAACAGCCATAACAACTTTTACTACCACACTCTATGGGTTCATTCACAACACATTTTACAATATAAATTGTAAAGCTAAGCACATACTTTTTCATCAATTTACAGCTTGTTAGTTCTGTGGTCATGCGTAATTAAGTCTCACCAGACTCTATTCGTACGGTTTTTTCTCTAAACTATGACCACTTGTGGAACCAGACACCTAGCTGATAAACAGATATTGTGAGATAAAGTTACAGTGAGGTCTATAAGACTGTAAAATGCTTCTATTTTGAATTTTTCTAATTGAATTAACATGGTTCATTATCTGCATATCAATTTCAGCGAAAAATGATCTGA
Organism: Opsariichthys bidens; assembly: GCA_037194245.1. Taxonomy (NCBI): domain Eukaryota; kingdom Metazoa; phylum Chordata; class Actinopteri; order Cypriniformes; family Xenocyprididae; genus Opsariichthys; species Opsariichthys bidens. The sequence continues at coordinate 3,024,856 of CM074297.1, forward strand.
ATTCTTAATAATAATGATAATAACTTTATTATTCAAATTAGTCGTACTATTAGTACTTATAAATCATAATAATAATTATTGTTGTTTTATATGATGACAATATTAAATTGAATAAAAGAATTCTGCCTGTCTACCAGACTTTGTTTTCTTATTGCTTAAACTTTTTAATCTCCTTCCTTGATCTCAAGAGAAGCTAAAAGTAGTTTTTGATCGAGTGTGGGTTCACTGCCATAATAAAAATATCCCAGGGATAGGGTGAAATTCTGTAGCCAGGACTTAATCTAGTTTCCAACATTTATGAAGCATGAATAACTTGATCATCCGAAACCCCATAATAAAATACAGCCCGCATTACCTCATGTTTAAATAATTTGTGAACAGAGAATATGAGTTGGAGCAAACATTTATTTTTAAAAAACTAATATTTCCCAGGGTTTCAGATTTCCTGTAGCTGAGAGGGGTTAAATATGAGGTTTTTCCTTTTCTCCCGGGAAATCACATAGTCATTTGTTGATTTGAGCTTTTCATATTAGTGGCTCTAGAGCCAGCAAAAAGCAGAATCCAGACCCACGGAATTCTTTGATTCTATCTTTAAGGAGAAATCCTGTCTCCTTTTAGGTCTAGAATGGAAAAATGTGATGAGTTGCATGATAAAGTGCTTCCTGCCCTGATCCCTCCCTTGTTTTGTGATGCTATTGTTTCTGTGCTGTGTTATTTATAGAGATGGACATCCTTTGACATAGCTGGAGCAGTACAGTATGCGCAAACACATCCTTCCTCTTTTCCATATGGGACTTATGGGCCTGTGCTATAGGATCTGATACATGAAAAAATAACAGCTCAGACGGTACATACAAAAGCAATATAGATAGATTCACCGCCTTTTTAAATTCCTTCTCTACCTTTCTCCAGGTGAGCACAGGCGTTGGTATCCCGGTGGCTTCACAGCTTAGGAAGACCTGTGAACCTGTCACATTCCACACCTGTCCTGGGGCTGTCACTATAACCGGTGCTGCATTGGACATGAAAAACACAAAATTATTTACAAGTTGCATATTATATAATCATCATGCCTGAAAGAGTGAGGAATTCTGGGTTTGCACGCCACAGCGATGAACAGATACAGACAACATTGAGCACGCAGACAGAAAATTCATTTTTAACTCTGGCATAGTCTGAATGGTCAATCCCGGCATTCAGCGGTCAAATGTTTCCTAATATTTGTCGCCTGAAACATATCGGTCATCCGGGTATGACTCATGACTCTCATGTTTTTATACTGAGGCAACAGTATAAAACAGTATATATTTTTTTCTTCACAAAACACAGAATTGTTAGATTTAAACACGCAATTGCAAGAAAAAAGTCAGAATTGCAACAAAAAAAAATCGCAATTATCATTAAATTTTTTTTATTCACTGGTGGATCTCAGTGGTGAACTTATCTCGAAATTGATACTTTCTCGCAAGATGTCACAGGAAAGCTTGTTTCTGCCACTGAAATAAAGTAAAAAAGATAATAGCGACTTTTTATCTCACAATTAATTCTTTTTTTGCAATTTAGTTTACATCTTGCAATTCCGACTTTACATTTCACTATACAGACTTTTTTTTTATCATAATTGCGAGTTTATATTTTGCAATTATAGCATATTTAATTGTTTGACATTATAACACGACATTGTGAGTTTATATCATGCAGTCTTTTTTTGAATTGTACTATTGAGCGTTTATATCTCGCAATTCTGACTTTTCAAATTGAAAATGTTGCAATTACCTTTTTTGTTTTGTCTCTCGTTCATTTGACTGTATTAAAAATGACACTATTAATAGTATTAAAATATAAAATGAAAGTAATTTGAACTCTAATCAGTATCTGATCTTGTCCACATGTTTATTAATGCTCTGATATCTAAGTATCTGATTCATAATACTATCATCAACACTAAAATATGTACAAAAATGCCTGAAGTATGAAATATTCCGGTATGTCGGTAAATCCGGTACTGTTAAACCAGTAAGAGCCTTTTACGAGATTACTTTAGGTGAGATAATGTCTTGCCAGGAGCGCCCACAGGATTCTTGTCCATGGTATGCAAACAACAACAAGAGCAATTTGTTTATATTTAGCCAACTTGATTAAAACTTGTCCCACAGTAAACAGGACAAACAAGTTATGAAGAATAGAGGTTAGAGGTTGCCAATTTCATTGAACAAACTAACCTCACAAGCTCTTTTTTTTTTTTATCAATGACATATTGTTGGAACCTTCCCTTATTATACAGTGAAAAACTGTAATAGACCTAACTTACTTTTCATGTAACTTTACAGTAAAATTTGTGACACTTCACATTTGATGGGTTTTCATTTCAATAATTATGCTTCTTCTTAGTTTTTTATCAGTGAGGCACAGGGTTTTATGTTATGCTTATTGCATTATTTTAGCATCTAAGTGTGGTTAGCATGATGGTGTTTTGTATTTGTGTGCGTGACACACTGTTAAAAAATTACTGTAAATTTCACAGTATAATACTGGCACCAGGGTTGCCAGCCAGTTACTGTAAATTTTACAGTAGTGTTACTGTAATTTAATTGACCGAATTTCCGTGTATTCTCTGATTACAGTAAATAACTATTTTTTTAAATTATGAAGGGCCAATCTACAGCAATATTCTGTAAATTTGAGTCAAACCCCAGCAATATGCTGTATTATTAAAAAACAGCCAGCGGCTGTACAATAATGCTGTAATTTTTACAGCAATTCATTACAGTGCACTGTGCACCTATTTACTTCAGCTTGTGATGAAGGTTTAATCTTTACCTCGTGTTATTGTGGTTCTTGCCGCATGTTAAAGGTACAAAACAGATAGCGGCGTATATGATAATTCATCACATCAGCAGAAAATAGTTGTCGATTTATCGGTTTAAAATGTCATTTTGTGAACTGGTTGGTCAAATGTGTTTACATTTTTACAGAATTATTCAGGCAGCCACAGCTGCCATTTTTTTCTCCATACAAATGACAGGATTTGTCTTACAGTGAAGGTTTTCTGTTATGTTGTCAACTTATGGGTTGATTAGCAGAGTCCAAAGGTCTCAGAGGAAGCTCTGCTATAGAGAAGCTTATCCATATCCTCTGGCTCTATTAATCCCAAGCCAGAATGCTGTTATAATGAATTACATGCAGGTTCACTGATTCAAGCGATCTGACTTTGCTTTAAAACAACAGTCTGCCTGTGTGTTTTGCTAAACGAGACATTACTATTTGATCAGGGCTGATCTCCCTTTTCAATATTGAAAATCCACCCGAGAGGCTGGAATTTCAGACATGTCTGTTCAGGGATAGTGTGTTTCCACCCTGTATGAAAACAATGGCCTCTGGCCTGTTCCGTTGTTGCCTTAACACACACGTCAATGTGTATGTGTGTGTACAATTTATTTGTCCCCGGGAGAAAGTACAGGACGGGTGATCCCGGGAGAAAAGAACCCCAAATTAAGAAACACACGAAAGCTGAATCATGTGAGTGACTGGATCATGTAGGGCATTAACAAAGGAAAAATTATTCTAAAGTAGCAAAGTAGTTGTTGATCCTTGTATATCAGGCGTCACGGTCAAATTCAACTCCAGATGAAATAAAAAACTGGCTGCGGGCGGTTACTTTCTAACAATAAATGCCTTTATACAGAAACCGTCCATCTGAATTCAAACAGTGAGCCATTATAAATACATTGACCACAGACACATGATGTTTTGTTTTTGCTTCTGGTTTGGGGTCCATTATACAGAGACATAGTTTATCTATGAGCTGTCAAATAAAGATCGTCACTGTTTACAAAACTTGCCGACAGTTTACAGTGACCCCAAAACATTTCTGGACACTTAAATCGCACTCAAAAATGTCTGAATTCCATCGCATGACATGGATATATAATGCATTGCATCCACTGCATTCACACGCTTTGTGTTATATTTAAACACCCATATCAAAACAGCAGAATCTATTTCAGAATTGAAATTGTGGACTTTGTCCTCCGTTATCGGGGTAAATTGTGCTTATTAATTCAAATATTTTTAGTTGATTTTGTATGGTCAAATTTATTTATTTGCCGTTTCCACATGATTTGTTTTTGAGCTAAAAACCTACAGACGGGCTCCATTGTGACAACTTACCCCCTAGCTCGATAGCCATTGGGGCATGTTGTCACAAAAGATTTATTACTTTTTTCCTAGGCAATATGAAAATGTTCAACAGTTATTTTGACTATATATGTGACTAAACGGAAATTTAAAATATAACCCTAACTTATTCTCCAGCGGTATCCCATATAATGACATGAAACTATTCAGTTGTAGCCCCATATGCACTACTGATAAGCATTATTTAGTGATATACTGATAAATGCAGAGAGGGTCTTATTAAAGACATCTCACCTTGAGCGCATTTGCCCTTGTTCTGAATCGTAATCTCTTGTTTTTTCTCCTTCACTGCTCTCACACTCGCTGCTTTCAGCTCACAGCCGCTGTTATAGTTCACGCCATCCGTGCCGCACACGGGATAGTTGCTCTTGCACACGCAGACCCCCGATTTACTCTTCTTGTCTTTGTTGCTCTTGACGCACTCGAGTCCGGACGCGCAGCGCTTGGCTGAGGTTCCGCGTCCCCCGCACGGCTCTCCAACTCCAGACGCGCAGAGCTCGCAGCATCCGCACGCGTCCAACAGCGTCCCGGATGAGCAGCCCTCGGCCGGCAGCGGCGCACACTGACTCGGGTCGCAGGTGCCGCAGCTGCGGGGTAGCCGGTCCGCTGACGCCACAGCGAACAATGTCAATAGCAGAAAGCAGAGCATGGTGAGGTGCGAAGGGTTTCGGTCGGGTTCAGAGTCTGCCGCTTCTCTCTGCTCGGGATGGAGGTACTGGACCCCGCCCTGCAGGAAATTAAACTTACAACAACACAAGTAAACATATCCTCCTGTTTTGGCAATGATTTAGCTCATTTACATTTCGTGGTCCTATTGTTGCTGGTATTACTTGTGATGGATTTAGCTAGATGAGAAGTTTTTAGGTTCTGATAGGATATTTTGTATGGTGGCTATAGGGTGTTTTCTCAAGTTTCCCCAAGTCAAAAGAGCTCATTTTCAAGTGTCTCTGTGACAAGGAATCTCAAACATTCCCCTTTCCTAACATATATATATATATATAAATATATATAAATAACAAGTAAGAATACAGTTTTTCTCGCTTTCTAACACAATTCATGAAACAATTCACCATTTTCTCGCAACTATAAACACAGTTTCAAAACTACACACCAGCTCGTTCCAGATCAAATTCAAATATTTTAATCTCTTTTGTCAAAATCAAACTTTGGCCTAGTATGACACACACACACACACACACACACACACACACACACACACACATACAGTTGTGTTTTTGTGTTTTGTGGGGACTTTCCATAGGCGTAATGGTTTTTATACTGTTCAAACTGTATATTCTGTCCCCCTACACTACCCCTACCCCTAAACCTACCCATCACAGAACACGTTCTGCTATAGATTTTCAAAAAAAGATAATTCTGTATGATTTATAAGCTTGTTTCCTTGTGGGGACCAACAAAAGGTCCCCACAATGTCAAGATTTACTGGTTTTACTTACATTGTGGTCCCCACAATGTAAGGAATACAAGTACACACACACACACACACACAAAACACACTCACACACACAACACAAACTGACAACAACAAATATACAGACTTCACTGAAGGCCTACACTACCTCCTTCTGACAATCAGGGATCATTTTACAGCTCAATGTCTTTTATCGTATACACAGGGCTGGGTGGGTTACTTTTAAAATGTATTTCACTACAGATTACAAAATACATGCTTTAAAAAGTCATTTGTAACGTATTTCGTTACATTACTCAAGTTTAGTCACTTAATCTAAATACTTTAGAATACTTTGGAATACTAATAAGTGGGGAACAAACACAAAAAAGGTTTTTATCTCACAATTCAGACTATTTCCCTCAGAATTGTGTGATATAAAGTTGCAATTGCGAGTTATAAAGTCTGAATTATGAGATATAAAATTGCAATATTGAGAAAAGTCAAAAATATGAGATATAAACTCACGATATTGAGAAAAGTCAGAATTCTGAGATATAAAGTCACATACTAAATTCACAATTGCAAGAAAAAAAGTCAGTATTGCAAGTTCATATTCATATCAATTCTGACTTTATAACTTGCAATTGTGAGTTTAAATCTCGCAATTCTGAGAAAAAGAAGTCAGAATTGTGAAATGCAAACTCACCATTGTGAGGGGAAAAAACAAATTGTGAGAAAAAGTTGCAGTGACCTTTTTTACAATTATAAAATGACTCACAAACAACTATCACAAAACATGAAAACAGTGGAAAACATGAAACTTAACTCTGCTTTTTCAGAATGTCAGGGTCAGAGAATCACCAATTGCTGTTTAAATGACATTAAAACTCAAAGGAATCACTTTGGTAATCTAAAATACTTTTCAGATGTAACTGTAATCTGATTACCACCCATTTAAAATGTAACTGTAATGAAATACAGTGACTCAAATTTTGTATTTTAAATACTTAAGTTACTTGTATTTCGTTACTCCCCAACCCTGCGTATACAACATAAATACAAGGATTGCAAGATACATTGTCATAAACATTATTATGTTTGTCTTAGTTTCATTTTCATTGACTTTTAGTTTGTTTTCATTAGTTTCCTGATTTCCTTTGTCTAGTTCCGCCACTTATCAGTTGTCATGGTGATTCATTTGATCTGCCCAGGGGTTTGTCATTGCACCCTCATTTACCATGTCTTTAAGCTGCAGACTTTTCAGTGGTCTAGTATTGTTTGTGTATAGCATGCTGTCTCACATGGCAGTCTATTCTGAGTTGTTTATTGAGCTTTGCTTTGTTTTATACTCATATTCGTCTTCATTGGCTTTTACGTGACATTTGGTTACATTACACTACTGTAAAAGAAAAGTTCAAAAACCATGTTCTGTTTTGGTGTCATGTTTATTTTCCTTGGTTTATTTTTCTAGCTCATGTTTCATGTTTTCGTGAGGTGTGTTCGACATCGGCCACGGCCATGTGCAGACGGGGAGGAGCTGAAATCGGAGACGTGAAGTCGTACACTTTCTGCTTCCCGTAGTGACGCTCGCGCTGGGTTTGTGTCATGTGATTCCCTTGTTCTCATGTGTTTTGCTTTCATTGTTTTGTTTTGGTTTATCGTACACCGGTGTTCCAACACTGTAGTGAATTACTGTAAAAATTACAGCATTATTTTACAGCCGCTGGCTGTTTTTTAATTAATACAGCATATTGCTGTAAACTGCAATGCATTCTGGGGTCACATGTTGGTTTGACTCAAATTTACAGAATATTGCTGTAAATTGACCCTTCGTAATTTAAAAAAATACAGTTATTTACTGTAATCAGAGAACACAGGGAAATTCTGTAAATTAAATTACAGTAACCCTACTGTAATTTTTACAGTAACCGGCTGGCAACTCTGCTGCCAGTATTATACTGTAAAGTTTACGGTAATTTTTTTTACAGTGAATGTTAGTAATTAGCCTTCTGTGCATTTAAACCCTCATGTTTCCTTGTTCATTGTCAAAAATTGTGAATGTAAAGTAACATGTTAGTGTGTCTTGGATTCATGTTTATTTTAAATAAACTGGGTTCTTTTGCAAACTTGCCTCCTGTGAACTTCAGTTAAAGAACACTTGACCAGTTACAACCAAAGAATTGAATGAGCTTGGTATGATATACAATAGGCCTTCAGTATAAAGTCAATTACAGTACAGTAAAAAAGAAATGAATGAATTTTGCAATCTCTGCCAAATTGCATTACAGTACTGGTAATGTTTAGTCTGACTGAAGACTTTCTCTCCCTCCTCAAGGCAGTCGTAAGAAGTGCTTGGCTACAAATCAGTTTGACAATTATAAGTTTGAAGGAGTACTACATGTGCCACATTATTTACTGTACATAGAATAGTGAAAGTACTCTTATTATGAAAGTACTCTCAATGTCTGTTTACACTATCCCCTTACTTTTTCTTTTCCTCTACTCTTCCTCTTTGTCTCCCACTACTAGGATTAATTTTTCAATGCACATAATCACCTGTGCTCTTCTATTATCCTGAGATTCTGATTGGTGCGTCATCAGTTTTGCCACTTAATGTTTAGACATGGATACATGTGTTCTATTTGAGTTCACAGTGTGACACTTGAGATAATTATGTACTTGGGTAAGGGCATGGCTGAGCCTGTGTGCAATGAGGACATTTTTGTCAAATATTTGTGAAAATAGGTAAAATATTAAACTTTTTTGCGAAGCGCGTCTTTGTTTCTAGAACTGGATGAATGGTTTTGGGAATTGGGCCAAGTGAATCCCTTATAGTGTGTTAGCAAACAGAAATAACTAATAGTAAGTGTGAAATTATAAAGATAACATACTGTTAACAAAATAAAGGGTTATTCCACCCCAAAATGGAAAATATGTCATTATGTCATATCGCTCCAAATCCGTAATACTTTCGTTTGTCTTTGGAACGCAAATGAAGATATTTTTAATTAAATCGGATTGATTTCAGCTGTCACAGCAGTCTGAGTACAGCAGCCTCAGACTCAAAGTTAAAGTGGCACTGACGATCACACACTCCACCCCACCCTAGTAACTATAAGCTCTACCTTAACGAATGTCCAACCTAATACCCACCACTATACCTACCTTTAATATTTACATTTCTAGCACATGTAAAACCGCATTCTTCCATCTTAAAAATATATCTAAATTGCGACATATGCTCTCAATGACAAATGCGGAACAGCTAGTTCATGCGTTTATGACCTCGAGACTAGATTACTGTAACGCTCTATTGGGTGGTTGCCCTGCTTGCGTGATAAACAAATTACAGCTGGTCCAAAACGCAGCTGCTAGAGTCCTTACTAGAACCAGGAAGTATGAACATATTAACTTGGTTCTGTCAAAACTGCACTGGCTCCCTATTAAACATCGTATAGATTTTAAAATCTTGCTAATTGCTTACAAAGCACTAAATGTCTTAACTCCCCAGTACCTGAGTGAGCTCTTAATGCATTATAGTCCTTCGCGTCTATTACGATCTCAGAATTCTGGCCAGTTGTTAATACCTAGAATATCAAAATCAACCGCAGGCGGTAGATCCTTTTCCTATTTGGCACCTAAACTCTGGAACAATCTTCCTAGCATTGTTCGGGAAGCAGACACACTCTGTCAGTTTAAATCTAGACTAAAAATGCATCTATTTAACCTGGCATACACATGACGCACTATAAACTTTTGTCTTCTTATCCATTAAAGGATTGTTAGGCTGCATAGATCAGGTCAGCCGGAACCGGGATCACTTCCTATAACACCAGATGTACTCGGTACATCAGGAGAAGAATGGCGTCTACGCTAATTTTTGTCTCTCTGCTTATCCCGAGGTTTACCAATTAACGTGATTGGCTGGATCCGGGCCGTGTCCGGGTCGGACGGGGAACCTGTGCCTGTGTGCGGCAGCAATGTGGCCCTGTGGTGTCGGCGGAGACTGTGTGAACTAGCTCATCCTTTGTTAAGACCTTACCGACTCATCAGCCAGTGGCGCATATCCCAACAAACCGACCCATACCGGCGTGATCAAAAAGATCTTAAACTAGAAGGAACTGGATTAAATATTTTGACTGTTGCGATTCCAAATCGGTTTAATGACCCGTAACTCTGCCTGAGTATCGGACAAGTGTTCACTGTTGGCCAGAGGAGAACTGGCCCCCCGACTAAGCCTGGTTTCTCCCGAGGTTTTTTTCTCCATTTGTTGGAGTTTTGGTTGCCTTTGGCTTGCTTAAGTTGGGGACACTTGCTTGATATTCAGCAGTGTTTTTGATATGCCTGCATTGGCGCCGTTGTATGCGAACTGAGCTGAGCCGGACGATTACGTCACTGTTTTCTCCAGTGCTGCTATACCTAAATTAACTAGACTAATAGCTATTGATATTTGCAACGGAATGAATCAATAATATATAGAATAAGCTGCACAGTGACACCATTTTCTTATTAATGTAAAGCTGCTTTGCCACAATTTTACACCACAGTTTACACAAAAATATTGGTTTTCAACATTGATAATAATTAGAAATGTTTCTTGTTCATCAAATCATCATATCAGAATGATTTCTGAAGGATCATGTGACACTGAAGACTGGAGTAATGATGCTGAAAATTCAGCTTTGAAATCACAGGAATAAATTACATTTTAAAATATAACACCATTAAAAATGTAACAATATTATTGTTTTTATGCCTCAATGAAGATACTTCTTTCAAAAATATAAAGTAATAAGTTGTAAAATACATTGTGCAGATTAAAAAAAAAAGGACAAATAATCTCATGATGATCAATCTTTAGAAATAAGCATGAAAGATTAATGTCATTTTGACCTTTTTTGAACATCACATGCACTTTTTCCAATGTCACTTCTTCAGTCAAAGTGATTCGTTTCTGCCAGGCCAGGATCATAAACCCATGTGTGAGCAACAACACGAATAAAAAAAAAAAATAGAGAACTATTTCTTTTTCCACAAATATGTTTTATTTTTAACATCATCTTAAATTTGTACAATGATTGGAGTCTCTTTCCAAATGCGTTTGTTCATTAACATTCCTGACTTCATACTGAGATTTCTGCCTTTGTTTTGCCATATTCCTCTGGTTACAGGGTCATCAGGATGAATCAACCTGTTTGCACACATCCACATGTTTGATTCCACATTTTCAGAAGCTGATGCTCTAATTTGCAATGTCTGGATCCATTTATTTGATATATTTGGCAACAAAGGCAGCTGCAATGTCCTTGTATGGAGTTTCAGAGTCTGAACGTGTTGGAGGGATCCGACAGATGCCCCGGAAGCGAGGGGATCTCAGGAGCAGGTTATGTGCTAGTCCAACACAACTGGAGCTGAGCCAGTACAGTGACATGGACTATGAATTAGGAAAACAGAAAGAACGAAAGAAATCATCTGGAATCCTTAAAACATTTTCATTTGATTTGAATTTTTGAATTCATTGCGCAAGCATTCTCATGACCAACATCTTGAGAAACTTCTCATCTATTGCTCTTACGTAAGCAAGGACTGGAGACACAACACAAATACAGCACATCTATAACAGATAGATAAGCACGAGACATCGATTTCTACATCTGCTGGAGATTTCACAGGAAAGTTGTACAACGTCTCTTTCCTTTGTAATCGGTATCAGGTGGGCTTCAAAAAAACACCCCTTCGTACGCCCATTTGGTCTCAAGATCAAAAGCATCAGAGCACAGAGCATATCTGTCTAGGTACAGAAGACATCATGTACCACTGATGTCTTCTCTTTTGGAAAAACATCACTTGAAAACGTGAGTGATATATTCATGTCATACATGTAGAAACATGGAAAGTAACTGTATACAGATACAACAGATAGCGATTGAATGTGCCGGTATACTTACTGACGGGACTGTGGCGGCTATAGGGATCATCACCACAGAAATTCCTCTGATGAAGTGTGTCACGTACTTCTGGAACTTTGAAGGCTCTAGTTGTCTCAAGGCGAATATCTGGAAAAGCAGATCAAGAGAAAAAGATAAGAAATATTCATGGACGAGCAATAGATGAAACCCATAAACCCTGCCAAGAACCAACCATGTTTCACCCCATTTTAAAATATTAATAAATAAAATTGAGAAAATGCATTCGAATGAGACAAATAATTTGATAACGCTTTACAATAAGGTTTCATTTTCAAATGTCGTTTTTGTTTCAAATTGGTTATTGGTTATATTAGTTAGAAGTAAAATTTTGAAAAATGAAAATTCTGTCATCACTTACATCATAAGACTTTCATTCATCTTCGGAACACAAATATTTTTAATGAAATCTGAGAGCTTTCTGTCTCCCTGCATTGACAGTCTACACAACTACCATTTTGACGCTTCAAAAAGTTCATAAAGAGATCATAAAAATAATCCATATAATTTGAGCAGTTTAGTCCAAATTTTCTGAAGAGACTCGATCACTTTATATGATGAACAGATTGAATTTAGGCTTTTATTCACATAAAAACATTGATCAGCAAACATAAACAGAAGATCGACCGAACCTGAATGACTAAACTGCTCTGGTTTAATTACTTTTTGAAGCATCAAAGTTTCAATTGCGCAGCTGTCTCAGATTTCATCAAAAAGATCTGCATTTGCATTCCGAAGATGGACAAAAATCTTACAGGTTTGGAGAGAATAAATGATGACAGAATACATTTTTTTTTTTTTGGTGAACTAACCATTTAAACTTGTATGCTGACAGAAACATTTGTAATGAATTTAAATAAATAAATAAATAAATAGAATTTTCATTAGTGGTATCAGACACATATATATGTTCTTTTTGACTACAAATAGTCCATATAGCCAAGTTTAGGAGAAATCAAACAGAAAGCTCGACTGATTGTTAATGACATTGATATGAGGTAATTCATTGATATTGGTATGAGTCCAAAATTGCCTCACCTCTGTGATGAGCAAGTTGATGAGGCCAAGAGAAACGGGTATGATCCAGGTAGAGTCTGGGAGAGTGAGGTCTTGGAACCACAGAGCGCCCCCTGTTGCCAAACCTGCTTCTGATGCTGATGAATGTGCAGAATTATGCATGTTAGTTCATTAAAAGCCTCTCTTCAGGTGATTATGCTGGATCTGACTCACCCAGGGGAATATGTCCCATTCCCAGGCTGAGATTACGCAGGGCCAGAGACAGACATACCCACATGGGCAGCTGGACCCAGATCAGTAAACTGGCCTTGAATGGGTGGCAGTTATCTCGAACATAGAGCTCAGACACGATTCGCCTCAGATTCTTCTTGAAATGAAACCTGTGGATGCAGTTGTTGTAATTAAGCAAACGCTTGATTGAATCCTTCAAAGTTTTAGTGTAGCTGAGACATGAAATATTATGCTGTTTTTACCAGGGAAGTGAATCTTGTTTTGCAGTAAAAATATATGAACACCTAAAAAAAAAAAAATGCTGAATATACGTTTAATTATATATCATGTTTAAGTTTTTAAATATTTAAAATTTGAATTTTAAAAAATGTATTATTTATTTACTTTTGCCATTGGCAGAATTTTTTTTCTTCAATTTATTTAAATCTCACAAAAACAAAATTCCAACAAAGATACATTAACAGTTTTTCTCGATTGCTTAAACAATAAAACCAGACTTTTGAACAAACATTTAGTTAGTGGAGGAGGAGAAGCCGAGAAGAGCCAAGGAGACAAGGAGTCTCAGATGAAATTCGTGACTATGACTATGAGGGAGGCTGGGCAATGAGTTCAGACAAAATTAAGTTGCTTCACCATCGCCTCAATCATACAAATCTTCAGGGAGGAACTTCAGTGTACTCTACTGTTACTTTTGAGTGCTGTACTCTGTTAAAACTCATACATGTACTGTAGCTGTTGCACTGTACTACTATAATGAAAAGAGATGCATTGAATTGCTTCACATACAGATTTCTGTCTGCTTCCATTTTGCAAAAAGCATGCGTTACAGTTACAGTGATCAGGACTTCTATCTCTGTAGGACACAGAGATGAGGGAAGGGAAGAAGCCTGACAATACGTTTCAGTCGATGGATCAGGCATGCAAGAGGATTCTGCCTGCATACACAAAAAATGTGGTTCTTCAGCGGCTCTTTGGGGTGGTTGACGTGCAAAGTGGTTCCCCTACGATTACGAACCGATGAACCACTACTATATTTAGCACCATTTTTGTTTAAAGTGTGGCTAGGGCCAATATAGCCTGTGATGTTGATGAAATTCTCTGGCTTGTCTCAGACCAAAGACGGGATGCTGGAGCAGAATTTTTTTTCATTTAATTTTTCATTCATTTAGCAGACGCTTTTATCCAAAGCGACTTACAAGGGGAGCAATTAGGGGGTCAGGTGTCTTGCTCAAGGGCACTTTAGTCATGGTATCGAAGGTGGAGAGAGTGCTGTGTATTTACAATCCCCACCTTCAATTCCTGCCGGCGTGGGAATCGAACCGGCAACCTTCTGATTACAAGCCCGACTACCTCACCACTAGGCCACGACTAGCCATTTTTTTGTTGTTGTTTGGTGTACAGTACATTAAGGAATAAATAATGTGCAATTGTTGTCATTTCATCATGTACAATGTTTCTTGAGGAGGAGAACCACATGCAACATAACATATTACTGGCTTTTGTTTTTGTAGTATTGTTTTGAATGTCTCACCAGTGTATAAGACTATGTTGTAGCGTGTGTGTTTTTGAGGGTGTCATGTCTGTTTTTCAGCACGATTGAATGATTTTGTGTGGAGAGCTTCGTTTTGACCTGAAAATAGGAAGTTTGGGAAATTGGGTGAAAAGTTGTGTATTTGTGTTTACTGTGAACTTGAGAATACGAGGCATAGTTTCAATACATGTGTTTAAGCAATCGAGAAAAACTGTAATAAGATGTATTCTCTGAAAACAAGCCTTAATATTTTCTGCAATTTGCTTCAAGTAAGTTAAAACTAAATAATTTTGCATTGAAATGAGACATTTAATATGGGCTTTTCATATGACAAAAAGATTTTAACCCAAGATCCCAAATCGCATACTTCCCTACTATACAGTAGGCGAAAAATAGTATGTGACAAAGGATGTATGTCCAAATTCACAGTACTCATAAAAGAGTAGGTAAAAAGTAGAAGTGAGAATACAATGGACACTTCACTATCCCATGAGGCCATAGGAGAGGATTTGTGAATGCCAGTGAAGCGACGCAACTGATCCTGATAGGTCACATGCCAATGACAACATGGAGAATGTAGTGCATCCCAAAATAAATTCATAATGTAAAAAACATACTAGCACTCATTCAAGAGACAAGAGAATATGTGATTTTGGACGCAGCCATAGCAGATGGCATGAAATAATGATCTCCTACCTGCATGTTTTCTCTGACCAGCCCTTCTCTTTGGCTTTCACAGAGATCTCAAAGCGTAACTGGCGGGCTAACACACCAATCTCCTTCTGCAGAGCTTCAACCTAGCTGGGGAAAAAAGGTACAGGGTTTAACTTTTTTCTAGCCTGAAGTATTTCCAACAAAGCCCCTGAAAGCACTAATTCACTGGACACTACCACTGGTATTAAAATCGAAATACAACCTGGATGGACCAATGTTTTGAATCAGTTTAAAAAAATGTAAAACATTTCAGAGATAGACACCTGAACACATATTTTCAATAACTTCAGATCAAACCTGAATTAAAAAAGACAAGTGATTCTGCCTCATCTCTCCTTATTTAGATATCGAGACATCAGTTTAGAGAGATGGTCTGACATTCTACAGCTAATGTTCTCACACTGTGGGACATCAGTAGGGAACGAAGGAGGGAGGCACATTTTTTCATTTTGTCTCGATCCTCCTTTTTGGCAAGGCAAACAAAGCCCAGCTGGGAAAGAGTGTGTGTGTGTGTGAGAGATTTTCAATAAGGCACATGATCTCCAATGTTTACTCTGCGATAGCCGCTGACCTCCAAGATGTGCCTCCCATACTGTACTAAGTGAAGATAAACAAAGAAATTCACATGAGAACGTGCTGTTTGCTCAAAGATTCACTTTAAACCTAGTCATGTTGCATCCTTATTGAAAGGAATATATTGTGGAAAACAGTTTTTTGTGCGTTTTAAAATCTGTGTTTGATGTACCATCCATTTACAAGGCAAAACTCTATCTCTAGCCCAAAATTTAAAATATTCAGAAATCACGACCAGATCTGTATCATGTAATAGACGTCCATTTCTTGACGCTTTAAGTGACAGTGACGTTCAACACACCTGATCAAGCTAATCAACTCTGGCTTATTTGAAAACTATGTGTGTGTGTGTGTGTGTGTGTGTGTGTTTGAGCACTAATTTATTAAAAATATGCCCTTTGGTCTTTAAGTATTTTTTTATACACTGAAACGCAACAAGTGCATATCTTATATTGTGCTCTGTTCCTCCGTGTGAGCCGTGCACTGTGTGTCTCTGCTCAAGCCAGAGAGAGTGTTAGGTAGGCGGCTTGAAAGTGTAAGGAAGGGCTTCGCTGTGAATCCGCTCCACTCAAACTCTCTCCGGCTTGAGGAGAGACACACACACACAGCCTGGAGGAATCTTGAAACTTTTAGTGATTTTTCTGAGATGAAGTACAAGGAGGACACACACCCGGAGCAGTGGGCAGCCATTTGCTCTGGAGCCTGGGGAGTGATTGGGGGTTAGGTGCCTTGCTCAAAGGCATCTCAGAAATGTCCTGCCAGTATTGAGAATCGAACCCACAACCTTTGGGTTACCAGTCTGACATAAGACATAGTGTCAGAAATGAGGTGGAAAATGTCCATAAATAGACTTAAAAAAGTGATTATAAAAAGGATATAATGAAGTTCTACATACTTCAAAAAAGAAAAGACATGATAAAATGAGCAGAAATAGGCAAAAAGTATTTGATGAAAACACACTCGTTGCAACATACACTCCTATTCAGAAGTTTGGGGTTGGTGAGATTTTTTTTTCAAAAGAAATTAATACTTTTATTCAGCAAGGACGCATTAAATTGATCAAATGTGGCAGCAAAAACATTTATAATGTCATAAAACATTACCATTTCAAATAAATGCTGTTCTTTAAAACATTTTATTCAAAGAATCCTATATTTTATCATCGCTTCCACAAAAAGCAGCACAACGGTTTTCAACATTGATAATAATAATAAATATAATAAATGTTCATCGAGCATCAAATCAGCATATTGGAATGATTTCTTAAGGAACACTGAACCGGTGCAATGATGCTGAAAAATTAATCAAAATTGCATCACAAAAATAATTTAAAAAAAATTGTAATAATATTCCAGTTTTTATTGTATTTTTGATCAAATAAATGCAGCCTTGGTGACCACAACAGGTTTCTTTCCAAAACTTTAGAAAATCTTACCGTCCCCAAACATTTGAATGGTCGACAAACAACAAATTGCGAACAAGATTTTATGCAACCAACGACCACAATAGCCTCTTGCTGCAATGACATGGCTGCACCTTTGCAATGATGACCGACTGATAGATTCCCAGGGGGAGAGTGATGGCGGTACGCAGTGTCAGCGTAGTGCACGCGATACTGGCCCACCACGGCAGTCCCGTCATCTGTTGAGTGGACACGAGGAGCTGCTCTGTGAGGTACACGGGCGTGGAGTCGGCAATGCTCTCATACCAACCCGAACGGTCTGCGGTTATAGTTCTTCTGGGTTGAAGCCCCAGGGCCAGTGTGATGGAGGGATGGCCAGCTAAGAAGGGTGACCTGCTGTAGAGAGTCTTGCTGTCCAGGCAGGAGGATCCCTGAGAGATGCTTTTGATGTCAGGCCTCAGTGTTACTAGGCTGCTTTGGCGACCTATCCGTAGCGTCCCAAATGTCACTGACCTGGTAAGCTTCGGCCACATCATTATGGATGAACCTCTGAAAAAAAACAAAAAAACAGTGAAGGATCAAGGAAGAATCTCAGAAACATCTGCACACAAAAGCTGAGCCCTTTTGTTTCTAGTTTTGGAGACATTACTCTAGCTAACATGAACTTAATTGCTTTTCTTAAAAACTTTTTTATAGTGGACACATTTCAAACTATGACATATATATCATGATCTGTTACATTTCATATACTTTAGCTTTTTCTTGATGTTGATACACAAACTACATGCCCTATATTAGATAATTCACCTTTGTGTTAAAAAATGTAAATGATATTTTAATTAAACAGGGTAGTCATATTATAATAAAACTCAACCAGTGGGTAAAAAAAAAAAAAAAAAAAATTAAAATGGTTATATAAATCATTAGTCATAACACTGGTCAGACCGGCGGCTGGTCAACTGGAAGAAACGTGACCAAAATTTACCTGCGTTTGCGGTTCCAAACTTTAGATAAGCAAGTTGTTTATCACATCATTTGCGAGTTGAATGTTTACTGAAAGATCATTTCTTTTTCAAAGTATGTTCATCCTTTTCATTCGGAATGTCAAAGTGATCAAGGCATGACACGTCGCTTAAATATGACGTCACGTGTTTCGCAAAACATTTGCGTCACTGAATCGCTCGCTTTTTTTTTATTTAAAACAAAGTTAGGAATGAATCACAAGTATTAGAAAATACAGAGTAGATTCAATGTATTCTGAAAGTGTATTTATTTATTTTCTATAATTCTGTACCCTGTTAAAATCCCCCAAAGCACCACAGCGCCATCTGTTGACAGTCACAGGTTAAACAGAAACAGCATTAGGCCAAGTTCATTCATTAGTTTACTTCGACAAGTGTTTTATTACTATAGTTTAGTTATTTACAAATGATTCCCATTTCATTCGGATCTCTGAAAATGCTCATATTTGGATATTAGGAGGGCTTGTCATATCGAGGTATGTTAGTTTTTGTATGTTGATGTTAATATCAGTGGTGTTATTGTTGGTGGCAGCAGTATCCTTAAAAACAAAACATCCGAGTGCTTTTATGAGCATTATATTCAGTATATGTTTCAGAAGATGACTTTCAAAGTACACTGAACAGCTAACATCAGTTCCAGACTGAGATGTTGTATTTGGACCTCAAATGTGGGCACAGATTAGCATTAAAATCGAACTTTTAATTGACATTATCAATAACAGTGTCTAGTATACTTATATTTATAAGTAAAAAAAACAGTTTTGAGACATTTTTGTGTGAAATTTAATTTACACTGCATAAAATATCATCCTCAAATGTATCGCCTAATATACAATGTATGTTACCACAGAAAATGGCAAATCTGAATTGCATTTGCCCTGGACATTGATACAGCCCAATTCTGTACTTGGCCAGCAGGTCAGAGGTTAAAGGTCAGTCTAGTTGAATGCGCCCCTAGCCCTGCGCTGCTGTGACGTCCTGCGTCGGTTAATAAGCTTAGTACTGGCACGCAGTTTCCGTATGCGCAGCAGGCGGAGTCTGAGCTGCAGGTCTTTGGGAATCTTGCCGCCCTTGGCCAGGATCTCTCTCAGCCGCTGTTTTGGTGTCTTGGTAAGGTGGAAGTCGCAGATTGTGGGGTAATGTTCGTACTCGACCCTGCAACTGCGAGCGGCTGGGAAATATCCCTCTGCGGTCACTGTGATGTCATAGTCCCCTGGGTTTAACAGTCGCCAGAAGTCCCCATCAAAAGCTGAAAAAAGATAGGAGAACCTTTTTATTTTTACAGATTGTACAGTTTTTTTTCTTTGATCATTTGAATGATTTTGAACAGTATTACCTGATCTTATATGATGGTCGATGTCATCCACTTTGATGATGGCATCAGCTATGCCGGCTTCAGTGTCTTTGTCCCTAACCACTCCTTTGATTCCTCTGTGCACCTGTTGACAAATATTGACAAATGAATTGTTTGCGCATTGTCCCGACGCATTCAGGTGTTTAGCTAAATGTTTAGGGATTTCTGGGCTTTTGTATGCGATGTGTTGTACCTGCTCCATATAGACAAGGAGAGATTCTTTATTGTTCTCCCATTCTTTAGGCAGCTCACTGACATGAGGGAACTTATCACAGGAGAGCTCCACGGTCACCTCAAAACAGTTGGTGTGCAGGTAACTGAAGTCATTCATACCTGTAGATGAAGGAACGGGTCACACGAAGCATTAAATGCATGTAATCACGGTTAATACTCGCACACTACTGGTAAAATGTTTTAATGTTTTAGAAAGTCTCTAATGCTCACCAGAAATACAGTAAAAACTAATATTGTGAAATATCATCACAATTTAAAGTAACTGTTTTCTATTTGAATGTATTTTAACATGTAATTAATTCCTGTGATGTCAAAGCTGAATTTTTTGCATCATTACTTCCTTCAGAAATCATGCTAATATGCTGATTTTCTGCTCAAGAAATATTTCTTATTGTAAATGCATTGATGCATTTATTTGAAACTGAAATCTTTTTTCACATTCGAAATGTCTTTACTGTCCCTTTTGATCAATTTTATGATTCTCTTTAAAAACACAGTAAGTGAACAGTAGATGCTACAATATAGCATTACATACCAACTGCATCCCACTTGATGAAATAACTTGGTTCAATCTGACCGTTCAGACTTAAATGCATTTTTAAAAATCCTATTTTAATCACATTTCAATCGAATAGTGTGGTGTGAATCAAGTTTTTTTTTCTCTTCAGATGACAGATTTGAGTAGAAATATGATGAATTCTTGCTGCCTGTCTGAACTTTAAAACCTTGATTTGTCGCAAAATATATGTTAATATATTTCCTATTTGCTGGAGGTATATGTGTGCACTAATGAGAGTGCTTCGTTAAATGTAACGCTACCAATTACTGGCATAATGCATCTGCACTGGTATTGAGGCAAGCTTTTAAAAAGCCACGTAAAGGATTAGTTCACTTTAAAATGAAAATTACCACAATCTTTATAATGGCAGTGAACAGGACCAACGAGTATGAAGCTCAAGAAAATGCATCCATCCATCATAAACGTACTCTACACTCATTAACCCCTGGAGCCGTGACTGAACGTATTGCACACAACTCCGCAAAAGGCCTTCTGAGGCAAAGCGATGCGTATGTTTAAGAAAAAATCCAGATTTTAGAAGTTATAAAGTAAAATATCTAGCTTCCGCCAGACCGTCTTCTGTATTCAACATACGATTACCGTAGAACGTAGTGTAAGCATAACTTATTAACCCCCCCCACCCCCCCACCGGAGCCGTGTAGAGTACATTTATGATGGATGGATGCATTTTCTTGTGCTTCAAACTCGTCGGTCCTGTTCACTGCCATTATTAAGCTTGGATGCCTCAGGATATGTGTTAATATATCTCTAATTGCGTTCATCAGAAAGAAGAAAGTCATATAAACCTAGGATGGCTTGAGGGGGAGTAAAGCTTGGTTTAATTTAAAATTTAAAGCGAACGAATCCTTTTAAAGTGTCAGTTTAAAAAGAGTAGCTTGTGTAATTTGAGTAATTTGTAATGGGATTTTGTTTAGTGCTAGGACTTACTCAGTGGTGGTCATGTTTTTTTTTTTTTAAACATTTTTTTTTATTTTTTTGTATCAACCAGTGCTTGAGCACCAACAATTATATATTATGCAAACTATTATCAGCAAACACTAAGTCTCTTGATGGTCTCAAAAGCCCCAAGAGCAGCATTACTCACTGCCTGGCACAGTGTGCCAATTCGCTCCATTAATAATGTTATTGTAACGAAGGAAGTCCTCATTGTGGCAGGGCCTTCGGTCTGGGTTCGACATCACATGGTTGGTGCTGGCGTAAACGGTGGCCAGCCAGCGGAAAAAGCTGTCATCGGGGGTGGGCGTGTGCTCTTTAGGGGCCCAGTCTCTGGTCATGTCAAACGGGTACGTGACCACCAGCTCTCCTCCATGCAGGTTGGCGCTGAGAACAAATGGTATAGTCTGCATCCAACTGATAACGGCTCTCGTTTCTGGAGCCACCTTCAATATAAAGACCAAAATAATGTGATTTATTTCAATTATTGTGGCAAAATTATTTTTATTACTTTTTTTAGTTTAAAGATGGGAGGGGCATTTGTTTCAATTCGTGAGATTCAATATCTTTACAGGCCTACTTTACCCAAGCATCTTCTGAAGTGTAGTGCTCTGGAATGGGAAAGTAGTGATTGATTAGTTTAGACTTGTCTGTTTCTAGTTCGATGGCGTCCCACATCACTGTGTTCAGGTCTGCAAAATTGTGGTTCATGTCAATGCCTTCATAACTATAGCGACCCAGTGCCCAGCCGGCCAGCTCTGAACCCTGTAAAACAAAACACAAGCATTATGAAGTTGTGTTTGTTTAAGATATGAATAATTAAAGATGTATTTTAAAGGTTATTTTGTGTGCAATGACTAATGTTATGATGGTGATATGATACATGTGCATGTACAGTACGGTTCAAACTTTGGGGTCAGTACGATTTTTTTTTTTATTATTATTATTATTTGGAAAGAAATGAATAGAAATTAACATTGTCGAAAGTAAAGATATTTATGATGTTACAAAAGATTTCTATTTCAAATAAGAGCTGTTCTTTTGTTTCTTTATATTCATCAAAGAATCCTGAAAAAATGTACCATGGTTTTCACCAAGGCTCATTTTTCACATTGATAATAATAAATGTTTCTTGAGCATCAAATCAGTATATTGAAATGATTTCTGAAAATTTTGGCTTTGCCGTCACATGAATAAATTACATTTTAAAATATATTAAAATGAATACGGCTATTTTAAATTGTAATAATATTTCACGATATACCCACTTTACTGTAGTTATCAAAACTATGCAGCATTGGAAGAGATTTACATAAACAACATAAAAAAAAATTAAAATACCAATTCCCAAACATCTGAAGAGTAGTGTATTGTTAAAGAAACATTTCTTTAACACCAGAATATCCATTGATTTTTCCCCACTCTACCTTTTTGTAAGCCATTTCATAGCCATCAGGGTTCATTGATGGCAGAAGATGGATGCGTGTCTCTTTGACTAGGTGAACTATCCGTTCATTTCCACGTTTGTACTCCTGGCATATGTACTCCATCAGGTTGAGCACTACTTCCCTCCCAAGCACTTCATTTCCATGCATACCGGCCACATAGCGGAACTCAGGTTCACCTGCAGGGGGAGCCAAACTCTTTTTAGATTGTTATTCTCCTGCACAAAAGTTAGATTAGGTGTGTGCAGTTATTAGGAGTGTTATGGTACATAGACATACAGATGTGGGGTTCTCTCTCTGTTTTGAAAAGCAAATCCATTCATTGCCCAGATTCTCTCCACCTCCTCTATACAGTGTGCTAACAGAGGTGTCTGAAATCTGGCACCCTCTCTCTAGCAGCTCAGTGAGGGAGAACTCTCTGCTTGTCTGTTAAGTGTTTTGTTTTCAAGTTCAATTCTAAAATTTGATATTTGTCAGGCCAACGTTTCTTTTAAAATTTAAGGGTTATTTATTAGTGCTCTCTCTCTCTCTCTCTCTCTCTCTATATATATATATATATATAACATTTCAATTATTTGGTGAAATCTGATTAAAGGTAAACTATTGTTTTTGCTTTATTGGTAGTGGACAATTTTCACACTTCTGGGGTTCTCAGAAGTGGAAGTCAACAAATCATTTTTGCATTCCAGTTTGCTCCCATAGCAAAAGAACAAATAAATGATAGTGTTTCTATGTCTTTACAAAAGAGGATTACATTGGTCGGAGGGCTAAAGATGTCAAATTTCCTATCACTCGCTCAGTCGTTGTATTAGAAACACTCACACAGCAGGCGTTAATGACAGGGTAATGTAACACAATGTATAGTATTATAAATGTGTGTGTGTGTGTATATATATATATATATATATATATATATATATATATATATATATATATATATATATATAAAACTTTGCTAGATTTACATTGTGGAAATGCGTCATCACAGTCGGTGAAAAGAGTTTGTAGCCTTGTACTTTAGTGACACTTATTAGAGTGGATAATTTAAAAGTTAAAAGTTCATTTCAGTTTGACTATATTGTAGAAACATTGATGAATGTATTTTGCGAACGACAGTGTTTGATAGCTGGCATATTGAGATAAATATTACTGTTTTACTATAATTTTGATCAAACATATGCAGCCTTGATGACATTGAAAACATTTAAAAAATCGTACCGACCCCGAAAATTTGAATTATAGTGTATTGGTGGAGATTAATATTGTAGAAATACTCTGTTTACAACCGTATTTGCCACCATTGATTTAATGTTTTTCACAAATGATGGTGTTTGATAGCTGGACTACAGAGAGAAAGCGAGTAGCATTCAGTAGTTTACCATTATGTGAAATGAAAACAACTATTTTTAAGCCACTGATATGACTGGCGTCTTGATCCCATGTAAGTTTACCATTTTAAACTATGCATTTCTTTTTGATGCAAAACTGGAAGTGGGAGAAAATTTTCTTTTTAATGTGATGGAGCATGACCTGTAGTATTGAGAATGTTGTTAAAGTAGTAGCTTGCTAAAACAAAAAGAAAAGCCATGCTTACATGATGATAAAGAAGGATTGAGGGATTCATGGCCTTTTTCAGCACTATTCATGATACAGTAAAAGCAGGCACATTTATTGAATTTTTAAGCAAAAACAGGAAATAGCTTCTGTGCAGCTGAGCTGCATCTGTGCATATCTGACCAAGCTTGGCTGGTTTATTTCTATAAATATTGATTCGGCTTGCAGCTTGCTGCCTCTTTGTCAGTCAAGAGGAGAACAAGTTGCGTCTGTTTTGACAGTGAAACTAAGCATGATTAGGTTCAGGTCCTCTGCAAGGTTAAATTCCCCCTCCTCTTTCTCTGCACTATTTGGCTAACAGTTGACCCATTCAGTCTCAGCAATCTGGCTCTCGTTAGCCTCACTGAGAAAACATCATCCATCCCGCCAATGAGGAAGAATTTCCAGAGGAGTAACTAGCTGAACTTTGACCCCTACATCCAGACCACAGCATTGATATGCCATTTATTTAAATGCAGGCAGGAAACGCACGAGTCTGGAAACCCCCGAAACAACAAGCGACTGATTCCTATCGAGTGTGGAACCAAAAAAAGATGATATACCGATCAGCCAGGCTAGGAAAAAATGAGAATGCCTCCTCTCCTGTGCAGAGCACAGCAGTCATATTCTACAAGTAAAAATCATTGGAAAAAAAAAATGCATTTACCAATAAATTCTAAAACTTTCAAAATATTATTTGATGGTCTGTTGATTTGCTACCTAATTTAATTCCAGCCTAATCACCTTTTATTTATACATCACTTTATAAAATACAGATTGTTTCAAAGCAGTTTTACAGGGATAAACAGGAAAATAATGATTTGATGATGCAAACAGTTCATTTCAGCTGTAAAGCAGCTCTTAAAAGAAAATAGTGTCATTGTTCTGGTGAGATCAGTTCAGTGTTGATTCTGTTCAATAACTGTGTAAAGATCATCAAATATGAAATAAGTTGAATTCATCAATAAAGCAGCTCTGGAGAAAACAGAACACTGAATGATGCAACCGAGTTAGTCTGTCTCAAATGATGTGTGTGAGTGTGTGCGTGTTTGTGTTTATGTAAAGGGTGATGTACATCCAGCTGGTTGCTATCTCAGAATAAACCCCATCAGGGGGATCAGGACAGGTCTTGCATCGGCCTGAAGGGGTTTATTCTGAGATAACCAGCTGGATGCAAATTATCCCACTTATTACATGGCAACTTGCCACATAACTAAATAATTAGACACGACATTTTGATCTGAGTTGAAATATTTTATTAGCTCTTTAAACGCAAAGCTTCCGCGGAGAGAGCGGTTGCTAGTGTGCATTAAATGGCATTTCGCCACATGAATAATTATGGGGATAAGAGATACTGTGTTGATCTGAGAAGAAACATTTTTAAAATCGTACCTGTTTATCTTATAATCCAACAGTGAACTAAACAATAGTCACAAAATGGCAGCAGCTTCTTTTTTATGAAACGAGAGAGTGACTCCATGATGCTGGATGGCATTAAATAACTGTATACAAAATATTAATTTAACTGGATTTTAATATTTTATTAGCTCACCAAACACAAAACTTAGAAGAAAAAATGTTCCTAGCAAATGTATAGTGCTGCTGACTTCAGTCACCTGGATAAGCTTGTGCTGTCTGTTTTCAGCGGTTGTTATCGGGGAATTAATGTACCCCTGTATGGCGGTTGCGTCTAGAAGGGATACAGCTACGGCCGGAAGTGGGGCAAAACCTTAGGATAAATAACAGTAAATTAAATGCGCTACTTATCAAATTGTGTTTTATTAACATCTACACCTACCCCAACCCTAAACTCACCCTTACAATACTGCAGATACAGTTATTAAATTAAATAAATAAATATTAAATGACGCAATATTGATGGGCGCATGTCCAGTGGCCGTAGCTGTATCCCTTCTAGTCTTTGCCCTGTATGGCGCGACTGACCAATCAGAATGAAGTATTCCACAGAGCTGTGTAATAAACCGTATATATACCTTACCGGTCAAAAGTTTTAGAACGCCTTCATTTTTCCGGTTTTTATTGAAATTTACGCAGTTTAATGTCTCAATGTACTTTGAAATTAAAGCATAGAACAAATAAACAATTGGAGATAAAAAAGAAATCATGGAATCGTTTTGTTTAACAAAATTTAATCTAAATTTTTGACTCAAAGTAGCCACCTTTTGCAGATATAACAGCCGAACACACTCGTGGCATTCTTTCTACAATGGAAATCAAATATTGTTCGGAAAGTTCTTCCCAACACTGTTGCAGAAGTTCCCACAAATGTGTTGCACTTGTAGGTTGCTTTGCTTTCACCCTTCTGTCCAGTTCATCCCAAACCAGCTCGATGGGGTTTAAGTCTGGAGACTGTGCTGGCCATTCCATGATTTGAAGCCTACCGTCTTGTTCTTTTCTTCTAAGGTAGTTCTGACATAACCTGGAGGTATGTTTTGGGTCATTATCTTGCTGTAGGATGAACCCCTGACCAACTAGGCGTATACCAGAGGGTATTGCATGGCACTGCAAAATGCTGTGGTAGCAGTTTTGGTTCAGGGTGCCACTCACTCTGTGCAAGTCGCCTACTCTGGATCCAGCAAAAGAGCCCCAGACCATCACGCTTCCTCCTCCATGTTTGACAGTTGGTGTCACACACCGAGGAATCATCCTTTCGCCTACTCGACGGCGTACAAAAACCCTGCGTTTTTTAAAATTTCGATTCATCAGTCCATAACACCTTCTTCCAGTCTTCAGTAGTCCACTGGCGGTGCTTCATGGCTCAGGCAAGCCTCTTTTTCTTATTTTGCCATCTTAGCAATGTCTTTCTTACTGCCACTCGACCTGTCAAACCTGCAGCTCTAAGTCTTCTCTTCACAGTTGAAACTGAGACTTGCTTACTTCGACCAGTGTTAAGCTGTGCTTGAAGCTGTTGTCCTGTGAGCCGCCTATCACGCAAGCTGTTGACTCTCAGAAACTTGTCTTCTGATTCTGTTGTGGCTTTGAGTCTGCCAGACCCAAAATGCCTTTTTGATGGTATAGGAAACTGTACTCACTGACACCTTGGCTTTCTTAGCAATTTCTTTAAAGGAAAGACCTACACTTTTAAGGGTTATAATGGTCTGTCTGTCTTCCTTTGTTAATTGCCTTTTTCTCGCCATTATGAGAGCAATATACTACTTCCTGCGGTACAACACTGTCCAAATAATTCTTAAGAGGGTGTAGTGTAACAGTCTGATCCAACACTGCTTTTATACAGACAGAGTGTTTGTAAGTAATCAACAAAAGTTGGGACACCTGTAGGAATTGTTAGCATCAGCTTTCAAGGCTTAATTTACTTCCATTGCTGCAGAACAGCTGTAAGTTGTTAACCCATTACTTGTTCCCTGAAAAAGGCCTTTTTGTATAACTCTGAAATGTACATTATTTTTCAGCTTTTGGTAACCTAAACATTTTTTTTTTAACCTCTGTCAGTTTACCACTTACCTTTGTACCATTTCAGGTTATTCACTGGACTTGAACTGCTTAAATTTCAATAAAAACTGGAAAAATTGGGGTGTTCTAAAACTTTTGACCGGTAGTGTGTGTGTGTGTGTGTATATATATATATATATATATATATATATATATATAATAATATCAAATGATAATCCTACAAAGATTTATAACATTAAAATCCTATAGATTGAAGAGGGCTGATGTCATTTACTCTTAAATTTACTCGCAAAACAAGTTTACTGAGTTGTTTTATCATTATAGTTCAAATACACTGAAAGCGAGCTGAAGGCAATTGTTTTATATTTCAATAAATGCAAAATATACTGTTTTAATACCAATCAGTTGTTTGACATTGTACCATCGTTTTTGATCTGGTTATATTTCATTCAGTGATCCATTGTAGTTCGTTCCATCAGATGTTAAGGGCACAGTTTTAAACCTTGTACTTTTTAATATTGTGTTTCATGTTAGCTGGTCGATTTGGTTTGAGGCAAAGAACTCGAGAATCAAGGCTGCTGAAAAAGTGTTTGGTCACTGTGGTTCTCATTTTGTCTTTTTACATTTATATATCAAAACAGATTCAAAGAGATTAATGGTTCATTTAGGTGGAGAGCAGACAATGAAAATGAATGCGAAAGGACAATCAATGCGTTCCAAAAAAAGCGCTTATGACAAAGATGACATTTAGGTGTGTTATTTGACCTCAGATATGCATTTGGCTTGTAGCGCACAAATGCACTTTCATACTGTTCTCATTTCAAAAACACAGCCAACATAAAGCGAATCTATTTCCAAAGAGGCCATAACTTGTGGTTTCTTGTAGGCTGGCATTTCTCCACTGTTCCCGAGGAGATTTTAGATTAATCGAGTCAAATTTCCTCTTAAACAGAATCGCCAAATGCTTTGATCCACTTGTGAAATGCTCTATGATTTAAAACACTAGGTGAGGTTATTTCTTCCCACTTTCATTCTGTAGACGCTTTCTGAGGTCTGCCGCCATGGCCTTCTGCGATTGCATCCCTGGCTCCAGCCTGCATTATGAGTGCTGGCAGGAGGCGTGTAAACCAGCGCCAGAGCTGGCAACCTCACTCACCGAGGAACCAATCTCTAGCCCACAGGCCAGTGCAAACACTTGAGTTGCCCAGTGTAAATAGACAGACAGGGCAAATCAGACTGAATGAGCGCGAGTGAAAGAGAGGGAGAGGGTTTTGGGGCTGTGTTCCAATTGCTCTCGTTACAGCAGAGAAACTGATAACTACGCCCAAAGAGTACCACAGAAAAGTCTACAGATTCCTGAAAATCTGAACTCCAGTTATTCACAAAATTCCACAGACCCTAAGTTGTTACATGTTAATTTACTTCAACATATTTTACCATGTTTGAATCCGTTGAGACATTCCGGAATCTGAAAATTCAAAAGTCTGCGTATTCCACTGGGGTATTTGACAATTTGACAAAAGATTTATAACATTAAAATCCTATAGCTTAAAGAGGGTCGGTGTCATTTGCCCTTAAATGTACTCGTATAACATGTTTGAGTTTTTAATCCGTAGTTCAAAAACATGGAAAGCTTTATCCCAATTAGCCAGGTTAATTCATGATTAAACACCGTATAATAGGTTAACTTGTGTTGGGACTCACCCAGCTCGTGTTTGCCTGGATTGTCTGAGATTTCCATCACATACAGTTTAAGGCCCATGTAGCTTTTGCCAATGCTGTAAATGCGGGTGATATCAGGACACATCTCGTTCACAGACTTCATGAGCTGAAAGAAAAATGATGATACTCTTTTTCACAGCTTATTCTTAGATAATGTATTCCATTAAAAGTGATAGTAAAGATATTTACAAGGTTATAAAACAGGTGGTTATATTTCAAACAAATGCTGTCATTGCCATTCATAAAAATCCTGAAAAAAATGCATCATATTTTCCACAAAAATCCAATGTTTTCAACATTTATTATAAGAAATGTTTCTATAGCACTAGTATAATGATTTCTGAAGGATCATGTGACACTGAAGACTGGAGTAATGATGCTGAAAATTCAGCTTTGACATCACACGAATAAACTACATTTTAAAATATATTAAAATGATTTTAAATTGTATTAAAATTTCACAATATTACTGGTTTTACTGTATTTTTGATTAAAAAAATAAACATTAAGCGCATGCAGCCTTGTTGAGCACAAGAGACTTCTTTCAATAACATAACATGAACCTTTACAATAAGGTTCATTAGTTAAACATTAGTTAATGTGTTATGAAGCAACCACGGAATACATTTGGTACTGCCTTCACTAATCTTCCCTAACATTAGTTAATGAAAATACAGTTGTTCCTTGTTTGTTCATGTTAGTTCACAGTGCATTAACTAATGTTAAAAAGACTTTAATAATGTATTAGTAAATGTTGAAATTAACATGAACAAAGATTAATAAATGCTGTAGAAGTGCAGTTCATTATTAGTTCATGTTAACTAATGAACCGTATTGTAAAGTTGAACTTCTGAACAGGAGTGTTCAACAAAGATCCAGGACTGGAGAATATACTAAAACATTCCTTGCTTTTAACTTTGTGTGTACATAAATGTGGTTTTTGTTACCTGCCCTCAGGCTTGTGTCAATGTAGACATTGTTGCATAACGGTGGTCAGACTTGACCGCAAGGCAGCACTCACATACTGACGTGAAAATCTGGGAAAATGTTTGTTTTCAAGCCAGGGCTGGTTTTTAGATCATGCAGCCTGACTAAAAGACTATCTCTGTCAATCTGCGGTGGATTGTACTAGCATGTAGGGCTCCTCACTTCAGAGAGCAATTGTTTTTTTGGGTTTTTTTTTTTTTTTTATGAATCCTTTCACCAGCAAAATAATACTTAATATTAAATATATTGTATTAAGCCTAATATATATTTTTAACGGTCACCATTTCATGCTGACTAAAGGCTTGATCTTCCTCACCTTCCTCATCTCTTTGTAGTTGTGATGCCTGAAGTCCAGTTTGTCCTTGGTGCCTTCCTCGGCTTGCCACGGGTAGATATTGTTTGGATCTTAAAACACGATGTACAGTTCATGAATATAAAGGCCCGTTCACAACAAGAATCTTAACTATAAAGATAACATAACGATAAGTATATTAGCATTGTGTTATCTAGAGATATTCTATATATATATATATATATATATATATATTCTAAATGCGAGCGGCAGGTTAGTCGTCTGCTGCTTTAAATGCTCAAGCTCTTTAAAGCTTTATGGATTCTCATTGGCTGTCAATGTTTTTATCATTCATCAGCTGGAAAAAAAATAATTCTGAAAGTGAAATAAATCCTATCATTATAGTTATTGTCCTTGGTGTGAACAGGCCTTTATTGTGGCCATTTTTGATTTGCAGTAGTATATTTTTATCATGTACTTGTGTGACCTGGCCTTAACAAGGATGCTAGAGGCCACAGTCTCCAGCGTCGTAGCTCGTGTGCCCCCTGAGGCCAGGGGAGTAAGGTTTATGGTGTGTAAAAGAAAGCAAGTTTGTGTTTGGCATACCTGGCAGCTCACAGCCCATAATTTCAGCTCTCAGGCAGATGGTCCCATTCTTAAACCAGGTCTGAGGGTTAATGCGTATGTATTGTGCCACTGCCGGTTCGGGCAAAATGGCCAAGACTGGTGTTTCACTGTCCTTGTTCCCCTCAAACACCTGTTAGCATACAAGATCACTTCTGGTGAGTGATCCTGTTGATACGATCCAAGTGACATTTGCCAGTGGCAGCTGGCACAGTCTATGCCCAAGGAGGGCACACGAGAGGCTGGCACAGTGGAGTCCGCAGTGGGCAGGCTATTCTTTTCAAAAGAGCCGCTTAACCCTGCCAACTACTGCCAGCGCCTGCCTCCAACCTCTGTTTGTACAAAAAACCCTGTGCCAGCTGGAAACTGAATAGATATAATGATGTCACAAAGATACCGAGGCTAATATACACTAGCAGAGATGAATGACATAACCTACTGTCAGGAAAAAGGGGGTTTATTTGAGACTATTTCTGTTAGATGAACGGAAAATTGTAACATAGCCTCATAATTATGCTTAATGAAAAATACAATTGTTTTTCTTTTTTTTTCCCCTCCAGTTTTCCCTGAAAATACTCTAAATCTTATAACTCAATTTCAAGTCCAAACAGAAGATTTAACGAACCCCTGTGGTAAAAAATCAAGTTTTTAATGTTGTTTATATGTCTATGTGGTGTTTTTAATATACTTTCAGACAAACCATGTGCAAATTTGTGAGTCAATTGCTGCACCATTGCTGAGTATTTTCTCCTTAAAACTGCAGTGAAAAAAAGAGTCTCAAACCCAAGGTTTGAAATCGCTGCAACCAGTCACGTTGCATTGTTCGAAGTTATATTCATTGATCTGCATATATTAAATGATTCATAGTCATTTTGGTGATCAAAGATGAGTTTTAATGGATACAATTATTGACTACAGGGGGACTATAAAACTAAGCTGCACAAATGGCAACTTATTTTGGGTAATAAACTGTCAAACGTTTGGAATAATTATGATTTTTAAAAGAATTTATTCGATTTTTCTTTTGAGAAATCATGTGACACTGAAGACTGGAGTAATGATGCTGAAAATTCATCATTGACACCACAGTAATAAATTACATTTTAAAATATATTAAAAATTTTAAATAGAAAAATATCTTTTAAATTCTATTAATATATCACAAAGATACAATAGAATACAATAATATTTGTATTTTTCATCAAATAAAGTCTTGGTTAGCAAAAGAGACTTCTTTCAAAAACATGAAATGTTTATTCCAATTATTCCAAACTTCTGACCAGTAGTTTAGAAAGTTTAAATAAAGTAAATGAGACTTTTTTCTTTCTTTCTTTTTTGGTTTTAAAAAATACAATTGATAAAGAGAACAACATACCGCCTCTTCTGTCCCGTTCATGCATGACTTCCATTTATTGGTGTCATTGCTAACCTGAACCTTGAAGGTTTCTACATAGTCCAAGCTGCAGAATAAGAGTGACATATTGTTATTATTGCAATTTACTATTTGTTTTGATTATGGCATTACGGTAGAGAAATGTGTATATATATTGTGATATGAAGTACCTCCAAATAGAGCTGCGACCCTGTAGTATCACTGCTGTGAACCGCGTGAGCTTCTTGGCATCTACCTGTAACCATTGGTTCTGGTCTTCATACTGGGCACACCAAGCTCCGTCATAGGCATCCCCATCCTCCACACCAGACTGCAAAACAACAACAACAATGAAACAGTGGTTATGTTAATGTACTGTAATATTGAGAAACATTATTACAATTTAAAATAACGTTCATATTTTAAAATATATCCCTGTGATTTTTAGTATCATTACTCCAGTCTTCAGTGTCACATGATCCTTCAGAAATCATTTTAATATGCTGATTTGCTGCTCAAGAAACATTTCTTCTCATTATTATTATCGTTGATGGATTGTTTGATGAATAGAATGCTCAAAAGAACAGCATTTATTTGAAATAGATGTCTTTTGTAACATTATAAATGTCTTTCCTGTCAATTTTGATCAATTTAATGTGTCCTTGCTGTATAAAGTTATTAATTTAACATAACTGACCCCAAACTCTTTGACTGTAGTGTGTGTTTATATATTGGTGTATTCTGCAGTGCGGCCCACCTGTATATTGAGTCGGCCCCTGTGTGGCCCCAGACCCATGCGCTTGTAAGAGGAGGCATGAATCTGCGAGTCTTTCACTTTCAGAGACTCCAGACCCAAAGGAGGACACTCTGAAAAGGCAAAGAGATTTGATTTAAAGAGGAGCAAGGAAATAGAGAGAGAGATTTGGAGAGCAGAAGCATCACATCATGTGCTCCTTAGTGGATTTTGAATGCAATTTCTAAAAAACACTTTAGCAAAATCCATCCATAAGATTTTACAGTTGTTGCAGACTGGAAACTGTTGTTTGAGGAGTTCAGCTCGTCCGGTTTCTAAATACTCTCTCTCTCTCTCTCTTTCTTTTGTAGTTGTCCTGTGTGTTTTTGAAGCCTTTAGGATCCTTGCTGTATACTTCTACTCCAATGTGAGAAAATCCCAGCAAAATAGGTTGAGAATGAGATGGATGTGGCCTGTAATTTAACTTTATAAGAGGAGTGGATCTATGTTTGAGTCAGGCATTTGTTATAACGACGAGTCACACATTCAACGTGATGCGGAAGTAGCCTAAACAAACAAAAAATGAATTATATTGTGGACAATAAACTCATTATGATTTTTTTCACTAATACATATTAGGCACAATTAATGACACCCTTAGATATTCTTATGAATAAAGTATCTCTGAATTATTCCCATTAATATTGACCTTTTCTCTCTATTTTATTTCTTTTTTTATGCACACCAGGGTGACTATGGACATTAAATTATTCAGCCATGATAGGAGTATACATATGAGGAACACAAAGGCCAAATTCCCTTAATCGTCCATCACAATGAGTAAAACCAAAGAATATAATTCTGATGTGCAGCAAAAGGTTGTTGAGCTTCACAAAATAGAAAATGGCTGTGAGAAAATAGCTAAATCATTGACAATTCCTATTAGAGCAATAATTAAGAAGTTCCAATCAACAGGAAACATTACAAATCTTCCTGGAAGAGGACGTGTGTCCTAATGCACGGTGAGGAGGAGAGTTTGATTTTTACCAAGACTCTCCAAAGATCACAGCTGGAGAATTGCAGAGATTAGTTGAGTCTTGGGGTCAGAAAGCCTAAAAAAACATCAAATACCCCCTACATCAGCATTACCACAAGTTATTTGGGAGGGTTTCAAGAAAAAAATCTTTTTCGCTCATCCAAAAACAAACTTCAGCATATTCAGTTGTCAATTTCAAAAGGGACCTGCTTCTATTGTCAGATAGTCAGATAGAAAGTTTTTTTGGCAGCAAACTCACCAGATGGGTTTGGTGCACACAGGGACACAAAAAGTACCCCTATTTTTTTGCTGGAGATCCTGGACATCTTGTTCAGATACATGGCTTCATGGATTCTACCAAAATACTAACAGATAAAGAATCAAAACCTGACCGCCTCTTATAATGGGCCATGGTTGCAGTTTTGATCTTTCAACAGGATGATGATCCAAGAACAAACAATTTCATCACAAAATTGTGTCACTGAGCACAAAATGAAGCTTCTGCCATGGCCGTCACAGTTCCCTGACCCGAACCCTATAGAAAATGAGCATGGAGCTGGGAATCTGAAGGATCTGGAGAGATTCTGTATAGAGGAATGTTCTCTGATCTCTTGTCAGGTGTTCTCCAAAGCCATCAGTCATTACAGAAGAAGACTCTGAGCGGTTAGGAAAAGGATGTTGCAAAAAGTATTGACTAAAAGGGTACCATTAATTAATTGTATCCAACATGTATTACAGAGATTCACCCCCCATTTTAAATTGTACTTCAGTGAAAGGTTAGAATTTTGTGATTTATTTTTAAATAAAAGATCTAAAGGATTAACAATGCAGATTTATTTTCACATCATTTAGCAGACATTTTTCATCATTTGGCAGACGCTTTTATCCAAAGCGACTTACAAGGGGAGCAATTAGGGGTCAGGTGTCTTGCTCAAGGGCACTTTAGTCATGGTATCGAAGGTGGAGAGAGTGCTGTTTATTCACAATCCCCACCTTCAATTCCTGCTGGTGTGGGAATCGAACCGGCAACCTTCAGATTACAAGCCCGACTCCCTCGCCACTAGGCCACGACTACCCTATTTTTGTGAATATTTGTGAAGATACCAACTATTTTGTCCACGTCTGTCTATGATTATCATCTATATTACAGATCAGTGTTTCCACTATGTTTCAAATTGAAACACCCCTTCCAATGCCACAACTCACCAACTAGAATTCTGACTTTAGTTCATGTGCTTGGAACTCGTAATTCTGATATTTCTGACTCCAGGGGCACATCATTGACAGGCCTTCTAGAACAACTTTTTGAAATTGAACAAAGAACTGGTCATAATATGAACATGGGTTGCCTTCGCTGCTTTGGGCAGTCTTATTAAAAAAGTAAAATAGTAAAATACCCCTGAAGATTTTACCAATTTGCCGTTAAGTATTAATTTTTTATGTATACTTGCAATAATCATCCTCTCCAAACAGGTTTGTGTTACTCTAATAAACTGGAAAACAACTTTTCTATTCTTATTTTATACAGAAGCTTTATGATGCTATAATAAACAATTTGACTAGTTTGTGTTAACTTTGTCTTTGTAACTTTTTTTTTTAAAACTTTGTAAACAAAATCATTTTTGAAAAGCAATACTGACTGACTAACTGCATGTGTGTACCACATCCTACCAGGAAGTTTAGTTTATAATATTTATTATCAATATACAGTGCCTCTATAATATACAGTAATATACAGCATACAGATGCCTTAACATTCAAATCAAATCAGTTACAGCATGCATGGGATAGTCTTTTAAATTCCTTTGTGCTCTTCTGCTCATATTGTATATGAATAATTTCCATATGCTGCTGCTGGTGGGGGTTTTATGCTCTTTTTATGTAAGTTTAAGAAGTTTAAAGATTCTCTTCACTAACTTATCTTTATACGTAGATCTCCCAGTTAACCTTGAGAACTGTTTAACTAGTAAAAATCTTGGATAGCATTTCCAGAAGTGTCTTGTTTGTTACTGGTTAGCAATATTGCAGCTGATTGTGCCTGTTGCACTTAAACCTTTACATCCGGACATCGTGTAAAACTGATCGGGCTCTCAGTGAGAGAAAGGACATCTGGTTCTTGGGTGAGTCAGTCTGATGGTTTGTGGAGTCAGCATTCCTTACCAATTCATCTGAAAGGGGGGAGATTTCTGGCACTGCTGATGTTTAGATGGCCAATTACTTTGACCTGGACTATTGTTCTGTTGCTCTTTAAATTGTTTTATGCTCCAAGTAGACAGAAAGCAGGGCTGTGGAGTGAAATGCCTCTGGGCTCGTCTTTAAGTGGTGATTGGAGAGGTCTGGATGTAATTGGGCTTGTTACACAAACACCCCCCCCCCTTCAAAGCAGCTAAAACACCCCAATTCTGCTGTGTTTGTTTCTGTAGAACATAAAAGATCAACTGAGAAGTTGAAAGGATGAGCAGTTGCTTGTAGAGTTTCATGAAGGCGAATGATTTGTTCTTGAATTGGTTGTCTGTCTTCAACTGTAGCTTTATATGTCTAGCAGATGTTTTGCACAGATCCTCATTTTAGTCAACTTGATACAACATGTGGTTCCTGACCAAAACTGAGCATAGAATTCCTGAATATAATACATGGAAAATGATGCTATTCAGCTTTGTGGTTGGTTTGCTTAGTGGAGAAAACTAGTTCACTGACTGAGTGACCCAATTGGCTTTTGAAACAGGAAAAGGACCATTAGTGCTGTGTTTGAATATGGCCAGAATTATGTAACAATGCTCGCATACATATTTATGAACTGATAATCTGGGAGTTTAGTTTTTTTTTAGTTTGCATAGATAGACAGACAGACAGACTCTCCTTTGCGCGCGTTTTTATCAACGTTATCAACTTGCATTTCAATAATTATAATTGTATTATATTAATAGTGCGATTATAAATGACATTTACCTACCAAATACCGGTGGTTCTTCACTTTCTTTTGTGTTCCAAATCCTCCGTTCCACGTTTTTATCAATGTTTTCATTCAGGTCCTCTGTGTGGAAGCGCTCTGGGGTGGCTGTTACTGTTGGCTTCGCTGTTGTTGCTTTCGGGGCTTTCGTGCTCACCTCAGTCCATTTCACTGTGGCCTTCAGAGCTTTCGTGGTTCCCTTAGTAGACTTCAATGGCTTCACTGTCGTGGGTTTCAGAGCTCTGGTGGTCGCCTGGGTGGGTTTAAATGTCGTGGCTTTCAAAGTTTTGGTGCCACCCTCAGTGGGTTTCAGACTTCTGCTGGTCGCCTCAGGGAATTTGACCTTGGAGAATCTGCTTACCTTAGTAGGTGACATCTTTCCATAAGTGCCGGTGGTTGTGTGTTCAATACGGGCTCTCGCGCCTCCAGTTGCAGATATCTGAGTGTCATTTAAATTATATGGTGCAGCTTTGGATGATTTTGTAAGAGAAGGTGAATTGGTTACTCCTCCAACTAAAACAACAACAAAAGTGAACAAATACAAAAGTATAAGGGTTGGTGCCATGGTTTACTGTTTAGTTCCTTGCTGTACAATCTCCCAGAGCAATGTTGCTTTATCCGAACTCATGAACCCCGTAATGTTGCAAAATCACGCGCCACTCGCGTTGCAAAGCAGATTTGAGACCATATTACTTTGAATAGAGGGAGAGAGAGTTTGAGGGGGAAATGTGTGCCATACACTTTCCTTTGCTAATTTTCTTTAATGACGCCCTTTTCTCTCTAGGGACGTTTTTTCGTTAAAAAATAAATAAATCACATTTTGAGCAACAAGACAAATGTTATATGTTGTTTTAATTCTATTACTATTTTTCCACTCAAAAAAAAAAAAAAATGTTGAAGGCTTGTACTCCAAATTAATTGTAGCAGCGCGCCATCTAGTGGTAATCACAGACCAGATTTTCTTTTTTAATTTAATGACTTAAAGTAATGACTATTAATATTCATTTGATTCTAGTAAACATTTTTAATCAGCTAATTTCAGTTAACAACATAGTATTTTGCCCATATTTTGCATGCTACCCTGTTAGTGTAATGTTATCCCAATTACAAAAATGTAAAATCCATTAGCAAAAAGAAGTCATCATTTCAGCGCAGCGCAGAAGTAAATAATCTTCCATTCTCCAATTTTTACATTGTTGACTGCTGTTCTGTTCTTTTGATTTATTCATCAATTTATTTTATTTATTTATTTATTTATTATTCAACAATTGCCTATTAATTTTGATATATAGGCTACTTATTATTATTATTATTATTATAATAAAAATGACGAATACATCTTTAAAACCTGTGCTATTTTTTGCATTCTGCTGCCAACCCCCATATTAAATGAATACAATATAATGTTTTAAGATGTTCATCTTCTTTCACTGACCGTTTGTAAAGAAGAGAATCACAATAAATCACTTTCAAGAAACTTCCATATTCCATATAATTCATTGTCAGAATTTAATTGTGAGGAATGACAACAATTTCGTCGTGTGTGTGAGTGTGTGTGCTTGTATTCCTTACATTGTGGGGACCAAACGTCTCCACAACGTATGTAAAACCAGTCAATTTTGACATTGTGGGGACCCTTTGTTGGTCCCCATGAGGAAACAAACTTATAAATCATACAGAATTATGTTTTTTTGAAAATGTAAAATAGCAGAACGTGTTCTGTGATGGGTAGGTTTAGGGGTAGGGGTAGTGTAGGGGACAGAATGTACAGTTTGTACAGTATAAAAACCATTACGCCTATGGAAAGTCCCCACAAAACACAAAAACACAACTGTGCGTGTGTGTGTGTGTTTGTCATGAACATAACAACGATAAGCAAAATAACTTGTATCCAATTCTAACAAACATGGCACGCAACACTTACACATACATTTTTTAAAGAATGTGATTTCCTAAAATATTCCATTAGATGGCGCCAAAACACTGTGTATTTTTTAATGCGACGTAGAGTTTGAACGCGT
This sequence comes from Opsariichthys bidens, assembly GCA_037194245.1. Classification (NCBI taxonomy): domain Eukaryota; kingdom Metazoa; phylum Chordata; class Actinopteri; order Cypriniformes; family Xenocyprididae; genus Opsariichthys; species Opsariichthys bidens. The sequence goes on from CM074297.1 coordinate 3,064,231, forward strand.
AAAACACGACTGATATTGAGGAGTTTTTTATTATTAAATGTTTTTTTTTTTTTTTAAACAAAACTAAATAAATTGCTCAAACTTGATCAATTAAAAGTCCAATAAGATATTGTTTATGCTTTGAAATAAGATGTTATTTTCAGTGGGTTTCATGTCCAATCCGAGCTCTCGCTGCGCTTTACAGTAGTAGTGAGGTTAGAGACCACATCACCATCAATTATTAATGCATTACACGCATCAATAAACTTCATACAACCATTTCAGACATGTGAAAACAGACAAACAATTCTGAGCATTTAAAACATTTTATCATTTTATGCCCTATCAATTATTGAATGAGTGTTGTTTTCTTCTTTTCTTTAAGTAATGCTTGGTCTAGTTTCTCTTTTTCATATAAATATTTCAGAGTGTCTTTTAACATTATAAATTTAATTTAGTGGCATTATGCATTGAAGGTTAATAAAGGTAAACTCAGAGGATGGAATATTATTTGATCATTTATATGAGGCTTTTTTAAAGAGTTTTTCATTTTGAATGCATTTATTACTGTCTGCATGAGAACAAAGCTACAACTAAAATAAGATCTACGCATTTGAGGGTGGAGTTTCCAGAAAATTCTAATTTACCCTTTTCTCTCTCCCTCTCTCTCTCTATCTAACACATGCACACACCGGATGTGAGAAAAAAAGAAAAAAAAAGAAAGAACATGGAGTTTGCATGGAAATTCCTTTCCTCAACCTGTCATTTTCCCCCAGTACCACCTACAGTGAGGAGTGAAATGTCATCGCTTAATAGGAAACTTAACACTGCGAAATATTCATAACCTGCTCCGCTCCTTAAATATATATGTGCTATAGTGTCTGTTGTGCTGTTATGTTGTCTGGATAGGTGTTAACATGACTTCATTGTACACTGTCTGAGGTCATCTTTACTAGTGTAAAAACTGGAGTACTGTGTGAACTATTTTTGTCAAACTGTAAGTGATAAATTTATCAGGTGGCAAATATGAAATTGGATTGGTAAAAGGAACTGCAATGAAACTGGAAGAAAACATGCTGTATTGCTCCCAGCGGTCTGCTTGGCAATAGATGTTGTGGATATCGCTATATCGCTCTATAAATTGAGTTACTAATTAGACTTTGATTGTACAGATCAATTAAATATAGCCTCCTGGTTTTTATATCAGGTTGTAAACAAGTTTAGGGGTCTAATCAGTTCATATTTATATTAAAATATATATACATGTATGTATGTGTGTGTGTGTGTGTATATATATATATATATATATATATATATATATATATATTAAAAAGGGATTTTTTTTTTCTTTATTTAAAATATCTAATCTATTCAATAGAAGATCATAGTAATGAGTAGATCATTCATCATATATACATACTATATACCATTTGTAAAATTATGTCTGGATCCCTGCACTCTTCAGCTGGTCTGTTTTGTAAGTTCTGAGTTCCATTAGGAGCAGGTCTAAGTGTGTGTGTGTCCATTCTGTACAGTGACCCAGCAGCGGTTGTATGAGAGCTAGCAGCATGCCGCTCCTTTAATGACCTATGAGAGCTGTGGACCCAGGCCATACACGGGGAACCTGAGAACCTGCTGAGCAACTTCTGTTGATCTAAGCCAGGTGAGGGGCCCCCACTCCAGCCTGCAAGACACACACAGAGAGAGAGAGAGAGAGAGCTGGGGACAAGACTGAGTGTGAGTATGGGGAGTTTTATGGCACGTTTGTTGTTTGAATTATTGATAAGTTGGCATGTTACTCTCTGATCAGTTCTTGTACATTTTATGATTGACTCTAAGTGAGTTTGTTTGCCAAAGATGTCAGATTCAGTTCTGCGTCTTAACGTCTGCAATCGAATTTATGTGTGAATGGAAAAGTCAGTGTTTTGTCTAATATAACTACTCACAGCCACAAAGTTTCTGTTTCCCACAAAGAAGTGGAGTGAGATTTTGAGGAAACACACTGATTCTGTGCTCTCATTCGAATGAACCACAATATCGCTCATACAGCAGGTGAGCTGTATCAGTTCACAGGAGTTCGTCATAGACTTCCACAGCCTGAGAAATTTAACCTCCCGACGAAAACCACGCTGTCCTGACCTAAAAGCAGAGATTTGAACAACAGCAAATAAAACACAGGACATACTCGGTGAGTAAAGTGCCTTCAGATGTTTCTTTCATGTTCTTGTACAGCTTCATTATTTTTTTTTTTCCCGGGATCTGCTCGATGTGTCCTCTCATTACCACGGTGTACTACCTGAACGCTACAGGAATACAGAATTATAAATATTCATTCTTCCCCTCACCTGAAAATCTAACAGCATGCTATACTTCACTGCTCAATTATTGATTTCCAACAGGCTTATAAAAATATCGAAACTCTGCATTGTTCCGAAGAATCTGGGGAACAACTGGTAAGTAATGTGATGTAGTTGAATTAAAATATATTTATACATTATGCAATACTTCTCATTATTTAAAATATTTATTTTAAGGATTATTTGAGACAAATTCTGACAAAATAATGCAGGATTGTACATGTGCAGATTTATGCTAATTTGCCATTTGTTTTTATTATTTAACTCCCATGTAAAGCCTTTGAAGTAAAATCTTGCTATATTTTGCATTGCATAATGGAGATTAATAGGCGCAATACATCTGGTGTGTTTTAGTGAAACAGAAACTGTGATCAGCAGGTGGCAAAGGCTTCCCAAGACGTCACGTTATGCCATCAGCATGCTGCAGTTTTGACTTTGAGACTTAAGAAGTTGTAATCTTATATCTAGCAGAGCTTTTCTGCTAAATGTCAAGTTGACCAGCCATGTATATGTGAAAATCCACAAGAAAAAGTTTAACCTACCATAAAACTTTCCTCCCTCGACTTCCACTGATTCATCCGAAAAGAATACATGGATGAAATCCCTTCCCAAGACATTCCCCCTTCCATGAACAATAAATGTGGAGATGTCATGTAATATTGATGGGCTCAGCTGATGATCTCCTGACGACCCCAGTTTGGTCCCTCTCATGTTGTATAAAATATTCATGATTCTTGTCCCCTTTCTGCTCCCGCCCACTCAGCATCCCATAATGCATGTGTGATGTTCTGCTGGGCCCGCTCGCACAAAAACACACACCTGGCTGCAAGAGCAAAGAATGATGGGATACATAAGCATGATCTCCTGTGGTGAAGACCAGCTTTGAGTTTTCGGAGTTTTCCCTTTTATTTCAAATCCAAGTCTGGAAATTCTCCCGCACTTCAAGTAATCTCACAGCTATCATTAGTGACATTCAACCTGTCCTCTTCCACTCCTCCCTCTCTCTCTACCTGTTCACCTGCATCTGTTCTTTTGTCATATTTATCAATGCGTCCTTCTTCTGTTCTTCTCCTCCCTCCCTTGCGTTCCTCCTTCCGTCGTTCTCATTAACACCCCGGCCCTGATAGATGTAGAGAGGTGGCCTACTGCTCCTGGAGAGACTCTCCTGGGTTGCCCGTGCAGCCCTGGCACCCTGCGTTCCTCTCCTTAGACCCGGGCCTGTGCCATCTGCCTCCGTCTCTGCCACCGCTGGGCAATGGGAGTCAGTGTGCGTGAGGCAGCTCTCTTCTGCTGCAAGAAACCGGCACATGCTGTGGCTGCTGAAGCTTTTCAGCCCATAGGTAAACTAAAAGTTTACTTTTTTGTGACGGAAGTTTATTAAACAATATTAAGTTTAAATGGAAGAGAGAATTTTGAATTCATTCATCATGAATGCGGCATCATAGTGTCTTTGTGCAATTTACTATACGCTTTAGTGTTTTGCATTTGCAAATATATGTAAATACACACTTTCTTGCAAAAGTTCGGGGCCAGTAAAGTTTTTTTTTTTTTTTTTAAGAAATTAAATTTTATTCAGCATAGATGCATTAAATTGATCAAAATTGGGCTTTTGTATTGTTTTTAAAAGATTCCATTTCAAATAAATGCTGTTCTTTTGAACTTTGTTCAAAAAAGTATCACAATTTCCACAAAAGTATTGAGCAGTACAAATGTTTTTTAACAATGATAATAATAGGATTTTTTCTTGAACACCAAATCAGCATATTAGAATGATTTCCGAAGGATCGTGTGCCACTGAAGACATATCACATAAATAAATTACATTCTAAAATATATATTTGGATAGAAAAAAGAGTTATTTTAAATTGTAATTGTTCTGCTGTATTTTTGGGCAAATAAATGCAGCCTTGGTGAGCATAAGAAACTTATTTCAATATAAATCTTACTGCCCCCCAAATTTTTCAATGTAAAGCTGAAATTCCTCAGATTTCCCAAACTGAACCTACCATTGGTTGAGCCAGTGTTGCTGTGCCGTGCTGGTCGGGATGCTCAAACAAACATGTTTTGACATCGCCATTGAGACGTTTCAGGTAAAACACATGTCAAGTGGCTTACTTATAGTCATCTTTGCATATGAAACTAGGATATGAGAAAGTATTTTAGCATTTAGCAGTTCTAAATGATTAAAAAACTGCTGTTGTGATACAAGAATATTTGTTTTTGTTCACAAATTATTCAAAAAAAAAATATACGTCTTACTTTGAGTATTTGTCTGGCATGGAAAATGTAATTAACAAAGCATGTTTGTGCCAACTTGAGCAGGCAATATGCTGTTTACCTAAACCACTATCCGAACAGAGAAAACAAATATTTCTAGTTGAGAGAGGCGCTGAAAGTCCCAAGGGGGCAGACTGGAGCTGTGTTCTCTCCAGCATGGTACCTCTGCAGCTACCTCTGCTTGAGAGCGTTGGCACATGCAGTCACCCAAGAAGGCAGGACACTTTTTTTGTGTGTGTGGACGAGAGGAGACTGTGCGTTACCAGCCAGTTACTGTCATGCAGCCAAAAGACAAAACCAGGATAGGCAAATCGGACACATGCACGCAAACACACGCTGTATGCGCACTTGTGTCCACCCCGTTCCCAGCTTTCCCTATACTTGCTGGCTGAGTCTAATTCAGTGTCATGTTCCGGGGAAGCCCAGATTGTGAACTAGCTCCTTCCCTGTGTGTTATTTATTGGGTGGGCAGTGAGTTGCTGTCTCCTTATTTACACCAGATTGCTTCTCCAGATGTTTTTTTGGGAAGAAATCCCCCACCCCTCCCAATGCCTCCCTCCCACCACCCCCCACCTCTCTTTGTCCAGATGGAAATGATTTTTTTTTTTTTGTAAGGATCTCTAATCCTTTTCTTTCCAGGGCTATTTTCCACTGCATTGTGATAGGAAACTTACGACAAGCCGAGGAGAAAAGCGCAAGGTTAAGGCGTAGTCTTGTCAACGGGAAACAGTCCTTTCCTCTGGTTGTTAAATAAAACCTGTGTTCATCTTTTTTCTTTTTTGCTTGGTGTGTGACCCAGCGAAAGCTGTTCGGCCTGGTGTAGATGTATAATGAGCTTTTGTGCTCAATGGTTCTCCCTCACTTTCACATTAGTTCCTCTCAGCTAGTGTTGTGGAGAGCGCACAGTACGGGGAAATGGACTGTGAGAACGCTAACCAGATGGCTTAGATCCCAAAAGCCCATGGGAATGAGGCATAGTTCCGGACTAAGCTAAATCAGTATACCTAGACTTCAACAGCAGATAGTAAGGAAACTGTTTGAGAAAAATAATAAGGGATCATAGAGATGTTAGAGAATGTATTCAAATTGAGTACAAGTACACAGAAAAGTGCAGGACCTGCACTTTTTGAGTAATGACCAAAATCAAATCCCTTATGTCAGGCAACAGACACAAATATGACGATCTTCTTGTGAATACTGTATATGAAGAAGCTTTATTACTGTTTCTCTGAACTTTTCCACAGAACCCCTAGCACCCTCTTGTGGCCCCCCTTGAAAACCCCTGTTTTATTCTTTGGTCTGTTCTTTTGACAGGTAAGGGTTGCGCTGGAAAATGACTGACTCAGATTTGGAAAGTGAATGAAAACATCTAAACGGAAAGAAAATTGGGGTGAAATCAGTCAAATTGTAGGCCAGTGTAAGAGGTGAAATGAACCTGGCTCGTTTTCTGGGTACCCACTTTGAGTTTTCTTGTCTCCATGTGCCACCTTGATAAATACAGTAACATCCTGCACATCTAAAATGAAAATGGTGGGTTTTGTTTGACTGAAACATCAATCAAACTCTTAAAATCTTAGTCTTTTTAAACCTGTGAGATATTCTTTTTCTCTTTCTTCAAGGACAATTGGTGCTAAAACATAACCAATTTTATACCACAGATAAAAGACCATTTACTTCCCCTGAAATCAAATAGGACATTTCTCTGGTGAGCAGTAAGAACCATTGTTCTAAAACGATAAGGCACAGATTTGTCTGTAGATCTCCGGCGAGGTCCGTGGGGGTGGAGGTAGAGGGATGGAGGGGGGGAACGGCAGATTGATGAAGAGCTGAAGTGGGTCCCTGGGTGACACACGCTCCACTCCACAATATTAAAAACTCCCACACGTTTTTGGGGAGGCAAAATTGCCCTTGCTGGAACGCTGGTGTATTTTTTTCCCCAGTAATGAGCAGCATTTGTTTTATCTTGATAGATGGGACGTTGAGGAGAATTCATATCATCGCAAAACTCTGAAACTGCCTTCCATTTATGCCTGGATGCCCCATTGATCGCTGTTGAAGGACATCTTGACAATTACGCAAGGGACGCCTTCAAGAGAACCGTTCGAAGCCAACTGCGACACAATGAGGATTTCTTGCGTGGTATTTTGGGGTGACTGCAAAGAACATTTTGGAACAGGAGTTTAGTTTTGCAACCTGTTACTTTTGCCACAGTTTCCTTGCTGGGTTATTGTACTTAACTAAAATCAATGTGTAAAACAATTTTGTTACTTAAAGAATTAGTTCACTTTCAAATGAAAATTACCAGCTTTACTCCCCCTCGAGCCATCCCAGGTGTATGTGACTTTCTTCTTTCTGATGAGCACAATCGGAGATATTTTAATAAATATCCTGACGCGTCCGAGCTTTATAATGGCAGTGAGCGAGGATCAACGAGTATGAGCTGAAGAAAGTGCCTCCATCCACATCCATCCATCATAAACGTATACGGCGCACGGTTCTGGGGGTTAGCAAAGGCCTTCTGGAGAGAAGCGTTGCATTTGTGTTAAAAGTATCCATATTTAACAAGTTATAAAGTAAAATAGCTAGCTTCCTTACAAAAATACGGAACTTTTTTTTTCCACACAAATGCATCTCTCCACTTCAGAAGGCCTTTATTATCCCCGCAGAGCCGTGTGGAGTACACGTTTATGATGGATGGCTGTGGATGGAAGCACTCTCTTCAACTCATACTGGTATAGCTCGGATGTGTCAGGATATGTGTTAATATATCTCAGATTGTGTTCATCAGAAAGAAGGAAGTCATATAGACCTAGGATGGCTTGAGGGGGAGTAAAGCTTGGGGTAATTTTCATTTGAAAGTGAATTCTTTCAAACAATAATAAAAAAATGTTACTTCAGCTAGTCGCCAAGGTCATATTTCATTTACATATAGTTTAACTATAATAAAATAACTCACGTTGAGAATAAAATGAATAAAAACAATATTATTAGAACTTTAATGTAAATTAAAATGAAAAATAGTAAAATAAGAATGATTAAAAATGTCAAATAGCATCTCAATGAGGATAAAATAACAGTTTAACATCTCACTCAGCCACAATATTTGGGCTTCAAAATTAATATTCAAAAGTTGTAGCATTGTTGTAGTTTTATAAAAAAAAAAAAAAAAAAAATATGTCTTTTAGTGTTTGTTACTCACACTTTGGTCACCAATTTTCCACACACAATCTGCTTCACTCTTTCGTCCTAAAGACTAAACGAGACCATTATCAGACAAACTGGTCTTGGCCCAATGCGTCAAAGTGACCCTATTACAATGACAGCGAGACTAGATCACTGCACGACCCTCTCGTGGCCTGCACTCGCACCCGCCTTCTTCTCCACAGGATGTAAATGGCCGTTTAAATGAATTAATGTAAGGTTTCTTTCATACATGCTCCGGTAATATTGAAGCCATTACGGTCCTCTCCGGAGTTGGCATGGTCAGCGCTTAGTGCTTAATGTGTTCCACGTTGAGCTTATTAATCTAAACAGTGTAGCCCAGCTGCTCTGGATCGACCGTTCCCGAGCAGCGGCAGCCTCGCATCTGAACTGCAGCCATATGTGGCCGGGCCTGTGGAAAAGCTAACTGGCCTGTGTCGTTTTCTGCACTTAATTCTGACCACTCCTGGTGAGTAGGTTTTCACAGAGGCCTTTATTGAGACCACTTCCAACTGTAAAGCCACACTCGGATCCGCCGTGCCTCCATGCGTTCTTGCCAACAAAAATAAACCACAGAGCCACTGATTTACATAGCTGTGACTCCCACTACCAACCACCTAAAACTACTTTGAGCTGTAGAGCTGCGCCGAAACATTTAAAATCTTACCATAAATGCGATTGAGTCTTACAGGGAGGAGGTTAATTAGAGGTGACTTGTTTATGGAGTGTATGATAATGTGTTGATTTCAACACAGCCTTGATATGTGGCAAACATCAGTGCTGCTTTTCTCTGACAAGATGAATGTGTGAGTTGAGAAGATGATCGCATTTACAAGAATGAATTCACTGCTGCTGTGGATTATCTGTATGGCTTATTCTGATCAGCTACAAACATTGATACATTTGAACATTGGTTAAATCGAGCAGGAACAAGTTTGTGTTTGTTAATTGGATTGTAAAGTAGTTTTCTTCACAACCTAAAACCTTCCTCTACCTCTTTTTAATTAACAGGTGAGAGATGACTGGAAATTATACGCGAAGTGGGAAAATGCCCACAACTGGATTTGATCAGCACACATGTAAAGGTAAGTAATTTTTTTTTTTTTTTTTTTTTACGTTGCAACTCAACGTTTCCAAAGCGCTTTACTAAAGACAAATATGTACATGAAGAGTCACATATACAAATTGCAACTTAACATGAAATAATCTGACGTTATCTCACAATTACACCTTTCTCAGAATTGCTACTTCATAAGTTATAATGTCAATTGAAAATAAAACCTAAAAATAAACTAGGAATTTTGGCTTTATAGCTCACGATATTCAAAGGTACGCTATGTAACTTTTGGCTTTCTTGCGGTTAAAAAACAAAACTGCATGCATTTTGCAGAATAGTGCTTTTCAATGAACTCTCTTAGAGATCTACGTATGGCAATTTATCTGTTCAAAAAAATAACTTACTCACCTGTTGAGTAATAAAAATGGCATCTCCGCATCACTTTTAGTTTAAATCCCTCTATTCTTGCTGTCTCTGCAAAGCCAAGCCAGTGTTGATTTTGGTTTTATTACAAGCTCTGTCACATTCTCTTTTTTCCAGTAGATTCTCCTCTGTTCTGTGTTGGAGGTTGGAGATTTCTTGCTGCATGTCCGCCTTTATCGCTCTTGCTCTAAAAAACAACTTTGTTGCCCAAAGTGCTTTACATTCGTTTTAGAAGAAGAGTATTTTAGAGTAAATAATAAAAACCACATAATGATAAACAATTAACATGCCAATACACACAAATAGCCAATAACATTTATCGTGCGCACACAGACACCACATATGAAGAGTGGAAGACTGTTATACAATTTAGGAGCAACTACTGTGAAAGCTCGATCTCCCTTTGACTTCTTATTAGAAGAACGAAGGACTGCCAACATTTGATCCATCGATCTCAGCATCCTAGCCAACGTGTAAAATCCTAAAAGGTTAGTGGTATGAAATGCAGACACGATGTGAAGAGCTTTAAAAACCAATAATATCTTTATTTATTCTTGATCCTACACTGAACCGGCAGCCAATGGATAGAGGATAACACTGGAGTAACGTGATCCCTTTTAATGAAAATTTGGTAATTTAGAAATGGGAAGAAAATTATTCAGCTCTGTAAAAAAATTTTATTCTTATTTTTTAAATTAAGGGAGAAACCACTGCTTGTTTAAGACCAGGTGGCCTTTCAGTAGAGTAAAATAGCTGTAAAATGCAAAACTAAAGAAACACAAATTAAATTGCATAAGGAAAGTGAACAAGAATGCTTTGAGATACTAAGTGCTAATTGAACGAGCTGCTAATTAAATGAAAAGATGACTGCTTCACCTTTTTTTGATGTTTTAGGTACAACCTGCAGTTTGCAGTCAGATGATCTAAGTGGAGTTTATTTCATAATCATGTTGGGTATTGTAATGGCAACATGAAATTATTTTTATTGATGGTGTTTGCCTATTGTCATAAAAAAGTGCATTTTAATGCAACTAGAAATCATAATTTAAGAGCCTTTTTGAACACAAACTGTTGCTACATTCCACATATTCACTTCAGTTTAGCCTGTCAGTGTGAGAAAAAAGAGCTGAGACGCATTAACAGAGTCTCTTTCTCTGTCACTGTAAGGTTACTAACAGGTCGATGTACTTGTGCAGAAAGGTAATGAAACGGGGTTCACCCCGGCGCTCTCACCTGGGAGGGTCCTCTTCGCTTGCTGTCTGCACAGATGAGAGCTTTAGGCTAAATCTCTGCTCCGGAGGGTGACACCCTTCAGCTCTTTGCCACCTTAATGGCAGGACTCAAGCCAGATAATGATGCTGACAGTCCAACTGTCAGTCTGCCTGCTTCTGCAGCAGCCCCTGAAGAGCTCAACGAGGGGCACTGGCCATGAATCCGTGAGACTGCTGCATTTTCAAAAGTCATTAATCTAAACAAAGACACCCCGGAGTCTTCCACGACTCCCTCTGCTCAGTCTCGTCCTCTGCTCAGGATGGAGGAGACGAAGAGTGAGTGCAAAAGAGGTAGCTCAAAGTTCTGCAGTGCTGTGACGGGCTGACATGGAGTCAGTGGGCCTCGCAGGTAAAAGGAAGTGGCCTTTTCAGCACCTTGGAGAGCTCTTGAAAGCGCCGCGACGAGGGCAGCTTTGATGAAGGCGATGAGGGATGCTTATGTTGGGCACATCAGAGTTGTGCAGCATTCAGAATTCAGTTGAGAATGCCTTTCCTGTTGAGTTCCTCAATTACCATGGCGAAGTGTAATTCAAATTTAAGAGATAAGTAGAATTTTCTTAATTTTTTTTAATTAAATATGTTTTATATCAGGTAAATTGAATTGTTAATAAAATAAATACATACAATTGTAATGTTTAATACATTTTAAAGCCTTTATATACACCGATGAGCCAAAACATTATGACCACCTGTCTATTATGCTGTTGGTCCTCCATGTGCCGTCAAAACAGCCCTGATACATGAACTCTACAAGGTGTCCTGTGTTATCGGGCACCAAGACATTAGCAGCAGTCCTGTAGGTTGCAAGGTGCATCCAGCACATCCCTCAGATGCTCAATTGCATTGGGATCTTGGGAATTTGGAGGTCAGGGCAACACATTGAACTCTTCATCATGTTTCTAAAACCATTCCTGATCAATGTGTGCAGTGTGTCAGGGTGTAATATCCTGCTGAAAGAGGCCACTTCCACCAGGGAACACGATTGGCATGAAGGGGTGCATGGTCTGCGACAATGTTTATGTAGGTGGCATGTGTCAATAGGTTTTCCCAGCAGAACATTGATCAAAGCATCACACTCCCTTCATCAGCTTGTCATTGTCCCACAGGTGATCGGCGCACACGACTCAATGGACCATGCAATCTTCTTCCACTGCTCCAAGGTCCAGTTGGAGGCACTTTCAACGGTGGATAGGGGTCATCAGGGGCTACAAAAAGTACTGACACGTTGTTTACAAGAACTTATTGTTTGCTTAATATGTGGCCTTGTTAGGAGTTGATCAACAATATTCACTTCACCTTTAACTGGTCATAATGTTTTGGCCTATCAGTGTATAATGCATTGTAGTGTTTTGAATGCATTAATAATGCATCATATGGTCTCATGAATAATTGTAAACACAGTTACAATACATTATAATTTGTAACATACATTATGAATACCTTCATTATGGAGCATACATAAAAGTTTTGCTTTAACATATATACATTTTTTTAATTTCATAGATCCTGGTGGAAAAACACTTAATTTCCCAGAACGCTGATGCTAATATTTTTTCTTATATAGTTACTGGAATGTTGTTGCAAAATTTATAGTGTAAGCCTAATTGAATTACTTAAATGCATAAAATTTCCCTTAATGTTCTATCAACTAAAATTGAATTCAGCATCCTATGGGGTGTGACTAATCGATTCAAATTCACACTCATCAAACGCATGTTTAAATTCTGAATTTTGCACAATCCTTTTATACATACTGTTGTTTTTCATGTTGGTGGAGACCCAATAGAAATAACCAAGTCTCTCTAGCCAACACTGTTTGGGTGGCATTAAAATAAAGAATCTGGACTGTTGTTCATGATGTTTTATGTCCTTTTGATTCATGTAATTTAGGTTTGGAGGTGTTATAAGTCAGCGTTCCCACTCTCATCTTATTAGTGAGTCCTCCTGTCAGTGTGTCATATCTTTTTCTATATCTCTGTTTCAACAAGCCCTCAGACTGACACACATACTGCTTACCACATCCAACCAGCTCCTCCAAAGACCTCTAAATCTGCAAACATATTGAAGATGAGAGGATGAGTTAGGTGTAGCCCTTAGAATAAAGCCAAATGTGCTTAACAACAAAGACACCTGGGCCAGAAGGATCATGGTTACAAAACAGCAACTCCACAGTTGCCAAATGCTAATGCAGATGTTTGGACGCTTGTTTGCTCAGTTTAGCTGGCCAAAAACAAGCCATGATTTAATTTCTGCTCGGTTGCTCATCAAGAGAGAGAGAGAGAGAGAGAGAGAGAGAGAGAGAGCACCATTACTGCAGTGGATGCATCAGTAAAACTTGATTTTTGCATCCAGGACATTCACATTTAGAGCAAAGTATAGAATATGGGGACTGCAGGTTTTTAACATAGCATGGTGCAGTGTAACCATATGATTTTTTTCCATATTTATTAAATTATTTGGTGGCATTTATCACGATATCATTGCGTTTGTGTAAATTACATAATTATAATTAGTTTTTCCAGACAAAAGTAAACATGGGATTGTTTTATGGAAAGGGCAAGAAGAAATGATTTATTTTTTATGCTACAGAACAATATTAAAGAACACAAGTTTTTATATACACTAGTGAGGCAAAACATTATGACCAGTCACAGGTGAATAGCGATTATCCCTTTGTAGGAAAATGAAGCCGCCAATATCCCAATATGGTGCTGACATCTCGATTTGGGACCCGATTCTGCGCAGTAGTGAGCATCAAGTGGAGGCACGCGCTATCAAAGCCCTCCCCACACTCCCGCAGAATTGTTTAGCACAGTTTACTGCAGAACAACTCATGTCGATGTGAAATAAACAGTTATGGAAGTATAGAAATTAAAGTTAAAGCTCCAATCTCCTCTTGAAAATCCCCCCAAAAAGTCCATTGGTGCCTCATTGACTAGTTTGCTCGGAGAAGCTGTCAATCATGACGTCACACCCCCGTTTTAATAGCATCAAAACTTATTTTAAGAAAGCAAACACATGAACTTACATCTGCACGATCAGAGGCTACATAAAATGAGAGTGTAATTTAATTGCATGGATAGGTCAGGGTTTATGACCTGTACTGGGACCAACCACCTGGGGGCGATTGAGATGGTTTGGCTTCACTTTTCAGGACTTGTGTGGCACGCTTGGTCAGAGCCAACAGAAGGTCTACTGTGGCACAAGTGACACAAAATTGAATGATGTTATGTGAGGAATTCGTCACAACACACAGTGCATCGCTCTCTTCTGTGAGAAGAGAGACCGATCAGAGTGCCTATGATGACCCCCGTTCACTGTCTAAAGCACCTACAATGGACACACGAGCATCGGAACTGGACCTTTTGAGAAGTGGAAGGAGGTCACCTGAGTACCATTTTTCTTGGAAATCACGTGGGTGGCCATCGTGCACCATTTGACGACACTCCACCAGCCGGTCGTCAAAAGTGTGTAGTGTGATTTCTGGGAAATGTTCTGCTGAGCAACTCTGGGAACTCAGGATTCAAGTTGTTGATCTAATATTAATCCCACCATACTTGGATGCGATCATATTTGAAGAGAACATATTATCAATGTCAGTTTTATTCACACCGTCCACACCTTAGCAGCAGGATCAGGAAGCTATAGTGGGGTGTGAAATATGTGCCTAATTTAAAAGTGATTTCTCCCTTATTTCTCTTCAGACTGCTGTGTTCTTTTACTACTTCGATACTTTAATGTAGAAAAAGAATGGGAGAAACGCTATGCATATCCAGCTAGGTTCCGATGCATCATGGGTAGGTCCATAAACAGTCGCTGTATTTGTTGAAACATAATTTCCACGTAAAACAAGGATGCAATATATAACATGTGGGCTTCCCACAGTGCTTCGAGATCCCTGGGGCCACGTAAAGAATCACCACTCGCAAGATTCATCGTGGTGGAATCATAAATAACTCTAAAACGCCCGGCTTGGATTTGTATGTTTGCCTGTGCTCAAGTCTGACATCATCTGGAAGGCATTCCAAGCAAACCTGTCCTGAGCCTTTGTCTGAATCCTGCCGGATGAAGCCGTTTTTGGCACTTGCCTTTTGCGTTGCGCGCTGGCTTCTCTCTTAAGAGAACAAGATGGATCAGAACATCAACTTTCTTTCAGTAGTTGTGGAGGATGAGAAAAAGATGAGCCCTTGTAGTGTTTTCCATCTCTTTCTCCTTACCTGCAGTCGGCTCGATCATTAGCCGGCAAAGGCAGCTTTCAACAGTCTACTCACTCTAGATTAATCTCTGCTGCTTCAGTTGTCAGTGACATGTCGAATCCCTGTGTAAGGAAGAGGAATTTGCCCTCTGCAATGCATTTGCAGAAATTAAAATAGGTACAGGAAGTGAACAGTATTATGGTCTCTTGAGACTAGACTGTAACTGAGATATAAGGGTTGTGTGTTGCCAGGCAAAAGAGAAAAGGAAAAGAACAAAACTTATTCTCTCCCTCATGATGAATGGTGAAGGGAAGTTTTCGTTGCCTTTTGAGTATACAAATTCTGTGTGGCAATACTTTCTGTAACTCTACAACTGTTGGCAGAACAACTGTTGGCAAAGAGCGCATTCATGCTTCGTCTATTTTTTAATTTTTTTGGCTTACTTTTTATCTTCCAATTCAGTGCAGTTCTTATTACATTTTAATCTATATTCCATTGTTTTCCATATATATAATATTTAAAGTTTTGCTTCTGTTTTATCAAATTCCTTTAAAATGTATTACATTTTTATATATAGATATGGTGTTCCAAGAAACATTTCATTATTTTCAGTTTTTTGGAAACCATGATCATTTTTTGCCCAGGGTTTTTCATAATAGCAAGTGTAGCAATAATTATTATTAATATGCACATTATATATGATATTCTCTCTCTATATATATATATATATATATATATGATTTTCTATCAATTAAATTCCAAGTAAAAAATTGACTTTTTTTTAAAGATTTGACACTCACATTTTTCTACTTGAAAATATAAATTGCATACATACCAGTCACAATGTAATTGTAATCAGAAAAATAATAGTAATAATACTGTAGATTTGCTGCAGCAGACTGCTTAAGTTTATTCACTTTTCTCTTCTCCAACTTTTTTTAGCATATGTTGTGTCATGTTAAAAAATAGTTCAGTTTTTAAATTTTTTAAATCTATGCAAGAGCACATCCTGAGTGAACTCACTCTAACTAAGTGTTTTTGGTGTTACACATTTAGAAAGACTTTTTAAATCCACATTTTGGTTTGTCCATTTTTACAGATAGTAAAATACCACATTTTATTGATTTCTTCAAGCATGTGGTTGAAAGTCCCACCTTTAGAGTGACCACTTCCTCTTCCGCCGCATCTCGGATGGTATTATGGAGGTATTTAGATGGGGGCTGTATGTTTTTCTATGGTTGCTTCACCCGATTCCCCTCCAATGCGCACCAGATGTAACCAAAGCAGAGGACAAAACAAGTGCATTATTTTTTCAGAGGCATGTCTAGGAAGAGACATTGATGCGCGCTGACAGGGCCTGCTAATTGGAGTAAATTAATTTACCTCGGGCGCCATGTTCTCACAAAGTGCCGCGCTCCATGTGAATAAGTGATGATCGGCAGGGCTCGTATAAGCCCCGAGTTTTTAAATCATTTAGCAGCGCATTCTGCTAATTAGCACAGAGAAAGCCGGCTTTCAGCTACAATTAAGACGGGCCTCTGTCAGTCAGGGGACCGCAGCCGGGAAGAAGCACTGATTTATTCATCCTGCAAGCAGATGCTGAGTGCATTGGGGGTTTGGATGGAGGGACTTGGAGATGAAGCAAGCAAGGGGATCTAAGAGATGAAGGCAGTGAGGGAGAGGAGTGCAGTATGTGTGTGGGTTGCAGTCTGGTAGTGAGTTGTTATTAGTGTGCTGGTGCAGAAATTTTATTTTTTAAACCCCCCCCCCCCTCCTCCTCCTCCTCCTCGTCCTCGTCAAGAAGAGGCCCAAACAAAGCAGTGAGCTGTTGCAGTACAGTAAATCTGCTCGTGAGATTGTGTGTCTAACTTGAGATTGGTCAACTATGGGCTTACTACCCATACTCAAGTGTACTCTCCTGTACTATGGCAATATCATTCCTATGATGCAGCACTGTTTTAACTCTGTAATTTAAAGAAGCATTTCTATAAGAGGGTAAACCAGGCCTTTTAGAAATATTCTGGTTGTTATTTCACATCAAGGCGACGCTGTAAATCGAATCGATTCTGATATTTTCTGATGCATCGCGATTCTCTCGATTCGATTCTGAGTTTAGTTTTTAATAGCAGATGGCAATACGTGAATACTTAGAAACACCCGCACTCTGCTTTCTTCCAGTTCCTTTACACACACCATTTAAACCTAAAATAATCATTTATGAAGTTAGAAAAGGTGAAGCAAATTACAAGGATGTTTGCAATGGGCTGTGTTTACTTTAATCTTGCGTCATAAAAGTATTCTGAGCCAAGGTGTAAGTATATTTAACCACTTATGTGACTCCGCAGAACGCATGAATGCACTCCAGCAGTCTTCTTTGTGAGCATTTGAGTGTATGGTTCAAAACTAGCCTACAGTGCCATCTACTGTTAAAACTAGAGAAAGTATCAGAATCTATCCAGAATCTTTATATCGCAAATCGACAATGGAGTATCGATGTATTGTCCCAGCCCTAGTAATTATTGAATCGTTAAGGCTGTGATTTAAATAAATATATGCACTGCATGTTTCAGCACAAAGCGTGGCACTATGTTCTTTTACACGTGAGCAGCTCATGATCAGGTGTTTTTGAACGTAACGTGCGAAGCATCTTCTTCCCATTCTTGTTTTAGAAGCGCTTATAAACTGGTTGTTATCAACAAAGGAGAAGCTTTTATAGAGAAGATTTTTCGTCCATGAATATTACCATTTTACCTTTACAGTTGTACTGTAAAATAATAATAATAATAATAAAATATATATAGCTGCAAGCAGCAATTACGGGGCCAAACACAAAAAAGGCATGACAACATGAGCAATGAGCAATTAAAGACCTATTAAGATCATTGTAGGCAAAATAGCTGTAAAATCATAAATACATTCACTAATAATGATTTACTGGTTTATCATTATCAACCAATAGGTGGCGCTGTGACCAGATTAATGTGGTATGGTCAGAGTGAGTTGACAATGACTGTGTTTGGTGTCAATATGCCAAAGCATTGCAGAGATACAACCTGAAGAGTCATTTTGGCATCATGCCTCAAATTTGTTGCTGCGCTTTGCGAAAATGGTGTTATCTATCTATGCAAAATTCATAGCTTTTTGCCGGCATGGTCTGACTGTGAGCTGACTCGAATTTGGTGAAAATCGGACTAATGGTCTTAGAGGAGTTAGAAAAAGTAGGTTTTTAAAGAAAATCGAAATTGCGGACAGCAAGCTTGGCCAACTATGGCAACA
Source organism: Opsariichthys bidens (assembly GCA_037194245.1). NCBI lineage: Eukaryota > Metazoa > Chordata > Actinopteri > Cypriniformes > Xenocyprididae > Opsariichthys > Opsariichthys bidens. The sequence goes on from CM074297.1 coordinate 3,082,268, forward strand.
TTGGTTTTTCTGTTTTCAGTATGACCCAATGAATCTTTTAAGACCAGTTTCATGACAATAGGTTAAATGAATCAAAAGCTGTCAGTCTTTCTTAAAATTTCTTTGAGATTTAAATACAAAGTTGGTGCGGTCTCAACCTTTTGAGTAACTTCAGACCATGGTGCCAATAGCATACTTTATATATATAGTTTCATAATGGTACATCAGTGCATTCATAGAATATAGCATTTTATATCACAATACTGTATTATAGTATAGGCAGTTTCATGTTTTGTTCACCCATGGAGAACACCCATGCGTTACCATGCCATACATGCCACCATCAAAATTTTCATATTTGGACATTAGCATTAAGTTAACAAACTATGATTGCAAATTTCCTATGGTGGTTTGTCTCGATCGGACTAAAGGTTTTGAAGATATTCGCAAAAGATTTTTAAGCGCTAAATAACAATATTGCACAAACCATAAAGCGAAACAGTTTGGCATCGTTGGACTCGGCAAGGATTTAGTAGTCTAAGGAGATGACTTCTGTGAAAAATGTCAACCACTTCCACAGTTACAAGCTTATAAATAACTTTTCGCTGATACAAAACAAAACTTCTCAGGCTCCTTCAGGACATCATGCTGATGACCCATACCAAGTTTCATCATGATATGCTAATGCGTTCATAAAATACAATAATTTAGCACAAAATTAAAAATGGAAGGAAAATTGGATATCATCCGAATCTAACGAGACCAACTTTATGATTTTTGGACACACCGTTCAGAAGTTATAAACAAAAAAAAGAGCCATTTTTTTGTATTTACAGACCAGTAGGTGGTGCTGTGCCGAAACGCTGCATATTGCCGGTAATGCTTGTGATGACATGTAGCAAGTTTTTTATGAATATCATAAAGTGTTGTGGAGTTGCAGCCTTTTGTCTGTTTTCGCAAGCCCTATGTAAAATTCCTATGTGCGTTTTTTGAAAATGGTTTGTGAAATCGACTTGAATTCCATAACTTTTTGTCGGCATGGTCTGAAGAAGATCTGGTTTTTCCTGAATATTGGAGAAACAGCCTAGGAGGAGTTCGAAAAAGTATTTTTTTCAGAAAATTCAAAATGTCGGAAAAATTTTCATGATGAAAAAGATTTCATAGGGTACAATCAGATTTAGTTTCTAGCCCTTACCGTTCAAAAATTAATAAGCATAATTAATAAGCCTTCTATGGGATGCAAAAACTCCCAGAGCCAAAGAAGAAACGGAAGTAAAATAATAACAAATAATGCCAATGGATACAATAGGTGCCTACGCACAGGGTTGGGGAGGAACGAAATACAAGTAACTTAGTTACGTATTTAAAATACAAAACTTGAGTAACTGTATTTCATTACAGTTACATTTTAAATGGGTGGTAATGAGATTACAGTTACATCTGAAAAGTGTTTTAGATTACCAAAGTGATTACTTTGAGTTTTAATGTCATTTAAACAGCAATTAGTGATTCTCTGACTCTGACCGTCTGAAAAAGCGGAGTGAAGTTTCATCAGCATTTGAATACTTTTAAGAGGCATCATAAAAATGTTGTTATTTTTATTTAGTTCTGTCCTGAACGAGACAAAATGACTGAATTTATATAAAAAAGCCCAACTGTCAACTTAACTGTCCTGTCATGACGTGATGATCCACGACTGTTTTCATGTTTTGTGAAAATTGTTTGAGTCATTTTATAATTCACTCGTCACTGCAACTTTTTTTCACAATTTGTTTTTTCCCCTCACAATTGTGAGTTTGCTTTTTCACAATTCTGACTTTAGTTGCGAGATTTAAACTCACAATTGTTAGTTATAAAGTCAGAATTGGGAGATATAAACTTGAAATACTGACTTTTTTTCTTGCAATTGTGAATTTAGTACGTGAGTTTATATCTCATATTTCTGACTTTCCTCAATATTGCGAGCTATTATCTCATAATTCTGATTTTATAACTCACAATTGCAACTTTATATCATGCAATTCTTAGGGAAAAAGTAAGAATTGTGAGATAAAAACTTTTTTTAACTTTTTTTGTGTTTGTCCCACACTTATTAGTATTCCAAAGTATTCTAAAGTATTTAGATTATGCTACTAAACTTGAGTAATGTAACGAAATACGTTACAAATGACTTTTTAAAGCATGTATTTTGTAAAATATTTTTGTAATTTTATAATCATTTTAAAAGTAACCTACCCAGCCCTGCCTACGCACCTTTGGTGCTTGGTCCCTATAATAATAATAATCTCATTATATATAATCACAAAATATTGTGCATCCCTACAAACAACCATAGAAAACTGGAGTTTAGTTTTTTTTAAATCGCATTTTAATCCCAAATTAGATTTCTTTTTCCACAATTGCCCACATCTATTGCTAATAGTTGCTCACGTTTGTGTTGCGTTTGTACTGAAACTTTAACTAAAAAATGTCACTTCCTTAATATCATCCAACAGGAAGTTACATCATTTTTGGTGCAAACGCAACACAAACGTGAGCAACTATTAGCAATAGATGTGGGCAATTGTGGAAAAAGAAATCTAATTTGGACCTCGAAATGAAATGAAACAAAATTCCAGAGAAAATGTTTTTTTTTTAAATTTTATTTAATTTTATCTTAGAATCTTCACTCAAACCAAATTAGTGAAATAATTCAAAATGTGTATTGTGATAAAAGAAAACTAATTAATATGAGTTTAGTCACCCCCCCCCCCCATATGTAAATGATGGGGACATGAGAACGCACAGTGTAACAGGAATGACCCGTAAAGTTGTCTCGGATCCAAGCATAGGGACCCAAATTTAATATCTCTAAAGCATAGAGGCGTAACATTAACTCACCTCTTTTGAAAGGAGGAAATGCTCTATAGCTTAAAGAAAATATATCTCCAAATGTCTATTATTTTCAGTGATCACTCAACAGTCTACACTGCACATTTCAAGTTTGTCTTGGCTCCGCAAAATCACTGGAACAGTCTGGCAGACCTTTTTAAACAAATTTACAAGGTGCTTGACATGTAATGAGAAAATGCTTTTCATTCTCACGTCCAAATATTTGACGGCAACACAGCGGAAGGTCTGGCTTTGACGCTGACTAGAATTTTGACTCTGAGGTACGACGCCAACGGATCCTTGTAACTCCATTTTATCTGGCTGTTGAGATATACGGTCTTAAGATGCTCTTTTTCTTTCAGGTGCTCGACGTATCTGTGTGTTTGGCTGTGCCCTCTGCTTTACAAGCTCCCTCCTGACCTTCGCTCTGTTTCGCATCTCGCAACACGTCCCGTCGGGCTAATCTCCAACAGATACAAGCCATACATTTTAGATCAGAGGATTAAGCCCATGGTAAAACACAATGAATCAGTAAAAAGCTACAGTTCCTTCTGCTCGGCCTTGCATATGCAATCTGACGGATGACTCCTCGGGTTCATCCGTAACCCCGGCAGCTTCAGTCTATAAACACAACCTCATTTCAATTCTGACATGGAGATGTGACACTCGCGCGGCGAACGCTCATCCGAAGCTCCTCCAGCCCTACCGATTTATTCAAGGTCAGGCCCGTGCGTTCGTTTGTCTTATCGCATAATGGCTCGCAGGCTTCTGCAACTTGGAAATTTGTGTCTGGCTGTGAATAATAAATGTTATTCAGATGAGGCTGCTATAGATCTAGGACTCTGAAATTGTTTGCATGGGGCGGATTTTTGTCCCTTGGCTAAACTTTGTTGACCAATATTTATTTATCAGGTATTCCTGATATGTTTTTCCTTGGTTATAATTACTTAATTTGGCTTACTCTTTCTCGCTCTCACCAGTGCTAAAAGTCTTTCACTTTGATCTGAAAGTCTTTGCAGGCTCATTGACTGTAATGAGATCTGGAGAATCCATAAAGACGGCTGGGATTTGACTGGGAGCCGAAAACGCGGAGCTGGGAATCAGCCGCATTTCACGGACGGAGCAAACAAAATAAAAAAAAGAAAAAAAAGGCAGATCTCAGATGACTTGGCAGCGCTTTGCATTACCCTCCTCTACGCCAGATCCGAACATTAATTTCCCCACAGTCTGGAATTCCTGTGTGGAGTGGGGGGGATTCACAAGAGAAGCAGGATTGGCATGGAGGCTTCTAGATGTTTCTGTTTGCGGCCCAAAAGGGGCGTCGCGTGATGAGAGCCAGGGTTTCTATAATCTCAAGCGTTGACAAGTGTCCAGTCCATCAATCAGGGGCTCCAGGGTTTCATTCCTTTGCTTTATCCAGGCCAACTTTCACACGGTCACCGCTGATGTCTGATAAAGCGGCTTTATTAGGTCAAGGAGAGATCGAGAGAGGGCTGCCCTTCCGCTAACCAAAAGATTTCTCTGAACGCCGCCCAGACGGCCTTGCCAGTTTCTCTCTAACATCTCTGGGATGTTTTCCTCCATCAGATAAACATCAGGGCAGATTTTCCTTCTTAATCTGTCAAAAGGGTTCAAACAGGATCTAAAAATATCCTGTCAGTGCTTGCCCGTGATGTCCAACTAAATTAGGGGAGGAGCAGGGCTAAACAAAATTTGCATCAGACAACTTAAATGAGTGCAGGATTTTTTATTAGATTATAGCTCCATAATTACATTAGGTTTTAAAATGATAGAGAATAACTCTGACAACTGTGATGATAGAGAAGAACTCTGTTGCTGAGTAACTGGATACAATAAGGTGTTGAAATATATAAATATAGCCATTTTCACTGATATTTCCACACTTAAATATTGTTTCAGAAGTTGAAAAAACACTCTTATATGTGTATTTATTCATCAAAAACTTTGAAACTTTCAGCACAGATTTCAATAACATTTTATTATTTAAATGTCTCAGTGGGTGAAAATTGCAGATGCACATGGGTTTGTGTCTGACAATTTGCAAGAACATTTACACTTTTAGATGATCTATGAATGTTATTTGTATGGGGAGACATGAGGATAAAGATTCGCATGTTGACATGGAGATGATTGAATTCCTTACACCTTTAAGACGCACCTGTGTGTTAATCTGAGTAACCACCTGCTGTTAATAAACACACACATACTGTACAAATGGGGCTTAGAGTTTAACCCAGAACACACGTTTCATGTGTACATGATTTGAAACAACACACCCACACCCTCACACAGCTCCATATTTCATGCCAGTCTATCCTATTTATTATTAATGAGCATGTAAATAATCTTTTGCCGACCTGAGGTCTCAGGCTCAATTATTTTGATTGTGTTTTTTCCTCAAGTGTCCCGGCTGAGCTGTGTGGCCTGGCCTGAGAGAATCCAAGCCCTATCAGCATAACGTATGATTTCACGCTCTCTGCCCTTCTGCTATAACCTGCTGGAGTCTTGCTGACCTTGAAACTTGAATTTCTTTTTCTCTGTTCCTCTTCACCACTTCCTCTGGCTGTCACGTGCAGTCTTGACTTAATAATTCAAACAAAGATGCTTGACGCAGAAGAACGATGAACTCACATTTAATTATCACCAGGAACAATATAGATTTTTTTGAAATAAATTTTTTTTCGTAATCGCCCCCGATACCCTCATTCACTATTCCCAACATTACATTACACTAATATCGTCCACTTGAATGAGTGAATTCAGACACTGAGTGTGCAGGAAGGACTGCTGTTTTTGCGTAGTTTGTGCTTGCTGTTTAATAATCATTTGAATCTGGGAAAACTGGCAGCTCCTGTAGTAATAATAGATTGTGACAATAATTATTTTCTCAGCACCCAAAGAGCTTTACATATGGAAGGGGGAGAGGAGACCGAGTGATGAAGCTAATCAGTATATATGGGGATTATTAGGAGGCTATGATGATGGACAGAGGCAATGGGAAAATTGACCTCCTTTTTAGAAGGACAACCTGTTTTCTTTTTTTTTTTAATGACCACTGAGGGTCAGGACCTCGGTTTAACGTCTCATCCAAAAGACAGTGCTTTTTGACAGTATAGTGTCCCCAACACTATGGCTACAGGGTGATATGGCTGCTGCATGAAAAGATTTATCTTGAACTCTGTCATGGAAACTAGCATGTATAAACCTTAATTAAATAATTTAATAATCAATTATAAAAAGGAATTTTTACCTGTATGATAAAATGCTGTTGCCGCATTGGACCAGTGGTTTGGAAAATGGATGGATGGATGATTCAGGTGCGGGCGTCATCATCTAGTGAGGCATGACCCTCAGTGCATTATGGGTATTCTCTGGCCGCTGAGTGTACATTAGTTGTACACTTGTTATTGGGTGAATTATGGGATTCCCTCAAATAGTGCCCTATTTAACGGCATAGGACACAGCCCATTAACAGAATATAACTGAGGTTTAAGCTGATGAGGAACAGGTGAGACTAATCAATGAAACAATTCATGTGTCCCAATTCAGAAGCTGCAACCTTCAACAAAGGCTATCCTAATTTGAAGGCTTCTTCAAATGCACCCTTCGTTTCCCATGGAATGAAGGATACAATAGATGGAGCCTTGCCTCCCCTAGAATTCATTGTGCACCAGTGATGATGAGATTTTTTCAACAGAATTTTTTTTTTTTTTTACGTAAGAATTGGGTTTCAATTAACTCAAATATCTCATGATACAAATGTAAAATAAAAAAAAAAACCTTTTATATTAATTCACATGTTGACTTGTATCATACTAAGATGCAATTAAATATAGTTTACATTCTTTATTATATAGAAATGGTCCACGGTGAACACATTTAGACAGTTTGTAAACTTTCAAAAAAGCCCAGTACAAATGTTACTGCTGCTCATCAACCTGAGCTCTCAAAGTTGCTAGGTGACAAGAAAAACCCTCCCTAGGCTAGACTGTCTTATTTAAAGCGGACCTATATTGCCCTTTTTCCAAGATATAAGTCTCTGGTGTCTCCAGAATGTGTCTGTGAAGTTTCAGCTCAAAATACTCCACGAAAATGTATTAAACCTTGTCAAAAAATTCTCTGTTTTTGTGTGCGTCACTTTAAATGCAAATGAGCGGCTGCTCCTGGCTACTTTCTAGAAGAGTGCGGAACTTTAACAGCTTGCGCTTCGGTTGCTCCACAACAAAGCTGGAGAATCTCATAAGCAGCCAAAATGACAATTTTCTGTAGTGGTGTTCAAACCCAGTCAGACATTTCCATTACATTTAGACATTTAGTCATTTAGCAGACGCTTTTATCCAAAGCGACTTACAAGTGAGGAAAACAAACAAGCGATTCTTCATGAATTGGCAAATAACACAGGAAGTGCTCAGAATACAAGTTTCAGACATAAGCTAGAGTAGGAAGGGAAAAGGGAAGGAAAGGGTTTTTTTTTTTTTTTTAAAGAGGGGATCAAGTGTTCAGACACTGATGGAGAGACTCAGAAAGAAGTTACAACTTTTAAAATGCAACTGGACATTTCTCAATGGTTAGGGGATAAATTTTTGTAGTTGGTGTGGAGTTGATTCAACTACTAGCATGTGCCGTTATTTTAATCTTTTGTGCAAATCCAGCATTAAATTGACTGCCATTGTTGCGTGTTAAATTTTAGGGTTAGTGAGATCACTAAGAGAAGAAGCTTTTAGCTTTCCCTACCAGCCGTTTGTTGTAGTCCTTTAACAGGAAATTCTTTAAAAGAAAATATCTCCATTTGCATTGAACTTTGAGCGCCGTGACTTTGCAGACATTGTTTATCCTCAAACAGCAACATTACACACTAATTAAAGTTAAAAAAGTGAAATCATAATCACAACGCTCCTTCTGACTTTCATGGCCTTCAAAGGAAGCAGCCTCTAAATTGGGATGCAGCTAATGAATGACTATGACAGTCAAGGAAACGGGAACTAAACAGGAAAAGGGAAACTAGGCAAAACTGAACAGAAAGAACTTCAAACGAAGAGTCCCAACACAGAGAGACCAAATCCATCATATTGGCTCCCTTTTTGTCATTTTACACTCTCTTTCTCCGTTGTGATTTTCATTTCACAAATGGATTGTTTTTTGGGAGAATTTCTTTAAATGTTTCAGTTGAACTGATTCTTAGCTTTGTTGGAGAATTTGTGATTTTAGCTAGTAAGTTATTAGAAAACATAGTGATGAAGTTCAACTGAATATTTATAGCAGCTATGTTGGTGTTGTTCCAAACAGTAGTCAAAAATCATAATAAAGACTCATTGAAATTAACATTTTTGCAGAGTTCAAATCTGCAAATTCATAATTCTTTTATTGGCAGATTGCATTTGCACTCCATTGCTTACAATCAAAATACTGTAAACAATTGTTATATTGGTTATTTTAATCGTAAAGATGGAAAATACAATTCAAATCCTTCAAATATTTTTGTTTTTGAAAGTAGTCTCTTATGCTCACCAAGGCTGCATTTATTTGATCAAAAATACAGAAAAAAATAATGCTAATGATTGCAAAATATAGTTTAACTTTTCTATTTTAATATAGGCTATTAAATGTTTTAAAAGGTGAACTTTCAGCGTCTTTACTTCAGTCTTCAGTGTCACATGAACCCTTCCGAAGTTGTTCTAGTATGCTGTTTTGCTGCTTATTTCTTATTAATTTCTTCTTATTGTCAATGTTGGATTTTTAAAAGGTTAAAAAAACAGCATTTACATGAAATAGAAGTTCATTGTAACTTTATAAATGTCTTTGCTGTCACTTTTGATCAATTTAATGCATCCTTGCTGAATAAAAGTCTTAATTTCTTAAAAAAAAAAAAAAAAATCTGTTTTACAAGCTGTGCTGCAGTTAAATATTGTTGTAATTATATTTATATGCCCATTGTTCCTTATGGGCAGCAAAATTGTACATTTTGGCCTGTTCGTATTACAGCTGTATTGCCTGTATTTGGTTTTTAACAATGTATTTCTGTATTTCTCTCTACTATAGAATGCTGAAGGGGCTGTTTGTTCAGTCAAGGCTGAACGTGTTTATTTCTGCTAGACTTGTGGTTAGAGGCCGCGTCCCGTATCTCCACAGCGAGTCACTCATTTACACATACACACATGCACACACACTCCCTCTGTTTGTTCTCCAGTCCATCATTAATGTCCAAATCAAGCCACAAACAAAGGCTCCTTCCCCCGCGCTGGCACTTGCTTGCTAATAATTAGCCCGGGGTCATTGTTTTTTGATATCGTGGCGAGAAGGGTAGGTGCATAGAGGAAAGGAGAGAGAGAATGGAAGAGCAAGGTTTCATTTGCATAGCTGTGCTACACTGAAATCTAGCCACTTAATACAAGTGCAGGTCGGCCAGTCACTTGCATTGTTCAAAAATAATTAGCCTGATTCCCGTCACAGATTTTTTCATTTGAACTCCCTGAAGCCCTTGAATGTCTGAACCTGAATGCAGTTTCCTAGTGTCATGCATGCTTGTTATATGCGCTTGTTTTGTGAGATAGGGATTGCGGATGTTATATCGGACCAAACACGGTGTTATGGTGCTCAACAGCTCTGTTGAATAGAAATTAGTCAGGTGGCTCTCAGTTCTGCCGATACAAGTGATCAATATGAGGAAATGACCCCTAACATTCGAAAAGCCCTGCTGCATTTGGGAAATATCTTTGAAGCAGTATAAATAGTAACGTAGTAAAAACAAATCAATACATCGATGTGTAAACAAACATGGTGGTTGAAACATGAGAAAATCATCACAACACTGTGTGCTTCTACGAAAAGGCCTACATTTTTCATCATACTTTGTTTCACCTAAATCTCACGAGTGCTATTTGGGAAAAATCTTGTCAGACCGTCGAAATGAAGTTTGCACGGTGAATGACCACGAGCAAAAACGTACTAAACGCAATCATGGCGTTAATGCGCACACATTATTTCGTCTGTCATCGCTGCACGTGGTTTTCGTGGAATTAGTGACATCTCGCATTATTTCGCCGTGATTAATTTATGTTGGGGGTGTCTAGATGCAACCATAACTGCTGCGTGGCAAAGCAAATGATAGCAGAGCAGCGATTAGCTGTCATTTCCCCAGAGGAGAGCAATATAATATTAAACTAATTCTCCTGTTGAAGTAATCATGTTGTCTGTTCATGGTGATGGACAACTAAATTAGGAGAACAAGTACGCTAGCATTTTATATCTGCGAGTGCTCTGTTTATCTAATGATAGCAAAACAGATTCTTTACTAGGCCCAAAATGACTGATAAAAAACACCTCATATTCACACTGAGGGTGAGAAATACCTGTAATAATAAACATAATGTGTCAATGAGTATGTGACTAGGATTATGAAGAAATTCTACATATATTCTCAAACATCCTTAAAAAAAAAAGAGCATTCTTATATCTCACAATTGCAATTTCTTGAAATTGTGATTCTATATCTCACAGTTGTGATTTCTAATAATTGTGACCGTTTCTCCTTACTGTGACTTTATATCTCACAATTGCGATTGCATCTTATTCCACTTTTACATTTATTCATTTGGCAGACGCTTTTATCCAAAGCAACTTACAAGGGGAGCAATTAGGGGTTAGGTGCCTTGCTCAAGTCCTCAAATCCTGCCGGTGTGGGAATCGAATCAGCAACCTTCAGGTAACAAGCCTGACTCACTCACCATTAGGCCACGACGACCCACTACCCACGACTATTTCTTGTATAATTGTTACTGAATATCCAACCATGTGACTATCTCACGACTGACCCTTCGCTGGCAGATTGATTGACCGGCGATACGAGCAATCATAACCCCGAATCCACAATTTTGTCAGACAAAGCAGTCAGTTAGTAGATTAACGTTGGCGAACTTGAACTTAAAATTGTGTGTACTCGCGTCTTTCCACTCTTGAAACAACATTCTGATGCCCATTCATGTTTATTTGATGCTATAAATGAACTTCTGCTATAACAGTTCACTTGAACTGAGGAGCTACAGCAATCTGTCACGACACTTTACGGTATTTATTGTTTAAACTTCTTTAAAAAAAATCACAATATTTTAAATATGAAACAGTTTCATATCAAAAGTCACCTGCTGTCTTGTCTGTCGACGCGTTGTCAGTGTCCATTGCTCCGGGATGTATTTTTCACTGCGTGAGAGCACACGGCTTGTCGGACACAGCCACAGTAACTACAGGGGGCAGGTCTTTGCAAAGGGTCAATTGCAACTTCATTTCTCGTAATTGTGACTGTATATCTTTATATTGTACAGTTGCAACTTTAGCTCATAATTGCGACTTTGTCACAGTATGATGAGAAATAGTGCAAGAGTGCCCAGCCCCTTTTCAGAACAGCATAATCGAAATAAAAAGAAATATAAGACTACTCATTCACAAATGTTGATTAAACATATAAAAAAGCAACATATTTTAAGTTTACTGAAAACATTTACGTATTTTGAGAGTGTAGGGAGACCAACTCGATCGCAGTATCCGCAGTAGAGCACTGCATTTCTGCCCGAGGCCGATGGGCCCCGGCTTATTTATGGCCCACGGGCCGGGCTTCGTCATAGCTCACAGGCGGGCTGGGCCTCGGGCCTGGTTTTGGCTTCTCCTAATTTTAATACAGCTGGAAGCAGTGAGAAAAAAAGCCTGGAAACTGGATTAAAACAAAGCATGTTCATTTAGATATGACCCATTTAAAATACCAAAACGTGTTTTTACTACGCTTTATTTTTATACGTGCAAATGCAGCATTTAAAAAACAACAGAATAGGAGTATGCACCTGCAGAGCTTGAATGTGTATATAGGCTAGTCTGTACGATCTGTGGCGTTCAACGCTATACCATCGACTCACAAAGCACATATGTGAAGAATGTAGGTATCGTGGGAACGTGAGCGAAGTACAAAGCCTATAATTTAAATAGTAAATAATACTTTAGCATCCAAATACATCGAGGTTATGGAATGTTTTGTTTTGCGAGCAGCCCGCCTCAGCTTGTCAAAAAGTGCTTTTTACTGTGGTAGTGCTAATAAAGATTTAAATTAACATTGTGATATGCTTATATTAGTGTTTTATATCTATGGCTATTATTGTAGGTAAGACGAGTGTTGATTTGAGTCTAAATCAATGAAATGCAGTCAAGTTGCTGTCAGCCGCTGCGGTCGTCACTTTGAGATACTGAAACTTTAATTTAACAAAGAAGTGCTCCAAACATTTTTTTAAATTAACTTAATAAAGAAACGAAACAGGCTCCTGTCGGGCTCGGGCTGAAAATTCTAAAAAGCTGTCGGACACGGGCCGGGCTGGGGCCTGAGTATCTCAGGCCAGGGCCTGGCCTGGGCCTAGATTCGTGACTCGTGCAGGGCTCTAATCCGCAGTGCTTCATGGCAGTGGGCGGAGCTAAAGAGCTATTTTGGAGCGACGCTTTTTTAGACTCTGATTGGTGTAACATTCAGCATAATGTAGTTTTTCACAAGGAATTCCACAGGTAAACACAATTATTTTAAAAATAAGTTGAAATAATGCTGTTGACAGCTTAAACAGAAGCAAATTCCATGGATTAACAACCTTGTAGCTCACATAGTAGGTATGTATTTAAAGGTTTAAGTTATCATTAAAAAACAATTCCCCTATGGAGAAAAATATTTTTTTCTTCCGGAATCAGACTGTTGCACAATATCGGGACATTATCTTTCAAAACGTTACTTTAAATCTCACAGTTGTGACATTATTTCTCATAGTTGTATTTTATTTTTTAAACGAGACTTCAGAATGTCTTGATTTATTAGTGATGGGGAACTTTATTGTTGTTCCTAGTAAAAGTTATGGATTTAAACAATGCAAAATATTACACTGCATGAAATACCTCAATTAATATTTTGGTTTTGTTAGATTTTTGTGCGATTCTATGGACACATTATTTGATATTCTGTTTTGTTTCCTTTAGTTCCCGTTTTCTGCTCTGTTTGGTTTTGGTTTCCTTGGTTTCTGATTAGGTATTTGTTTCTACCATTACTTATGATTATCACCTGTCTTTTTATGTTTGCCTTGTGTAGTACTTTTTTATAGTTACTTGTTTATGAATAATGTTGGTTTTGTGATTTCTCCCTTTTCTCCTGAGTTTTACAAATTCTAAACAAAGACTTTTGCGTGTTGTCGTGCGTGCTGCAGACCAACCCAGTTTTTTTTTTTTTTTACTAGATATTTTTTTTACTTTTAATTTTTAGACATACATACAAGCAGGCTTTCATGTGGATACACGCACAGACAAGTGCACTAATGAAAACCCAAACCTCAGATGTTAAAACTTGTAATGGCCAGTCCCTGGGGTGTGTCTCACATCTGTCAGAGGAGTGTGGGAGTGGACAGTAAGTCCTGGAAGGGTGGGAGAGAGAAATAGAGAGGATGAGTGAGAAGGCGAGGAAGTGTTTCAGCTCTCCATCTGGGCCCAACGAGAGTCTGACTCTTGCTTCAACTCCTGACCCAATCCCACAGGACCAGCATCCATAGCAACCATTCACTCATTTTGTGGCTTCTCAAATGCATACCATATGAACAACGATTAACTCTTCCATTTAAAACAAGTATAGACAAAACGGAAAGTAGCAAGAATGATAATAGGAAACAGATGGTAAGGACAACAGATCATCTGTGTGTGTGTGTGTGTGCGTGTATGTATGTGTGTGTGTGTGTGTGTATATATATATATATATATATATATGTGTGTGTGTGTGTGTGTATATATATATATATATATTTGTGTGTGTGTATGTATATATATATATATATATATATATATAAATAACAGATAAGCAATTAAAAAGTGTTTTCCTCCTTGGTTAATGTCGTGTCTTATCTTTCCTAGGGCACTGAGTGAGGCAGGAGTGCCATTAGTTGCCCCTCAAAAAATAGCTGTACGAAGCCTCTGAATGAGAATCCCAAATGTCAAATTTCTTGGGCAACTATGAGACCGAGTTCTCACTGAATGTGTCTCCATGTTGAAATGAGTTGCTCCATTTTTCTGGAAATAGGGAAATAAATTGGTGCACCTTACTCCATATGGTGACTTTTAGGACCATTCATATATAGTGCTTTTGACGTGCACTATTAAAAACTAACATATTACCCACCCCTGGCACTGCACCAGAGCTCTCACATGTAATTAGATTTGATTGCACAATCAACTGGGACCAAATGAACCGTCATATGTTTAGAGGCATAACTCCTGCAGCACAATAGCTAGCTGTCAAAAGACGCAGAGGCCTCGTCCAAGAACATGTAGGAGAGTTTTAAAGCGAGTCGCAGCCATTCTCCTGCGGAGAGCCATTCATTATGGGAGAAACTCCAATTACTCAGTGCAGAGTTTCTGGCAGGCTGGAGAGAGAGGTGTTGCGCCTTTTTCCTGCCAAAGCCTGTATAGAAATGTTTGTTTGGCCTCCTGTCAGATAATCGTATTTTCATGTACTCAGGCTGTTACCGCCGGTATGAAATGCATTTAAAGCACTCTTAATTCTGAAATGAGATGTATTTGTTTGAGTAATATTGAAAACCCTGCTGTTTATCCATTAAAATGTTTTAGGCAGGTGTTTGGAAAGAGTATTGAACATGCCGATAACTTGTTAATGTTCTGGGTTCGATACAAGTTATGCTCTGTAGCATATGTGGCGTGATGTTGACTACTGAAGAAAATCCTTTTGATTTGTTTTCAAACATCATCAACATTTTCATTTGTTGTAGCACAAATTTCAGTGTTTTGATGTGGACTATGTGGTGTAACTTAGTTTCGGTGTCTATATCAGCTTGCATCCAAAAGGATTATGGAATCTTACGTAGAAGTCACTGTTTAGAATATTACTTGAGTAAAAGTTTTAAAGTAAGTGATATTTTTTGTACTTAAGTATGAAAAGTAGTTTTTTGAGATTAAACATACTTAAGTATTTAAAGTAAAAGTAAAAGTAAATGCAAAATACAAAAGAAGCATAAAATATTAGTAAAAATTGTTCTATACACAGTTTGAGCAGCAAGATTGTTTAACTCTTTCTTGTTTTGTTTGCTTTGAATTTTAAAAAATGGCAAAATGTTTATTGTAAGTTTTAAATATAAAAAATACTAATACATTAATTATACCTTGATCATTCACGTTAATTCATAGTGCATTATAATTAATGTAAGAGGCAACTTTAAAATGTTAAAATGTAAATATTGAAATTAACAATGAACAACGCTTTCATTAACCTTTAATGTCACAAATGAACTCTATTATAAGTTTTTCCATTTCACTATATCCAAACAATCGTGCTTAAAAACGGCCATATTTACACACAAAGGCATATTATATGTATAGTTTCACTCGTTATTGGATTCTATTTTAGAACACTTGATGAAATATGTGTTAAAGTGCGATAAAAAAAAACCTGAAATCGAACACATTTCTGATGTATGTTTCTGTCGACTGCAGGATTAGGATACAATTTAAATATGCATCTTCGCTGGATAAAGAATGCATAAAATCGAACAAATGGATATAAACTAATGCAAATAGAGGGTAACAATCGTGACATTAAACAGTTGGTGTTTTTGTCACATTGAACCGATTGAGGTAACGTTACTACTAACGTCAGGAACCTCTCAGCCTCGACGGCAAACACACTAATGCAGCGTCTAGTCAACACACTCATTACTTTAGTGATATGAAAACATATATTGTAGTGTACTGCATAACATACCGCTTTGTTGTCTGTTTTAAATCCATTTTTGAAGCGTCCCCGCGCAGTCTCGCGTCACGTGTTAAAACAAACGGTACGAGTCTTCAGTGATAGTTTTATCAGAGAGCGCCTCTAGAGGTCGCTCTCCGTGCCGCACTCTCCTCAGCCGCTCCAGCAACTGACGCAACCCGGAAAATGAAATCAAGCGTGGTTGTGCAGCACTTGTTTGCGCATGCTTGCTTACAGTCTGTGTTCTTCCTTTTTTATTTTGTAGTAAGTAACGAAAATGCTTTGGGGAAATGTATCGGAGTAAAAGTATACATTTTATTTAAGAAATGTAGTGGAGTAAAAGTAAAAGTTGACAGAAATATAAATACTCAAGTAAGTACAGATTTTCCCAAAAAATACTCAAGTACGGTAACGAAGTATTATTACTTCGTTACATTACACCTCTGGAATCATGCAAGGTGATATACTAAAAAGCATGTCTTAAACCAGACCCTAATTTGTGTTGCTCTTGGTAGATTGCGTTGGTCATTATGGAAATGATCTGACTGTGTCTGTGCTGTTTAATTTGGACTAAGGCATAATTGACAACAGGCCATTCCATTATTAGAAAATAATGCACTCACCAGAGGTGGTAATATGGCCAGAACACGAAGTGGGTCTCGGGTGTGCATTATTTTCTAATATTTCAGTGCCGAAATCCATTATTCTGCTTATACTATAGTTTCCACAACTCAAGCGATTGTGCAGATGTTGCATTTGTCAGGTTTTTGTAGCCTACTTAAAACATTCGTGTGTAGGGCTAATTTCTTATGCGTCTCATCCCACACTTCCATTGTTCACTTTCTCTTCTAAGCATAGTTGGGATTAGACTTTACGCTATAGCGTAGCGTATTTATTTAGTTATTAGACTGAGGGAGAGATGGTGAGAGAGAGAAATTAAGTGTGTGTGAATTACCTGAGTCTCTGCATCTCTACTTATAGCGAAACTGTAAGTTTACATGCTTCAAGAACAGCACCGTTATTACCTCGCTAGTGAGAAATGTCATGTAGCTTTTAAGTTGCTAAACTATTTTACTGGTAAAATTGTCAGAGCAGCGTCTGAGAACATAATTCTGTGTGAGTGTGTCTATACTGTATACAGTATGTGTGCATTTGAGTGGGACAGAGAGCAAGAGAAAGAGAGTATGTGCTTTCCGTACATAATAAAACATAATTTTGTGGCAAAAAAACATGGAAATAATTTGTCTTTTTTATCCTGTTGTTTACAATATTTATTTGCTTGGTCAGTATCATTTTGTGGGTTTTGGTTCTTTTGCTGTTGTTAGGCTGTAGACCTTTGATACAACTGAAATCATTTGGGAAAGTGATATTATGGACATGTAATGCGGTCACGACCTCCCTGGAACTACTTTAGCTGTGTGTCTCCCTGAAAATAATTGCACACCTTAGAATGTTCGTCAACTTTTCTTACCCAGACTTCATGCACTGGAGAGGCCACTTCAGCTTCGCTATGCAGTGTTGGATAGCAGAGCAACAGTCTCATGATCATAAGTCTACTGCTTGACTGGTGGAGAGCGAGACGTGTATAACGTGGGAGAGGCCATTGTGTCTCATTTGGGTAGCTAACACCCAGATCAAGATGGGAAGCCCCCAGCCAGTTGGTTGCTACGTTGCCATGGTCCACTAACCCCACTGGTTACCAGCCATCACTAATGATCTTCAGCAAATGAGTGACGCTTGAAAGATTATAAACAAGTTAAAAACAAGGAGCTACAGAGGTTGCAGCTAGATATAGTTGCTCTTCAGGAGACCAGGCTCTGGGCCATCAGGGAGAAGGATTTCAGCTTCTTCTGACAGGGTAAGTCAGAAGAAGAACAGAGAGAACATGGTGTAGGCTTTGCAATGAGGAACAGCTTGCTGGGAAGCACTCTTCCTCTAAATATGGAATCTGAGCAAGTTCTTTCCATGCAGCTTTGCACTACAGAAGGACTAGTCAGCATTATTAGTGCTTATGTTCCAACTTTGACTTCCACAGCGGAAGCAAAGTACAATGATCTCAACATTGTTGTAAACAGTGTCCCACCGAACAAGCCACTGTTCATCCTCAGGGACTTCGACGTGTGCACTTGCTTGGGTCAGTTTGGTGTTGGCAAGATGAACGAGAATGGGCAATGCTTACTTGAGTTCTGTTGCCACCAACTTGGCATCACCAACACCTTTTTTAACACAAGGTTTCCTGGAGACACCCAAGGTCCAAGCACTGATCTGATTCTGATCAGACGCCTAGCGCTGTTTAGTGTCAAGCTCACGCGCTGCTACCAGAGTGCTGACTGTGATACAGATCACTCTCTGGTCTGCAGTAAGGTCAAGCTGCTGCCAAGGAGACAGAATCGCAGCAAAAAGGAACAGTAGCAAATTAGCTCAAAAGAAATATGAATAATTAATCATAATTTGTTATAGTTCTTTACAAATATTTTGATCAGTTAATAGAATTAACTTAATGTCGTAAAATAATTTTACAGTCAATTAACCTGTTGTCCAGTGATCTTTTATACTTTAATTGTTTATTAAGTCTAAGAAACGTTCATTTCCGGTTTATGAGAAATGACATTCTTACTCAACAGTATTAATTAGCTAGACTTAACACTTAAACTACTCTAACATTCACACACATACACAGATGCATACAGTTTACCAAAGGAAAAAGAGAGCTGATGCAGAATACATGAAAGCAAGAAGTTTTAGCATTGTTTGAAAGTCAACAGATCAACAGCCTTCAGCAAACCATCAGTTTAGTTCTAACACACCCTTCATTAAAAGGGGTAAGGATACTTGATGTATCAAATAATGAGACTAAGTGTGTCTCTTGCATGTCTTGCCCAATTGAATTAAACTGTCCTAATGCAATTTGTGGAGGCTCCCATTGATCTTTATTGATGTTGTCTTGATATGAGAGAACCAGTTGGAGTCAGAGGATCTTCGGTGAATGGAAAGACAAGGCCGCAGCCTGGCACAAACTTGGGCATCCTCAGAAGTCTTTTAGCTCAACATTATCTTCACAGCAGCGTTTTCTCAGCAAAAGAAGCCCTGTGATCTTGTGATCAGTGATTTTTAAAGTGTGAAGATGCCACACCCTCGGGAGGTGACTGAGCCAATAAGGATTTGTTCCTTCGGAGGGAACTTTTTCCAACCCTTTGTTCTCAATCAAGATATTTGCATAAGACATCATATTGGATGTATGAGAGAAGAACCTTCTAGATTCTTATAATACTTATTGTGTCAGTGTTGGCAAAATGTAACGTAAATTAACAGATTGAGAGCAAAGATTGGAGTCCATAGAGACCAAACTACCCATGTGATTTTAATTAGCCATAATATTCAACTCTGAAACATTAATACAAAAAAGTTCAAAAGAGAGAATTAATACATAGGTCAAACCCTATAAAAGGAAAATCATACGAGGGGAAAATTGGATACATTTTTATAAATTTCTCGAGTGGTTATATATAGAATGTAAAGGATTAAAATGGTTTATTTGTCCTTCTCAAAAAGAATGAAGTCAGAGTCAGAAGTCTCTGCAAATACCTTACGGTCATAAAACCGATTCAGATGGTGTCCATGCGGGTGGGCTCCACAGAATAGAGCCCGCACCTGCCCGTTCCCGCTGAATGTATGACCAGGACCGCCTGCTCCCGCAACCTGTGTGTTCCACTCCCGCCCACGCCCACAATGTTTGTGTCCACTCCTGCCCGCTCCTGCGGACTTTATTTGACGTAATGTAGCTACACGTATACTCAAACTAAATATTTGTTCAAGCTAACATCAAGAATAATAGACTTTAAACATGATTATGTTTAAATAAGATAAATTAACCAATGCTAAACCAAAGCACCACACATGACAAACATATTGGGTAGGCTTATTGTTTTGTTTTTTTTATTTATTAGGATTGT
This sequence comes from Opsariichthys bidens, assembly GCA_037194245.1. Classification (NCBI taxonomy): domain Eukaryota; kingdom Metazoa; phylum Chordata; class Actinopteri; order Cypriniformes; family Xenocyprididae; genus Opsariichthys; species Opsariichthys bidens. The sequence goes on from CM074297.1 coordinate 3,101,855, forward strand.
AAAACATTAGGTCTAACTGTTAAAACAAAACCACAACTAGCAGCAGCTCAGTTTTTAGGCTACTGCATACACATTCACCAAACGAGTAACTTGGAAACAGAAAACTGCAGGTATGTCACCTCAGGGCAGAGGTGCCAGAATTATGTCCGTTGTAAACGAACATTTTTTTTTCGGATAAGATGGCGAATTCGTCGTTGTTATTGGTTAGATCGCCTATCAATCAAACTGTTTGCGAATGGTCAATTTAGAATTGTTTCCATATTTCTGACTTGCCTTGTTTTGCTTTTGTCAAGTAAACAGCCGCTTTAATTTTCTTCTCAACTTCTTGTGTTGACTCCATTTCTACTTCACGCCAAATCTCACCGTTCTCCACGGGTCTCCCGCTAAATTTTCTGACCACCCACTCCCGCCCGCAGCAAAGGTAAAACTGCCCGCTCCCGCGAGATTTGGAAAGATCAGTCCTCTACCACAGACCTCAGAGTGAGTTTTAAAGATTATTGTTTAAGTATGACAAATAATTGTGTCTGATTTGTCTCAGTCGTTACAGAAGGCTGGCCTTGGATTGACACCAGCAAGACATGCAACCAGGACAGAGTACAAGAGTTTGCACGAGTACTGGAGGATGTCCTTGCAGGCAAATTAAACAGCAATGCCAGTGAGAGATGGCAACACCTCAGGGATGCTGTGTACGGTACTGCCATTTCTATCTTTGGCAAGAAGACAAAAAAGTCTTCAGACAATGCCAAGGTGAAGATACCAGTCATTGAAGCTAAGAGACATGTCCTGGCTATTTATAAGATCTATCCCAGTCAATAAAGTTTGCAGGATCTTTGGGCCACTGGAAGTAAGGTTCAGCAGGTGGCTCAGTGATGTGCCGATTACTGTTGTCTACAGCTTTCCTCCCAGATACAGTCTGCAGTTTCTGGAAAGATTAAGGGGATGTATGACAGCATCAAGCAGGCATTGGGTTCTACACAAAAGAAGACTGTACCCCTGAAGTTCATAAAAGGGAATATAATACAATATTGGTCTAAGCAGATGGAGCGATGGGTGGAGCACTCCTCAGAGTTACAGTATATGCCAGGGAAAACATGGTCTCTGAGGAAGCCCTGGATGCCATTGCCTGCCTGCCTGTGCTGAATGAGCTGGATAGGGAATCCACCAAAGAAGAATGAAGGGAGCACTGGTAAGGCACCTGGCAAGGAAGGAATTGCTCAAGTCCTGAAGTGTTGTAAGGAAACGGTGCTCAGTGCTGCGTGAAGGCACTGAGGAATGCAAACATTGTCACGCTCAATAAGAACAAGGGTGATCTCTTCTAAGTGTAGTTGGGAAGCTGTTTGCTGGAGTCATCCTGAAGTGCCTTCAGGTTCTTGCAGATAGAGTTTATCCAAACTCACAGTGTGGTTTCCGAGTACACAGATCCACTGTCGACATGATCTTCTCTCTTCGACAGTTACAGGACAAGTGTAGGGAGCAGCGGCAGCCTCTTTATGTGGCCTTCATTGATCTCACTAAGGCTTTTAATCATTTTAGTAGAGACGGCCACTTCATGATCTTGGCCATGATAGGTTGCCCACCAGCACTCCTCAGCACCATCAAGTCCTTCCACACTGACATGGGAACCGTTATCTTTGATGCCTCAACCTCAGAGGCCTTACAAAGTGGAGTAAAACAGGGCTGTGTTTTAGCTCACTTTCTGTTCGCCATCTTTTTCGCTGCCCTGCTGAAGTATGCCTTTGGGTCTTCTACAGAAGGGATATACCTTCGTACAAGATCTGATGGACAGATTTTCAACCTTCCTTTCTAAAATAAGAGCAAAGACCAGGCACTGAATTAAATGTTTGAGGGACCTCCTGTTTGCTGATGATGCAGCTTTCACCACACATTCTGCTAAAGATCTGCAACAGCTGATAACCTGCTTCAGCAAGGCATACCAAGAGTTTGGGTTCACAATTGGCCGAAAGAAGATGCAAGTCATGGGAGAAGATGTAAATCCTCTACCCAGCATTTCAATATCTGACTATAAACTTGAGGTTGTACATGACCTTGTGTAACTGGGATCCTCTTTTCTCTCACACTCTCTTGACACTGAGCCGAGCAGGCAAATTGGGAAGGCTATTGTACAACCATGCCCGGACTGACAAAGAGAGTATGGACTAATGACAAGCTTTCGGAGTATACCAAGATCCAGGTCTACAAGGCTTGCATGGTAAGCATGCTCCTCTATGGCCGTAAATCATGGATCCTGTATGCTCGGCAAGAAAGTAGACTTAATGCTTTACATATGTGTTGCCTCCGTCATATCCTGGGCATTACCTGGCAGGACAAGACCCTCAACTGCACTGTCCTTGAGAGAGCTGGGTTTTCTTCCATGTTCACCTTTCTCTAGCAGAGATGCATACGATGGTTGGCTACTGCCTCAGATAGACTTCAGTCAAGACAGGCTGTAGTGAAAGGACTCTCCAACTTTGAGGAGACATTCAATCAGCAGTCTGACACAAAGCAGCTACAGAGGAAGGCCGGGAGCCAAGCTATCCAAACTGCCTCAGATTTCATCTGCAGGTTTTGCACCATTCATCACCATTTTGCTGGTGATCCTCATCTGGCATGATCCATGGTTCAGTCCTAAAACCCATAAACGAGTTGGCATATCAAAGGATATTGTTTAATGGTTTTTGGTTAAGTGCCTGAAATAAAGTCTGCGGTTGGCTACACAAGATATTTTCAGGTTTTAACTTAATGTTATTCGCGTTTATACAGTTTTGCAATCTATTATAACTTGAACTTTCAGGGAAAATGCTTTTAAATAAAGACTGAAAGAGTTGTTGGAAGCATAATGGTGGTGGTGTTGAAGTAACGTGACCTTGTACTGTAGTTCGTTTATAGTTTATCTTTTTCTTCTGGCGATTGCATTTATGCTTCAAAATTCATAAAGGTTGTCTTCATGATGAAAATTATTATGATGGACAAAATGTGTAAGAATCAAAAAGCCAATGGATTGGGAACAAGGATGATGTTAACTTGGCCAACAAAAATATGTAATTCCTGCAGCAATCTGTAAGCAATTTGTGGTTGATTTCTTATTTATATTATGTATTATTTATATTTTAACTTGTACTGAACCCTCAAGTATACAAAACATTTTATGGTTAAATATTTTAAAAACAGTAAAAATAAAGTGATTTTGTTTTCTAAAAACAAATATTTAACAATAAATGTAACTTTTCTTTGTTAAGCAATAAAGATTCATTTGCTTTGATGTGGATGAGCAGCAGCGAGTTGGGTGAGGGTGACTCTGCTTGTTTTGCCATCACGACTATCAGGGTGTTTTTATCTGGTGACCATCATTTCTCACACATCAGACTGATCAGAAAACAAACAGAGACTGATCCTTCCGCTCTTTCTCACTATACACCGACTCGTTACACGTAATGGCCAAAACACAGAGGGCTCAGGGCTGAGTGTGTTTCTCTCATGGCACCGCAGGTATCTGAGAGTGTGAGTGATGTGTATTGTGTTGTGCTGTGTGTGTGCGCGCGCTCTTGTCCCCTGTGTTTTAGTCTGTGAAGATGGACTCCCCCTCGCAGATGGGGCTTTAATTAACACATGGGCTCTCTCATCACAACACCATGGCCAGGTGTCGCCCAGGAAACCGTCTCAGGACCAGGCGCCTGGGACCTGTGCTCAGGGAGAGGAGGAGCAGCCAATAACACGCAGACTACACACTTAGTCTTCAACATAACACAGGCTTCAGAATTAATAGACCTGATTAGAATAAAGGTAGGAAATTATGAAAATAAGAAATTACAAAATTAGTTTCCCAAGCATATCTGTTTTTTATTTTTCCCCCCAATGTATGTATTACCATTAGCATTTAATATAAAAAATATTTTAGTAATTGTAAATTATTTTATTATTTATTTACTTTATTTATTCATGTTTTCTGTGCACATATACACTTTTTCTATTTAATAGAAAAAATGTATTTCTTTTTTTCTGTACACATACACTTGTATTTCTATTTAATTCAAAGAAATTTCATTTTATTTCTTCTTATTTTATTTTTTTATGTACATGTTTTTCCATTTATTAGAAATAAATTGTATTTTATTTAATTTTTCCCCCTGTGTGTATGTACAATTGTATTTCTGTTTAATAGAAGAATTACATTTTATTTTTATTATTTTTTTTAAATCATCACACAAAGTCAATATCAGACAATGTGGCATGTACTTGTTAGAAAAGGACAGCACAATGAAAATTTGTAGGCAATTAATGTAATACAAGTGATATAATATTATTATTCAAAATTGCTGTAAGCCAGAAAGTATTTGGACACATTCTGGGTGTTAAATGTTCATAGCTGATGAGATGAACCACATCTTTGATTATTTTTCTTGAACACCTGTGTAAACTTTAGGAAAAAAATTTCTTCGCAGAAATGGATCAGAGAAACTTTAGCATCATCTCCTTGCAAATGCCACTTCGTTTTTTTGTTTGTTTGTTTAGATTTTTACTGTATATAATGAAATTCATTTTCATATTTTTAAGCATTAAATGTCCAAGTTCCTTTTGCAGCCACTGAATGTCTTAAAGTTAATTACTTTTGATCCTTTGCATCTTTCATTTCACATTTTCTCTTTAATAATTCGTCTTATGCAACTCGCAGACGTCGGAAGTGGAGCCGTTGCTGACATTCTCAATTCCACCAGCATCTGGCCCCAAATAAGAACATCAAATCCCACCCAACGCCTCGCCGGAGCGTGCCAACTGACACTCTCCATTACGTGTCGCGCCCGCAAAGAGCCGTGGCCCGCAGAGTGGCAGGACGGAGCACTTCCCATTAGAACCCTAAAGAGAAGGACATCAAACAATCTGGGGAGCAGACACAACCTCGGGAGGGCCACACATCATCACATTTTAATAGAACATGTGGCTTCTTTGCTGTTGTCTTGTGTCCAAATTGCAATAGTGAATTCTGTCCAGCTGTCGATCTACAAATGGGGCTCAATTACCCAGGCACTAGCTGTAGCCTGTGTGCTAGAGCGGCGTCTCTCTCCTCGCTCTGCCAGACTCCTGGCTCTAATTGTTGAACAAAGTGAGACAGAGTAGTTTGAGTCGCCTTTGGTCAAGCTTCTATGTGGGTGACAGGTGACATCATCCAGGCTGACATTGTTTTCTCGGCCCCCCGCTTCAGTAACCTTCTGCGCTTCTGTGTCTAAACGCAGGGAAGCATTGGATCCTAACACAGTGAAACTGCAAAATTGACTTTGCCACCTCCATAATGGAGTTGTTGGCACGTGACACTTGTGCCACACAATATGCCTATCCTTTACAAGCCAGTTTGAGCATGCTTTTTTAATGATTGGGGTTATCCTTCCTGAGCAGTGAAAGGAAGACTTATATTTGCTATTGTTATAAGCGCTAGATGCTGAGCTTTACTAGACATAAATGTGGATTTAACATGTTAATTTAAATAGTTATGGGGGGGGGGGGTAACATGTTAAAATTATTAACGCATTTAGCGGACCCACCTCGACCTCTGTAGTTCATTTTACATTTCATACGGTTGATTTGTGATAAGCATGAACTCGCTGTGTGATGTAGCCTATGGACTGCAGTTATAATGCCCCTGAAATTCAAGATATCAGGGCAAAAATGCCCCGGTATGAGTTTTTGTCTCATCATGATACAGTTCAATAAATAAGAAGTTAATATGTGTTGTATTTTAGACCTAATATTGCTTGCTTTTACTCAATTTTTCCAATTAAATTATTACCTATAAAGCCAAAGCAGAGTTGTTGAAGCAACACGCAGCTGTGCTTCTTCTCTGAATTTTTCTGAATGAATCCACGTTTTGAGTCAATTATTCAATGGCCCATTCATAATGACAGCCATTTACTTCATTCCAATGAATCAGTCATTTGAACGAATCGAATGACTCAACGACTTACTCATTTAGACATTTACAGACATCTACTGGCAGTTTTAATTTCTTATTTAGACTTCATTTAAAAATACCTTTTATTCATATTTTATTTTAATAAAAAAAAAAAAAGATATAGTATAGCACCCAAAAATGAAAATTCTGTCATCATTTAGCTCATGAACATTGAAGCTTAAAACTTTGTGTAATAAATTCTATGCTGAATCAAACAGAATATATTTTTTCTAAAGCTAATTTTTGTAATGTATGTTTGTTTGATGCTTTTCTCATTTAACACAATAATGACTTAAATAAATGATCTTTTGGGGGTCATTTCTCAGCCAAATTTGATGTACAATGAATTTGTGTTTAATTAGATTACAAATATTATAAAATATTTAATTGCTTGACAGCCCTAATATATATTAGATATATATTAGAAATGCACTAAAACTTTCATGAAATTTCAAAAAGCAGCTTTCTTTGAAATTTCTCTTTCAAAGTGGCTCTTCGTGAAGCGGTTAAAAATTGAATGTCAGAGGCAGAGTTACAACAGTAGTGAGCTTTTGAAGCCCCTGTGGGAACATTTTGGCTTTGCAGTCCCAGAATTCATCAGATTGAAAATTAAATTTTGTGATGGCTTGAGCAGAATTTGTCGAAAACAGCAGCTTTGTGTCTTTGTTTTGTTTCCCAGTGAAAGTAACTAAACATCCTCAAAACAAGATCAGTTTTCCTTGCTGACTACTAGTAATTTCCTTAAAAAGTTCCCAACTTTTGAGTGCTAGTTTAATTTTACATTTTGTTACGCCATTAGGCTTCGTTACGCTGTACGAATTTGTTGTGGCTTCTTAGTCCTACCTGTGTTCATGTCCGGAATGTTTGACTTCTCTCCCTCTACTATGCTAGAACCTTGTTGTGCCGTCTGCTTTATTAACATCTGTTGAGACCTCTGCACATTTCGTAGAAGGACCCTGCAACCAGTTAGCACTATGCCCTCGAAGTGTAGTCCCAAATAACATTATCTCAACTCCCAACATAACTTCCCACAGTAGCCATGACTCCCCACGGAGCGCATATTACCCAGGCAACGAGGCAGCTTCACTAGAACAATACCTGCATTTTCTGTATCGCTTCGCTTAGTTTAGGTAAACAATCGTGCTCTATGACATCCTAAATACCGTCGAGCCCTCTGCGACTTCCCCTCGATGCAGAACGCCACAATAATCTTCATCATCACCGCCATATATTACCGAGGCCGCCTATAATGCCTGCGAGGCAGCGCGGCCTCTCCCATCCCCGGCAGCCCTCGCCTCTCGCTGCATTTTCATTTGGTTTCACTCTCTCACTTTTTATTTCCCTTTGGCTTCTGCCGCGGCTCCCTTTACAAAGCCCGGGAGCATTATCAAAACATTACGGTGCGCAGCATGTGTTTGATTAAAAAAGTGTAAAGTTACAAATTAGTTAATAAAATCATTTAGGCCGATCGCTGCAAATGGTGATAAATGCGTTCCATATGTTCCCAATAAAAAGAAAAAGAAGAAAAAAAAAAAAAAAAACTGAGTGCCATGTGCCCGTCCCCCTCTGTCTTTGCCATAAACAAATAAATTAAAACAATTACCGTGGCGCGCGCCCTCCGTGTCTTTAATGAGAGTGCCGCCATATAAAAGATGTGACAGCTTTCATATCCTCAAAATGGTGTGTGTCTCTATCTGGAGAGGCTGGAACGTTCCAGATGTTGCCGGTGAAAGGGCTGCTTTCCCCCTCTGTCTGACCCTCTATCTGCCCCTGCGAAACTTTATATCGCACCCATTCATGTGGCTTTGGGTTCTTTAACTCCTGCTGGTTAATGAGAGCTGGTGACCGCAGGCGCTGTCAGTCCTCTATTAACCCGGAGCCTCTCCATCAGAGTTTGCTTGCACTACCGTTTGCTATGGTAAATCCCGTTCTTTTGTACGCCTGTATGTTTTGTGCATACGTTTTGTTTCCAAGTGATTTGGAGTTGTTGCTAAAAGAGACGCAAGTATTTAAATTTTCAGTACCAAGTCAACGACTGTATCATGACTGACTGACTGACTTAATGCATTTATTTAATATCACATTACAAGCAGCGTTAATATCATTAACAAAATCAGTGACGATATTTTTATTCATTTTATTTTGTGTTTTCGCAAATGTGGGATTTTGATTAACGGTGGTAAAAATATGACATAAAAAAGAATTTGTTTGTTTCAAATAATCCAATCATAGTCAATAATGGTTGTAAAATTTTACTGAATATTTTCTCATCAATTAATTCTTCTTTTGCCTGTGAAATACTCACTAAATTTAAAAATATTTGTTACAAGCTAAAAACACTAAAAAATGACACCGATTGCATGTAGCTGGGTGTATTAGCGGTTTTATTAATTTTGCAGTTTTATTTCCTCATCTGGCATTGTTTTACTTGGAGCTGAGAATCTACAGCTGCTCATCTTAATTAAAATATAAGCACATATTACTGTAACGGTACACGTGAGTTTCTCATATGAGCCGTTACTGCTGAATCAGCTTTCACTTTTGACAGGATAAATCCACATGCAGCAGATAATGCCAATGTCTCCACCTCGGTTTGGCCCTTGTCTGGAGGGCTTGGCCACCACATTCCTCCATTACTCTTCATATAAAGAGCATGACAGCGGCTGGGAGGCCTGCCGCCATGCCTGAGGTTTCGTCCAGCCTGGGGAGATGCAACACTGGGCGTCTGAGTGAAACAAATTGTTTTTGGGGGTCCTCACCAATCAGGCCATCTCACACCTGCTGCAAAGTCCCCGTGCAGACAACCCCACGCACACCACCCAAATCACCCCACACAGATTATTAGCCCTGATGTCTGTTTTTATTTGTTCTATTATTAAGTTTTTGTCCAGCCATTGCTGTGCCTCCATTTTTAATTGCACCTCCTGGGGACGCAGCGATGATGGATGTTGAGCAGAATAGCCGAATAGGACTGACCGCTATTGTAAACTGAGGGGTTTTGTCAGTGAATATCCAGTGGAGTCTCAATTGAAATGTACTTTGCAGACAGGATTTTTATTTATTTTAATGCTTACTTCTGAAAAAGATACACAGCTCTGAAAGATATTTTTCATGGTCGAGGTTTTGTGTATTGGGCCTCGTTGCCCCTTCAGCTATTGGTGTATGTGGTTCTCGCTTTAATGGATTTCAGGTACACTAAAACAAGGAATAACAATTTCTCCAGCGTTTTGAATCAAACTAAGAATTTCATTTACAAAACAGACAGACGAACAATATTCCCCCCGAATGTGTCCAATCTACCCAAACATTTGAGCTACTGAGCAGTGTTGCAGTTTATTTAACTCCCAGCAAGCATTGCAGCTTGAATAAATTATGCAGTTACTGCTTTGCTAGAGCTTGGGGTGATGATATTTGTTGGTTGTCACCAATGATTTGTATATGAAGTGTTTTACATCGACAAAATAATATGTTTTGCAAAATGAAATCTTTAGTTGCACCGACAAGTATTTATCAAGTTCCCTTTAGTAAATACTGCTTAAATATTTTGGGGCAGTAAGATTTAAAAAAAATGTTTTTAAAAGAAGTCCCTGCATTTATTTGATCAAAAATACAGTAAAACAGTAATATTGTGAAATATCAGTACAATTATATTCTTCAGAAATCATTCTAAAATGCTCATGAAACATTCAGTTTTATTATCATTGTTTAAAACCATTGTGATACTTAATGTTTTTGTGAAACCTGTGATTCTAAAAAAATTTTTTTTGAGTCTCTTTATTAATGTCTTTACTGTCACAACTGTATTCACAAGTTGCTGAATACAACTATTAATTTCTTTCTAGGACAGGTGTACAGTACATGTGTGTATGTGTATGTGCAAGCGAAACAGAAAGAAGGACAGTACGGGCAAATTTTCTGTTTGCAGAACCATTTGCAGTTGCCGTCTGTCATTGACCTTCACAGTCACATACGCTTCAGCCAGTAACCCTCCGCACGGCCCGGGAGCTCGAACCATGTCCATTTGATGTACATTTGGACTCAGCATATAAAACACAGAGTAAGCAGATGAGAGGAAATGAGCCCTTTAATAGAGGACCTTATAAAACTGGGATAAAATCAAGAGAAACTCAATCACTCAAAGTCTTATTTAGATGAGATTAGTGGGATTTCAAACATCGCCTGTGGCCTCAATTAGAAGTATGAAATATAGTTTGCAGCAATTGAGTTTCACTATTTGAACTGCCTGTTATAAAAAGTATGTGGAAGATAATAAAATATGCAAATTTGAAATATTATAGGATGCATTTTTTTTGACAGTGTCAAAGAATGTGATAAAACAGGTGATAAAATGCATCGTTCTTGTGATATAGGTGATTTGGAATGTGAAAGGTGTTTTCTCGGTATTGTTTTCTTAAGAAAAAAAGCGCATTCCGCATACAGTATGAGCCCTTTACCATAAACATAATGAAAGAACATTGTCATGTGTGGATTCTAATGCATCCACAGAGAGTTTTAAAATCAGCTGTGATGTTCTGAAGTTCACCCACGTTAATCTGGCAGTGAGAATGCCCGCGTGCATTAGTCAAACAATGACCTTTATTCCGGTTTATAAACCGTGATCAGTGTCTGATCTCAGTTCCCCCAACTTCAACAAAAAGCCATACCTCTAAAGGCCTCGGCACTGAAAGACAGAGTGCCAGGGAAGAGGGAGTGAGCGAGTTAGTGAGAGTGAAAAAGAGAACCACGCGCTCTTGTCTTTTCCAGTTTAGGGAGTCCAGATGGGAAGTCATTTTTTATTCGTCTTGAGGCAGCACTTCACATCTGCTGGCCCAGATGCCTAATGAATACGGAAGCAGGGCCGTGCTGTCGCCTCATTAATACTGCACTCGCACAGGGAACGGGGCCGGCCTGCACCCGCCATCCACCGCCGCCCCCCTCCCGCACTCCTCCCGGCCCCGCAGCCCGCTGGTGCAGAACCGGCGGCTCCCCGCTGGCTCCTCCGGGCCCGTGGCCGGCAGCTGGCGCCTCGCTGTAACAAGCTGCCGTGCTTTGTTGGGCCTAATGTGTCTCTGTGTTGTCACTTAAGGTCTTTATTGGTATTAATTGATAGGATCGACCCAAGTTTGTCTTTTTTGGTACTTCTTCTCGCGTGTGCGTTCGGGGCGTAGGAATCTATTCAAACAGGTGTCGCTGCGAGGAGCAGGGAAGCAGAGAGCGCTGGGAAGCTCAAAGCACATGTCTGTCAGATTTGACAGATTTTGCATTTTCCTCTGTGAATTAGAGATGTGTGCATTAGACAGACGCCGAGGCTGGTTCCGTGACCTTTGCTTAATATGGCTGTTCAGTACTCTGGCTGTCGTTCAAGCCTGGGTGGGCAGAACACAAGAGATCAGAGTTAGTTACAAATTCACTGGAACTCAAATGAGATGCCTCGACATCTCCAGTTCATTTCGCATTAAAGTTTGGAGGCAAAATGTTCTCTGTAGCTACTATCCACGGTCTATCAGTCAAAGCTATTTTTAGGAAACCTACATTATATAAAAAAAAAAGTTGTAAATAAAGATTAAATGGAGTAGGTCTACATTTTGCAAGAAAAGGCTACTTCATTTTTCAATAAATTCCCATTAACTGTTCTCGCATGATGCAGGCAGAACACTGTGGAAGGTTGTTTCTTCCATGGAATCAAAAAATAAAAAGGTAACTGCGACTTTTTCTCAGAATTGTGCGGTGTGTTCTGACTTCATAGCTCGCAATTGCGAGTTTATATTTCGCAATTTAGAAAAAAAGTCAGAAATTCACAACTGAATCTTGTAGCTTCCCAAAAATGAATGACTCTACTGAATCAGTTTTTTTCAGTCACTCAAAAGTGGTCCCTAAGTTTTTAGTGAACCAGAACAAATATTTGAGTTGAAATTATTTTATTACGTGAGCAGAAAGACTTCAAAATTCATTAAACAAAACTCGTTGACTGCAAAATGCAATTGACCAATCAGAATCGAGTACTGCAGAGAGCCATATAATGATAAACATTTTATTTCCCGTAAGCAAATCTTAGAATTTGATACCATATAAAATATTCATTTTATTTTGGTATGACCAAACTTTTTTTTAAAATGTTTTTTTCATCTCATTTCAGGTATGTTAGGAGTGTGTGTTAAAGGGTTAGTTCACCCAAAAAAGAATTTCTGTCATTAAGTTCTCACCCTCGTGCTGTTCCAAACCCATAAGACCTTCATTCATTTTCGGAACACAAATTAAGATAATTTTGATGAAATCCAAGGTTTTTTCATCCACCATTGAAAGCAACATAAATAATGTCATTCAAGGTCCAGAAAGGTATTAAAGACATCATTAAAATAGTCAGCGTGACTACAGTGGTTCAACCTTAATGTTATGAAGTGACGAGAATACATTTTATGCACAAAAACAAAACAAAAATAATAATTTTGTTCAATAATTTCTTCTCTACCCTGTCAGACTCGTAAGCAGTTGACGCAATTTAGCGCTTCCGTGTTTATAGTTTCTGTGACTTCTACGTCAGCATCATATGCATGTGTTGTGGAGCTCACATGAAACACCATTGGCCAATACTGAGCCGTCATTCGGACGTAAGCGCTGAACTGCTGAAAATTTTAGGTTGAAATCTCAAAAAACAATCAGTATCAAACTTTTTCACTAGATGACAGAGAAGGACTCTTTGATTTCCAAATATGGTTTGCATGATCTGATCCATATATTTCCATACTTTTCAAAATATTTATGAAGTAGACATCCTATTCAGAAGAAGCTTGTGCAGTAATGTTAATATTTTAATTATATATATGAAGAACCTACCGCTATTCATTTATTGCTCTGTCATTTCTTTTGAAAATCAGTCACCAGATGTGAAAAGCTTTCAAATGAAATATAGTTTGTCAAGATTACTTTAGGTTTCAACTAAGATATTATTGTCATGAATGTAAAATGGTAAATGTCCCACAGGTGGGGGGAGGGGCAGTATTTAAAATGGTGGTTAAAAACATTTTTTAGATACAGATATTTATTCTTTATAATGCAAGTATTGATATTAAAAGTTAATTATTTGCACATGATCGTGTGTGATTTTTGGGGAATTGTAACGAATCTGATTAGAGTCGATTTGACCCGAACCATACAGGGAATCGGCAGAAATCGAACCGTTATTGGGGGTTAAATGGAAGGAACTGTATGCCCCAAATCAGCATGACAATCTTGGCGAGCACATTGTCATACTATAATTCTGACAGCACTCTCATATTACACTCCTCTAATATGCACACTGTGAGTAAACCAACCCAACAGCCATACAGTGACAGAGGCGCTAATGCATGAGAAAAATATACCCAGGTCTTTAAAGATTTGTCCCAAAATTACTCCAGAGGCAATTAAATTCCATCTAAACAACAAAACGAACAAAACAAGCAAAGAACTAAATAAAAGGAAAGTTTATGTGACTGTGTTAGCATCTAATAGAGAGACAAGGGCTCGGGGAAGAGGCTGATCCCTGCCAAAATGTACCACTGCGGCCTCCGCCCCGCCTCTTCCTGTCCTTCGTTCTGATGGAATGCCTGGCACGCTCCGCATTATGGCTGCGGAATGGAGGAGCGATGAGCGGGGAAGATACAGACGCTCGGCCCATGAGACACGGAGCCGAGCTTACTGCTGGATGCTTGTGGGGCCTGTCAGAACCAACCAGCCACCTGCCAGGCTCTGAGCGCCAGGATACAAAACCTTGAGTATGTGGCAGAAAACTAATCCATGGCTCTTCATTAGTGGGGAAGGTCTTGTATCAACATAACCTCTGCCAGAGAGAGAGAAAAAAAGGGTTTTTGTTAGCTTGCTGAGTGGATTTTGTGCGTTGTATAGGCAATGTGACTGAAGAAAAAAGACGTCTAATTCTCTCATACATGGGATGCGTATTTTATTTGCGATCTTCAACAGCAGCACTGCAGTGGGTTATTGTTTGATATCCATTTAATATTCAAATCCATTTAACTGACATTGAACAGAATTGAGCTGGATAATTACATTATTGTCATCTGTAGAGCTGCTTATAGCTGAAATTGAATTAGCTTCATAATTGATGAATTTTACATTAACAGTTATTTTCCTGTTTATGAATGTGAAGCTGCTTTGAAACAATCTGTATAAAGTGTTATATAAATGACTTGACTCGTTTGAAAAAGAAAATGTCAAAAAATCTAAATATTACATTAACTTCCTCACAAGTTAAAATGTATTAGTAAATGTAAAATGTAAGGTGTAAATATTAAAATGTATGTATGTTTAATAATGATTATTTTTTTGGCTTTACAAAGTATGTACAGAAAATACATTAAAATATACATTATCAGACTCTGTTGCATCTCTATCCCCAAAAGGCCTGAAAAAGACTCCTGGTTTATTTCTAGAAGAGATCAGGGCTTATTTAAAATAACCTTAAAACAACTATAACGCAGCCTAAAAGTTCCGTTTTAATCAACAGGTCATTTTCGGTATTGTTTGTACATCTGTTCTAATGTTATCTGAGTAAAAAAGAAGAAGAAGAAAAAAAAAAAAAGCAGTGAAAATCATTGGTGTAATGTAACAAAAGTCCTAACTACAAACAGAGAGAGAGAGAGAGAGATTGTGCATGTGTCCAACATGGGGCAACACAGCAACCTCTGCTGGCTAAAGACTATAACTGATATATGTGCGTGTGTGTACAGGTGTGTGTTTTGCTGCCATTTGTGTGTGTAAGGTTCCAGTGTAAGCCAACTGGAAAGAGAACAAGCAGATCTTTCATTTATAATGAAGTGAATTAGAGTGAAGCCTTAATCTCAAATTCATATAATTCTCATCTTAAATGCACCGGTTTACCACATGCCGCAAAGGTGCCAAAACCCTTTTCAGCTCTTTGTTATATTTTCTGATAAACTTGAATTACTGTACATCAAGATGAATTCTTCACATTCGTTTATTAGATCCCATTTATTCTTAAGATCAGATACAGAAAGTCCCATATTAAGCTCAGAATTTTCTCATAATCGTTCCTTTCAATTATGTTCAATTTGAAATGGTTAAATAAACATTAAGCAGGCAGTTTTGTACTTGAAATCCTGCCCACGAGCTTGCTGAAGCCAAAGTCAAATTGTGGATATTCCCTCTTGCTTCCCATTATAAAATTATATTTAGATCTTTTAGCAGTAACGCTTTCAGTGGGAAGCGGATGAACTTTCGATACAAGTACAGATTTCTGGTATTGAGTTGGATTAGGTCTTACTTTACAATGTAATGGTAACTGCCACAAGAACTGCATTACATCTCTGAGTGCTCAGGGTCTATGAGAGGTTTATTAAAGTCAAGATGCATTATAAATATCTACGTCTCTTTGTCCTTTTGAATTGGGCCACTTGAGTCGGAGTGTGTTAATGCAGTAATGTATACAGACAGCACATTACCGTACACACACAGCATTGCTCTGATTAGATAGAGAGTGAAGGCTGCACGCTGTCTCCTTAAATTAGCCTTCTTTAAAATCAACAAATGAGAAATATTACAATGGCCATATTAATACTGCACACATGAAACCACTTACAGAAGGATCTGAGGTCACTGTCACAGTTGGGAATGAGATTGAATGGAATGACTGTGGTATCATCTGTCAGAAACACTGTGCACTGAGCATGAAGAGAAATTCGGGTTTAGTGTGTTTACTTGTTGTTGTTTGATTTGCTCACTGGGCAACGCTTTTAATTCAGTACATTGCCGGATGCATCCGGATGTCACTGTACGATCATTTCAGAGAGCTTGTCATGTTGTTCAGATGCTGTTTATACACATATGGTGTTGCGCTTCAATTATACACTCAGTAACCAACTCAGTTAATAGAGAACCTTCAGGGAACTTTAGCCAACGTTCTGGCAAGGTTCTCTCGATGTTATGAGCAAACATTCTTTCAGGAATGCAAATGGAACTTTTATTTAGAGTTCATGGGACGTTTTTTTCCCCCTGAAAAATTTTAGTTGTATTGTTTGTCTAATGGTTTTTAAATGTTACTTATTGTTTCAGAGTGCTGAGAGAACATTTAGTAACTTTCTGATAATGTTTGTAAAATAATAAAATGGAAAGTTCTCTTAAAATGATGGCTCAATCTAAAATGAAAATTAAGTCATAATTTACTCACCCTGGTATTGTTCTAATGCTGTATGGTCTCTTCTATGGTCTCAGCTTTCTTTTAAAAAGCTTTTTTTATGTCAAAGAATGATCCCATGCGATACGCTCCATCTATCCCAAGTGTCTTGTGGGTTTGGTGAAAAACAAACCAAAATTGAATGTATTATTTAACAAAAATTCTTGACCTTGGCTGTTGGTCGTCTCTGAACGACAACACTGTGCCACAATTCACTCTGTCTCGCCCAGAAAAAGCGCAAGTTGTGAGAAATCAATATTAACAAACACGTGGCATTCTCTGATGTGAATATATCATCGTAACTAGAAGTTATCGCGTTCACATCTGTCATTCTGACTGTTATCAGGTAAACAGAGTTTCGGTCTAGAGATATGTGACTCAGTGAAGAAAGTATTGAGATACTTTTTTGGGATGACTAGGCGATGTATTTCATGTCATCTTTTTGATGAGCGTGAGCAGGACATTTAAAAAAAAAAAAAAAATCTCCTCCAGTGGTCCATAAAAGAAAGAAGGGCATACAAAATTAAAACAACACCAGGGTGAGTAAATGATGACTTAAAGGGTTAGTTCAACCAAAAATGAAATTTACCCCAAGATTGTCAAACCATCCTAGGTGTATATGACTTTCTTCAGACTTTATTCAGACGAATACAATCTGAGATATATTAAATAATGTCCTGGATCTCCTAAGCTTTATAATGGCAGTAAATAGAGGATGAGATTTTAAAGTCCAAAAAAGTGCATCCATCCATCATAAAATATATCCACACGGCTCCTGGGGGCTAATAAATTCCTTCTGAAGCGAAGTGAAGCGCTCGTGTAAAAAAAATCCACATTTAAAACTTTAAAAACTGCAATAATTAGATTCTGAAAGACATCGATTTACGTCGAAAGAGTAGCCTGACACACGACAAAATACAGAATTAGATGTCTAAAACAACAATATTTAAAAGAGAAGTGTCTGAGGATTTCGACATAAAAGAAGAGGAGCTCCCATATTGTGCCAGGGGTTACTCTTTTGCGTAAGTTGACGTGCGTACGGCCGTCTGCAGGAAACTAGCTATTTTAGTTTTGAAAGTTTTAAATATGGACATTTTTCTTACACAGACGCATCGTTTCGCTTCAGAAGGCCCATCTTTTAGGATGGATACATGCACTTTTTTGGGCTTCAAAATCTCTTGCTCTATTCACTGCCGTTATAAAGCTTAGTTGAGCCAGGACATTATTTAAAATAAGTCCGATTGTATATGCCTCTGAAAGAAGATTGTCACATTCAACTATTGAGGGCGAGTAAATCATGGGGTAATTTTCATTTTTGGTTGAACTATCTCTTTAATTTTCATTTTACAGTAAACTGTTCCTTTAATGTTTGCATAACCAAAAAAGTTTTTTAAATTTTTTTTTTAAAATGTTTGTTTTGAATTTTCAGAGAACATTCAGAAATAATAACCTAATAGGAACGTTCTTAGATGATTTTTCAGCTGGGAAGGGGGTTTTCAGAGTGAAGCATTTTGTGTTCCCCAAATAACCTTTCAATGAGCAGTTCATAAAAGAACCATTTTTTTTCTTCTTAGTGTGCCAACATAATCTAAAGAAACATTCATTTTCAAGACCCTTTTGTGCAGTAGAAATGTTCCATTGATGTTAAAAGTTCATAGAATCTTGCCAATAACGAATCTTTATTTTTAAGTGTGCATGATAACATTTTTTGTTGTTATTTGTGTGGTTATTAATTTATCTATGAAACGATGTAAAAGGTAAATCTCTATTTTAAGTGTGAGAAGGGTTAAATAAGCTCTACTTCCTGCACTGCTCATTGTCAGTCTGTCATTAAACATGATGAACTTCCTGAGTAAGGGGGTCTTTTTCGTTAAGCATTTGACAATTTTCCACGAGTCTATGCCAAAAATCATATTCGTACTCGGAGACAAGCTTCTTTCTGAAATCCCCGATGCCTGTTTGAGGGAAAAAAGACAGAAAGAGAGAGAGAGCACAAGAGATCGGAGAACATGTTTTTATCATTTGCATGAACCCAGGAAACACAGTGTTGTCCAGAGTGGGGTTATAACTCATTGCAGATCTGCAGTGAAGCGAGGCTGGGCTCTCTCTGGCCAGGCTGGCTTCAGTGCGATGTGAACTCTCCCAGCATTCCTCACCCAGGACATCAGCGCAGGACAGGACTCCTGGATTACATGTATGTACACACGTACACCTGCAAACACAGCGGGACAGAAAGAATGTGTGGAAGAGAAATGAATATGTGGAAACCTGTTGTGATTTGTGTGCATTCCCCTCTGACTGTTTAGTCATCTTTCTTTCAACAATGTTGCAAGAAAGATCATTTTTAAAAATTTCTTTACAAAAAAAAAAAAGACATACATAACAGACATACATAGAAAAGACATACAAAGCAGTCTTTAAAAGTTTTACTGCTACAGTTCTTAAGAATGCAATTGTAAATCTGAGGTGTGACTTTTTTATGTTAAAAAATATTGTAGACATTTGTCATGCATGTGTACAGTAAAATGTAAAATCTTGCATCTGTGGTTTTAACAGCAAAACCGTTAAACTGCTTTCACCCTGTAAAGCAGCAGTGAATGTGATTTCACATGTGAAGTACATCATGTTTCTTGATCAACATCTTTGTTGATCCTGGAACAACATTACAATTAACCAATCAGATTTGAGGGACAAGTTTCCAGTTAAGTTTAGGCTTACAACCAGGGTTACAGGGTTATTAACCTTCATTTCCCTCTGAATTTAGGGATAATTTAGGGTTTGGTTTAGGTGTAGTGATAGGACGAAATTTTCAGACAGGAATGCTGTTGACCCACAAAGATCTCTAACAAAATCATGGTGACCAATCTAAAAAAAAAAAAAAAAAAATTCCAATAAAAAAAAGTTTGCATGTGTTTTTCGTTAAGTATCATATTTTATACGTCAGGCTTTTATGCTCAATTGAAAGAGGAGAGTAAGAAACTCACTTGTGAAAAAAAACACACCTCATTTATATTCAGAGGCCCAAACTGAGCAAAAATATGCAATTTGGTGCAGTTGCTGATATTTAAATGGCCAAGAAGTAAGATGAATTTCTGATAGCCTGTGATGTAAATCAATCTTTAGCAGACTAATTGCATAAAATGCATGCAAATACCAGTTCTCTCTCTCTCTCTCTCTCTCTCTCTCTCTCTCTCTCTCTCTCTATATATATATATATATATATATATATATATATACTCCAGAATGTTATGAAGAGTGTTCAGATGAATTGCATAGTCCTTCTTTGCCCTGAAAATGAACTTAATCCCAAAAAAAACTTTCTGTCAGGCTGATTGGGTTAGAATGGCAGACTTGACATGTTAAAAGGAGGGTGATGCTTGAAATCATTGTTCTTCCATTGTTAACCATGGTGACCTGCAAAGAAACGCATGCAGTCATCATTGCGTTGCATAAAAATGGCTTCACAGACAAGGATATTGTGGCTACTAAGATTGCACCTAAATCAACCATTTATAGGATCATTAGCAACTTCAAGGAAAGAGGTTCAATTCTTGTAAAGAGTGTGAGGGCGTCCAAGAAAAAGTCCAGCAAGTGCCAGTATCGTCTCCTAAAGAGGATTCAGCTGCGGGATGCAGAGCTTGCTCAGGAATGGCAGCAGGCAGGTGTGAGCGCATCTGCACGCACAGTGAGGCCAAGACTTTTGGAAGATGGCCTGGTGTCTAAGAAGGGCAGCAAAGAAGCCACTTCTCTCCAAAAAAACATCAGGGACAGATTGATCTTCTGCAGAAAGTATCGTGAATGGACTGCTGAGGACTGGGGCAAAGTCATATTCACCGATGAAGCCCCTTTCCGATGGTTTGGGGCATCTGGAAAAAGGCTTGTCAGGAGAAGAAAAGGTGATCGCTACCATCAGTCCTGTGTCATGCCAACAGTAAAGCATCCTGAGACCATTCATGTGTGGGGTTGCTTCTCATCCAAGGGAGTGGATTCACTCACAATTCTGCCCAAAAACACAGCCATGAATAAAGAATGGTACCAAAACACCCTCCAACAGCAACTTCTTCCAACAAACCAACAACAGTTTGGTGAAGAACAATGCATTTTCCAACATGATGGAGTGATAACTAAGTGGCTCGGGGACCAGAACGTTGAAATTTTGGGTCCATGGCCTGGAAAATCCCCAGATCTTAATCCCATTGAGAACTTGTGGTCAATCCTCAAGAGGCGGGTGGACAAACAAAAACCCACTAATTCTGACAAACTCCAAGAAGTGATTATGAAAGAATGGGTTGCTATCAGTCAGAAGTTGATTGAGAGCACGTCCAGTCGAATTGCAGAGGTCCTGAAAAAGAACGGCCAACACTGCAAATACTGACTCTTTGCATAAATGTCATGTAATTGTCGATAAAAGCCTTTGAAACGTATGAAGTGCTTGTAATTATATTTCAGTACATCCCAGAAACAACTGAAACAAAGATCTAAAAGAGGTTTAGCAGCAAACTTTGTGAAAACTAATTTAAATGGAATTCTCAAAACTTTTGGCCACTACTGTATATATATATATATATATATATATATACACACACTATTAATTTATCTTTGTAAGATGATATTTATATACAGCTCTAAAGCTCTTTTGTTTATTTATTTTTATTATTATTGCATAATGTACATACAATAACTTGAGAGAGAGAGAGAACAGGTTGTAATGATGATGTATAACATAGCATTTCACTCTCATTTCAACAACATCTGAAAAATGACTTCAGTTAGTAAGTGTTCAAAAATTTACTAATAATAAATGTGATTCTTGTGTTTACTTTATAGAAATCAGTAAAGATTTCACAAGCAAAAAGGACGCTTTTTGAATTACAAATAGACCTTTTACAGAAAGCATGTAATAGATTGTGTACAACGTAAAGTTTTGATAATGTTGAAAAACTCTTAGAATTTTCCATATCAAATATGAGACAGCATAGGCTTTACAGAGTTAAAATTTTACAGAAAGACTGAATGAATCAACATTTGTTCAAAAACAGAAATCTCAAGATGCTTAGAAACTATGAGGAAAATGTAAATGAAATGAAATGAGGCGATCACAGTTAGGTTTAAAAATATTTATTTGGCAAAGGCATGTGTTAAAATCACAATTGTGGAACGTGTGACTGCAAAGGTATTGCATGTTGCATGTAAATCATACATTAATCATTGGTTTGGGTTGAAACGTCAGAGGAAAATGTGGTCGACGTTAAATTGTTTGAACTTTGAGCGTAATGATGTAGCTGACGCTTCATTCAGAGTTAAATGCATTGGACAACATGTAATAGGACTTTAATACAGACCAGGAAGTCTTTTTTTTCTATAAAGAACATACATTCGCTATACAGTGATATAACGTAAGTGCAGTGATACAGATGAAGTTTCGGTGTTAAGATTAGATGGCTTCAGTGTGCCTCAAGCCTCCCAGCTAAGATAATGATAATTGCAACAGCCTTTGGCCCTTGAAAGCAGGCTTTCCATTATTTGCCTGTCTGAGCACTACTTTCCTTCTTGACAGGAGGCCCGTCAGGTACCAGAGAGAAGGTATGTCATGTTCATGAGGATGGAGAAGACTTCACCGAACGTGGTAAATCACGAGGGACACAGAAGCACCAGCGCATGTTCTTGTCCTCGGGTTAAAAAATATGAATCCAGGTTTCTGTAAGCCTGTGGCGTTTGGACCGTGTTCAACATCTGCCTTCAACTGCTGCTTTGCTACCTTTGTGTGTACAGCAGAAACATGAAATGTGTCAAGCACAGTGTCTTATTAAACTTCAGCTCACTCTTTGTTGTTGTTCAGAAGAAGATGAGGGGGAAAAAAATCACATTGGACTCCTCTTGTATCAACACTGATTTTAGTAGCTCCCAGTCAGAACGGAGTCTGTCACAGGGTTGTTTTTTTTGTCCTCCACCTCTCAAGAGATTCAAATCACCCAGAGCATTTTCTCTCGTCTCTCCCTCACATCTCTACCTCGCTCCCACGAGGCAGTGCCGACACAAAGCAGATCTTTTCACGTTAATAACAAAGCCGAGATGGAGTGTGTTACGGTTATTGTTTCATCCCAGAACCATGTTGTTTAATTTGAAATGCCTTTTGGGTTCCACTGGAAAAGAATGTTTCAGAAGGACAAAGAAAAACTTAAGAAAAACAGAGTGCATAATTCATCAGCCATACATGTAGAAATCTTTTATTTATTCTGCATTTACCTTTGACATGATTTATTGATGTCAGCTACTCGGAGGCACTGCAGGTGCGAGCCCCAGAAAAGAGAGACAATTTGAGCAACTTTTGAAATGACAAAACGTCAGAATCTACATTTGGTTGGAAGCGAAAAATAATTACTTTAGTATACGCTGCATATTGAAAGCCTGATTATCCTCTTTATAAAATAAACTTTCATATACACCAACAGAAGCTTAATAGAAAATCATTACATATATTAAGCACATACTTTTTAGGAATGTTTGGGTGAATATCAACTATCAAAAACATTCACATCACTAAACGAAGAAGATTTTCGTGCAGAAAATGAATTTTTATAACCATTAAAATGTAATTGTGACATGACTGGCTTTAATATTATCTTGATTTGAACTGTTTTACAGAGATGGACCGAGACAGCAATGGAAACTTGGGTGGAAATGCTTTCCTGTATGCGCTTAATTTTCATTTCAGAAAAAATGTTAATAATCCCTAAACATTTTTATTCTTTTTAAACGACCACTTTATGCATGGTAGTTAATCCTCACAAAAGTTTCGCCCCTTTGAATGAACTAACATGGAGAAATTGGTGTAACACGGGCCATTTAAAATTCACAGCCCTTAGCTAAAGCAGAGAGAGATTCCTCTCCTTTCTTTGTCTTTATTAACCTCAGTTTCCAGTCCCGGGCCTCTGTGCTCAGAGCCTGTGGGAGACCTAGACATCCATCCTGGATCTCCCCAGAGCCAGAATGTGCTGGACCTGATCGATTCTGACTTACAGCTCTATAGATCAGACCTGCTTTTGGCTCCCCTATGCAGCACCTCTACCTAAACACACCATCAACACTGTCTCGCTCACAGCATATACCGTCTCCATGAACATACAGCGTGTTGCAAAAGCACCCGAATTGTCAGAGGATTTAGTTTTATTGTGGAAGTACAGTGTCGTATTTTTCTGGCTTTGTTCGAATCGCTGAAATGCAATTCATCACCGAAGACTATAAAAATTATTACTGACATGGCTCTTGGATGGAATGTGGCTCTTGGATATCTTTTGCTAAAACTTTATTTAAGATTAGTCATGAATCAGCGTGAAATATTCGGGCTGAAATGGACTGTGACGGTGTGTTTTCCTGGAGTGATATTTACTAAGAGACTGTTTGTGATGGCAACGTGCCTCCACAGGGGGGCCAGAGATGACACCATTTACTTTCGAGCAAACATATCTCTCTCTGTCATCGTCTGCATCTGCGCCTCTTCCATCTCAGAGATTTGTCTTGATAGGGGTAGGCTAGAGGCTTTAGAGGCCAAAAACACACCTGTCTTCATAATTGCTGGGCTTAGAAGGTGGCAGATTCTCACGAAGAATTAAAAATGAAGGGGTGAAGGCACAGATGTGTTTATCTATTCACGGCTGTGCAGTGCTGCTAATTGGGAAGGCTTGCCATTTGGAAATGGACAATAGCCTCTGGGCATGTTCAGCAGGCTGCATCAGTGTGGACTATTTCAAACAATCCACCGCAGAGCATCGCTCAGGCACGGCTCCCCTTTGCCCTGTGGAATCTTCCTTCACATTCTGATTTCCTCCACCATCCTTGTGTTATAAAAGTCTCAAAAGGGAAACATCACTCTAGAAACTTCTGCACCACAAAACAAAACAAAACAAAACAAAACAAAACGAAAAACAACTCTCGACCTTCTCAACTAAATTCAAAATTGTGTTGTTCCTATTCATACTACCCCCTTTTGGAGCACAGGCCTAAAAATGACCTGCTCAACCAAATGTGATTGCAGTTCATAGTTAATAATGCGAGACACAGGGGGGGGGGGGGGGGGGGGGGGGGGGGGGGGGAAACGTAAGAATTAGATGTAGTAAGTGGGGCTGCGCAATTAATTGCAGTAAAACCAAAATCGCAATATGGTTTAGTGCAATTACCAAATCACAAATGCTGTTATTTAATTTGGAAATACAACTTGTGCCACCAATGTTCCCATATTTTAATGCTTTACTGTGGTTTTCTGACAAAATAAAAGTTGGATGGTTCATCATGTCTTCCTTTGAGACATTTGTGCGGTAATTTTACAAGTTGTGGATTTTTTCCAATCCAACATCCAAAACCTGTATTTTAAAAAATGTAAATAAGAACCCCCCCCCCCCCCCCAAAAAAAAAAAGAATCATATTAAACATAGTTAGAAAAGGTCATTTATTTGCAGAAATAGTATAAATATCAATCCACAAGTATATCTAAGGATAACTTTGAAGGTTTCTAGGTGAGGATAAAGGTGCATTCATGCCATGGCAGAATAAACGTAATTAGGAGATCCTTAAAGTTGCTGCATGTAATTTTTTTGGACTGTACTAAAGCACAAAAACACCATAACATGTTTTCAGATATTTAGGAAACATGCTATGTTCACATACTTGTTTCTCCGAAAATCATGCTTCAGCCAGTTATTTAATTTGAAATGTCCATTCCATCTTGGAATGTCTGTTTTTGTTTTGGTATGTGTGATCCTACTTACTGCCAATTTACCCAATAGTATTTTGACTGTCCAGGTTTTTTCAGTTGGTGGAAAACACAGTGTAATGTAGCCATGCAGCCAGCAAACAATTTAGGTCAGTGATCGCAGATTCTACCCAACCTAAAAAGCCTCAGCATCCATCTAAAAAGCTCTATGTCCAAAGGCATATTAAAACATGGATCAATCAACTTACAGTGTGTGTCTGCTGGTGTGGAAGCTAGATAAGTTATCTTATAGTTATTGTTATTGATGTGTACAGGCCTTAAGGCTCGTCGCCTTCCGTTGTCCAGTGTGCACATTTTTTTTTCAAACTAGCAACCAGTGTGAGCGTAGAGTCAGATCAGGAGGGGGCGGGAGAAACAACCCTTTCCAATATTTTGAATTTGGACTGCAGTACCCATTTCAACCACTAGTTGTCAATATTGCATACTGCACCTTTAATTGTAAAAAGTGATCACCTCTGCGTAGAACCTGTAATTACAACTTTTAAACTAGCCATTTTCTTACAGTGCTGACTTGTACCATGTGACAGCTGAACTATCTGACCACTGCAGATTCATTTCGCTGTTGACAGAAGTCTGAGGACATGAACAGCTCCGAAAATAACTTCACGTGTTGTCATTTCGTTGGCTAATTACAATAATAATGGCATGTCGTGAATGCAGCTTGAAGACTACTTGAGAAACCCTTATAGCTCCTTTTTTATAAATATACCTGAGATAACCATATAATGTGTGATATTATCTATTTTTTTTTTTTGGTCATCTGTGAAAACATTTCTGTTTCCTCCCCGCTTGTCTGTGTGTGGACGGGACCGCATTTGTTCCCTTTTGATACCTCACGCATATTGCGTCTGCTAGACTCATGGAATATCCCTCTGAAAGAGCATATTTCACCGGCGTTTGTTGTATAATGCCGAACCTCTGAGCATGTCGCTTGCCGGCTCTGCCCCTGCAAAGCCGCGCTCTCAAGTCTCACCTCACTGCGTTCACGAACTGCTTTTCTAGAAAGCGGCTAGTTGCCTTGTTTTCCATTGTTCTCTTTCGCTCAAGCTGAGATGAAGAAACAAAGGGTTACAGGGCCAAGTGAATGGGATTGAGTGAGCTCTTGCCGGTCTGTACCCAGATTAAAAAAAAAAAAAAAACATATCACGAGTGTCAGTCAGGTCCCCTTGCAGCGACCTATTGCTCGAACCAATTCAATTCCTTTCCACATGGGCCAAGGCCTTGCAGGCCATCCCGGAGTGTCGAAATGGGTTTTGGGGACAAAGAAACCAAAAAAACGATTGTTATATTCTTCAATTCGCTCGAAAACTGCTGCGTTTCAGTGACGTGGTTTCCTCAGTGGGGAGCAAGGATGGTCGAGTTCTGCGCTCTGAGGTGAACTGCTTACTGGCCATAGAGTCAGCTCAGAATGAGTCAGGCTTTACAGCTGTTACTTCCTCGTCCCCAAGAAGAATGGTGGCCTCAGGCCCATCCTTGATCTCAAACTTCTGAATCGTGCCCTTGTGAGGTTTTTGTTCAGAATGACAGAACTTTGAAACCAATCCTCTTGCAGATACACCCAGGGGACTGATTCTTTTCTTTGGGCCGGAAAGACTCACTTTTACATCCCCATTCACAGCCCCAACACCCTCCCCCTTTATCACAGGCGTCTCTCAAGATTCGCTTTCGAGGGAGTGGCATATCAATATACAGTACTCCCGTTCAGACTGTCCCTAGCTCCTCATAACTTCACAAAGTGTATGTATGTGGCTCTTCCACCTCTGAGACAGATGGGAATCTGCATTCTAAACTGCCTCAAGGACTGACTCGTACTAGCCCAGCTGGAGACTGAGCTAGTATCACACAAATCCCTTGTCCTCTGCCACCTAGAGTGCCTGGGGCTCAGGGTCAACTTTGCCAAAAGCTCACTGTCTCCCATGGAACGGATATCATTCCTGGGAGCAGTTTTGGCTCAACCTATATGAGGGCTGTAGTCATGGCTATACAGCAACTTGTGGCCACCTTCATAGTAGGAACCTCGCTACCTCTCAGAGTGTTTCAGAGAATGCTAGGCCTCATGGCCTCTGCTCCTCCAGTGATACAGATGGGCCTGCTTCCCATGCAGCTCCTACAGTACTGGCTGAAACCTCGAGTCCCGTCCCATGCTTGCGTTGCAACCCTGGCCCCTAGAAGAAGAACCCTTACTTATGAGCAGGGCGTGGCTTTGGGGATGATATGCAGGAAGAAGGTCATCTCAATAGATGTGTCCGACACAGGTTGGGGAGACCTGTGAGAAGGCGGACTGTCCTTGGTATCTGGTCAAACGAGGACAGTAGGCTGCACATCAACTGCCTTGAAATTATGACAATCTATCAAGCCTTTCAGACTTTCCTTTTATATTTCAAAGAACAGGGATACACTGGCCCATGACTGGGCCAGCTCATAGCAGTGGCATGGCCCATTCCCCTGAGACAGGACCTCCTCTCTCAGGTGAACAGGACAATCCGGCACCCCCAGCCCAAGCTGTAGGCTCTGCACCTATGGCCTCTCAATGGGAGCCTGTAGACCTACCCAAGAATGTCTATTTCACAGGATAAAGCCTTGTCTACATGATGCCTCTGTGCCCTTAAATGGTCGGTCTTCTCCGATTGGTCCACAGCCCGTGGTGAAATCCCATCTGCATGTTACATATCTTTGTTAGTGTCCTTCCTCAAAGAGTTGTTGGATAAGGGTCGTACCCCCTCCACTCTTAAGGTCTATGTGGCGGCAATTTCATGCTGCCGTAGCCGGACAGTTGGTGGGCAGGAACAACCTTGTAGTCTGCTTCTTAAAGGGTTCTAGGAAGTTAAACCTTCCTCACCCCTTTACTGTCCCTATGTGGGACCCGTCTATGGTTCTGAGGGCCCTTAGAAGCCATCCCTTTGAACCATTAGAGTCCACTGACATGGTTACGTACCTAAAATGCTCTCCATTCTGTTCAGAGCACAGGTTATCACATTCTCTGCACTTCTTCCCTCGCAGGATGACCAAGAATTGAATTTACTCTGCCCAGTCAGGGCTTTGAGGACTTACATTGACTGTTCCACCTCATTCAGACAGTCGGAACAACTCTTTGTATGCTTTGGAGGCCACACCAGAGGGCAGCGGAGGCTGTCCCGATGGATAGTTGACGTGATTGAGCTTGGATACTCCTCTTTGGGCCTACAATCCCCTATTGGAATAAGAGCACACTCCATGAGAGGCATGGCCTCATCCTGGGCATGGTCCAGCGGTGTGTCCATTTCAGAAATCTGTGCAATGGCCGGCTGGGCCATGCCGTCCACTTTCACCAGGTTCTACTACCTGGATGTCCCTGCCTTACAGGCTCAGATTCTTTCTGTATAACTGCCTCTCAGAGATCTCAGAACTCTTTTAGTTTGATCGTAGCTTGAACTTGTTAGAATTCACGACGAATCCGGTTATATCCAGAGGTTTCTAGAACCATTATTCAGGGCCGGACTTAACCTTTGCGAGTTTAATCCGTTTTTGCCTTCTACAAGGCAACAACTTAAGTCTGGGTCCCTGGCAAGCGGCCTTGCTTTGCTGTATATCGTCCCTTGGGCCCTTCAAGTGCTTACGACAAATTACATATCATTTGTTCCTCTTGCATGGCACGGTGTGATTGTGTTGGTTCCCTACCGCATGTACACCGCAGATGCAGTATGAGTGAAGTATCAAAAGGGAAAATATTCGGTTACTGACATAACCCCGGTTCCCTGAGATACGGGAATGAGTACTGCGTTGCAAGCCGTGATATGCCGCTGCACAACGCTTTAGTCAAAATAAACCAGAGATCCTGTGCAAAATGACAGCTTATATAGTCGGATGACCACGTACGTTCTGGCGGCTCTGGTGGGCTTCTTCACTATAGGCTCACACAGCTCCGCTGCGCCGTCATTGGTTTGAACCAATGGCAGTGCAGGTTCATCAGGCATGATTAAATAAGGCTTTGTTATCTGAGAAAAGGAGTTTTCCCCACCGCATCTAGCAGAGGCCGTACTCGTTTCCATATCTCAGGGAACCGAGGTTACGTTAGTAACCGAGTGCATATCTATCGCTCTTCTTCGCTGTTCATAACAGCTCAAGAGCGCCACTCTCTGTGAATGGAACACAGATTACAACAGAAGTGTTTACTTTTTGAATGGTCACCAAGGAGGCATAATTGAGTGGAATGTGGACATAATGTATATTTTTTAGTGAAATGTTAAGTAAACATCCAAGAATCCACCAGTATTTCTCTGAATCTATACACCATTGAACTGAAAGCTCTTGTAATTGAACATTGACTTGTTCGGATAATTGAAGGTGCATGCTCCTTTATTACTTTTGCATGTGTTTTTATTTTTACAATGTTTTGATATGTACCCTGAAACAAATTCATGTATTATTGTATTGGATCAAACAGTATTGGAGCTGGAATTAGTAGTGGGCGAAATTAAGCTTTTCAAATTAAGCTTTTCTTTTCTTTTCTTCTTTTTTTTCCCTTTTCTTTTCTATATGTGAAAAAGTTAAGATTTGTCCTACATAAGACATTTGGTTTTCTGTCATGTATTGATCATTGTTATTGTGAATTATGCGAAATGAGGTCTAAATACATTTGCATTTAAGATAATCTAGTTGGCAAATATTGATAAGGATTTTTTTTATATGCCACAAAATTATGTTTGAAATATAAAACATGAGTAGTGGTGCAGGATAAAAGTCGCTAGATTAAGGAATGGGAGTTGATCCAAAAAGGAATCGACTCTTTGATTCCAATGCATTGGGCTTGTTCGACTTGAAGCAGCACAGACCATAGACTGTAAAAAAAAGTACCTCTAGAATGATCAGAGAGCAGACGGCTCTGTGTGCTTTTAAAATCGACGTTACTTTGACATCATGCACAGATCAGTCTGTGGCTGTGCAGCGCTGCTTCAAGTCAAACGTTTGAGTGTAGAAGGCATTTTAACTCGTCTCAGTGATAAGAATGTTTCATTCAGATTCGGTCAGTACATCATTTGGTGACTTTTAGTGCAAGTCGCACCAGCAAAGTGGTGACCAGTAGGGGTGTGACGAGATCTCGCGAGACTAAAACGTGACGAGATTTCTCGTCGAGTTGAAAAGTTGTCTCGTCGTGCTATCAGTGTGAGGGTGAAATTATTATTCAAGATGCCCCCGCCACTTTCAAATCGTTTCTGTGGAAACATTTTGGTTTTTGGCGCAAGAATAACACACAAGACACAAACAATGTGTAAACATTGTAAGAAAACTATGCCGTACACCTCGGCCAGGGTTGTACAGACTCTTAGGGGCCTTTCACATATCGGGCGCATTTTCATTCGCAAAATGGAAGCGACGCGGTCGCGACGCGCATATGGTGCGGCGCGCTCATTTTTTTCCTGGCGCACCTGTGCCGCGGCGAGATGAAAACATCTCAACATTTCAGAATGTCTTGTCATGTGACAAGAACCAAGCGATGGTCGTGGAGAGCACAGTTCATGGTTGCATAGCAACGACAGACGCTACAGAAGCGCGAGCTCCCGAACGCTTGCAAAAGAAGGAGGAAGCGACGCGGCCGCGCTTTACACGCTTTATTAGGCGCGATATGTGAACGGCCCCTAAAGAGGCAGAAAGCGTCGCTATTACTTCTACCGGTTGGACTTCTCGGTGAACGCAGAGCTTTATAACAGTTACAGCCACACAATCAATAGTGACTGGGAAATGGTCAACTTTGTACTGCAGTTAAAGTGACACTTAAAGTGTAATTTGAATTTTTTATTTTTATGTTTATTTTATTTATATTGTTTATTTTATGTTCAATCTGTAGAAAGAAGTTCAGTGAGATTTCTCATGTGAAATTATACAGGGCAGAAAACAATTGGTTGATTTTGTAGCAACATTTAGCAGTGTTTGCATGTTGTTTTACTGCAAATAATGTGCAGTAAGTGCTTGACATGCATTACAAGTTGATTTCCAAATGCACCAACATTTTTGCATTTTATGATTTTCAGTTGAATAAAAGACTATTTTCCCTTCATACGTTTCATTATTGAGGATTTCTTAAAAATACTATAAAAATCTCGTCTCGTGAACCCAATCTCGTGTCTCGTCTCGTCTCGTGGGATAGTGGTCTCGTCACACCCCTAGTGACCAGTGATTCTTTTTTGAGTATTATGAGTATGTCTTCAGTTCATTCACTCACAGCAGATTTGCTCAAAACAGCAGATTTTGTATTACACATAGAATATTGTATTTATATATTTATTTTTAATAGGGAATGCAAAGATATTGTGTCATTTATACTACAGTATAATTTGTAACAATATTATATTATACTGTAGTCTCTGTAAGGTCTCAATTTATCTCCCCATTTTTTTTTTTCAAAAGAATCGAGAAAGTTAATCTGGAATCAAATACATTGATTTCAAAAGCCTCGTGATGTTTCCTTTTGTTAATGTGTTTTGATTACGTCTTATCTCCCATCAGCCAATCAGGTTTCTTGTCCAGCAATCACATGACATACCGTTACACTGCTCTGCAGTTCTCCCCTCTTCCTCGGGGCAAGGAGTCTGACACAACACCTCATCTGCTCTCAGCACCACAGCGGTGCTCACAGTGAATATTTAACCCTGAGTTATCGCCTCTGTAGAGATGCCCTAATTGCAAAAGAGGTGAGGCCTGTGTCACCCCACCACACCAGCGGCGCCGCTTTGATAACACTCTTCCTTGGTTGCAGACACAGTCAGGCTAATTAACCTCTCTTGATTAGGGCAATTATCTCCCACACTTTACGGATAATCCCAGTGCAGAGCAGAATATACTCCCCTTAACCACTGATTCCTTATTGCTCCGGCAATGGACTGGGAAAACAGGGTGTGGAGGGGACAGAATATGGATAACCTGCATATTTAAACATTTGGTTTTCTGTCATACATTGATCATTGCTAATTGTGTTAAAGAAATGTATTAGATAATCTAGTCAGGAACTGAAGGTGGCAGGAAGTTGAAGGTGGGGATTATGAATGAACAGCACTCTCTCCACCTTCGATACCATGACTAAGGTGCCCTTGAGCAAGGCATCTAACCCCTAATTGCCTCACTTGTAAGTCACTTTGGATAAAAGCGTCTGCTAAATGATTAAATGTAAATGTAAATGTAAATGTAGTCAGCTAAAATATGAGTATTTTGTTTTTAATTACTTGAATAACTTGTGAGCATCAGTTTGAGGGGGCTGAAAATTGTAAATTAGTAACATTTTATACTCTATGACGCAATTTTCACTTGTTGTTATTTCGGTTTTTTAATCCTGTTTAAAGCCAATTTTCCTCTTAAAACATACTACCGCATGTGTAGTCACGTGACTCCACCCAGTCCAGTCAGCGCCATGGAAGCAACACGGAGGCGAACGCTGAGATGGTATGACAAATTCACACAAGCAATTGCTCCCATTAACACGTTCAATTAAATATATTGGTACTGTGCTAATTTATCTGTATCTGATTTACAACAAGCATAAATCTGTAAGAAATCACAGATAAAAGAACTGCTGAAAGTGAGCTATGTCAGAGCACTCTTTCATTAGGAAACAATATCCTGCTTTTAATAGCATATTTACATTACAAACCTTGTCAGTGATCTATGAGGGCATAAAAACAAAACAAAAAAAAATTGTTCATTAAACGTAATCGAGGTAAAATGTTCAATTAATCAAGATTTTAAATTTAGGTCATATCATCCAGCCCCACAACCTTGCAAAGTATACTTCATTCGACGCATGCGCCGTTTTGAGCAATCTCTCGCCACGAGTTACAACCCATGTAAAAATCTTTGTATTCTTTCATGCTAGAGTTGTACAAATAAAGGGTACTTTCCTACCTCTTCGTACAATCTCTCGTCTATGTAGGCATCCATCGTCGCTGTAGCTTGCATGCGTTCCGGTCTGTTCTGTTTATGCAGTTTTTCTTTGACTGCCTTCTGAATCGATTGTCACCTTGTGGATAAACTAATTACTGCAAAAATAAATAAATGTGTATGTTGACCTGCCCGTACAAATACGGTTACAAAAATCCAGTGGTGTGCAGACAGTACGCACATACTCTTCTGATGACGAAAATCGCGTCACATGCACTGTATGCTGACCCTTGTGAACGTGTTAAAAGTGAACTATACTTTGGGCTTTATGCAGTCTGGACCTTGAGTTTCATAGAGGTGAAGAACTGATGATTTAAAGCCAAATCCCTTCTTTATTGCACTGTGGAGGGTTTTGCAAGCTTTCCTTTACATTGTATGAAATAGAATAGAAAAATCAACGAAAATGGCACCTTTGCTAAAGCGGAGGTGAAACATTTCCCAATTAGAGCAAGTGTTTCCAGAGCAGAGGGAAAGGGAAGCATATCACTTGATCAAACAATAAGATGAGAAGGGGAGAGAGAAAATGAATGAAGAAAAGAGCAGTGCAGAGGTAAAGAAAACATGTGCAAGCTGGTGTAAATGAGTGCCGACAGAAAGCGACGGCCTGCTGTAAACGGGAGGAGACAAAGCGCTTTGCATTAATATTCATGGGCCAGAAGAGGCAGATGCGTCTGACATCTGTGTGATGTCAGCGTGTTGTCAACACATTGTTAGCGCCACAAATGTGCAAACAGATTAACAGCCCGCCGAGCCACGCTGCAATGCATTCATGGAGTGCGAAAACGCTCAGCCCCCTTGTTTTAGAGGAGAGGAAGCGTGTGCTGCTCCATCCTGTCTTTTGCGGAATTCGTCTGCCACCGAAGGTGCTTAATGTGCCAAGGTGGCACCTCGCAGTGGCCCTACCACCAGTGTGTGTCCTTGTGCCTACACACTCCAGAACA
This sequence comes from Opsariichthys bidens, assembly GCA_037194245.1. Classification (NCBI taxonomy): domain Eukaryota; kingdom Metazoa; phylum Chordata; class Actinopteri; order Cypriniformes; family Xenocyprididae; genus Opsariichthys; species Opsariichthys bidens. The sequence continues at coordinate 3,135,604 of CM074297.1, forward strand.
GCACCGAAAGTTTGAAAAATTGATTGCTATGTGTTTAATTTATGGCAGAAATGTTTGAAGCACATACGCTTCAATGCTATGCTATTCTATTGAAATATGTCTGCTTTTAAAATGTACAGTAGAATCAAAATACGTGCAATTTAATGTTTCAAAGACAACTTTACATCAGATATTTGTGGGTTGATTTTGTGGCGATGGAGTGGGTTTGAGGTGGGGCTATCTGTTTATCCAAATCAAGAGGTCCAGGCTTTGCTGGTTTGCATGGCCATGCCATCTGGCTGCAAAAAGCATATTTCTTCATTGACAGCCATAAAATATTGGTTTGTCAGTCCTATTTGTTTTCCCTGCCAGCACTTTTTTGCGCAACTTTTTATTCTAGCGTCATGCATTATTTTTTATCAACACTTGTGGGTAAGTTTCATTAAAAAAAAAAAAAAAAAAAGTCAGGATGGATTTCAGAACGATAATCAAAACAGACCGAGAAGATCAAGTCCATTAACATCTCCAAAGCTTGCACATTTATACCTCTTCCTTGGTCAACATAAAATTCAGCATTGGCAGTTTTGATGCCGTTTAATGTCCGATGATCACGTTAGCTTACACAAGCAATGCTTAAATTGCTTGTTTCTGCTTCTTCTCTTTTTGGATCAAGAGATTCTGTACTCTTTCAGAAGATGTGTAATTGTACAAAGCCCCTAAAAGGACAAGGTGAAGGAAAAAAACTATGAGACGGAGGAAAAATTATTCGTCAATCTCGCAAAAGATTTGTGTTCCCCAGAGAAACTTTGCATTCCCTTGCATAAACGTTTTGCGTGCTAGCGAGAAACTTTGTGTTTGCTCGCAAAGAGCTCAAACGGTTTCATAAGTGAATTCGGGGGGAGTTTCTCGGGGGAACGCAAAACAATTGCGAGAGAACTCGAAAGCATTGACTTATTTTTCCTCCCATCTCCTTTTTTTCCCACCACCATGTCCCTTTAGGGGCTCTGTATAATAGCGCCCCCCTGTGTGTGATGGGATCACAAAACTCACGGTTCGGATCATATTATGGTTTACAAGTCACGAATCGGATCCTTTTTCGGATCAGCAAAAAATAAATAAAATATATGTAAAAATGGGGGGTTTTAAGACAAAGGTAATTTTGCTTAACATTTAACTTAAAAAAACACTTTAAGTATGCCTACTTTGATAAAAGCAACTAATATAGTTCAAACATCATTAAAGAGGAGTGAACAGACAATAAAAATAATAATACACAAATTAAAACAGATAAATACTAAAGAACATTTAATAAAGTTAGGTCTAACAGTAGTATTTATGTACTGAAATGTAATAATATAAATATACTGCATGCATTGTGTTTACTGTATAAATTAAAAATAGATTCATAATTGTTAAAGTTGTTTTGTAGTTTGACAATTAATGGCTGCTGTCTAAAAATAAAAAATTCATGGAACCATATACGAATGCATGACCGAATGCAAGGAACCGATATGATGTAACATCCGATTTTTTTCTCAAGTTATCTCAACTGTTTAGGTTCACTTAAGACTTTATAACGGACTGTGTACAATACTACTTGTCGAGAAATAAGCAACTTTATCAAAATGTGGCTTTGCTGTTTGTACTAATATTTTTATCACAGATTCATAATTTCTGATATAATGCACAATGATGCAGATTCCAAAGCTCTAAGGCGGGAAAGTATATTTTTTAGTATACAAGGACAGACAAAATGTTTAGCAAATCTTTCATTTTATTATAGTAGATGTTTTAGCAGTTTCTGAATTTTTATTTTTATTAAAAAAAAAAACTTTTGCGAATATACTGACAAATATGTCTAATGTATTTTTCTAAATGGACTGACAGTTTTTCGCAAACAACATTTTAATGCCAAACATTTTATTATAGTGCCTTTTTTTATTAGCAGTGCCTTTTGTTGTTTAAATTCAGGAAATGGGCCCTGTCTGCCGCATTTAGAGTCACACGATTAAGTTCAGGTCATTGTCTCAGAAAAACATGGCAGTGGAACACGGCTGTCCTTCTCCAGCCAAGCAAGTGCCATTGAGATTAGGAATGTTAACGGATAGCTTTCTCAAGGTATTATTGACTGCCTGGGTATAGAGTGCAACAGTTCAGAAATGATGTGATGAAAAATATTAAAGAGGAGATTCAGCAGCTGTTGATGCAATGTGTTTTTGATGGAAACGCTTGGCTGAGGTTGGGTCAGTGGTATTGAGGTGTGTCAGCGTGGGGAGTGCTCTAGAACAGACAATGCAGGCCTGTGTGTGTTTTGTATGTTTGTGTGTGTGTGTGTGTTGAGCGTGAATGCCCTCAAAGGAGCATGTGTGGGTTTGGAGAACACTAGCCAGACAAACCTTTCTTCATTCAACCCACGCTAAAAAAATAAGGACATTCCAGCCACTCCTCGATTTTGGCAGATATGCCTTTGTCTATTTTGGAGACCCTCTCTTGTTCAAAACATATTTCCGAAACCATAAACTCGTTTTTCAGCCCTCAAAACCTCTGGCATGAGGACACAGCTGCCCAGGCTGGGATCGCTTTCCCTTTTCTGATTAGTTGCACCGTGAGAATTGCTCTTTAAATAAAGTAGCCCTAATGTGTCCTCGGGGTTTTGGGTAACGGCTCAAACTACTGATCAGAATTGGGATTTGAGACCAGCAAGAATCAATGATTTCTGCTGATTTAGATAGGTAATTGTGTTCAGGTACATTAGTGTCCTCTCAGCCGGCTGCAGTCAGCTTTCAACAATGACAGTACGAATCCACTGACTCGTATACTGTAATTTTATTAAATAAAACCTCTGTCCTCAGGGTCTCAGGCAGTCGAAGGACTTCTGGAGAAAGCCACTGACCTCTGTCGCCCTGAACGTGGGGCGTAACAATAAGACTTTGAGTGCGAGTACAGCCGGCTGCGTGTAAAGGGTCCCTCAAGGCAGTCTTCTCAATATGTCAACACAGAGCGCACCAGGATCTTCAAACAAACATGTACCAAACATAATAACAACATTAATGAGCCCCCCCCCCCCCCCCTTGCAGCACCTAATCCAGCTCCCTATTTCCCAAGCCTCTCCGCCAAACTTAATGTTTTAAAAAGAAATACAGTTAGGTGCATGTGCTCTAGTTGCATTTTCTCCACTCTTAAAGTTTCTCTCAGTGCGTTTTAATCAGTCGACAGGATCTTTTGGTCCTGGTTCTGTCAGAAACAGTTGGCTGAAGACGTCTTTCTCATTCCGATGACTGTCTCGTGTTTACATTTTCTAAACATGCTTCTCTGGGGAGAAGTATTTGCGCTCCTGCAAAATCCTCATGAGGAAGAGACCTTTAACCGCACCCGGACTGCGGGTCTCGGGCTGCAGGGACGTGAAAGGATGTTATAGGACCACTTCTGATTAGTAAATTGCTTTGCAGTCTCATGTGGCCTTCTCTTGGAAGTTTTGAAATAACTTCTGAGTTGAATGTCAGATGTTCAAGGAAAATCTATAGCTTGCATTCTGTGAAATAAATATGGATGCAAACATTACTTCAGGACTGTTTCCCATGTAAGTCATTGGCCTGAATGTTTAAGGACTAAGGAAATTCATAATATTTAAAGGTGAAGTACGTATTTTTATTTTCAGTCTTAAAATACTTCTCCAGTCGCAGTGAAGTATGTACAGATAGTTGTAAGCACTGTGGTGCTGTCAAAACATTGCTCCCCATTCATCATGCATCGATTACTTAGTCTGGATTTAATTGTTCATTTTGGAGTTCTCATAGCGACCTGAAAATCGGCAGTCTAATCCGGTTAAAAGCTGAGCTTGAGATGTCTGTGCTCATTATAGCTTGAGATGTCAGGCCCTCTATACATAATGAGAAATCTATCATGATTTTTATTTTAATTTTTAAAAAAATACCGTTTACAACAACTCTACAAGAAGTTTAAGTGCCATCTCCTATATTGAAATAAAAGCAAAGGCATACTGTAATGCAATTGGAAATAATGTTGATATGGTAACTTTTTAATGTGTGTGTGTGTATATATATATATATATATATATATATATATATATATATATATATATATATATGTGTGTGTGTGTGTGTGTGTATGTGAAAGACAGCCATTATAAATATAATACAAACACAAATGAAAAACTTTTGGTTTTAACAGTTATCCTTATTTAGGTGGGGGAAATATGTCTGTCAGTTCACTGCATATAACTAATTGCTGCTTTTTCATGCAAAATGGTAGAGTTAGTAAAATGCTAATGCAAAGTTAGTTATGGCATCAAATGCAAAGATTATTATTTTGAAAATGCTTTTACTATGCAGGTACAAAATTTAGAATCCAAAGGCATGTGTAGGTCACTGTGCTCTCAGGACAGTACTATTGCCCATTACAATCTCAGCATGGAAGCACAGGCTATCACAATGTCTTACATATAAAATAAATCCACTTTGACAGGTGTAATGATTTACAGTTTGTGGTTCAAGGGTTCATCATTTTCAACCTTCAAGCGGTTGAAAATGATGATTCTCACTCAGAGAAGGGAGGGGAAAGAATACTGTATGTAGACGGAGAAACTGTTCCTCAAATGCACGTACATTTATAAACAGCAAGCGAGTGTGCTGTAACGATTGCGATGCTGAGTATCGCATGATTTGTGGTGACTGTGGAATCGCACAGTAATGACACTGATGTCTGCGTTTCTGCAGCTCCTCCGGCATGATTAAAAGCACGTCCCGTTCTCAGCCCATAAGTTTCAAATGTATATCTTGGCAGCGTGGAGTGTTCATGCAGAAGAAATTAGCAATGTAGTGGCAATTGTTCATCTTAATTGTAAAAACAGCACATAAAGATTTTAAGGAATAGTTCAGCCAGATGTGATAGCATCGGCGAGCCAATTTGCATTTAATTTGGCGCTGTCTCGAAATTCCTGATGCCTTTGCAATATTGAAATGCAGCGAGGAAAAAACTGTGACTTCTCGGGCAGGCGGCTTCGTTTGCCGGCGAAAGCGAGACACGGGGCCGGCTCTTCCTGAAGCAATTAACTGTGAGGCTTGTAACATGCCAGAAACACTCTCGCTAAGTGATTTCATCTCTGTCAAAAAGCCCAGATTAATCTGAGTGATACTTTTCATTTAGTTAGCATCAAAACAGCATTTTCTTTAGCATTCCATATGGGGGTCTGATGCAAGGTATGTCATTAAACTGCTGAAACCAGATGTTTCCTACAGCCACACCATTATCTATGCAAATTTATTCATTAAACAATTTAATTGTGCCCGTGATTGACAGCCAACGGCGTTATTACGGGGGAATGTTATGGAGCCATGCTAATAATGCTTTAGTCTTATTAACTCTGAGTATAAGCAGTGCATGTGGCGGATCTCGTGTAGATTAACCCCTCCTAATGTTGCAGCGCTGAGCGCTAGGCGAAGATGCCCACCCTTGTGACAAGTAGGGAGGGTTTTGCTTTATTTGGATATGAGGAGCGATTACAAAGCACAAATGAGGGAGTTTATGAGGAGGATGCTAATGATTACAGCACGCCGGCGAGACTTGACCTTAAACTGGTAAAACAATAGTGTAAGAGTGAATTGATGTTCCTCAGTGAGATGGAAGAGATGAAGAGATAACTTAAAGAGTGATATGCAAAGCAAACGGATCTATTTCAATTAAAAGTTATGCCATAAACTAATTTGGGTCGTGAAGCTTTGCCATCCCTCTTCGCGGTTGTTATGAGAAAGGAATTGCAAATTGTTAGTACATATTAGACAATACCTAGGGCCACAATAATCCACTTTTTGATACCGCCATAACGACTTCTACCTGGGTGGGCATCATTAACCTTCTTTCGGTTGATTTTGGAAGTTCACAGGATTATTTAAAAGTCAGCGGCCGTCAGGAGGGGCGTTTCACCCGCGGTCCTTCCGTCTGGTCTTATTAACGCAGCTTTGACAAGCGCTCCCCAGATGGAGAACCCTGCTGGCTTTAAGGCCCGGTAACCTCCTCCTTCAGGATGTTGTTTTAGCTCCGTAAGTGTCCCAGTGCTGCGCGGCTCTGCCACCCTCTGTGTGAGAAATGTGTGCAGGCAGGAAATGGAGAGTGTGTCATACAGGAAGTGGAGGCTTTCCGGCTCTCTTTCATAACAGCAGTCGGGCCATCGACATGATTCATCCGCACCTCCCCTGGACTACACTATATCATTCATACAGATCCGCAAAGCAAACAGGGGCTCCTTCATGCTCGCTCCCATAGTTTTGCCGGTTGATTGCAAATTACAACATGGCCCTTGTACAGAGGGCACATTTCCTTCTTTTCTTTTCTTTTCTGTTTTTTTTTTTTTTTTTTCATGGTTTATTCCAACCAGCAGCACATGAGTATATTATTGTAGAATCGCTCTCAGTCCCTTATGCAATATCCCTTTTTTGAATAATGATGCAGCAATTTCACATACCATTCAAACTGTATTTACACATTTAGATCATGTAACCAAATTAAGGTACTACATGGAAGAGGCCTAGTTAGTTGTCATGTGCAATAACTTATCTTATAGATCTAATTAAATCCATAAAATCCATGCTTTTTATGCATTCGCGTCGATTTTCCAAAGGAAAAAATAACTTTATGTACTAAGCATTTCTTGGTATCTGAAAGCAGAATCAATTTAGAATTCTGTGGAATTGATCATTGACCTGAGGACCTGCTGTTTTTCTTTCAAGTCAATCTTCACTTTGTACTCAATTCAGTTTAAAGGGAAAATGAAATTATTGTCATTAATTACACACCCTCATGCCGCTGCAAGACCTTCGTTCATCTTCGGGAACACAAATTAAGATGAAATCTTTTATCTACCATAGAAAGCAATGAAACTACCACATTCAAGGTCCAGAGAAGTAGTAAAGACATTGTTAAAATAGTCAATTATGAAGCCACAAGAATACTTTTTGTGCACAAAAACAAAGCAAAAATAACGACTTTTTTTTCCCTCTTCCTTGTCAGTCTCCTATTCAGTGGGGTTAGTAATTAATGACAGCAATTTCATTTTTGATGAAACTAACCCTTTAACATTTGAAGAAATTTTTAACTATGCAAAAACAGAATAATACTTCAAATGATAATAACTATCACATTACAGTCAATAGAAAATATTCTTGGTGTTTGAGAAATGAGGGCTGAAAAATGGCTAACGACAACAGTTGCTAGAGCCAGGTGTACGCTGTACAACTTATAATAGTCCTTTACAACTGTTGCTTGTCAGACTGTGCGAACATGATCCCTGCTGTAAGCCATGCCACACTGATCTCAGCCATCGTTAATGTCAGACTGTACAGCAGCGAAGACATTAAAAACAGACGCATACAAGAAGACTCGTCCGTTTTACATAATCAATGACACATTCAGTGTTTTGAGCTGCATGTACACGCTGGATAGAAAAGGTGGCTAACAAACAAAAACCAAAATCTCTAGCGTTCACTTTGATCATGGCTTTTCACGAAAGGAAAATGTGTGTGTGTGTCATAGGAGAAGTCACATTGTAGGACTGTGCGTCAAAACTTCTGACACTGCCAGAATTTTGTCTGAGGTGAGATTTGATTGCAATGGTCATTAATTGGTTTTCGTTGGACAGCGATCAAAGAGTTCCGATTTTAGTCTAAGATCAGAGGAATCTTTTAGGATTCACAAAATTTGTCTCAGATGGTTAAATCGTGGCTAAAATCGTACAGTGTGCACCCAGCTTAATATATGATTGGTCAGTTAACAGACAGGGTCAATTAACAAAGTGTCAATTGTGTGTGGGACAGCTAATTCGTCATTTAGCTGATTTGCCTTCAACCAAAGTGACTTCCGGTGCCCCTGGAGCGACCTGAAGTTAAGGGTTTCACTCAATGAACCATGATGCAATCGTGGGTTGAAAAGCAATGCCTGTTCTACGTGCAGTATTTTATACAGTTTATCACCATTTTCAGACATGATACTCTCTCTTTTGTGGTAATACATTGTATACTTGCACTAGAGGAAATCTATTTGTGATATATATTAAATTGACCATCAGCCCATGCACTAGTAAATCAGGTTATATCCCTGAAAATCTCCAAAAACAATGCCATTCAGTTTCCTGAAATATGGCACTCCCCAACACTCTGCAACAGCAATAAAAGCTTAATTTCATATCCAGATGCTAGCCATTCTCTGATACTTTATGCTGCTGTCATGCCCAGAGATAATATTGCATGTCACTTCCTGTGATGGAAGCCTTTCTGAGGCCTTTGCCAGTGCTATGCAATAAAACTCAGAATAATCGTTCTATCAAAATATGCTCATATCATGTTGGTTCGGATGATTTTCACAGTGTTTGCCTTTGAAATAAAGCCCTGAACAACACGGAATGATAATCTTCTTATTTGCAGTGATACTTGTCAGTCGTTTCAGATTGTTTCCTGCACAGGTGACATGGTGGAGTGTTTCAAGACAAGGTGGCGCTTGGAGGCCTATGGGCAGCTTTGTATTTGCTTTGTTACACATGCTCCTCTCCCTCAGGCTTGAGACTGGTTTGTTCCAGTTCAGTACACCCCACTTCCTTCGGGGTGTTTTGGAGCTAATCCACCTCTCTCTCTCTCTCTCGCTCTCTTTCTCTCTCCCATGCAGATTTCATGTCTCATGCTCGTATGCAGTCGAATTAATGAAAAGACTCTATTCATAATCAACAGACTCGGTGCGCATGCTGGTTCGAAACTAGCTCTAACATGATTTCATCATCCTCATGCAGTTACGTGTTTTCCGTGCAACACTTGTGTCGGTTGCGCTGCCCAAGGCCTCATTCTCTCACTGCTAGAACCAGTGAAAAACTTCCCCGTGGGACGTTATGCGAGAGTGAAGAGGCCCGACTGTTGCGCTCAGTGCTCAGGGGCCCAGGTAACAGCGCTTTCTCTGAGAGGTTGTGCTTTTTCATGTCAAAGAAAAACCTGTGGCAGAATTGAGGTGTCGGAAAATGCCTTGGACTTTGTCAATATTGACATTCATATGTGGGACTAGAGGCCAGAAAAACAAAGAGCTGTATGTTGAATATTCAGAATATCACTTGTCAAAGACAATAGAAGAGAATAGCCTTACTTATGCATAAGGGGTATGTTAGAGCGAGTCAGGGTCTGTGGTGTGTTTGTTTTGTTTGAGATTTTCACTGCTGCTTCACAGTCTGTATTCTCCAGAGTGAGTGGAAAAGTGTGTGTGTGTGTGTGGGTGTTTGTGTGCATGTGTGTAAGTGAGAGAAAATCCAAACAGAGCTTCAGCGACATCTTAATTAAATGCCTGGCCAGCAAGGTGACTGACACTCTCTCATCTTAATTCTCTAGGGAGGATGTCACTTCTAACTGGAGGACCTACTCAAACCAAAGCTGACCTACTCAAGACTGTCTTTTGAGAGTTATTGCAGGTTTTAGTTGGTATTAAAATGAATTTAGTTTTCATTGCTTTTCACTCTATCGTTTCCTTAATTTTATTTAAAATGAAACTTTTATACATATTTTATTTTCCATTTATTTAATTGTTATTTCAGTATATTAGGGCTGCAAAAAGGTGAAACTTTGACAGCCCTAAAATACTAAACAAATGACTAAAATAAAAAATAAATGAAGTGAAGCTAAAAAACTAAACAAATACATAAAAAAACACACTAAATTAAAACTAAATAACAATAGTGTGAAAACTAAATTGAAAACAAATAAAGAAATAAAAACAATTTTTAATTAAAAACTAAGAAGGTCTTGAGTTAGCATGTTCAGCATTGTGTTGCACTAATTAAAATTACTTCATTGCGATTTTTATTTTAAGTTCAGGTAGCTGGAATGATGGAAATGTACATATTTTTCAGATATTTAAATTGATTTCAGTAAATGAAATGTTTTCATTTAGTCTTTGTTTTAGTCTTTCGTTAATGATAACAGCACTGTCCCTTGATTCCCCTCTCTCTCTCTCTATCTGGCTAAAGAATAAGAACAAGGGTCATATTTGATTTGGAGAGAAGTACTTAAAAAAATGGTGTTGGCAAAGCGTCAAAGCTAGGTTATGTTACCCATAGGCCGTGCACCCTTATGAAAACGCTGTGTCCTTGTCCATCGATGAGAAATCCTGCCGACTGCAGGAGTACATCTGTTTCTTCAGTACTCATTCCCATGGACCAATCAGCGCATTAATGCACTTGCTGTGCTATATACTGCCTGCGTAGTGTTTTCAGGGACTGTGTGGAAAGTTTGACAGCCACCCGAGCCTCTCTAAGATACTCAAGGCCGTAGTAGTAATCCCGCAGTCCTCTCTGCGGATTCCTGGAATGCTAAATCAAAATTATGGAATAATAACTCGAGGGGGCCCTTTGTCTTTATTCTGCACTGCACACTGCTTTACCACAAACGATGATGCACGCTAGACCTAGGTAATAATTCCATTAGTGAGATTTTGATGGTTTTCTAACGGATTATGTTGTTAAGAGGCATTTGTTTGAAAACATGAGCAGGGCAGGGTAGTGTTGTGGGTATGGTTCAAGGTTGGTAACAGGTTCGAGCCCTACAAAAGATGAGTCATGAGCAGGGTCGCATAGAATCTGAACAGAGATTGAAATTACTTTTCGAACATGGTTGCTGTGAACATGGTAAGAATATCCTGTAAGTTTGAGAACTGAACACTTCTTTGTTAGTCCAAACACTTTTACTGTAAGCAAGCCAAGATAATTGTGACTTGTTTGAAATGTGCCTCTTCATTAGGGCTGCATGATTTATTGTGCTATGCGAAAAATAACATTGAACTTAAATGCAATTGTTGCTTAAATGCCATTTTTTTCATGCGCAGCTTGTCAATGAAGCACGGCTCCAAAATGCTAATCAATCTGAAAGCACTCCGAGTTTGAGTCGCTTGAAAAAGCAACACGTGTTCTTTCCAGACATGAGAAGCATTATTGTCCAACAAAAGACAACATTTAATAATAAGTTTTTACTCCAAACTCACTTCAAACAATGATTGAGTTGAGCATCCTTCTGTGAGATTATGTCGTGTGTTTATCATTCATGTTTAATCAATCTTTGAAGCGTTTCAATTTCTGTTTATTCAGCTACAACTATATCATTACCACTAGATGACAAGCCTGCAACCATTAGCCAAAAAAATTCAATGGCTAATGCCAATGCTGCGGTAAAGACACCAGACGCCATTACACTATAGGCCAATAGGTGCCGCATGTGATTAAGTTAGCCGTTATGCTTTTTCCAATGGGAAGAGATACAGACCCTCTCATCTCCTTATTATAATATAATCTCTGGTGATTTGACACGTGTTATCTTCTTCTGATGCAGAGCATATTTGGAGTTTCTGCACAAGAGTGCCCTCTGTCTTTAAGCATTTACAAGTGATCACAGAGCCGTACAGCTTTGACAAGCGGCGCATAAAATAATTGCAGCCTTTGCCAAATTGTGTGCGGTTTTTATTACATAATAGTGCGTCAAAAGACCACCTCTGTCGAAGAAAATCGCCGCCTACTACATCGTTGCAACTTTGGCCACACCCACCATCATGCTAGTGTGATGACAAGGAGAGAAGAATACAGGATCACTCACTGGGCTGAAAATAACATTATCTTCAAAAAGGATCCTAGTGCTAGTAATGTGGTTATTTATTTTCAACAATAAAATTACGACAATGTTCACGTCTCAGTTGCGCATTATTTATTTGTATTCGGTATATTTCACTGTGGATTCTTTGGTAAATCAGTCACAATTTTGCAGGCTTTGCAAACAGACTATTAAGATGTGGATTTGACAATAATGCAACAACATGCAAGTAACCGTGTTAATTCTAATGCCTGATCTGTGACCAGTGATTTCTGATATCTATTGATTCATGTACAGTCAGATGTTCTTTGTCAATGTATCAGTAAATCAAACCAGTGAGGGTCAATTTCACCTTGTTTCTCTTAGTAGGATGAAAATAATCTGTTATTTAAGATGTGATTTGAATTATATATAGAAAGCGATCAAAGAATGCTTTCGCTGGAGAAGCTGTCAATCAAACAGTGCGAGTTTATCGGTTTATTAGCTATCAGTTCTGGAAAAACTCCCGTTGTAATAAACAAATCTCGTATTTATATTGCTTACACTGTTAGTTATGATGAAAGCATTTGTTAGTGTGCAGAAATTGAGTTGCAATGACCAGATTATTGCTTTCATGCACTCAACAACATGTCTGTGATCGGCTACAATGCTCATCACTGCAACCTTTCATGCCACGATCTAAATATAATGCCATAGATCTAAACATAATGCTATAATCAACACATTTCACGATTAGGTTAGCCTTGAGAGCTATAATAGTAAAAACGTGCTAAAAGATTCCAAGACAGTTCCATTGTTCCACATGTAATACTTCACATGCAAAGATGTCAGCCAATCACAGCAGACATGCCAGAGGGCTAAAATCAGGGTATAAAAATGCCTTTTATTTATAACAATTTTGCAACAATCATACTAACATTATAAGTTCAGCCCAGGAAACATAAAACAATAAAACAGTTCCCTTAAATTTATATTTAATCTTAGTATGTTAAAGGGTTGCCAAAGGTAATACACTAACTGATAGAACTTAAAAATGTTTTGGCATTTGTTTTGGATTGTGGAATATAACTTGTAGTCATTTTTACTTGTAGTTAGTTTTGCAGTCATCACAATGTATTTTAGGTTTTCCCCAGTTACAGTATGTTTTCATTAGTTTTAGTTTTCATTTATTGATGAAAACATTCTGGTATTCTGGACAATCTGGTAGCTACCAATTTGAGGTGGTCAGTATGGTTTTTTGCAGCATACTAGCTGGTCAACCAGTTCATAACCAGCTTGGACCAAGTAATAATCATCAGCAAAGCAGCTACCATATTTCAAAACGTACCCTCTCAGCTTAAGCTGGGTTTTCCAACAGGGAATGCTTTAGTCGTCTCTCTCAGCCCTCTTTTTATATTCCATAGATTTTCTAAAGTCAACACAGAAAATGCCCTGTGGAAAAGTCCAGATTCCTCTTGGACATGGTCATGCACCATTGAGGACCACACTTAACCTCAATTTGCTTCAGTGGCATAAGTGTAGTAATGTACTATGTTGCTTTGGATAAGTGTCTGCTGAATGACTTCATAGCGTTCTACTATTAGCATGGCTTTTAAACGTGCATTTTCACAAATATGAGAAGCATTACAAAGGGTCATCTTAGGATGTGTATTGCCAAAGTTCTGATTTGGTGAAGTCAAAGAGAAGCCATAGGGATTGGTGAGTTTCTCTAATCATCGATATCCTTCTTTTGTGTGGATATGGAAAACTCTAGCACTGAGCCCTATTGTGTCATTGATCCAGGAAAGATGTTAAAAGCGTGGGATAATGGAAGAGTGCAGAAGCAAGCGCGTGCGACTCCCCATAAACTGTTAGGGGCCACCGAGGAGGAGTTAGCCCTGTGCCACCCGGCAAACTAGCCTGATGGACCGGAGACACACTATTAACTCCAGCCAACACCAGCCAGAACTGATGCCTACTAATGGCTCTGGGTCCTTTCCAACCGGGCATGGGCGGAAAGGGAACGAGAAAGATTTAGCACTTTTACGACATTTCACTCTATCTCACTAAGTTTCACAGATTTTTTCCAGTGTTACCTCAAAATTCGAGGTGGAAAACCTCCAAGTTTACCCTCATTATCTCTAATGTCTTTTTGCTTTCTCAGTCTAGGGCCGGATTCAGAATCGACTTGGGTTTTGAGACGAAGGAAAAATAAACACTGGGTGGGATGCGAGTGCGAACACAAACTGAGGTTTCGCTTTTTATTCAGGAAAGGCGAATGAAATCCCTCTTAATTAGAGGAAACATACGAGTTGTATTGGATCAAAGTGGGAAACTTGGGGGAAGCAGTCGCACACATCCGCCAGTTCAGATTTTCCCAGAACGGAACAAGTGGGGGAGTAGGAATGCAATCAGCATGTGAAAAACTAGTCCGCTGCAGGAAGAATGAGAAAAGACCTCTGCTAGCGATTAGTGTGGGCTTGCAAGGAACTAAAGCTGGCCAGGTGACTGAATCAAAACCAGAGTCAGCGCTTCAGGGTGTGCTGAGGGCTGGGCTTCCCCTTGGCGACCCGCTGCCACAGCAACCACACGAGGAGGCGGAGAGAACAGGTCCTGTGGCTTTAACCGACTGCGATGCTCAAACTGCACTCTGTATTAAATGTGAGAAGATAAATTTATGATAACTTATGAAGGTAAATCGGATTTTATATCGTTAAAAAAAATGAAATTACATTAAAAAAATACATGCATCTAAAATAAATTTAAAAACATATACATTTACATTGAATACTTTAAGAATTATGTTCATTTATATTTGTTTTACTCTGCACTGTATGCGCCTCACGGTTTAGGCATATTTATTAATTACTGATCAGGACCAGTGACAAGTTTACTATGTATCATAATTAGTTCTAATTTTATTGTTATTAATCTCAATGTTTTTATCTATTTATATATAAATGCATTCTTACACACAGGCAGAAATCGGCTCTGTCTCTGCAACAACGCCTCCTCGTCCCAGCACCTGTTCAGTCTCGCCTGTACAAATCTGTTCAACACACTGCAGCATCACAAGGAAAGAGAAAAACAAACCGATTTCCTCTTATCAACTGCCGGGCCTTTACAACGGGTTTCTGGACGACTGCTTGCCTGACTGTAAATCCACAGCTGGCGTTCCCCAGGCGTCTTTTACACCAGGCACACGGCACCCACAGCCCTGCCTTGTTTAGGAGGAAACAAATGGCAAATGAAAAGACATTAAGTTCCACATGTTACGCACAGGTGTCAGTGTAATAATGTGTGTCAGAGAGAAAAGGAGAGATCAGCAGAGCATTTTGTTTACTCTTCTTTAATCTCTGTCACACAGGACAGCTGGGGATTGCTGGGTAAAACTCACTGGCACCCAATAATGTTCCCTGTGGAGAAGATTATGGTTAAAGATATTGAATATCAGGTAATGTACAACCTTACCGGCAGGTATACCGATTGCCTTCTAGTTTAAAATTTTATAGGACATTGTAATACATTGCATCTAGATCTTATCTTTTTATTTTTCTGTTACTCAACACTGGTTCTTTGTTTGCTATGCTGTTCACATGAACTGTTTTTCTTCTTTCTGTAGACTCAACCCCTAAAGCAACCCCTAAGAAAAGAAATTTCTTTTTTCTTTTTTTTTTAAATACAGTTTTTAAATCATTTTGTAAAATGTCTGACTGGCAGCAAGTGTTTACAATATGATGCTCCAAAAAAAAAAAAAAAAAAAGTTATCAGGTGAATTTCACAAAACCCAGATATTTCCCCTCAAAATCCAATAAAATGTATTGAAAGGAAATCAATTTAGCTTATGTTTACTATATTAACTATATTTTTTTTGTCCATTTCACCAGATCTTTTTACAGTTTTATATATATATATTTATAAATACACACACACACACACACACACATAAAACTGTTTATATGTGTTTAGTTAACAGAGGACAGGGTTTTGTCAGAGTCCCGCTGGTAAAGTGCTCAAAAATCTGCCTCATGTTTATTTACAGCTGCAGTCTAATTGTATGGATAAACTGCGCTGTGAGGAGCAGGGATAGTCAGATCTCAGATCAGCTCGGACCCCGTGGTCAGTCACAGGTGCAGAGTTTTACATGAGCACAGATTTATTAGTGACCTGCTGGCTAAACCTGTGGAAGCTACGCTGCCCTCTGCTGGCTATCGGTTTGAGTTTAACTTTCTGCGTCTGAGCTGTTGGCCTTCCTCACCAACTCTGTGCAGTTTCTGGACGGAGAATATACCTTCTATTCAGGCTTTCTTTCCTCAGCCTCTGTCGATCAGGTTCTCATTCGTTTGCCAAACCTGTCCTCGAGTGAATAAATCTGATGGCAGTCGACCGCAGCCCGCACTGCAACGGCCGTCGTTTTCCCTGCCAGTGCATGAGTGAGAGTCGAAGCGTCTTGTTGTGATCTGGCGAGAGACAGAGATATGGGATATTGAAATCTGGAGACAGGTCAGGGATTTTCCCTCTACTCTTTTCAGGTCTTCATTTAGAGGCGTCGTAAACCACACTCAAAAAAAAAAAAACGTTATCAAAAACAGGACGGATCATTAATCTAGAACAGCACCTCATCTGTGACCTGCCGGGAAGTGCAAGCTCATTTGAGTGCGCTTCCATGTTGACATGTGTATCAAGGTGCAGCCACTCTTCAGCTGCTGCGCTGGTCACCGCAGGAGGCCCGTGAAATGTGGCCGTGGTTCTTGGTGGCTTTAATGCTGTTATGAGGAGGCAGAAACTGGGCCGGCCCCAGGGGCCTCCAGGGCCCAGTAAGCCGGTGGCAGGTCCACTTCATCACCTCTCCTCCGAATGAACTCTGGCTGAACCCCTCCGCCGCGGTTATTTTCACTGGCATCTGCCGCTCCACGGCCGCCGACATGAGGTGAGTGGCTTCTTTTGTTTTCCTCGCCTCTCAGCATCTGTCAGTCCATCTTTAGGACTTTAATAAGACCCCTTACCCCCTGCCTGCATGTCCGCCTACCCATACACGCAAAGATGTACACACACCCCCGTGCCACGCCGTAGGTCGGTAGCCATGGCGATGACGCTCGTGAGAGAGGTGGTCAGTGAGACCACAGGGGTGGGCAGCCAGTTTAAAGTGGGGCTGGGAAAACGCGCTATGTCGACTTTCATTTCATCCCGGCGCTTTTCCTCACCCCTTGCCGTTGTCTTATTTCATTTTTCTGACTGCTCCCTATCTCATTCACTCACTCTCTCTCTTGCTCTTCACAAACACGCCTGCAACCATGCCCTTTCCTCTTCAAACTAATTACCTCAGCTACCTTGTACCCACAACCCCCTGGGACACTAACAACTGTCAGACCAGTATTATTTTTGAAATTTAAACAATCATCTTACGTGCTTTGCTGCTAAGATCCTGGCCTTTACTGCAGCTTCGACCTTCAGTAATTAATACCCCAGGGCCCATTATTGGCAAAGCCTTTATCCTTTGGGCCAAGAAGCCTCTAACCCGCTAATTACGGGCAAGCAGCTAATCTTCCAGCCCCCGTGATTGACAGGTACACCTATTCTACTAATTGCCTGTTGCAGACAACACCTGGTGAACTGAATCGTCAGGGGAGACAGGATAGTACTGAGAACTCCTATGGGCCTCCTGGGAGACTGATGGAGTTTTTGTGTGTTTTGTGTGTGTGTGTGTAAGTGCGCGGATGTTTGTGTGCTTACATTCGGACGCACTTTATGATTTGTGAGTGGAAGACGGAGCCTGGATGGCCAAAGTCTCGTCTCAACGGCGTGCGTCGATGATGCACACGCATCGACTCATTACGCTTTCATTACAAAATGCAGAGCGTTCTTCTCGCCGTCCCGCTTTCAGCCCCGTAGAGCATGAAAAATAGGGTCTAGCTGTTCTAAATTGCTGACACCTGTCTAAGTGACCAGGTCCATATGTTACATGTTGTGTATTAATGCCTGTAATTCTAACACCATTAGCTACCGTGAAATCAATTCCTATGTGTGGCTTTTGTGAGAAAAACTGGGGGCTTTTAGTGCATATGACAAATTGAAGTTAATAATAAAAAAGTTTCTTTTTCCACACAAATTATTTATCATACTATGCTAATAGAGGAGGATGCTAGTGTATACTTCACTCCTAATGAATATTGATTGTAATGCTATAATGCAGATCCATTCTTATGTATAGAGTCAAATGGGAGTCGCTAAATATATTTTAACACTTTAATAGAGCATTTTTAATAATAACTAGATTATACTTCGAGGTTCTTATTAAACTTTCTATACTAATCTTACTTTGAAAATGGTCATATATATGTGTGTATGTGTATATGTGTATGTATATATGTATTTGTATGTATGTATGTATATATATATATATAATATAATATATATATATATATATATATATAATAATGTTGTTTAATACACAAGAAAATGTGTATAAAATGTGATGCATGTACATGTGTGTCTTTATACATTTACACTGCACAATTACCGCATAAATAATTTTATGAGATGTTTTTGAGTATACAAATATGAAATGTTGGGAAAAAATGGAATGGTACTTTTAAACCTAACTAACCCACAAATAGGTGGCAGCAAATGACTTTCTTTATGTGTGAGTCATTGAGCCATTAATTTAAGTGAGTCATTCAAATGGCTGATTCATTGAAGAATGAGGCAAGAAGTGACTCTATTTTTCAATGGTCATTGAATTATTGACTCAACCGATTTGTTCAAAAACGGTGAATCATTCATTAACACAACACAGCTGGGTCTATTTCTTGGAGATTTGCGATATATATTGTGTCTAAGATGAAAGTCACTTAAGGTTCACTTCTTGTTTATTGAACTGCTGTACAAAATCAGTGTCAGATTTACGGTCATAATGATATTCTGGAAAGCATGTGCAAGACATTTTGAATTTTTACTGCTGTACGTTCCTTGTGTCAATTTCTATGCGAGTCCTGTTCCATTCATTTGTTTGGATTTCTCCACGAGAGTCTCTCTCACACACAGCCTCAAATAGTGCAACCTACGTCAATACATAATCAATCACAGTGTTCACTAAATGTAATACAATCACACGTTTCTTCACAATTTTTGTTGATAACTGTTACGTGAAACACCTCTTCAAATGTTTATTCGTAGCCTTAGTCACATTTGGCCCCAATTACAGATTCAGAGACATAAAAGCTGGCGTGAGTCAGTGAATGTCGCTCTGGTTGAGTGTGTCAGTGGTCACTGTAATCCCAGCAGGGTCTGTCGGAGAGCTGACATTGCCTTCCGATATGATGCGGGGAGACTGAGGGGTAAAGGCCAGTCTTGCAAAGAGACACGGACAGAATGAGCGAGAGCAAGAAAGACGCGCAGATAAAGAGAGAGTCAAACTGAGAAAGTGGGCTCCTCTTGGGGGCTGCTTAGTGTTGTAGCGATGTTGTGCAAATTCAACTCCCCCCTGCTGTTCTTGACCTTAGCACCACAGATCCAGTCATGCAGCAGGCTCAGGAGGATTGATTGATCTAAATAACATTATGATGCCATTAGCATATAGTGTAGGACAACAAACCACAGGCCTCTGGTGGAAGCAGTTTACACTCCGCAGCACATCAGCAGCAGACTGCTCAATCTGCACTCCACTACAAGTATGCTTATTCTCACAGACCAGCCAGACATCGGCACACATTGGGCAGAAACTGAAGGATAAAAATACATTTATCAGATGTGTACAGTTGGGGCTTTTGACAGAGATTTGTTCCTTTAAATGAAAACATTAGAGGATATTAAATGGGATGAATGATATCTGCCAGTATTTATGATAAATGTGTTTTCCCTTCGTATTTGTATTGGAAAAACATCAGCGAGAGAGTGAGATAAAGAAATAAGTGACTGGCGGTGTGTATGTGTGCAGGTGTAGGTCCAGGTGTGTGGGAGTGTCTCAGTGATGCGAGCTCTTTATGGTCATTCTGCTGTCTCTGATGGAGTCTGTCATGTGCACGTTTCCCATTTGCTGGATATAGATAGAGTCACAGGGCTGTATCTCATAAGGTTCAGAATTAAGTTGGTTTCAAACGTCTAGTTCAAAATTACATTTTGTGAGATTTCTGTCCTCCAAACGGTTGTCATCATAATTTTGCATTATGGCTGGATAAATAAGTTACCGTAATAAAAACACACAGTAATCGATTTAGGCAACTGTAATATAACTGACTATATAATGAAGGTTTTAACCAAAAGGTTGGATTCTGCTCATTAGAGTAGGGCATTTCTTTGCTTTCTTTGTTGGGATGCTACAAATGTTAGATTTTTGTCGCAATTCTATTGCTCTTTTTTGCTGTTTAATGAATTTTGTTTTTAAATAGGCTGTTTACAGTGCTTACACACAATTTCTGAGACCTGACACTCAAAACACCAGAACCACACACCAAATCTGCAAAACCTTCAACTCAATTCTCCACAATTCTCTATGTAACACAAAAATCTAACTGGAAGTATCTTGATTTCCTTTTTTCAAACACAAACATGGTTTCTGTCCAACTATACATGGTGTTTCTTTTCATTCGTATTGTGTAATATGGTGTATTCACAACCACAAATGCACACAAATGTAAAAAAAAAAAAAAAATTGTTTTGATTTCAAACTTGCTTTCATGTTTACTGTGCTTGCCATGAATTCAGCATATTTCTGCAAATTACTTTCAATCTTGTACAGAAATGTACATGGGAGCTCACTAAAGAAGAGCTTCAGGTTTTGAATAGCTGAGTGCATATGATCTATCCAAAAATGCATTTACAACTTAAGGCAAATGTTTGCTTTTGAGATGTGTTTGTGATATTTTGAATGCAGTGCTTCATTTTGCAAGAGATGTGAGGCATTTTGCAATTTGTCTGCAATTCTTGGATTTGTGTGTAAAGTTTTGAAAAAAAAAAAAAAGAGGCAGAATTTTGAAAATGTGTGTAAGCAGTTGAGAAAAACTGTAATTGCTAATTCCGAGTGAGACAACATGCCCTGAATGTATTGGTGTTTTTTTCCTGGCAAATGATGGTGGAAATTGTCCATTTCTTTTAGCCAAGTATAAAGAAATTTTTTGACTTTGAAAAAGAGAAAAAGAGAATAATTAACTGGATTAAAAAGTGACAACCAGTACCAGTCTTCCCTATAGAACTTCAATTCTAATTTATTTATTCGTTAACACTTTACATTAGTTAAACATTAGTTAATATATTAACTAACATGAACCAACCATGAGGAATGCATTTGTTACTGTATTTACTAATCTTCCTAACATTAGTGAATGAAAATACAGTTATGTTCATATTGGTTCACAGAGCATTAACCAATGTTAATAATGTATTATTAAATGTTGAAGTTAACATTAACAAAGATTAACAAATGCTGTAGAAGTGCAGTTCATTATTAGTTCATGTTAACTAATGTAGTTAACTAATGTAAACTAACGAACCTTATTGTAAAGTGGTAACATTTATTCTAAAATTCAGCAGCTGTACAGATTTGTCTACCTGGCCAACTAAAAGTGCTGGAAATCTGACCTAAGAGACGAGCTTTTTACATTTAATGCTTTTTCTTTTTTTTTCTGTGAACATGAACGAAGCATAAAAGCTACAGTTTTCTCTGTAATGCACTGCATGGGACGAATAAGCGGCATACCATATCAATCACCACAGCACATGAAATCGACCCCTGATTGTCCTTCCTCAAACACATCAAATACCATAACACATTGTTTAAATTACAAAAAAATCTTGTTTAATTTGTGGTAGAGTGTTGCTCGACTTTAAGTGCAGTACTTAATGATTAATTCCATTAACAATGACTAATAAAATTTGTAAACCATAATGTAATGGTTATGCTTAATTAGATATTTGTTTGATTTTATTACATCAAAGATACCTCATTAATTCCCTCAAGCGTGAAGCCTAATTTATTTTATGATTGTTATATTGTCCCGGATAATTGAACTGGTGAAGAAAAGCAGTAATTTAAAATGCATAAGTGTGCCATCATTGCGCGCTGCTTCTTTCCTCCAAAGGCCTGAAAACTTTTTTTAGACAGATTTATTTCAGACAAACAGCATTTTCTTAATGTTTTTCATTCGCTTTGTAGCACAATGATGTCTTGTTCTTGGAGTCTTCAAAAAATGATTCAAATAATTAATTTGATTGTATTTTCAGATGTTTATGACTGTGTTTTAAAGCTCAGCAGGGTTGTCAATTAAATGAAAAATGAAATGCGATTTTTTTATTTGTTATCAAACATTTGCAACATTTCATAACATTTATATCTAGGGCTATCTACACTGTAAAAAAAAAAAAAAAAAAAAAGAGAGAAAATACTATTTCAGTTTTTCTGCTTCAAAAATTCATGTTAAATTCAAGGTGTTACTTGCTGTTTGTGAAATATCCTAGCAATTTCTGAGTGAAAATGCAGTTAGGTGTAGACCCTTGTTGTGGCTTGACAAGGAATGCGACAACTGAAGCCCATGTCTTGCAAACATCTGTGCGTAGTGGTTCTTGAAGCACTGACTCTAGCTGCCTTCCACTCTTTGAGAGTCTCCCCCACATTTTTGAATGGGTTTTGTTTCACAATCCTCTCCAGGGTGCTGTTATCCCTATTGCTTGTACACTTTTTTCTACCACATCTTTTCCTTAAATTCACCTCTTTATTAATATGTTCGGACACAGAGCTCTGTGAACAGCCAGCCTCTTTTGCAATGACCTTTTGTGTCTTGCCCTCCTTGTGCAAGTTGTCAATGGTCGTCTTTTGGACAACTGTCAAGTCAGCAGTCTTCCTCATGACTGTGTGTCCTACAGTACTAGACTGAGAGACCATTTAAAGGCCTTTGCAGGTGTTTTGAGTTAATTAGCTGATTAGAGTGTGGCACCAGGTGTCTTCAATATTGAACCTTTTCACAATATTCTAATTTTAGTAATAATTTAAGTATAAGGGTTTCTCAATGTTGAGCTACACAAAAATAAAACTAAACTCCTTGTTCAGAAAATGTTATTGTTTTAAGTTCAATGATTTAACAGACTTTAATTGCAGTGAACTGAATCTTTATAAGTTAGTAGTACTGTTCGGGTTTACAGTGCACTTCTGAGAAAAGATCTGCACTCAACTATATAAATCACCCCTGAAAATCAATTCCAGGCCCTTAATAAAAAATTTTAATTTCTAACACTGGTATATGAATAAAACATTCACAACATTTGAAATATTAGATGAGCTTCTTCAAAATTATACTTTTATGACAATCTCTTTGAAATGAAAATAATATGGATGTGTAATGCACTCATACACGGAATATTAAAACATTTATGTATCTCTTTTTTTGTTATTTCATCATTACACTGTTTCTTATGATGCGCAAATTTCTTCCTATAGGAGAGCCCAGGGCTGGTTATCACTCTTTATACTAATACAGACATGGAAATATATTTTTAGTATAAAGTTAACTTTAAATAGAAATGGTGCATATGTTTTTGAATATAGTAATTGTAATTATGTTAAAATTACAACAAAGTGTGACAACTTACTTCAATCTAATATTTATGGGGAAAACTGACTAAACTAAGTTTGTTATATTTTACAGGTGGTTTCAGTGCGTTTCTTGTTTACCCATTACAAAATATGATGATATCAAAAACATACAAAACCACTGCTAGAGAAAACACATTTTTGTGATTGGACTTTTGACTCCTTAAAGTTCGATAAAGCCCTTGACTGCTTCCTATTGTGGCAGCTAGCCTCAGTTTCCCCTATGTGTTAATTTATGTCTAAATTAGGTTGTTAATGTTAACTGGAAATTATTCTTGCCAAATAATGCGATACTTGCCTCAAAACATTTCCTTATTTAAAGCTCTTTCCAACTTCCTCTACCTTTGCTGTTGGCAGGAGGTGGTTTTGGCATGTGTCTATGTGTGTGTGTGTGTGTGTGTGTGTGTCTATGTGTGTGTGTATACATGCATGGGTTTAAAATAAGCCTGCAGCATGTTGGAAACAGAGGCCGTGGACACTGGGGTAAAGGAGCGCAGAAGCACAGGCACTCCAAAGCGTACAGCTCATTTATCAAAATTGTTCTGCAAAAATGATTTATCTGCTCATCGCCTATGCACAGATGTCTTTAATGGGAGGCTGTGCCCAAGAGGTGCTGTTGATTTTGGGGGGTGCCCGGTGGAGACATACAGAGGGCATGATGGGAGACAGGTGGGTGGCTGGAGGGAGGCGAGGGCAAAAGGCATGACAAGAGGACCACCGGTCCACTGGATGGGCCTGAACAGCCAGCCAGCAAAGCGCCTGTTCGTCCTGCAGGTGTGTTGGGTCGTTCGCTCCTCTTTTTCTCTTCCTTCACTCTTCACGTGACCCCTGGGAGCCCTTTTTCACAACCCATTTCCAGTGGCCTCCCAGGCTCCCGCCTCACGCGGAGAGGGCCGTGTTCGTGAGAGGATGTGGAGGCAGGGTGCGTATGGAGAGCGGCTGTAACAAGCTCAATGGAGTGGAAAAAGAGACAGAGAGGCCGCGGCGTGACATCTGTGGCCATCCCGGTCCTGCGCCGTTCCTTTACCCGGAGCCCAGCCTGCACATTCCAGGGGCCCTCCGCTGTGGAAAAACCATTAAGTGCCTGTCAAAACTGCTGTATGAGGAGAAAAGTAAGCGGAGAGAAGCTCTTAATTGTAGACATTTTTTGCTTTTTATGTGACTGTTGATTCTGTGAGGGACTAGATCTTTATTTCGGTGCTTTATGAGCTCGGCAGGCTTTCGATTACGCCGTTTAAGTCAGGGGCTGTGCCAAATTCAGTATTGAAGAACTCAATTCATGAGTGTGAATTTGAACTGAAGTGGTTACCACACAGGAAGAATTGGAATGACCGGATGTGGAATTTGCTTAGTTTTGAAATTTGAACAAGTAATGCATTCTATAAAGTCCACAATTGAAATTTTGTAAATGAATTAAACATACTGTCAGTCTGTAATGCCTTTAAACCTTCAAACTTGAAGGCTTTTTGAACTTTGTCAAGCCAACGGTAAAAATATGGTCTTTGCTTTTCAAGTTAAAAATTACAGTTGTACTAATTTCTTTGGCTTTCCATTCATTTTAAATTTGAGCTCTTTTCATTCAAATTTCGAATCGCAATTTTTGATACCTCGTTCAAATTCAATTGAAATTTAGGAAATGAATTGGACTTCAAAAGACATTTTAAATTGAATTCTGAGTGGTAATTTTATCAAACGTTTCCGAGATAGATTTCAGAACAGGACCTAGGGACAATCCGACCTTACAGTGGGCAGGAATTTAGCGGGTTAACTATTCATTACTTCAAAGTGAATAAGTCTAATTCCACTTACCATCCCCAAAGTACCTCGGAGCATTAAACAATGCGACTTAAAACAATAAATAAATAATCAACTCACAGTAAGGTGTTCTCGTCACAGGCTATAATCGTCGGGACTTCGTTGGTGCTTAATTGCACAAGCAGGCTGTGATATAAGCCTGATATATTATTCAAAAAGCCAAATTAACACAATCAAACAGACCGCAATGCCCGGGCCGGCTCCGTCAGACCGCTGGAGGGGTCAGCGACACACAAATATTTGCATGCTGTGCTGCCTCTTTAACAGAGCAAGGAATACTTCATCATGTTGTGTGCATATAATATAATTGCCTCTCTAGTCGGCGGAGTCTGTTTGAATTTAATTAGCCGGCGTACTTACAGCCACAATATCCGACTAATGAAGCTCATTTTCGATGGCTGTTGCGTGTTCTAACACCCGAGTGATAAATGTGAGATGTCACATTAAAAGATGATAAATCGGAGCACTGCCCCTCTGGACATCAAAAATACAATCGTCCGTGGCAAGACGTGGCAGGGTGGGGGAAGGAACGCCGGGGTTCATGGGTAAATGAGACCGGAGCGTGTCCCTAGTGGGCGGGAGCGCAGAGAGGCATCGTGGGAAGTTGCAAGTGCATGTGTGTGCAAAGATCGCAGGACGGGCCAACGGCAGGCTGCTGAAATGTCAAGCCCACGCAGAGGGGCCCTTTTTTTTTTTCCTGACAGGGCCCACGGTGTGTAAAACACACGGCAAGCACAGCACATAGATTAAAGGCAAATGTGAAAGGTTGTGGACGGAACTGGGTCACATACGTGTATTTTCAAGTGCCCTCGTGCACAGTGTACCTGGTGTTAACAGAAGGCGTGTAAAATAATATGGTCAGACATTGTCTATATTTGCTGGATACGAGCGATTAATATAAGTGAAATATTTTTTTCAGTCGCAACACCTGTGTTTCCCCACATACATCGATAAATGTATTCGATATGGAAGATATTGATTTTAGAACATATGGTCTTCTGCAAGACATCTGTCTAACATTAAAACAACATTTGGCAGATGTTCAGTTTTTTCAAGATGTTTATTTAGAGATATTTATACACAAATACGAAGCCTTGTTGCTTTTATAAAACTGCACCAAAGAGTAATATTATTATTAAAATAATTAATGGGAAAAATGATAATCATCATAAAGTGTAAGAAACACTTCAATAATACTTTAAGGTTCTGTATGTTACCAGTTAACACAATAGCTAACAGCAAATAAAAATGAGAAATACTTTTACAGCATTTTTTATTTTAGATTAAATTACTCTGATAATTCAGCATATGCATTTTTTAACATTTCATGTTCTACAAATTAACATTAGTTAAGTACAAACATGTATTAACAATGAACAATTGAGACAATTTAAGTGACCTGTAATAATGAATGCAATAATGAATGAAACCTATGCAAAGGGTTTTTGATCCTAATTATTATAAAGTGTTATCAACAGTTCTTCAGTCAAATAATATAGTTACTGTAGACTGATTGCAATAGCCAAGCAAAGAATGTAGTCACAGATTTGCATTTTACAATGGCTTTAAACATGGCTCGTTCAATCAGAGTCCTTTTTGCAATGAAGCACCGCTGTACTGAATATGTTTGTGATTCTTCCTTATAGCACGAGCCCTCAGGGCCCTGTTTTACTTACAAAATACAAAAGTTCTATAAACAAGAAGTTAATATTGAGTAACTTCAATATCGAGTAACTTCAGACAAATTTTAGCGAGTTAGGCCTGTTTAACACATGCTCCGCGAGTGGGGCGTGAGCATCACATGTTCCTTTCAGCGCCCATATTAACAGGTTACAGCCTTCACACTGGGAGCGTGAGCCGCACGGTGTGGCGTCCCAGAAGATGTAGCAGTGAGCAGATAGTCTTTTACTTTCATTTCTTTGTCTTTCTTACTCTTTTCTTTCACTTATCTTTTTCTTTTTCTTCCCCCCCTCCATTTTCCATTGTCTCGTCTTGTCCTCAGAGCACGGTGACATAGAACAAGACTTAATGCACCTACCAAGACAGCGATTATCACCTCAGTAATCCTGCAGTTCATTAGCCGGCACTCTCAATAATTAAGCTGGAGAAGTGCAGCGGTCCAGAGAGACACCATGCACTAATGCTCGCATTAAAAGTAAAGGCACCAGGAGGACTAAAGAGGTGCCATCATCATCTCACAGGTTCGAGGCTTCACTTTCTTCATCTCACTCACTTTTTAATTTGTTATTTTTAGGTCTAACAATACTGGAACTACAGGAGAGGTACGGCACCACATTCTAGTTTTTAGCACACGTTTTATGACCTTATTGATCAATTGCGAGGCGTGGGGCAGGGTTAACGAGCAGAGAGGTTGTTTGCTTAATTGAACTTTATGTTGCCAAGAGGGATTTCCCCCTCAAAGTGCTTTTTAACTGGTCCCTAATGTTTCTCTCGCACACGTTCAGTTGAGTGTGAATGTAAAGCTCGGCTAGACAGCTAAGTTTATGTCAGTGCAACATTCCACGACTAGCATAGCAGCTAAATCACGTGGGAAGGCAAAGCACTTCACAAAGCGGGAAATCTAGGAGTATGAAGTATAATTAAAGGTACAAGTTTATGTGTAAGAAGGTGCTGTTTGTATTTTATACACTGTCAATAAAACGGGCAAAATGGAAAATGTTGGCTTAAAGTCAACATGAAATCAGATTTATTTCCAATACATTAATACAAAGATCTAAAAAAGTTAATGTTTCGTCAAAATTACCTTCTTTTTTGGTTGATGTCACCAATGTTATTTTAACAAAATAATATTTTTCAATCCCTTCATTCCAACCACCTGTAAAATACAGACCAGTTTCCATGATCCGATCAATTCCCAATTGATAAAATCAAGTCCTTTTGTCCCATTTAATGTTTCTTTCACTCCTTTTTTACTTGGAAATGCATCACATTAGGAAGTAAAACAATTTATTCAATTGACAACGTTGAAAAACCATAACTACATCTGGTAATTTGTAGATT
This sequence comes from Opsariichthys bidens, assembly GCA_037194245.1. Taxonomy (NCBI): domain Eukaryota; kingdom Metazoa; phylum Chordata; class Actinopteri; order Cypriniformes; family Xenocyprididae; genus Opsariichthys; species Opsariichthys bidens. The sequence goes on from CM074297.1 coordinate 3,163,600, forward strand.
CACTCTTGTTTTTTGGACATTTTACATTACTACATTTTTACCAGAGTACCATGTTTTTTTTTTTTTTTATTTCTCTCTAATTTCAGTCCAAATGTCCTCTGATCAGTTGATCCATTTATTCATCTCTTCTTTGTTTTTTTTTTCAGGTTGGGCTGTGTTAATACTTACTGGATGCTGTGGGGAAAGTAAATACACACACGCATACAGAGACAGCAGACTCTCAGAGCAGACTGTGTCATGAATAATACAGGATAGGAGTTTGACCAGTGGCCTGTGGCTGAGAGTTTGTGTTCAGGTTTGAGATAGAGGAAAGTATTATTTCATACATCCCCTCGTCTGATTGTAGAAACGGAGTCTTGATGTTGTGCCCAGTCTATTTTCTGTTTACATCAAGTCAGATGCCAACATGAAACATAACATAAAATAGCTGCATCAACAAATTTTCTATCATTTGAGAAACAAATTGTACTTGTTTTTGCATCTGAGAATTAAAAAAGAAAAGAATAATATAAATAAACAATAGATCATGACAAAATGATATTTCAGTCTGAATAGGTTTAAAGAAATGCAATGTTTTTTGGACTTGGTTTAGATAGGACTTTATGTGCCACCTCATACGAGGCTTGTATATTGGCTCTCATTGTATTGTGAATACCTTAAACCCAAGTAAATTTATGATTTAACCTTTCACAATGCAGCCATCTTGTAGAATTCTCCCCGTTGTACTTCTCTGTCCTCCATCTGTAAGTGCTACCAAGATGAACTTTTTTTCATCTTTAATGATGACATGTTGCCATGATTTATACAAATGACAAACTTTGGCTTTCTCCGTTTTAATCCTGAGGTATTAGTCACTGGTCGCTAATGCCAGATTACTTTCCTAGCCATTCTTCCTGTGATAAACGACTGGCAGGCAGGCAGCAAAAAATAGATCAAAACCACTGGGAATGAGAGGAGGAAAAAAGAAGGAAGGAGCTGAAAGAGCGGTAAATCATTTTACTGAGACACCCAACAGGGCTGGAAAATGCCACCCATGATTCCTCTGCCACAGCTAATCAAAGCCCACATGGTGATTAGGAGGGAGAGGATGGGACTCACTCTCCTTCCATCTTCAACAAGCTCTTATTTAATCAGTGTACTGACATAACCTTTTCTATAGGATATAGTGAGCTGGAAACATGTGGGACGGTACGTAAAAATGGGATTCTAAAAACAACAAGGTGTATGGAAAAAAACGAACAAAAATATTTGATAAGCAAACCCAACACAAAACAAAACCAGAAGCACTTGTGGAGTGGAAAAATGAAAGAATCACACTTAAAGCATAAGCTGGTGCGATGCTGTTAGTTGGGTTCATTTGAATAAGTGTGAACCATGGTGTACCCTAAACAAGCAGACCCCTCTGAAAAGGGGGTCCAAATGAACTCTGGTGCAGTTCGGCAGAAATATGAACGCAACACGGACCAAAGACATGTACATGAACGAAAAACAGGACATGATGTCAGGAGGTGCGACTCTGAAGTGGGCCGAATGCTCAAGCGTACCTGTTTTCAGGAGCTGTGTTGCCCATTACAGTTCGGTAGAGGTGTCAGAAAAGGTGTCTCCTTGCAGCAAATCTTCATTTGTGTGCAACAGAGGAATTCCTGCCACTGTTTTTGACTCCTTTTGAAATTTTATAAGCTCTTCATGAGTTCTCGGCTGATAAAAATATCACGACGTACGCTCATGCAATGAACGCATTTAGCCCAGCATTGTTTTAGATGTTTGGTAAATTTATTGTTTGTTTGTTCGTTTTTGCATGTTTAGGATCGGTTTTAAAAATAACAGTGTGGACGCTATGCGAACCAGGAGTAAATGTATCATTTTCTTTTTGGTCCAGACCAACAGAACCAAGAGAACCAAAATTTGTCAACATAACCTTAAAGAGATAAAGATTGCAAAGATTGAGAAAACTTAAAGGGTTAGTGCTCCCAAAAATGAAAATGATCCAATGATTTACTCACCCTCAAGCCAGGTGTATTAGACTATTTCCCTTCAGACAGTCACAATCGGAGATATTATCAAAAATATCCTTGCTATTCAAAGAATGGAGGACCTGTTTTGAAGCCAAAAATAAGTGCATCCATCCATCATAAATATAATCCATACAGCCTTCAATAAAGGCCTTCTGAGACGATGCAATGGGTTTTTGTAAGAAAAATATCCATTTTTAAAACTTTATCTTCTAAAATAACTAGCTTCTGCCAGACGACCGCATTCTCATACTGCGCATACTCGCATGGTTTAAACAAATAGGGCTATGCAACAAACTCAAGCTTCTCTTCTCTTATATTGAAATCCTCTGACATTTTCGTCTTCGGAACACAAAATAAGATTTTTGATAAAATCCATGAGGGTTTTTTTATTAATCCTAAACAGAAAGCAATAAAATTACCACGTTCAAGGTGCAGAAAATTAGTAAAGACATCGTTAAAATAGTCAACATTACTACAGTGGTTCAACCTTAATGTTATGAAACAGCGAGAATACTTTTGTGTATAAAACAAAACAATGACTTTGTTCAACAGATTTGTCCCTCCCCTGACATTCACCCACGCTTTTTGCATTGCAGCGCTTCCAGGTTCAATATCAGAATGCCAACTCAGTATTGGCCGATGCCTGTTCACGTGAGCAGCACGACACATGCGTAAAAAATAAAAATGACTTGGAATAGTATATTCTCAAACTAATAATAATATAACAGATAAATATCTAAATATTGTTTTTTTCATATTATTATTGTGACCCCTTTTGGTGTTTCGGGGTCATCTTCATCAGAGACTCAGATCAGATAACCCACTGCATCAGCACACAAGCTCACCTGCTCTATAATTGTGACCATAATGATGTCAGCTCAAAATAGTGATGGAGGGAAATGCTAAATTTAGCCTCTTAACTTGAAGTTTCTAGGTCATCCTTACCTGAGATTGACAAAGAAACTTTTGTGGTGTCAGCCTAGATCCTTAACAATTAACTTAAGACAGATCTTACTTTTTTTCCTTTCTTTCTTTTTTTCCCTTTTTTCGAAGGGACATTGCCCTGGAGCGACCAACGGTTAAATGACTCTTTCTAAAGTAATATCTGGGCCAACCGTACTTGGGAATGAATTTGCAATCTTTGTGGCTGTAATCCAAGTCCTTTACCATTAGGTCATCATATCTCCCTGGTTGAGAATCATGTCCCGGAGTAACTAGTCATTAAACACAGACGCACAACTTCAGTGTCACCGGTGCTTGAGATTGAACGCAGCCTTAGAAATAACAACTCAGATCCTTTACTCAGATAGTTTACTCAAAATGAAAATTCTGTCACAGAAGAAAGACGGTCTTATTGCTTTGGAATGACATGAGGAGGAGTAAATGAATGATGGCTGAATCATTTTTGTGTGCATTATACAATTAAAAAAAATATATACATAGGCTACCACAGCCTTTGCTGTCTCACACTTTTTTACTATAATGACAAAAAAATTGGAGTAACTGGTGGTAGAATCATGTTCTTAAGAACAATTTTGTATGTTAAAGCACTCTCAGTGTGTAGCTGTTTTCATAGGGCCTTTGGAAGGTTCATTTCTTCCCACCAGTATGATGAGGAAGGATCATGACTTTTTCTAGACATTGATTGATGGTGTGTTTGAAAATCCTTTTTTATATATACATCTACTCACAGTTTGGGCGTAAAACCATAGAACTTCTAAATCCCACATTTATCTTGTATATATATATATATATATATATATATATATATATATATTAATCTTTATATGCTGATTTAGGTTTAGTTTATTAGACTTAACTGTTCAAGTTGCAGTTAGTCATTTAAAGGAATACTTCATTGAATTAAAATTAAATTCTGTCATTAGGATCACCCTTACATTCCTTGGGGAAAAAAAGGAGAAAAAAAAATACGGATCTTTAACCAGCTCTAGTCCATATAATAACAGTTCATATTGAGCAGGAACTGTCAAGCCCCAAAATGCATGAAAAACAAGACAAGAAGTCTTCTGAAGTCAAATAATAGTTTTATTTGGGAAAAAAAAAATCTTTAAAATTTTGAAAAAAAACCCCAAAACATTCTTCTTTTTGTGTTTCATGGAACAAGCATTGACATTTACATGTTTAGAACTCTTTATTATTATTATTGTAAATTTAATGTAACATATTCAACATTTACACTATTTGATTAAGCTGTCATTATCTGCTTATATTTTTCATCTTCATCTGCCATTATAAAGTGTATTTTATGATTTCTTTTCTAAAAGTTGTTATGCTGACATTTGACTCCCAACGGCGAGTAGATATCAAAAAAGAGATTTTTCAGGCACATCATCAATCAGCATCTTGGAAAAAGTCATGATTCTTTTGCAAATGAATTTTTTATTTGTGGATAAACCATTCCTTTAATGCTAAAGTAAAAGGTATCTCACGGCATGTTTAACTGTATCAGTCATAAAACAACTTATGATTAAACATATGGTAATATTTTAAGGTTGAATTGGTCTGTAATGTATATTTCTATATGGGCCGACATGCACACTTGTACGTACACAAGATATTGACAAGAAAATGAAATTATATTAACAAGACAGAACTGATGCAAATGCATGTATGTACTGCCTATGCACAACAACCCAGCCTCTCTCTCTCTCTCTCTCTCTCTCTCTCTCTCTCTCTCTCTCACACACACACACACATACACGCATTTAAACACTTGCAGACTGCAGCATTAACACAACACAGACAGTTCAGTGCCAAGTTTAAATGGCGGTCATTTACAGATTAGCTATGTAACTAAACTCGCACTGCTCTGATATGCTAGCCGTGTCTCTCTGTCAAAAGCAATCACTGTTGCACCACAAACGTAGTGGTATTTTATTCCCTCTGCTTGTATCTGCAGGCGTACTGGTTCAGATTCAGCGCACAGGTGAGGTTTTAATCGCTCTAATGCACAAAGGTCAAAACAGGTCCCTGTAGTGGCCGGGCTAATTATTTTGATTAAAATCTCTGTGTAGATTATGCATTCTACTTTTTATTTATTTTAATATTTCCTGCCTTTACATGCAACATGAGCCGTTAATGATAACATTTCTCTCTCGTTCTCTCCAATCATTTGCCAGCGGTGTGTATTACCCAGGGCATTGCGCCCCCTCTGCAGAGGAGGGGGGAGTCTGCAACACCGTTTGCGGTCCCACATGCAGCAATTATAATCATGTAAGCAGATGAAGTTGTTTGGCTATCAGCAAGTTCTCCCTGCTCACCTCGAAGGCCAACAGCTAAAAAATAATCACCTCTTTGCCATTCTGCATGTAATTCACTCCAAACTGACTTCATAAAGAGCCTTGGCTCTCTTTCAGCCTCTGGTAAGTGTCCTGAGACAATCCGACAGGTCAGAGTGATAGAGTTGAGAGAGAGCATGAATACAGCGTCTGTCATGCATTATTTAATCTGTTGTGAGTTTGGCTGAAAGGATTGTTGTCAATCCTCCGTGTGAGGGATTCGGAAGGTCCCTTAGTTTTATGCCGAGGTCTTCACAGACGATCAAGAAAATCAAAAATGTCATCGGTAAAATCCTAACCGTTTCTGCTTGTTTATTTGTCCCTAAAAGAATACGAATATTTTAAACAGTTCTTCGGAAGGCTATTTTTATAGATTCATTTTCACAGTACTGTAAAATAACAATAACTTTAGCTTTTTGAGTTTTTTTTTTTTAAACCGGTAAATTTTTGTTGAGCGTAATCATTTTGAAATCTCCATTTTCTAAATTATTCAATAAAACATTCTATTTCTTCCAACTGGAATGAAAAGTCACACATCAAATCTTTTTGATTTCATTCAATTGTTTAACTGAAGCAGCAATGCGATTGAATACACAGCAATTTCTCCTTTTAAATAGACCCTGGTAATCGAATCTCCCATCTGAAAAACACTGTCTAAAAGTGTCTACAGAATTGCTGATATAGCGTAGTCTGGATTCAAAAATCTGAAATTTCAATGTGTTGGCTTATGATACACATTTATTTCCCAAAAAACCTAAGACAAAGTTGATACTTAAAAGAAGTATAAATATTCCGAACAATGCCGGCCCTATGTACTTTCAAATTAATAGCTAATAAGACATTAGAAACAAAATAATATTAATTTAAAATAGTAATTTTCACATTAGTTTAATGATGTAAACAGATTTGTTTTGACAGCTGTTTTTGTATTTTTGCCTTTTTGGAATAAAAAAAACAAAACAAGAAAGGACAAGATGGATGTTTAATTGTTGTGAATATGAGTAGCGTGCATATGAGTTATTGTCAACAGAAACATGGAGGAGCTGATGGGGTGGAATTAGAACGTATTTTTCTACACCCATCAATTACCTGGTAGAAACTGCTGGTGCTGACAACAAGGAGCCCCAGAAGACAGCAGCAAAAAAGAAATGGAGGAAAACACAGGGAGGGAGAGCGAGAGAAAGAGAGAGAGAAGTCGCAGAGAAAGCCGTGGGGTTGAATGATTGTTTACGCTATGTTAGCGGCTGACCTGTAAGTGTGTTCTGAGACTCTGCGTTCTGTCTCTCACTCACCACGGTTATGTCAGGGTCATCTCAGGGTCGTGCGCCACGGTCCCTGAGGTCTCATGTTCCCCCCTTGTTCCTCTGCCTCCATCCATGCGTGACAGCACTTGTGTTGAGACAAATATTGAAACAAAGTGCGTCGGATATTTGTCAATGTACTGTTTAATTTCCTTCCTTAAGAGTTTTAACCAGAAACTTTTTCATGCTGACGTCGAGGTGTTTCTGTGGATTATATTTATTTTGACTTCAAATGGGGTGTTTTTGGATGATTTACATGGGTTTGTCTTCCCAAGTTAACCAATCAATAATAATTCTTATCTGCACTGTATTGTTTGGCCAAATCAAGGCGCTTTTTCAAAAAGATTTTTCATGAACCTTCACATTGCTGTAAGTTATCATACCTTCCCACAATATTCCCCCGTGATTGAAGGGGAAGTGTCCCTGACGTGATTTATGAATGTTAATTGTGGTATTCAAAAATTCAAAATGGACTGCATTGGGAAAAAAAGGAGGAAAGGATAAAAAAAAAAAAAAAAAAAAAATTGCAAAATGAACATCTGGAAAAGCTATTGAAATCGAAGCCAAATTCTTGTCCTGGGAGTAAAGCAAAACCAGTGCTGAATTTGAACGAGCTGCACCCTGGAGATTACAAAATATTTTCCCCTGTCAACTAGGCCGCAGGCCCTCAATTCCCCAGGCTTGTGACCCTTACCGACCCCTGCTCCACATTTCCTTTTCGGCTGGAGATGGTTTTGCACTGTACTAGAGCAAGACGTATTTGTATTTGATATTAAACTAGCATCAAATGTGACATAAATCATGAATGAAGCGGCCTTCGAATTTGAAACTGTTCCGCAACGCACCCTTGAAAAGACGAGAAAACAATATGGTTTTTGAGAGCGTTACACATGGAGACTGATAGAGAGTGAAGTAAAACCCACCTGCAGATCCGGGGGAACTGCTGTTGCCAAGGCCCACACAACAGTCCCTCTGGACGCTCCTCATACATGAGAATGACTTGAACTGTTTCCAGAAGCTCTAATGATCTTTCTCCCTCTTGCTCTCTCTCTCTCTCTCTCTCTCTCTCTCTCTCTCTCTCACTATGTCCTTTTGTTTGTCTCTTCAATGAAATCGTCCGTAAACTTCTCAGTCTCTGGTTTTCCTGCTCCGTGTGACCCTTGGAATGTTGCTGATGTTGAGAACAGGGCTCTCGGAGTGGATTTTGTCCTGCTGGGTTAATGGCAGTCATTGTACATGAGCTGGACCTGACAACAGGCTTGTTTGAGATTAGTAAACTTTGTGATTACCGATCACAACCAGCCCTGTTGGGAAAGAAAAACAAAACAGCGTATGTTGGTTAAGTTTGTTTTTAAGCATAGCAGCTGGTTCGAGCTCATTTATGCTGGTCCTTAGTTCGTCATGAGCTGTATCCAGTTGCTTTGGACCAGCATAGGACCAGCATTTGACCAGCTTAAACCAACTGATGACCAGCTAAGGACCAAATAAGGACCAGCTCAAACCAGAATATGCAGATTTTTTCAATAGGGAGATGCAAGCTGGTTAGAAAGTGCACAACCTAATAGCATAATGGGATGTGCAGTCTGTTTTTTGGAAAAAATTTCAGAGGCAATATACAATCTTTTAAATAGGAATCCACATGATCTGGAGTTACGTGTGAGGGCAAAAAAGTTTCCTACGCAGGTTTTCGTCTGTGAGAGCTTTGTTTCATACATCACTACATTCTTGTTACATGATGGTTGCGTTTAAAAAGTGCACGTCTTTATGACAGCACTCAGGAGAACATGGACAAATACAACACATCTAACTAGCCTTTCAAGGAAAGTCTGTTCACTCGGCGGCCATATTTTAAATGCCTCCTGGCAGCTATTTCGGGCATCCAAGACCAAGTCATATCTATTTAAATGGGGGGAATCGCAAAAACTACTAGACTAACATAATTAACTAACAATTAATAACATAACAATTAAATAACATATTTCAAATCAGCAACAAAATCTGACATAAATGTTGTTTCTTATGCTCAGATAGTATTAAAAAAAAGCTTATTTTTCAGGCTAGACGAGCCAATGCGCATGTGCAGTCCTAAGCATGAATCTCAGGGTTCTAGGGGAACCAGAGAATCTAAAGGCAGTTGCAGTGACGCACTTTATCAATCAGCGATTGGCTCTTTTATTTAGAAGGCAGGATGTTTTTAGCCATATTGTACGTTGCAATTCCTCCCATTCATAACTAATATAAAAGAACCATATTTCTATATCCATAGTCTTTGGGAGAACTATACAAGGTTAACTAATGAGATAATGAACAGAACAGGTGAATGTAATGACTAATCAGACACACTGGGAAAGTGGGTCAAATGAAAGGCATAGGGAAAACAGAAGCTAAACACAGTGAAAAACTAAAACTAGACAAAACAGAGCATACAAGTTATAACTACTGACTATAGAGAATAAACATTTTTTTGCTAATGTGTTATTATGCTCATTTACACATTTTAAAAAATCAATTATTTTGAATTAAATTTCATAAAATGCAATTTAGACTGAGATTTAACTTTTCAAGTGCATGTATACATAATGTGTGAAATAAAAAAAAATGCTTCTAAAAAAAGACATTTGTGCTGAAATGAAATTAAAGATCTATTGATAATATCTGCAAGTATGTACTGTAAATTGCATTCACTTCAGCTGCAAAGAACATGAATGCAATTGTTTGCTTTTGTTTCTGTTGATTGCTAAGTTTGTGACAAAAAAATGACACCGAATTAGCCTCCCCTGATCGCACTGTGTACTTACGACTACATTCGATCTCCTTGGGATCTCCAAAGAGACTTTTGTCTTGCTCTCGTGCGCTTTTACTTTGCATCTGCTTTAAGCAAATCTGGGCCTCGACTAGAGGTGTTTTGTATCGCTAACTGCATAAAGGCTCCGTTTTACTGCGGTTCTACACGGCGCTCGTCCCCCGCCTCAATCCTTGAACCGTTCCGGCAACATGCTCAGGAGTATGTTGTGGGATTTTCTACGTCCTCTGTGTCAATTAGGTTTCACTCAAAAGGCAGGCAGAGGGTCTGGAGGATGATAAATGCCTTCCTCCGAGTCACGACAGAGAATTCCCCGACCGAGTTACAACTCCACGCCGGCCTCTCTCGCTTGCTCCTCTCTCATCACCACCTGCCCTGCACTCCCAATACACAGCGCCTCCTCTCTCCATCTTATACCTTTCTCTTCTCCACCATTTGCTTTTCACCCCATCTCCTTCTATCACTCCTATTTTGAGTCATGGAGGAGAACAGATGGCGATGTATGTAGTTGACCTAAAATACATCCTTCCACTGGGACGGCTTTTTTTGCATTCAGCATTGCGGTCGGTTCGATGGAATATGGTGGATTTGGGCAGTAAATGGATGGAGGAGACACTGATTTAAAAGTATTATTGTCAAGAGATCTTTCTAATGCAGTTCTTAGTCTTTTTCATCTGTCCTAACTGAGGCTCGTCGGAAAAAAATGTGCCTCAATCTACATTTTTGTAAAACTCCATCAATGTACACATGCATACTATTCACTGCAGAGTCCTGTTGAAATGTAGAAAGTACATTTTGGTTAAGTTGTTTAAATTATGTTTGCAACTGTTATTAGTACCTCATACTTTAAAAATCACATTGTATATGTAGTATCTCAGGTGTTGTGCAAGATTCAGTCGCCCTAAAGCCTTGATTTCATTGGCTGTAAGAACTTTTAAGTTTGCAAATCACAGAAAACTGCTTTATGATGTATGTTGTCTGAATGTTATTATCTTTTAAATTATATTTTACAAATGGCCGACCTTACAGGTGGTCAAATAAAACATTTTATTTTGCTACGAATTTTGCATGGTGACAACCGATTATACACAAGTTACTACGCATGAGCAGCACTGTTTATTGTTAACAGAAGTAAAACATCTCTTGTTATACAATAAAATAGAATTTGGCTGGAGTAAAAGAAAGGAAAAATAAGCTGTTAGCGCTAATGCACATTAAATATTTTGTTCAGTTTTTAATTATTCTGTTGCTGCTGCAGATAATTATGAGTCTGTCACATAAAACAGTTTTTTTGGTCACACTTTAGGGTGTCACTATTAACTATTAACTACAACTTTTGCCTATAAACTCCTAAATACTGCGTATTATTAGTTAGTAAGGTAATTGTTAAGATTAGGCATTGTGTATAGGATGCAGAACATGGTCATGCAGAATAAGGCATTAATATGTGTTTTATAAGTACTAATGAACAGCAGAATAGTTCCTAGTAATATACATGCTCATAAGCTACTAGCTAATAGTGAGAATTGAACCCTAAACTAAAGTGTTTTTTCCCCTAGCTAGTAGTAGTACTGCTACATTTTAGTAATAGTGAACACAATGCATTAAAAATAAACTGTATTATAAATGTTCACTATTAGAATTAATGATCAATAACAATTTGCTTTCACCATAAATCTTTAACTGACACAAAGAAACAATGAGTTTCCCACTGTTATTTAAGGCTTTGAGGAACTGAATTTTGCATGATACAACTAAATATTTTTATAGTAAACACCTGCATACTGTACCTACAGTACAGTATCTACTTACTCTGTGTAGGAATTTAAAAGCAGACTTTTTTTTCTTTGACAGAGAGACATAGTTCCTTATTCGCCGACCATAAAAAAAAAAAAAAATGACTCTGTTCTTCCCACGGAAGAAGACAACCTCACAAACCACATCAGTGTTCAGATGTGAGCAGCACACAATCATCCAGTGCTGAAGCTCTGTCATTGACCTCCATGGAACGATGCCTGGACAGAGATCCAGGGTTTCACCGATTGCCAGTAATTGAAAACACAAGTAGGATAATGTCACCAAGATGTTTGTGATGTGTCAAAAACAATACCCTGCTTAGATGAGTGTCCCACAACTACGCCTGTGCTTGAATAATGTTTCCTTTATGTGTATCGAAAAAAATACACAAGCAAATGTTCTCAACTTTGACTTGGATTTGACTCACCAATGAATCATTGATTCATTCTTCTCGTCAAAAGCTGCAATTTGGTTCAGACGACAAGAAAAATGTGACCGTGATGTTCATGATTTCAGATTCCATTTCCTGTTTGAGTAAAATATGGTTTTAAATGGGCTAATCAATCTATATTCTTGTTCGCAAATGTACGCTGAGGACCCCGGGGGTCCGGGACGGACCTGTAAAATGGTTTAGCTCTAAATGAAGCGTGGCCACATGCATTACCTGTCCCCTTTGACCAACAAGAAGGGGAAGACAAGCAGGCAGGGAGGATAGAGACAGTGTTTGATCTCCATTTAATGATCATCAGTGTCTGCGCTATGAGCGATGCTCCCCGTGTTAGTTGGAGTAATCTCTTCAGTGTTTCATCAGGACTGCCTGAGATGCGGTCGTGTCCCTGTTCCCCGAACGAGCCAAAACCACACAGTGGATTTCTCATCAGGATCACACACTGAGGTACAACACAGCAGGGATCTTAAAGGATTTAGAAACACTCAGGTTTGATAAATTTTTCCAGTGCATCAGTGTCTCGAGGATACTCTAAGAAACATCTCCGAAGTTGTTATTCTTCTTTATCTGATGTTATTGCACTGGGTGCTGAACACACATGCTTAAACATAAAATTTATTTACAGCAATAGAATTTTATATAGTGGATGCTGGGGATAGTTGTCACACTTGTAGTCCAGTAAATATTTTTCCATTTCTATATTTCTATGTTTTTGAAAGTCAAAATCTTATCAGCAGGAAAAAAAAAAAAAAACTTAAAAAAAACTTAATAAATAAATAAATATATATATATATATATATATATATATATATATATATATATATATATATATACAGTACTGTGCAAAAGTTTTAGGCAGGTGTGAAAAAATGCTGTAAAGTAAGAATGCTTTCAAAAAGAAACTTGGTAATAGATTATATTTATCAATTAACAAAATGCAAAGTGAGTGAACAGAAGAAAAATCTAAATCAAATCCATATTTGGTGTGACCACCCTTTACCTTCAAAACAGCATCAATTCTTCAAGGTACACTTGCACAAAGTCAGGGATTTTGTAGGCATATAGTTAGGTGTATGATTAAACAATTATACCAAACAGGTGCTAATGATCATCAATTCAATATGTAGGTTGAAACACAATCATTAACTGAAACAGAAACAGCTGTGTAGGAGGAATAAAACTGGGTGAGGAACAGCCAAACTCAGCTAACAAGGTGAGGTTGCTGAAGACAGTTTACTGTCAAAAGTCATACACCATGGCAAGACTGAGCACAGCAACAAGACACAAGGTAGTTATACTGCATCAGCAAGGTCTCTCCCAGGCAGAAATTTCAAGGCAGACAGGGGTTTCCAGATGTGCTGTCCAAGCTCTTTTGAAGAAGCACAAAGAAACAGGCAACGTTGAGGACCGTAGACGCAGTGGTCGGCCAAGGAAACTTACTGCAGCAGATGAAAGACACATCATGCTTACTTCCCTTCGCAATCGGAAGATGTCGAGCAGTGCCATTAGCTCACAATTGGCAGAAAACAGTGGGACCCTGGTACACCCATCTACTGTCCGGAGAAGTCTGGTCAGAAGTGGCCTTCATGGAAGACTTGCGGCCAAAAAGCCATACCTCCGACGTGGAAACAAGGCCAAGCGACTCAACTATGCACGAAAACACAGGAACTGGGGTGCAGAAAAATGGCAGCAGGTGCTCTGGACTGATGAGTCAAAATTTGAAATATTTGGCTGTAGCAGAAGGCAGTTTGTTTGCCGAAGGGCTGGAGAGCGGTACACGAATGAGTGTCTGCAGGCAACAGTGAAGCATGGTGGAGGTTCCTTGCAAGTTTGGGGCTGCATTTCTGCAAATGGAGTTGGGGATTTGGTCAGAATTAATGGTATCCTCAATGCTGAGAAGTACAGGCAGATACTTATCCATCATGCAATACCATCAGGGAGGCATCTGATTGGCCCCAAATTTATTCTGCAGCATGACAACGACCCCAAACATACAGCGAAAGTCATTAAGAACTATCTTCAGTGTAAAGAAGAACAAGGAGTCCTGGAAGTGATGGTATGGCCCCCACAGAGCCCTGATCTCAACATCATCGAGTCTGTCTGGGATTACATGAAGAGAGAGAAGCAACTGAGGCTGCCTAAATCCACAGAGGAACTGTGGTTAGTTCTCCAAGATGTTTGGGCCAACCTACCTGCCGAGTTCCTTCAAAAACTGTGTGCAAGTGTACCTAGAAGAATTGATGCTGTTTTGAAGGCAAAGGGTGGTCACACCAAATATTGATTTGATGTAGATTTTTCTTCTGTTCACTCACTTTGCATTTTGTTAATTGATAAATATAAACTATTAACATGTCTATTTTTGAAAGCATTCTTACTTTACAGCATTTTTTCACACCTGCCTAAAACTTTTGCACAGTACTGTATATATATATATATATATATATATATATATCAAATAAGAATTAAACAGATTTCAAATAAATGCTTTTACTTTCTATTCATCAAAGAATTACCATGAATTCCATAGAAATATTAAGCAACACAACTGTTTTCAACATTGATAATAATAATAAATGTGTCTTGGGCAACAAGTCAGCATATTAGAACATTAGGTGTGTGACGAGACAGTTAGCTCACGACTAGGTTCATATGACAATTTTTGCACAGAATTTTTAAGAAATCCTCAGTAACAGGTCTGGATGACCGGAGTGACGGTGTGGTGACGGAGGACGACAGGGAGGTCGCAGGGAGGGAGGAGCTAGCTGACGGTGTAGGGGTGACGGGTGGTGGTGTATGCCTGAAAAAATTGTCTGCGGGTACATTTTGAAATGTTTCAACTAATCATCTCGTAATGAATGGTCATTTTCCTTTCCTTTCCTGCATTGAAAGACAACAATATACAAGCACTAAAAAAGGCTTTGCCATAAACTCAACTGACTGACTGTCACGCTCGGCGGAAGACAGGAAGACGGGAGACAAGGTTCACAAATAACAAACAGGTTTTTAATCCAAAGACAGGGCAGACACGTACAGCAGTGCATAGCAGAAACAACGACCGACCATGAATTGCGGACAGACAGGAACTTAAATACACTGAAGGTGATTACTAATAGACAACAGGTGATGACAATAACTAATAGGACATGGTGACGACTACACTAGACATGACGAAAACATACATGTGACATAGCGCCCCCCTCGGAAAGGCGCGTCCTCGCGCCGTAAGAAGAAGGAGGCGGAGGCTTAGGAGGAGGGCTTGGAGCTGGAGACGGGCAGTGTTCAGGGGCAGGTGGCCACCGCCATGGTGACGCTGACAGGGGGAGGGGCCAGGGAGGAGTCCAAACTGTGAGGTGGGATGACGTGCTGGGGCCGATCGATGGTAGCGGAACCATGGCAGTGGGCGGAGGAACCGACGGAGCTCCTCGGTCGACGGACCTCGGCGCCGCCGCCGACCCGGAAGTTTGGCGCCGAGCCGCTGGCACGCGTGACCGAGGAGCCGCCGCTGGTCTGGATGACCGGAGTGACGGTGTGGTGACGGAGGACGACAGGGAGGTCGCAGGGAGGGAGGAGCTAGCTGACGGTGTAGGGGTGACGGGTGGTGGTGTAGCCGCCAACCCGGAAGTCCATGGCGGAAGCTGAGCGTCGACCCCCGGAGGCCGAACTGGAGGATCGAGGGAGCCCAGCGGAGCTTCCGGGCTGACGGGCCGAGGAGGTGATGAGGGAGCTGTGTGACGAGGTGAAGGTGACGGGCTGAAGGATCCAGAAGGTGACGGGGGCCTGGAGGCCTGGAGGGAAGCCGGGGACTCCGCCTCGAGCCTTGCTGGAGAACGGGCAGCCCGAGGTGCTGGTGAGGAGCCGCCCGGGGCGAGCGACGGGGACAGAGCCGAGGAGCTGGTCGTTTGCAGCGGTGGCCACGGATCCTGAGGGCTGACTGGGATCAGCGGAGGAGGCGGGATCGGGGAGACTGGCAGATTTCCGAACTGGAACGGGGCAGACGAGGTTATACGGGCGGGTATATGGGTGGGGAAAGGATCCGCGGCCCACTGCTTCAGGGTGTTGTGGACCACTCCTGGCTCTGTGATGGACCCCTCCGCTCGCTTCCCCACCGGGTCCCCGAGGTCGTCGTAGTCCGCTCCGGCTTCGGAGCGCACCCCGGGCTGCCAGGCGGAGGCGGAGCGTTCGCCGCTGCACCACCAGGCCCAGTAGTGTAGGTGGGGACGAGCCTCCGGGCTCATCAGGTAGTTCAGCGCGGGTAAGTCCATTCTATCCATTATTTCTCGTGTTGAGAGGTCGGTCGTTCTGTCACGCTCGGCGGAAGACAGGAAGACGGGAGACAAGGTTCACAAATAACAAACAGGTTTTTAATCCAAAGACAGGGCAGACACGTACAGCAGTGCATAGCACAAACAACGACCGACCATGAATTGCGGACAGACAGGAACTTAAATACACTGAAGGTGATTACTAATAGACAACAGGTGATGACAATAACTAATAGGACATGGTGACGACTACACTAGACATGACGAAAACATACATGTGACACTGACCTGGCTTGTGATGAACTGAATGATCTCACAAGAGTCTCTTCAGACTTTACTGTACATGAATTATGAGCTTCCAGAACATCTGACTGATGCTGTGTGTAACCTCCTTATTGATTTCCTTCCTTTCCACAAATTGAACATAGAACTAAAAACAGTATGAATAATAATAAAAAATAATAATGCTGTTATTAGTCTTATCAAGTGCAAACAATAAATGCAACCATAATCAATAAGTGCTCCCTCAATATTCAAAGTGCAAACAGAGAACAGAGTTAAGAAATGCTTACAGCTACACAGCCTAAGATAGTGTTGATACTGGGAGACGGGTTATTTTATGTAGTCTAATTTGGCCACATCAGGGAGTTTGCGTTTTACTTTTGCTTTCAAATTCACAATCGCACGTACTCTGTGTACAGGGAGTGGCACTGCTGAGCACGCATTCCACAAGATAAGACATTTATCAGATGCTTATCCTCTGTTGCACAACAAATTCTCTGCCATGGTCTTGTCAGTCATCCCGCCTTACTCTCGTTGCGTGATCAGTGAACCGCGATTCTTGCTGCACTCTCTGTGACTCTGCAGCTTGTGCTGTATGAGCAGAGCAGATGTTTACAATCGTTTACAACTGAAGTGATCGTTATCCAACTGATTTACAGTAAATGTTTTTTATTTCTATATAAAAAAATGACAGTAGAGGTAATGTAATCTAAATGTAGCAGTGGGATATTCTATGCTAATTTCACCCTCACGGTCCATCATGGTGATATCACGAGACATCTTTTCACCTCGACGAGAAATCTCGTCACATTTAATAATATTTTAATGATTTCGTGACACAAGATCTCGTCACACCCCTTGTAGAATGATTTCTGAAGGATCCTGTGACACTGAAGCCTGCCGTTATGAGGTTGAAAATAGTAAAACCGAAAAAGTTCAATTAAAATTGTAATAGTATTTACCAGTTTTACTGTTTTTTTACTCTATTTTTACATTTATCAAATAAATGCAGCCTTGCACTGTAACAAAATGATAGTCATGGCAACTTATGTTTTTACATTACTTTAGCTCATCAAAATAATTTAATAAATGTCAATTTTTTATGTTATACGATATAGTCAGTTTAATATAATTTAAATTGAAATGGCTTGTATAATCAAGTTGATTACATACAATTTTAAGAGAGAAACTGAACTTTTGTTTATAATTTGAACTATAATTTTAGTTTGAATTTGAATTTGAATTTTTTTTAATGTGGTGAGCATAAGAGACTTATTTGAAAAATATATACAATAAGTCCATTTTGCTAGAGGATGAAGACTACGTTTCAAATGTGAATGTGTGACAAAAGTTTATTTGGTCAAGTTCCAGCATATACTGTAGAGGTTACACATAAACTAGTCCAATTTTGATTCCAGTGTTCCTTAAACACATATGAGAATGTTATTATGTTTGACATATTCCTAGCTTCTCTCAGCACAGCTCTTTAGTAATCCATTGATCAAACTGTGGGCTGATCCATTTCCTTCATTACTTCAAACTAACTTATGTGCTTTAATATGTCTCAAAAAGAAAGAGACTGTCCAGGTCCTTGTCCTCTTAACGCCTGCAATTACATCGTATTACACATGCTGACCTGAGATCCCTAGGGACCCTAGAGAGCAGCACAATAAATCTCCTCCCTTCTGATCTACTCCGCTGTCCAAACACCTGACAAGGCTTGGCAAAAAACACAATTCTGGTGCTTCATTTAATAAAACCAAAAATCAATGGGGCTTCCTTTTCCTCTGTTGTCAAATTGGTCTCTGCCTGAACTCTTTTACGCTCACCTTCCTCTTTGAATCAAAGTTGGTCGTGTTTCGTTCAGAAATAAAATGTTGAGGAATGTTCATAGTGACTGCAGATGGCCTGCATTGTTCTGGTGGACCCCCCCCCCCCCCCTCCCCATAAAAAAGAAAAAAAAAACTGAAGTCAATTAAGGATGTACAATGTACTTTTTGTCCCAGTAAACGTGAGGGTGTTGTTTTATGGCAGTTATTTATTGCCTTATACCAGCAAATCAAATTAGTTCATATTGAATAGCTTGTGCACACCCTCTGTGATTGATTCTCCTTGAAAGCTTGAGCTGATATGAACAGCCGGGGCCAAGGAAAATAGAAAGCATGTGACCCACAGACGGGGGTCCCGCCGCAGGGCTGTAGTAGAGCCGCTACAGGGTCACGCTTGCCGGGTGAGGACTCACAACTGTTCATTACAGGTGCTAAGTGCTCACCGAGGACCAGGCCTGGTTTCACAGGCAGCCGCACACGCTCCAAATAAAAAAGGAGGTCCGGATGGGCCTTTATGAGCCTGTCCACAAACAGGTCCATTCTTCAGACATCTCCTGGGAAGCTGGGAGGGAGCACAGCCACAGACCGAAATAGCCCCCGGGTGATGAATACAGCCACCACACCTTCAAAAGTACAAGGCAGGATCATGCCAATTAGAAGAAAAAAAAAAGAAAAAGAAAAAAATATATAAATCAAAATGTATTTTTGCAGAGATAATGTACATCAAGCTATATGTTCTAGCTTTGTTCTAGTTAGAAAATTATTTTCTATCTATCTATCTGTTTTTGTCAATGGATACAAGCAGTCAGATGAACTCCCTTTTTTATTTCATCTGCTCAAGGAAAGTATGCAACAAACATCAAATAAAGCTTAAGTCTGAGTGCAGCATAGGACTGGAGCATTTAGAACTAATAAACACTAGTAAATGGGCCTAGGGTACTAAAAGCACATGAAACTGCCGAGTAGTGTACTTAAGTAACAATAGCACTTGCACACACAATGTTAAAACAGTGGGTGCATTTTTTTATACTCGCTTTCGTGTTTCGCCTCCCTCCGCCATTTTACACTAATGTGAGAAGCGTGTACGTGACGAATGCCATAAGAGAAACGTCAGTAGGCTAATCGAATATGTTCAGTGGCGGATCTAGGAATTTTTAAAAGCAGGGACCACAATGGGACCACCGTTTACTGAGAGGGGCCAAGTTTAACATTCAAGTCATGTTCAATTCTTAAATGAATGAGTTTTGCATAGCTATATTTTACCTCTTTCCTTTGCTGCTGGCTCTAACTGTTAACTCTTTAACTGTTCTTTAAAGCCCTAAATTCAAGCACTTTGTGGATTTAGAAACTACCACAATAACAGCTTAAATATTTCCATATTTATGTTTTTCATCATAAAGAATAATGCACAAAATATATATATATAAAAAAAAAAAGCTAATGTGTAAATTTGGAGTTCTGTTTTTGGGTTCCAACAAGAATATTGATGAGTATACTTCTAAAATAAAATTGGTATAGCTTATTATTATTCTACATTGCTGTGGGGCGGAGGCACTTCAGGGACCAATCAGATTTCAGCTGATTTCCACCCCCTGGTGATTATGGTCTTACTGCATCGACGCAGAATCGTCCATGCATGGCAAAAACGATTCATTTCAACACCCCTACTATCTATCTAAAATTCACCAAATAAAACCAAAATCTATACGTGCAAATTTGTTAATTCATTTTAACTCGCAGTTACGTAAAAAGAGAGAAAGAGTACTAATGCCATTATTCAGAATGAATCCGTTCCTATATTTGATTCCTCACATTTCCAGATGATGTGATCATTTGGACCATGTTTCGTTTTTGTAGCATGTTGTGTGTGAATCTATAAAAGCTCAGCTCTTTCTTGCCCTCTCTCAGACCTTTCTGTACAGGCCAATCGCTCTGGGAGTAGTCCGTGCTATATGATAAGTCCAAAATGGCCCCCTCGTAGAAACAAGCCCTGGATGTTCAACAACTTTTACATGGTTTCGCTTTACTCACAGCCCCCGTCTTCCCCGCACAGATGTTGGATACATTACGAAGCCTATGAACAATAAAGAATGGCTTAAAGTTCCAAGGCTGCAAACAAAAGAATGTTCTAATGGCAGGGGCTGATAAAAACGAGAGAGAGAAATTTGGACAGGTTTAGGATTCAATTACTGTGTGATTGAGTGTTGACATTTTTGAGGCTACATGACAGGAAATTCATTAGAAGCAGAGCAGCTTGGGAAGGACGGTGGGCTGCCGTTAAAGGAAATGGGTGATTACAGAAAGGATGCCGGCTGAGGTCGAGAGGTGAGTGTAAAGATGAAAATGCTATTCAGGGTTCGCCGCAGCTCCTGACATTAATTGACGCTCCCCGATTTTGCAATTTGCTGTAAAATTTATTTAGAGTGATTTGATTTGGGGAGAACAGCAGACATACAGATGAGGTGCTATGACACGAGTTGTTACTTAAGCGTAAGGGACAATCTTCACATTTTTAGGGGTAGACTAAATTGATGTGTATGCAACACAGAATGAATGTTTAGTATGTTCAGTCTCAGTGCATAAAAAAATAAGAATAAAATAATAATACAGACATTTAGTTGATAACTAATTATTATAGGTCATTTTGCTCTGTTGTTTTAATGTAATTTTCACTGAATTTATGTGAAATTTTACTTTAACATGTAGTACGTAGACAACAACAACGTGTCGTGATTTTACAAATAATATTTGTGTTTATTATTGATTTATAAAAAACGAAATACATTTTGTAAATGTTATATTTTTCTCAAAAGTTGGTATCTCCTCATGAATACATTTGCACAGATGTCAATATATATTAACGTTAATTATCATTCATCTCATTAAATGCTGAATGTGTGTGCAGATATTATTGTTTGCGGGAACAGAAAACTGTTGAGTCGATCCAGTACGACTCAGCTTTAATGAGCTTTTCAAGCCTTCTGAAACTCTCCCGTTCCCTGCTGAACATTCAACTTCACACACGCCGTCATCTGCGTTCCCCACCCTCGACAACACAGACATAAACACTGATGTTCCTGACAGTCCCAACTGCACGACCGTTAACATGTTTCCAAGTCATCCCATCCACTCTAATAAGATGATTTTACACTGTCCACTGTGGGCTGATTTGGGTCTGGGCTTTTGAGGGGTAACGGGAAGTGTTTAAGAAAGCACAAATAATTTTAAGTGACAGTTAAAGTACATACACAAGGGCCAGCTGTTTAATAACTAAGTTCAATTTAAAACCCGGCCTCTTTATTACCTTTACATTAAACTAATAACTGCATGATCAAGGGGCTCACTCCATGCTTTTATGATATAAATAATTAGCAAGCAATTATACTTGTTGCAGGTTTTATATATCCCATGAAGCCGTAATTAGGGATCTAATACAATTTGAATGCACCACTGATTCATTAATCTATGCATGGATATTAAATAGTAGCGGTCAAAATACACTGAAATATCGTAATCTGGAAATTTATATTGATTTTGCAATGGGATCATTTAGCTAATGAACTACTATAAATAGATCATTCGAATTGTATGATAAAATAATTAATTATAAATAATAAATAATTATAAGGATGACTCACTTCAATATGTCTCACTGCTTTTGTCTCACAATCAAATTTGTGAATCATTAAGTTTTGTATTGCAAAATATTCCTATATTTATTTATTTATTAGTATTTCAATATTAGTTCTTTATTACTTGAATTTTTAAATATAGTTGTTTGATCTATCTATCTATCTATCTATCTATCTATCTATCTATCTATCTATCTATCTATCTATCTATCTATCTATCTATCTATCTATCTATCTATCTATCTATCTATCTATCTATCTATCTATCTATCTATCTATCTGGTCTTTCTGTCTATCTACATACTCCTATAATAATATATATCAAACTGTTTCTTAACCTCGTCGGTTTTTTAGCTTTCAGGATCTCGGAATAATTTACTGAAGATGGATTACTGCAAAATGTAACACTTCACCCAACTCTCAAACTCATTTTCCTTTGGACAGCGACTCATGTGTACAGCAGATTGTAGACAAGGGCGCTGGAACAGATGTTCATGAAAAGCTGATTGTATTCCTTCTGATGGTCGGGCGGCTGAAGTGAAGGTAGGCAGTGGAACAGATGAAAGAGAAGCTGAAGAATGAGAGTGAATAACTCGCTCTCATCGCCTGCAGTGAGACAGAGGCTGGAGAGAGATGCAGATGGGTGCATCCTAAGGTAACGAGCATCTTTCTCTCTTCATGCATATTCCTGCATCTTTCGGACATCTCTTGTCACTCTAACTCTCATTTTTTAAATTGATTTTTCTCCTGTCCATCGTTTATTTATTTATTAACCACAATCATCCTGGTGCCGAGAGGCTTAGAGGAATCTCGGAAGAGCAAGAATGCAGAGATGGAGGTGCTGTTGGTGGTTGGGGGGCCGTAAGACCTTGTAAAGATTGTTTCTAACACGTTTTCTGCTGAGGATTTGCAAACTCTATCTCGGCTAATCACAATGGAACCTATTAGCGCTTGACATTTTTATCCGGCAGCCAAAGACTCTGCATCTCCGGCACGGAAGGCTAACGGCCGTGGACAGTGTTGCGGGGCTCACAGGCCTGCGCTCGGGCACCTCTGGGCCCACCTGAAATCCGATACCTGAGCCCCCACGCCCAGACGCCATTGATTTCTTGTCAGCCACAGAACTTTTCAGCTTGTGTTGAGGGCCTGGGGTTGGTAAGGGAGATGGGGAGAAAAGCAGAAGGAAAGAAAAAAAAAAAAAAAAAAAAAAACATGTTATAGA
Source organism: Opsariichthys bidens (assembly GCA_037194245.1). Taxonomy (NCBI): domain Eukaryota; kingdom Metazoa; phylum Chordata; class Actinopteri; order Cypriniformes; family Xenocyprididae; genus Opsariichthys; species Opsariichthys bidens. The sequence goes on from CM074297.1 coordinate 3,186,490, forward strand.
GGGTGAGAGAAATCTTAATTAGAAGAGGTGGTGGTGGCGGGGCGGGGGATTTACCGAACCTGCTTTCAGCTTTAGGGATCCGGTCAATGAAACGAAGGAATGTAGAAGGAGAGAGGGATGATGGAGCCGGGGAGCGGGAGAGATTAGACAGTGACAGGACCAAGTGATTGATAGAGAGGTGTAGAGAGTTGCATGTTTTCTTTTGTTTTGGGGTGGGGGTGTGAGCCGGAGGGGTGTGTTCTCCACGGATTTGCACTGTTGAACTCATTACCAAGCATTACCCACTAAGAAAACACTCTGCTGTTCTAATTGCCCAATTTAGGACTGCAGGTGGTCGTACGGGATTCAGCTAAACCTGGACCTGCGTACAGAACTTTTTTTTTTCCGTTCTTCTCACTCAAGCCCCTTTTTTTCTAGATAGCCACAGAAAATCCAGTTTGGGGTAATAAAAATTGGCTCTGCATTAACCAATAATTAGTGAAACTGTCTACACTGGAAATTGAGACACTGCAGCATGGGTTCGGTTGAAGGACTTTATATTCACATTTCATTTATTTATTTTTATACATTTTTGATTTGCAATGAATTATTATTCTTTTCATTTCATATTCACATTGTAATTCTTTAAGCTATTATTTTACAAATTTTATTTTCTATTAAATGTAAACTAGTGTAAACTCACATTTTCCTTTTTTATTTATTGATCCTACTATATTTTTTAATGTATCTTACACTGATATTGTATTTTCCATTTTTAATCGTATTTTTTTTTTATTTCTTTTCTTTGTTTGTTTAATTTACCTACAATTAAAATGTATTTGTTTGTCTCATATTCACATATTATTTTTTCTACAATAATATATTTGATTCATTATGGATTTAAGTCATTTTTAAATATATTGCCTCCATTTACTTTTAAATGTGGTCTAAAATATTGTCTTTAAAAAAACAAACAGAATGTCGCGCAGTGCTGCTCTGTGGACAGGTTACTGTACTAACAGTCAGTTACAGCTCCATTTCAGTCGATCAAAGAGTGCGGCAGCACCATTTAGTTGAATTCTGTTCAAATCTAAATGTACCACTCGCATAAAAATAATATATGCATATATTCTAATTACACAGCAAAGCAAGTTCTTTGACTTGGCCCTACCTATTCTACATCCCTGTGAGCTCTTTAACACCTTTTACATCAAACACCCAGCCCACCTCCCTCCATGCTCGCTGTCCTCTGCCTCCGGTGGGTCGAGTGCGATCTGAAAGGGAACTTTAACCTGGCTTTGAAACCGCAAGCAACTTCACAGACAAGAGACACAATTTGCTCAGCACAAAAAGAGCAGAGCCTGCTCGACGCTGGGGAGCAATCCTGCCTCACACATTTGTGATCTCCAAACAGGGAAATGATGTCATGGTCCGCAGCGCTGTTTGAAGAGGTGTGCATTTATGAGGGGTCAAATGCTGTAATGGCTGCTTGAGTCCAACCCTTGAGGAACAACTGAACTTTATACGAAATTACAATCCAAAAAGCCATTGAACGACGGTTAACGCTGCTAAATGATCTGCTCTCAGTGTTTAGAGAATGGAAAAGAAGGGAAAATACATAAAAATTTATTGCCGGCCACTGAGGCGGCACTTAGCCCATAATATATTTCGGTCAGAATTAGCAGAGGTACGTCAAGCACAAACCGGGTCAGTTTGAACCTCTTTCCAGCAATTAGGTGGATTTAAAATGCATCCCAAACTCCTTCCTCCTGCCTCTCCAGCTGTGATCGCAGGCTGAATTGAGCGGTGATGGGTTTGTCAACAGGTAATCCACCCGTTTATGAGGATTATTGATGGGTCTGAGACAAACGCAGAGACTCAAAGCCCACATCCATCTTGGCTGAGGGATGTGGTCCGCCGACAGGCTGGGAGGAGAAATTACACACACGAGCACGACAGCCCCTCATAAATCACTGCCGCCCAGGTACGCCGTGAAAGCCCAGTGGTAGCTGTCAGCCTCCGATTTACAGCCGTCCACTGCTTTGCTTTCCATTAAAATATATGTACATGAGACTTGTACTAGCATGGCAAGAGGGCCAAAGAATTTATGAAAGGAAATAGCTGTACATTACTTTTCTATTTTATTGTATTTTCCAGGGAAAGTGTCACGTTCCAGCGCTTGGTGGGAATTGGGCAGAGGAAACAGGAAGGGGAGCCGATGACAACATCTGGTTGTGATTTCAGAGATGCGGGTGAAATATGAAATCGAAACGAGCCTTACAGAAATACATGTTTCAGCAGCAGCTGCGAAGGGCAATTTATTACAATTAATATCATCTTAATGTTAGCTTTTGAGCGACAAAATTATTTGCTTTCAATTTTCCCAATATTTTCTAGGCATGCTTGAGACTTTGCCAGACCACAAAGTAATCACAGTTTTGTCAGCACGGCTATCTCTTTACCTGCTGTGGAGTGTTAATGAATAATTGAAATCCTGACCTCGCCAGAGAACCTGTCACTAAGGTATGAACACTGCCGGACCACCGTTGAGGAGAAGCATGGATACTAATACTATAGCATGCTTTTTGATGATGAGATGTCAGTGATGGCTAATCTGAGCGGCATATTTCATTTTCAGTTTAAAACATACATTTTATAGGCTACATTAAAAACAATATTTCTCACCATTGTTTAAAGCTGCAGTCCGTAAGTTTGGCCTCTTTGTTGCCATCTCTCTTCGAAAGCTGCAATTGCAGTTATTTGCGGAATTATCATCTTTACACGAGTTGTGCATCGATGTGGCTGTCAGTCACCGCACCAGATACTGTACTTCAGAATCACAGATTGAAGTCTTGGAAGTATGACCAAAATAAGAATTTTCACTGGAAAATGTCCTCTGAGCAAGTAACAAATCTGACACTTTTGCTCTAACCAACTGAGAAAAAAAGAATTACACAAAAAATCGCACTACCGATGATGATTAAATATAGCGATCGCTCGGATCACGTCAAACTGTGCAAATTATAATTATTGTTATGCTTTGTTCTCAAATTGTTAATGTTAACAACATCAGCATTGTGTGACAGTCTAATCTCTAATTGTCCATTTGTCGTACCATATAATAAAATAATAAGTTTAATTATTCAAGCTGCTGTGAGAAAATGCTATAAATGATCCGCCACCTTCAGCATCCTACACATGCCAACTAGTTGGGACTCTTTCTTTATGTAAACAGACGTGACGAAATGACGCAAAGACGAACGGATGCATGCTTGAATTTCCCACCAGTACCACCCGAATTATAAAACATTATTACAAGCTTACCGTTGAACACTGGCTGGTTATGTACTTGCTCAGAAATTGATTTTGGATCGTTTTTAACCAAACAAAGGTTACAGACAGCAGCTTTAATGTCCAAAAATCTATACTTTGTCTCTATGCTCTGGTTTAAATTTCATCAGCATCACTGTTGCTATGTGTGATGTACTAGAAATTTTACTGCTATAATACACAACTTAATTTGTGAGTGCACCATCAAAAACGTTTCATTAAACTTTAATTAGTTAGAAGTTTTCCATCTTCCAGGGGGGATCGGGGAAAACTCATAGACTGGGGAATTTTCTTAGAGTCATAGAAACTTTGAAACTTCTTCAGATCTTTTGTCTTTCTAATAACTCTCACTTTATTGTCCTTTAATTTGTCATGGAGGACTGTGCTTCCATGTCCCACTGCTGTGGATTTGCCCCAGTACACAGAGTCTCCTGTGATATGGGCAAATATCTGAAACCCTGGCAGGCAATTAGAATGAATAATCCTGCAATAGTGGATCAAAAGAGAACAATCTTTTACGCTCAAAGTGGAGTTTCTTAGAAAAAGGTGTTAATTTACATATAAAATGCTATGTTTGGGGCAGGGGCCCTGGAGGCAGGGGCCCCTGGGGACATCGTGTCTCTGTTGTAACTGGTTAGAAAGATGAGAAAAAAAGTGGTAGAAGTATCTCAGAAGTCTTACGTAACGAAGAGTTCGATAGATGCAATCAAGCATGTTGTATCAACAGCCTGAAATAAATATTTCTGATGTGTTTTAGTTCTCTTTCTTATTTACTTGATAGATTTGGTATATTTACTGGTAAAAAAAAATGACAAGAACAACCAGCCAAGGTAATTAAAACTTATTTTGTTTAGTTTGGTTAAAGTTATGAATTGTAAATAACATGAATTGCATATAATTAAATTGACATATTAAATATACAATTTATCATTAATATACATTAATATACCAGTTCCTGCACTTAATTTTAATTTTGTAAATACATTTATTGAATACAATGACAATTACTAAAAAAAAACTTCTGCACTGAATTTACTTAAACACCAGAAGTGTTGTTGCATGGAATATGCATGATTTCGTTTAAGTAGTAAAGGAGATCACTTCAAAAATATCAAATTGACATGTACTTAGAAACTGTGCTAAGAAAAAATTAAATAAAATGTTATAACTCCCATAACTCCTCTAAGACTGTAGGTCGGACTTGCCTGCTGCAGTTTATTTTTGTGCGCGTCAGCGAAAACACCACAGCCCACAACCTGTTTTTCTATATATATTCATACATTTTTATTGTGGATAAACTGAAACTGGCATTGATGAATGGCTGGGTTGTTTAAAAAGAAAGATATTGGATACTATGTGAAATCTGAGGCTGTTATAATACAGGAAAGGGAGGTGATTTTGTTTTTTAAGTTTTCATTGCCTGGGCTGCTTGTTCTGATAGTTTTGACCAGCTGACCTCTTCCCACATACCCATTTTAACATAACACTGCCGCGCGCTCTAAACGTTCCCCAGCACAGCCTGGAGGTGGAAGTGTTCTTCAATCTCCCCCTGCTGACCTGTGACCCCTTGCTAAGGGGTTAATGCAAGGCCACTTCCCCTGACATGAAGACACACACACACACACACACACAAACTCACACTTACTTAAACAAAACACGTTTATGTAACCATTTAGCAGCATAGTGGTTGCATTTCGTTTAGTGCATGCATAAGCAGTGATAAGATAGATAGATAGATAGATAGATAGATAGATAGATAGATAGATAGATAGATAGATAGATAGATAGATAGATAGATAGATAGATAGATAGATAGATAGATAGATAGATAGATAGATAGATAGATAGATAGATAGATAGAATTATGTTTGAAAATTATGAAATGGAAAAAGAATAAAAATTTGCCTTTATTATTAAAAGACACTCTAATTATGTAATTTTCAAAGTTGTGTTTCAGGTCAACATTAAATTACAATTTAAACTCATGTTACTTCTATAACATGACATATTTCCTTGTGAAATAGGATATCAAATAAGAACAAAAAGTAGGGCTGAACTTTTCATCCATTGGGAATCGATTGGATCCAGATATGACAGGTGGTTGGAGAGGAGGATTTGAAATATGAGAGAGATTGATGATATCAGCCAAAAAGGAAAGCGTTTTAAATGAGAGATCAACTTTTTTTCTTTAAAACAACATGGAAAGATGAATCTTGCACAACAAAATCAGAAACGAATGTGTTTAGTGTCCAGTTTAATTTCATGCTGACTTTAAGTGTTCGGTTTACTCTCTGCAAAAAGCACAAATGAAAGTGAATTTAATTATTTTGGAATTAACTATTTTATTCTATTCTATTATATATTAATCTATATCATTTTACATATTTAGATTGATATAATATAATTATACACCAAAACAATTATATTTTTCATATTTTCATAAAACATTCACAATACTCACTTTCTAGATATTATATAATTCATATTCATCCATCTAATGTAAAATGATTAAACTGGTATCAAAACAATTCTGTTCTCAGTATTATAGCACCATATTCGCTTTCTGTTTGGATAAATCGTGCAGCCGGTGCAGTGTGCACGTGTGTGCTGCGGTGCGGCCGTGGTGCCCCTGTTGTTTGGGGCCCCTCACCTTCGCTCTGCCTCATTAATCAGAGCTGTACAGGACTGCAGGCTGCAGGTCTGAGGTGCCCACAGGAGCAGATGTGCCCTCTCTCTCTCTCTCCTGAGCAGGTGTCCAGCGCTCGGCCCTGCAGTGAGGGCTTGCTGCGGGGTGGCATGTGTGTGTGGGTGTAACTGGCTTGCTACCGTGACGACGGAGCCCCCGGAGACCCTGCCCATGCCACGATGTGATTGGTCGGTTTATGAAGTGGCATCTGCCGGCCAGGGGGCCATATGGACGAGCTGACATTTAGCGACACTCGCGGTGCCGTACAGGGCCCTGCGTCTGAGAGAAAGACAGGACTTGCGCTGTAACCTTTACTCAGGCACACACACGAGCATGCCGTAATCCTAAAGCCCTGCTGTGACCCACGCTGGAGCTATGACACATGCGCATCAAACAGGAGAACAGGCTTTAGATCAGAAGGGCAGACCACATGTATTAAAGAATCGCCCCCTCACAGCCTTTCTTACACACATCACCGAGGACGCAGAGAAAAGCTCTGCGTATGTGAGCCTCCCTTTCACCCCAGTGTGAGCTCAGCGGGGTGTTGTGCTGACATCATCCCGTCCCGCACAAACTGATGTCAGATTCCATGCTGAGGTTTCTTCATCTCTCTGGGACGGCTGTCGCGCCGCTGGAGACCACTAACGGTAGATCTCCGGTTTCAATTCAAGTCTTTCACAACATCACAAAGTCTGTAAAAATTCATCTTTTCTTGGGATGATCAACTTCATGAACTCATCTTGTTAGTTAGCAGTTCAAAAAATGTAGGGTTGTATTTCAAAGGGAAGTTTAATTGCTGTGCCACTAATGTAATGAAATTGCAAAAAAAAAAAAAAAAAAGAAGGTCTATATTAAATGGAGTGTTATAAATCGGCTTATATTTATTGTTTTCATTGTATATATCTTGATTGCACAAAATTCATGTGAATGAAGAAAGATGTCGCTGTAGTTACGACATCTACCAACTAACAAGGTCAAACCGTGACCCTGTGGCTGCATGTGTGTGTTTTATTCAGTGATTTGCGGACAGTTATTATTTTTTAAATTAAGACCACTATTTTGCATTCTTAATCTATTTTCATCTCAAAATATCTTAACTTGTAATAGTCAGACGACTCCTGTCTTCCATTGTGTATAAAACAGAGTCAAACTTGTCAAAGAGAAAGTGTGACATGAATATTTGTGCAAATCATACAAATGATCCCATTCAGTTTGATCCAACAGTTTACACAAGAATACTTTTCTAAAGTAGTTACACAAATTTATATAACTTGTTTCATAAATATGGATGTCTCCTTCTCCTTCACTCATTTTTGAGAAGAATTGCATAATAACAAAATAAAAAAAAATAATATTTTGATTCTTCGTATGATGTAATTCTGCAGTTCAGAGGCCTTTTTGCTTCTCCGAAAATGTTAGCAGTTTTCTTCCGCTGAGGAGAAACTGTATCTGTGTCTTTGTATCCGGTGAGAAGTGTGTGTGGCGGTAATTATTTTTCTCTCTCCACTCTAACACACGTCTGGCACGGAGATCATAATTAATCGTCGATGGCGCTTCTGACGCCGTACGCTGAGACTGCCGAAACAGGATTCTCACCTCTCACGAGATGAAGAGGAGAGAAAGGGGACTGTTTACACCACTCTATGTTTCTCCAAGCCTCCTGTCTATGAACAGCATACAAAGAAAGAAAAGAACATCCACAAAAAAAAAAAAAGAAGACAAAAGATCCATGTCCATGTCACTCAAACGCTATTTGTTTACTTGTTGGTCTTGCTCATAGAAAGAGCTGCTAATTGCTGCGTTTTTGAAGAGGACATTATTTTTCCCATCACTTATATTTTTATCTTGGAAATAAGTGAGACACAAATATCGTGTGGATCTTTATCTCTGTAAGGGCTAAAAACGTTATCTAGGTTTGTAGGTTCTGCATGCAGCTTACAGTTGGCATAAATTTTGACACTTGGACCAGCTAGAAAAATGTTTTGATTTAATGCTTTAGGGGGGCACTGAATGTTGATGTAAAAAATAAATAAATACATAAAAAATATATATAGTATTTTAATTTAATTTAAATGTAAATGCAATGTTTTTATTATCATTTTAAATTATTTATATGAAACATATAATAATAATCTAATAAATCACTTATGTAAATGTATGATTGAACCATTTTAACAAATTGATGTAGAATAGAAAATTCATAGTATTAGGAAACAGTGAAAATGACACTCACACCCACCTTGAATGGAGCCGTCACATACAGTAGGCGGCTTTGATTTGTCTCCATGTCTCGCTTCCTCTCTCTCAGATTGTTTTGCTCTCACTGATTCTTAATGATACCTGCAGCAGACAGGCTAGAGTCCCTCAGAGCTTGTATTAAAGGACCCATCGCACTTCTTTCACAGGTCTCGCTGTCTCTATATCTCATGTTGCTCCTGCATAAATGTGAGCATGTGTGTGTGAGACTGATAGAGAGAGCTTGATGGTGTGTGTGTGTGTGTGTGTGTGTGTGCATGTTTGGGTCAGTGTTTCGCTTGACTTTGGTGGAGTGTTAAAGCTGATTTGTCCCTGTGGTGTCAGAAATTCTTACAACAGAGTCCTGTGTGACTCTACAGAGACCCAGTGTAGAGCAGAGAGCATGAGACATTTTAATATTTATGTGCTAATACAGTAGATCTTACAGTGCAGCTGCGATAGTACATGCTGATTGTCCTCACATGCAGACTTTTGTACAGAAGAAATGATTCGAACTATAATTTTAAATATAATTTAAAATGTTTCTGCTTTTTGTTATTTGTGATATATTTTTTTCAACCAATGTTAAGCACCCAGTGAATTGTATGTGTAGAAAGGTTTTTTTTACATTTTACAGAATTAAGAGTGCAAGAATTTTTAATAAATAAATATAGATATTTGTAATTAATTAATTTAAAATGAATTGATTTAACTCATTTTTTTTATACCAGTTTAATTTAATTTAACTTGAAATGACTTAAACATCCAAGCTGATTGCACTTAAAAATTTAAGACAGTAACTTTTGGTTTTTACAAGATATATGTACAACAGTAGTGATGTCAATCTGTCCGAGATAGACTTAAGCCTGATACACACTGTGATGTTTTTTTTTTGTCTCATCAGATATACAATGTGAGCCCAGTGAGATTTTGTGTAAAAGCCAAAGTGACATCAACTGTATTGTTTTTTTGTTTTTTTTTTGCCAGACTGTAGCAGCTCTTAACAAAGATGTTGGTCATTATTGACTTGGCAGTCCATGTGTATTCTAACATATTCAAACTTTTAAAAACAAGTTTTTTAAATGCATTTAGCTGTTTCTGGTCGCAAGAACTCATATTTATATAACCAGTTACTAAATTGTTAAACTGACATATTACATTGACAGCCCTATAAAAACATCACAATTACGCAACATTTTACACGCACTGCTTTCACATCTAGTGCATGTGTGATGAGGAAGGGCAATTTTAGAATGTTAATATTTGATTAATATTCCACAACATCTGTGCTTTTTTGGAATTGTGCTCTCACGCTAATTAGCCCTGTTTAGTAAATCTGGGCCATGGAGTAATGTAATCGGACTACATTTTTGTGATTACTTTTATATTACTTTTGACCTATCTCGTTTATCCCATTTATCTGCAAGGTATAATCTTATACCATATTGATATAAAAATGCAAAGAGAAAGAAATATATTCCATTCTTTGTTATGAGCAACATGAAGTGCATTAACTATTATAAATATTACTGGGACTTGAGTTCGTGATGGAGCGACAGAGCTTCATGAGTTTAATAAAAAGCTAATTAAATCTTAAAAAAAAAAAAAATTGAAATAATTTTAAAATCAATCAATTTGATGAATTATTTACTGCCCATGTTGCAGTTGCTATCCAGCACTGCAAATCAGGTATATTTTCCTCCTGAGAGTCTTAGGTAGATGATAGACGCAGTTCTTCACCACTAGTGTTAGTTACGTGGATCGAGTCTTCTGACATGGGAAAAGGTGACTCTCGGCTGTGGACCAGAGGAAACATGCTCCAGCTGATGTTATTCTGGGTTGCCAGGAAAGCTCTGACACATCTGCTGTCAGCAAGAGCAACAAGAGCCCAAGTGCAGCACACGTCCACCTAGAAATACTCAAATAAGTTTCATTAAAACTTTGTCATCAAAACCGAAAAGTCAGTGCGTCATAAGAGAGCCTCCAAGTGATTCAGTGAGAATGAATCAGAATGCGTAGCTGTGTGTTATTATTATTATCATTATTATTTTATGGCCAACAGTGCACTCTGGACAGGTGTAAAGAGACTCAAAGCTCTTTAAGAACAAAGGAATGAGCAGGCATCTCTTGTGGTTTGACTCTTTCAGAGAGAAACTTAAACTTTAATGCCAGAGGGTATCCTGTATCATTGAGAAACATGAAAACGGACACTATTTATGTATGAAGTGGTTCCTTCAGTCCAAACAATTTAGATTAGGAGGTCGAGGCATTGCAGTTAAGATGTTCCCTTCTTCCTCTTTTTCTTTTTCTCTTTCTCTCACGCGCCGCTGCAAAACCGAGGTTAATTTCTTTACAAGAGTGTGGCACTCACGGAGCAATTACAACAGTGATGGAGAGTTTCCTTGACTCCCTGTTGTTTAAAACCTGTAATTTATGGCTTGCAAAGAGGCCACACTTAATTTCTCCTCTGTGGTTTAAGAGGGAGGCAGACGTGCTCTCTCTTTTCTGCGGCTTGACATTTTAATAGGAGTTTTGGGAGAACTGCACCATCTCAATCTGGTTCTGACCCAATGGGCACTTGATCATTGTTTCCTCGTTTTAACGCACCGTGTTACCTTGAGGAGGAAAAGACGCTGAATGTAAAACGGACCTGGGAATTGGCAGTCCTTGTAAATATTATGGCCATGGAAATGTGTCGCTAATTGTTCCACCAGCAATGCTGAGGGATTGTGACGGTTTTGTGAGCAGGTTTGTGTTCTTGTTTGTGTAGGATTCTTCTCAACTTTTAGATGTTTTGTATTGACAGGGCTAAATGCAGGTACAGTTGATTTTGCAGAGTAAATAGAACTAAGACATAATAAAAGGGCAAGAGTTTGTCTCAACCAATTGTATGGCAATGTATGTTGTGACTTTTGCATCTTATAATAACATAACTGTAAGTACATGTACAATTATTTATATCAAAACTGTGATGAACTGAAGATTATGGCATCTCTCAGGGGTCATTTACTCCACACCGTTTTCAAATAAAAACAGAAAACTTTATATGCGTTTTGGCCATTCATTTACACGAATTACAACAGCGTTTTTGGGGCCTGAAAATACACGTTTTTGAAAATGAGACTAATCGTCTCTTTGTAAAAACTAAAATTTGTGAAAACGGTGACGTCATGAGCATGCGTATATGGCCATATAGTGTTTCTTTACAAAGTGACATCGCCAACTACTGGCCTGGCATGCATAATACAGATATTTTTAAAAATCTTTTTCACAGGGTCCATGTGAACGGGGATCATTTTGACATGTAAAAGCAAGCAAAACCTTTTTCGTTTTTAGAACATCATTGTCATGTGAACATACCCTTAGATATTAGTAAAGGAATGTCAGTATTGGCTGTTGCATCATGAGACTTTTTCATGCATTGTGTATATACAAATAAAAAGGGTTACTTCTTGTATCTCCGATCTCACAATCACACGGAGTGATTTGTGTGTGTATGTGAACTTGGTCACCACTGAAACAGATGTGCACCATTCCTTGTTTTTCTATGTGGAGGGGCTTGTCAAAATCCAGACAGTATTTATAGCATGACATATAGGAACAAAGCTCCTATCTCCCATCATTCCTACTAAATGGCATCCTACTGGAAATTTTCTCTTTGTTCTGTGAAACTTTGTCAGCTATTTTAAACATACTCACATTTGAAATGTTTTGGCCCTAGATTTGAGGGAAGGTCAGGGATTTCCCTTCTAAATTTTCCGTCTCTTTACTAACTTAAGTTTATTTTGTTTGTTTGTTTTGTTTTTTTCCAAAAACCTAGTTAGCTGCCTGCTTATACAGCATTTTAAAGCATCACATGCATGCATCTAACATGAATGCTGTTTTAAAGGATAGACGCCTTAAGCTGCCTTTTAAGATACTTTGTTTTGCCTGTATTCTAAGGATTCAATCAACCCAATCTCACGAAAAAATGAACAATTTCATGAGGTGGTGATTTCATACAAATTCATGATGTGAGTTGCATGGAAACATATGATTTTTAGAAAAAAAGTTAAACATAAAAGTCCACACTTAACCATAACTGTCAGTATGGCATAGACAGATCATATGAAGATGTACAAATGAAATCATATAAATTCGTACGAATAATAGCCACCAATATCCCAATACATAAAAAAAGTTATGAATTGCAATGAGAGTGTGTTGGGTGCATTCATGAATCCTTTAATAAGAATGCAATTCACTAGAACAAACTCAATTACAAAATGGCAAAGAAAAAGTGCTTATTTCATTAACTTAATCTGCTTGCAATCACACCGTTCTGTATCAGTAGCCAATGAGCTTGCTGTTCAACCTTCAAATACTTTGTCAGAGTCTGTTGTAGCAATTTGCAGCATGCTTTTAGAAACCACCCACATCCCCAGCTCCACCTGTATAGATCTGCTATGGGTAATTCATGTATGCTTTGTACAGCAGCAGTGTGTCTTACTTGCTCACTGTAGCATATTGTGTATGTATTAGCGGTAGCAAGTCCCGTACTTGTTCTGTAGCAGATCTATTCCACCAAGACAAAATTAAACATTGTCATTAGACCAATTTTAATGGTCAGCAATCCATTATGATGCCAAACTCTCCTAGAGTTTTCATGACATAAATGTAGATTTAAATCGTTGTTATCAATTAATCTGTTTCAAAATGTTTTAATGTTTGTATTATTACATCATTATTTGTGTGCTTTTAATTTGTCTGCTTATTAACGCACGTATGCGCTATTAGATTAGCAACATGCTATCATTAAAAAGTATTGCTAAATAATATTAATCTGATAAAATATTTATATTTTAATATTTTTATCATTACACTCATTTATTGTTGTGCTATGCATTTGTATGCAGAGTATAGTGCCATTATCTTACCAATCTGTTATCATCAAACTGGAGTTCCTATGATGGTCCCCAAATCAATCAGATTTTTACTTATTTATTTATTTGCAAAGCTGCCTATGTAGTAGCAACGCAAATGAGTTCACTGGTATTTGGAACAGAGCTTTTATTTCCATATTTCTCTCACAGGTCCATCTAGTTGCTATGAACCTGAACAGAGCCATCTGATGACGAGGGCGAGTTACTCCTCCAGCCAAGAGAACAGCAGAAACAAGCAGCCAAGAGACTGAACCCGCAGGAGATGTGTTTTGTGGGAGAGCGCGGTATGCCAAGAAAGCTTAGATAAACACCCGTCGACACTCCACACACCCACAGTGGCGATCAGGGGTCGGCTGTGGATATCTCAGTGCACTCGTACATCACACTAACGCTCTCTCAGTGAAGACCCTTGGGCTCGGAAGGATTCGCTCTGATCATGAGGGTGAATCTGCAAACGGCTGACACTGCATCCATCTCTCTCTCCTGGTACGTACGACTAGTGGACAGAGTGACGTTGAGATGCTTTCAGTCTACCTCCACATTCTGCCTCATTTCCATCTTGGGGGAGGCTGGGAGCAGTCCTACTGCCCTGAACGGCCCCCAGCAGTCCTCTCATTGCAGGTCACTTCGCCTCTGGGTTTGTCGCCATCCAGAGCTGTAACTTCCATAAAGTTTCGTCCCTCACTGCAGGCCTTTAAATCTGTGTACTGAAACTGCTGAACTGTATTGGAATGGTTCATGCGAGCATGATGGTCTAGAGACTGTGCAATCTGGCATGGTGGCTCTCCATCTTGAACAGATCCAAACTTATTTTGATTTTAGGTACAGCTTACTACACTTACAGAAATGTGGAGAAAAGAACAATGGTACTGCCATGTGTTTTTTCATATGCATGTGACATGCTATTACTATTTTTCTTTCATTTGAAAAATTAAAATGCAGTTTTTCCAAGCTACATACAGTATATATAAATATATAGTAAATACATACAGTATCTAATATATTATGGTGGTTGAAAAAAAGTACTATTTCAGAATTTGAATTAAGTTTGGTTGTAAATGAGGTAGTAAACAGAATTGCAATTCAAATTTATATTATACATATATATATATATATATATATATATACACACACACACACACAAACACACAATATAATTTAGTCCTGTTTGAGTGCTTTTGACCAGTGTTACCATTTACCAGTGTTACCAATTGTTTAGTAAATAATTTTTCCTGTCATTCCAGTTCTACTTCCTGTTGTGCATTCATGAACTAAAAGGGAGCCAATTATTCAATTCAGAATGTTCCACAACCCTGGTGAAAATGCAGTGTGACTTCTGAATGGCTGACAGTCGGGAAAGATGAATAAGGGTCAGTTATCCTGCTGTGAGAAACTTATCACCTTTCTGAACTGTAAAACACGAAACCGGAAAAACAGCCGCTCAGCAGTACTTGTTCAGAGGATCCATACAGCCCAGGTGTGTTGAAAAGAGCATCTTTTCGATAACAGAGCAGATGCAGACGTCAGGGTTTCCACAGCGTACTGTCGTCCCAAGGTAACAGCGTTGATTTCTTTTGCGTGAACCTGCCTGAGTGAGTCTTTGATGTCAGTCTGTTTGATTGGCAATATGTCAATAATGGACTAGGAGGAGTAACTCTCTGAACGTGGCTTGAATTGGGAGAGCTGGAGATAAATTAGTGTGTCCAATGGTTCTTTCCCTGAATGGGGTTAGACAGTCCTGGGGAGAAATCCCATAAGCGTCAACTGGGAGATTGACATCAGGATTAGATGAGTTTGATTAGAAAATGTTTTTTTTTTTTTCTCTCTTCACCTTGCTGGCGTTTGGCGAAACATCTAAATGCTGAGGCTGATAAATGAATATAAATTGCTTTGACAATTACTTTTTCTTCTGCATTGGTTTGAATCAAATATTCTGGATAGGACACCAGTGTATTTTGAATAAAAACCACAAGCTCTTTAATTTGTTTTGATCTTGTTTAAGGTTTTGGCTGAGAGGTTGCCCCGCCCCTTTCTTTACCCTCATTGAGCAATTTTGCGATCCCAGATTCTCCAAGTTTTTACACTGATCATGAAATTCGCCACAATAAAGCCTGTTTCTTAATGTGGAAAGCACAGAAAAGTGAAGAGCCCAGATTTCCTAATGTGTTTAAAGTTTTGTGTCACTGGGCGTCTTTCCAAACCCATTTGTTCTGTAACAGCGTGCCAACCTCCCTCCAGCACAATAACATCACCGACCCCGTGATTGCTGACACATGAAAGCTCTGCAATAACCTGCCTCGTACGTCCTCTCCCATTCAGAGCGCTGTGAGATTCTGGGGTTGAGTTCACTGACCACAGAAAAACATGCCTTCATTTCAACCTGAGAAATGCACAGGAAGGCCATGTTTGAATTACAATTCCCAGGTCACTTGGAAACGTGCAGAGAGAGCCGCAAGTATAACGAATGCCTCTGTCAAATGAAATGACGTTGAAATGATTATTACGAAAACATTTAACCATTTTAACACCTTGCTGAGGTTTTATTTTTACAGCAGGAGCAGAACATTTCCAAAGGCATAAATCTGGATGTTAATTAAAGGCGTTTATTTGCGACCAAATGTTCACTGTAGATGTGTACTGTAAAAACCTGGGGGGTCCCTTAATTAGTGTTTAAAACATACTTTGTAGATTCAGGGTCAGCACTTTTTTTTTTCCCTTTTCTTTTTTTGCCAGTGGTTGTTTTTTTATATTTGTTGTTTTTTAATTTATATTTTAATTCTGAAATTATGATTCTATTGACGTCCAGGTTTTAGCAGTTAGATGAAAAAATCACGATTGTGTGAATTATTCAACGGTTCAATAAAAAAGATGGAACACATATTTTAGATGACTACTTTGTTTAAAAAACAAGTTTCTTTCGCTCCACCAAAGAAATTAGTTCAAAGCAAAACCGAAGTTATGGTATTTAGTTAGTGGATGATTCTACATCCAGTATGTTATCATAGTCAAGTGAACTACGGTGACAGTTTGGTCTCTTCACTTTCCTCTCCCATGGCTTCATGGGATGATAAAGTGTCTATTGAATGTGCATAACAAAATCTTGTCGAAAGTAGGTCGTCCAGGTATTTTTTTCCGCTACTGTTTTATTAATACTATGAATTCTGACATGCTACTTGGCTCACATACTGTTTTTTTGCCCGCTATATAGTATGGAAGTAGGCATATTCGGATCCAGCGGCTTTCTTTGTTCGTAAATGAATCAGCATTTTTGAATGAAACGGTTATACAAATGATTCATGATTGAACGCTGTTGAATGAATAACACTTGTTTAGTTCCTGGACGAATTAGTGCTTTTGAATGAATCAGTTAAATGACTTGTTTAATTATGACAATCTCATAAAGCTTGTTAGTTGCCACTAAGAAGCATTAATAATACATTTGAAAATCCCTGATCTATTAAATGTGATTTAGATGCAATAAGATGTGTATTTTGCGTGGCTGACTCCTAAGTAATTGGATTCATTTAATGCCATTTTTTTTTTTTTTCATTTTAAGGATATTTTTGCTGATTTTGGATACTTGGAAAAAATACTAATCTCCCATAATGGAAAATGTCTGAGACATTTATATATGCCAGTGATTTTTTAATGTAATTTGTATCACATACAACTGTCCTAGATGTGGCAGACTTCCAGCTAAAATCTGTTAGAAAGAATCTAATCCTCTCAAACTATGACTGGTGTACGTGCTGCCAAATGAACTCACTAACGGAATGTAAACAAATGTCCTCACAAATCAGGGATTTTAAAAGATTACACAATTAACCAGGTTCAGCTTTCCTGTTGTCAACACAAAGAATTAGCAGTGTTCTAGAATGATTGAGGAGTTTTGGAAACACGCCTGTTGGATCTTCACTAGAGTTTTTATACGCATCCATGATGTGAGCACATATATAGTTCTATCAGTTTTGATTCACAGTAGTTTCATTTAATCCCACATCCGCATCATCATTTATTATTTTTCTTACTATGGCGATTATTAATTATGCTGATATATGATGTTATAATTAGATGGTTCCAGCTCACTTAAAGGAAGGACATAAAATTAGACCCTTACATAATCTGACTGATTTTTAAACTGGAAGAAGGTTAAGGACTTCCCATTCTCATCAGCCTTTTCTGTTTATTTTTCAGTGACCACAGCAGATGACTTTCCGTGAAATGTTTTTACTCTGGTTTAGAAAAAAAAGGCCCAAAAGCCTAAGTCATGTGAATGATGGTTATCCAAAGTAAACATACATGCTAATGAGTGTGAGGACAGAACTGGCAATGCATTTGGAGCCCAGGAACAGATAATGAGATTTGGTTTAAGGAAATGGGTTGCACCTTGATTCATGCTCAGGACCTGGCTCCAGAAAGACTTCTAAACTTTTCAGTCTGAGGACACATCCCAAAAATATTTAAAAGAAAAATTACAGCAACACAGTGCTTGGAAGTTTTATTACTTAGTGAGAGAATAGTATTATTTACAGCAGTTAAAGATAAATTCAAGGAAATGTGCTTTAAAGACTCTTTGAAAACAGCACAGAGACTTAAACTTCAGTCTAATTAATTGTGTGCAGTAAAAATTCTTACAACAGCATATTCATTACATGTTATGTTTTCTTTTAAAAACAGTCTACTTTAATGATGTCTTTTTAAGCTCCCTCTTTCACTTTTTAACTGTAGTCGTAGTAAAAAAGTCCAACCAAGCGAGTCCACATTATGTCATTACTGTAATTATTTGAAAGGCTTGCATCATGGGTAAAAACACAAAATAACCTGCTGAGTGCAAAGTCTGCTTTGATTTTATGAAGCTGTTTTATTTGCTTTAAAGTTAACTATGAATGTCATAATGTATAACCATTTCATTATTATTATTAAGAAGTATTTTGTGATAAAAAAATATTTTTGACAAAACTTGGGTAACACTTTATTTTAATGTGTCCTTGTTACACGTTAAACGTATATATAGTAATAACCAGAAATTAGGCATAATTACGTATAACCTTAAAGTAAATACATGTACCCAATTAATATTACTCAGTACTAATATGTATAATCACAAAGTACTACAGACACATTAAAACGAGAAAAAAGTGTAACCCATTTTTGTACTTTTTCTCCTGTTAGCAAGTATAAAATAAGGGTTAACATGTTTTAGAAAGTGACACATTTAAAATAAAGAGAAATGAATGTGTGTGGTGGTTTTACAGCACCTGAGGGCTTCCCCAGCTCTGGGTTCAAAAATGTTTCCACCAGTAACCTGATTTACAGCTTCAGCAAAACCACATCAAACAGGCTGCATCACAGCCAGCATTTCCATGAAAACCTAGGCTATGATGTCACAGTGGAGCAGGATACCAATGACATCATCTTTCTCTGTGTCTTTCAAAGAATGACCACCAACAGCTGTCAGGCTTACCATAATGTTTTCAGTTTGAAAGCGCCAACCCTTTCCTTGTTTTCTCCCTCCGTATAAAGTCAGACTTCATCATCGTAAATGTGGTGACGTTTGTTCCACTGAAGTGTAAATTTTGTGTTTTATCTGGTTCTTTTTGAACAAGTCCCAAACTGTGGCGCTGGATCCAGGCCGCTCTCTCAGAACTGCAGTCCAATCCAGAGCGCTCGTGTTTCATTTTAATTTGCAAATGGCAGAGTGGTGAACAGCAAACTTTTTACACATGCCTAAGTCATTTCCGTCATGTGTTTGTGTTGGTGAGGAGAACAATTATAATGTCGTTTCTGGTCTGTCTGTGTGAAAGAGTGTGTGACAATAAAACCCTGTCAAATCAACTAAACTACACTGATTTTAAAATATAAAACAAATCGGTTCGGACATTCTTTTTTCTAATCATCTAATCAATTTCCAGGAGGAATTTAATTCAAAATTAGGTACTTAAATGTTATGTTTTTTAAAGTATTACATATTTTAAGTTATTATTATTTTTAAGTATTAGGCTATTAGGTTATAAAGTATTTATGAAATACTAAGTTGAAAAAATTACACGAAGAGAAGTGAACAAAACTGAAATCTAGATGATTTTTCTTTTTTCTGTGAATACTGAGCTGCTCTTTTACATACAAGAAAAGTGGTAATCCGTGTTTGGGAACTTGGGGAAGTTCAGTCAAGCTACCTGTTAGAAAAAGTAATTAACTAGACTGAAACTATTTGAGGGAGTAATTATATTATATATATACACTTTATCTGGCACATGAATTCAAGTCTAACACATCAATGAACAGCAGCATTTAAAGCTGCAGTCCGTAAGTTGCCACTTTGTCGCCATCTCTGTTTGAAACCAGCAATTGCGGAATTACGCGAGTAGTTCTAATGTTTTGTGCTGCAGCTGTGTGTGGGGGTCACTGCACCGGTGTGGATCTTCACTGTACATTGAAATCACAGATGTAAGTTTCACTGGAAAATGTCATCTGAAGAAGTAACTAACATGTCATCCACTTTTGTTCTGACCAACTGAAAAAAGTTTGGTAACACTTTATTTTACGGTGTCCGTAATACAGAGTAATTACTTAAGTAAGTACTTAGTAGTAGACATTGTAATAACATGCAACAAAATGTACTTAATATGTAACTAAGTTAAGGAACAGCCTGTACTTACAGATTGTAATTATGCACATGTAATAGGCTGCAACTGTTACACATATGTAACAGGCCGAGTCTATTACACCGCTACTTACTGATGTAACAAAAAGATCTTGTTACATAGGTGCTACAATGTAATTATATAAAAAGTACTTAGTACAACACAATGTAACAAAAAGTACCTAAATGTGTTACTACGGTGTGATTATAGGGTAATTTTGTACGTTATGTAGGCTGCTACACGTATGTAATGGGCAAAGTTGGCTACACAACCAATTTTTGTATTTATTTATTTATTCTCACAAAACACGGCTACATCCGAAGAGCATTTTTGCCACAAATCATTGCTGCTCACATGGGATCTGCATGAGCGCAGACAATCCCAAAAGAAGGTAAAATGGTAAAACAATAGCTTCTCTTCTTCCTTCCACATGTATTGTGAGCTGCTTAGAGGTAAAGAACTTTCTCTGATTGTGTGTGTGTGTATATGTCTTTTATTGCCTTTTCAATTCTCTTCTATGTCAATGTATACCTATTTAACATAGACTGCCTGTTTATGGGAAACAGAAATGAATCAATGGCTTACAACCCATCAAGTTCTGTAGTAGGCCTATTGTACTGTATTGTAGTTCGTACCTTGTATCTTTGTTTGAATTAACTCACTAGTTCACAGCTTAAATACATGGACTAGCTTCCTAATTACATTTAAATTACAGAATATTACACTGGGATAAGCTACGTAAAATAAAGCGAATCAAGAATGTACTTAAGTGTACTTTATGTGCATCTACATACCTTATCCATCTGTAACGTAGTTTGAATTGACTCACTAGTTCACAGCTTAAATACATGGAATAGCTTCCTAATTACATTTAAATTACAGAATATTACACCGGGATAAGCTACGTAAAATAAAGTGAATCAAGAATGTACTTAAGTGTATTTTATGTGTATCAACATACCTTATTCATCTAACGTAGTTTGAATTGACTCACTAGTTCACAGCTTAAATACATGGACTAGCTTCCTAATTACATTTAAATTACAGAATATTACACTGGGATAAGCTACGTAAAATAAAGCGAATCAAGAATGTACTTAAGTGTACTTTATGTGCATCTACATACCTTATCCATCTGTAACGTAGTTTGAATTGACTCACTAGTTCACAGCTTAAATACATGGAATAGCTTCCTAATTACATTTAAATTACAGAATATTACACTGGGATAAGCTACGTAAAATAAAGTGAATCAAGAATGTACTTAAGTGTATTTTATGTGCATCAACATACCTTATTCATCTAACGTAGTTTGAATTGACTCACTAGTTCACAGCTTAAATACATGGAATAGCTTCCTAATTACATTTAAATTACAGAATATTACACTGGGATAAGCTACGTAAAATAAAGCGAATCAAGAATGTACTTAAGTGTACTTTATGTGTATCTACATACCTTATCCATCTGTAACGTAGTTTGAATTGACTCACTAGTTCACAGAATAAACAAACAGTGGCTTATTAATTACATTACTACTACAGGATATTACACAAATCATGAGTACACGTGAATTGACATGATGAATTCAGCACCTAAAGCCTAAATTATACTCTCCTTGTCCGAGTTCCACTGTGGCTCTTGGACAGTCTGCATGACATAATTTTTGTCCTAAGCACAGACAGCTGATACTTGTGTACACTATTTGTGTACAGCCAGATTTTTGTGTCTGTGTGGACTGTGCATGCACGAGTGATTTGAGTGCTCAAAATACAAAAGTCCACTAGGTAGTACGCACATGAATAACACTTGTGCACTGAACTGTGCACTAAACAAAGCAGAACGTGGAAAGTTAAATATACCCAAACCTTAAGGCCCGGTTTCACAGACAAGGCGTAAATTAAGCCAGGATTAGCCTTAAGTTCAATTAGGACATTCAAGTAACTTTTATAAACGTACACTAGAAAAAAACATTATTGCTGTGGATCTTGAGACAAAATGTCTCTCACATTTTAAGAAATGTCAGTGCAAGTTACTTTCAGTAACAAAACAGCTCAAACATGCATTCAGGTATAGGACTGGCTGAAATTTGTCTGTAAAAACGGGGGTAATTGTACTTATCCTTTCTATCCAGCTGCCTGTCAAAACATTGACGGAAATGAATGATGTGAGCAGATTTATACAATTCAAAACCTTTATTATTAAGCTTTAAAAGAATGGAACATGAGAATAAAATGGCTTTTAAAACATTGCTAAGCAAAACATATTACTTCAATTGGAAATGCTTGTGAAACAAATTAAATGAATAAATACAAACAAAACAAAAATATGAAACTGTATACTGTATAACTGTAACCCCAATATGAAACTGTAACAATATGAAACTATTAAACAATAAGGGCCTTATCTGTATTTGTACTTGATTGGCAGAAGCTTGCCTTTAGCTTTTAGCTCTTCAATTGTAGCACTGACCTCTGGAGTCATTGACTCCGCACAACGCTTAGAGTAGTCTAAAAGCTTCTCTTTTTTGAGGTTAAATGGTGGAGGCTCTTTAAGAATTTTGGACAAGCAATTGCAATTTCTGCCAGGGGAGCGGACAGAGCCAGTGTGTTCCGATCCACACCTACAATTTTGAAGGCCTTAGTCATGCTACCCTGACTCTTGTAGGCCTTCAGAACTTTTTGGTACCTATGTACCACATCATCAGTTGTGCGAGCTGCAAAGGAAACAAGAAAAACAGAATTATCAGACATTCACTTTAAACTCACCAGAATAGGATTGAAATTATATATTAAATAGCATTGCTATTTAATAAATAAATAGCAAATAATTGTCATAGGCAGCATTGTAAATGATCAAAGTACAGCCAAGAAACAATACAAGCTGATAAGTCCATGTCATATAATCTGCCAGCCAAACGACTTTTATCTACATATCTACATGGCATAAGCCAGTGGTCCTCAACTCCAGTCCTGGGGACCCAAAGCTCTGCACATTTTTTGCACATTATTCTCAATAAAACGTAAAGATATTTATTCAATGTTATTCAATATACAAAAAGAAAATGGGTTGGAACCACTGCAGCAGACTACAGACCAGTAGGATTCTTTAAATAGGGTTTTGATTAGGGATGGAGCTAAACTCTGCTGGACAGTGGCCCACCAAGGCCAGGTTTGAAGAACACTGCTATACAGTATACTGTGCACTGCCCTGGCTGCTGGCTAATCTACTGCAGACTGCCCCATTATTTCTGAGGATAAACAAGAAACATGTGAGGTAAGCCCAACAACATTCTAGCAAATTGTATATTTTACACAACTGTTTTAAACATTGTTTCGGTTTATTTTGACGTAAATGTGATGTAAATTGTAATATTCTTATTTATTAATTTATTAAATATAATAATAAGTTGGTAAGGCTAGGCAGGTGTACCAAGGGATAAACATTTCAAGAGATAAGAGCAAGAGGAGTGTTGATGCATTCCCTTTGATGGAACATGGCCATTTTGTCATGGTCACAGCAATATTTATGTAAATGAGGGGATGGTGACAGTGTTGTCATATAGCACAGAGATTATCAAAAAAAAATTAACAATGACCCTAATTGCAAAATGCTTGCCAACCTCAGATATACTGTTTATAGTACCTCTTGCCATTGCCAGAGGATGACAGTGCTTCTTTTTGCTCTTCTTGTGAGGTTTCTTCATTTTGGAGAATGAAGTAGAAGAAAGCTGGCGGTGGAGCTGGAGGTGGAGCTGGAGGTGGAATCATCTGAATCCCAGGATTTTTTGTGCTTTTTTGACTTCCCTGCCCCCCAAAAACAACACATTATAAAATCTACTTTTTTGTGAACTGATTTTCATTTTCACTCAACATCCTTCACACCATAAATAAGCTTCAACTGCCACCCAAAGAAAAATAAATATTACTGTAGATGTACAATATTTGAGCTCATATTAGCATGTGTGCTATCTCCTGACAAAGAACTAGCTCCATGCAAAATTTAGTTTGATCAAGTTCTTTAAAGGGGTCATGAAATGAGGAATCTAATTTTCCTTGATATTTTGACATTTGACATACTTTGCAAAAATGGCTAATTTCAAAAATGGCCCCAACTTGATGTCGTAACACAGTTCTGCTTTTCATAATAGAATATTAAATAGAATTAACAGACATTAAAAAGTAATAGAAACAATAGAATTAAAAGTAATAGAGAGTGGCTCAGGTACAGTAATTGATAGCAATGGTACAACATGCAAGCAAACATGTTAGTTATAATGCGTAATCTGTGATCAGTGATTGTTCTGATATGTAAGGACTCATGTAAAGTGACGTTTTAGCCACTAAATTTTTTTTGTGGTTAGAAGTGTGGTCCACTTCATATTGTTTGATATAGAAATCTTAGTAACAAACTTCTTTGACAAGAACTTCGAAAAGTGGACCTCTAGAAACATTATAAAATAATAAAAAGAAAACATTTCATTGACACTTTAAAACTACCGGTAGTTTAAAATTCATATAGAATATACATGTACTTTATACTGTTTTTATTGGGTCAATTTCTCTTTAATTACATGATGCCGAACACAACAGACCTCACCCAGCCAGTCACCAACCTGTTCTTGCCCTCAACTTTCTCTGCAAAATGTCAATTTTCTCTTGCATTTTCTTAATTTTTTTCCGCAGGCTTTTGTTTTTCTGCAGCAACTTCAGGGAGCTGGTTTCATCTACAATCAACAAAGTATTCAATGTAGCTAAATAAGATTTCAATGAGAGATAAAAAAAAGATAAACAAAAGTTAGCATTATGACATTTTAACAGAAGATAAAATCTAAGAAAGTAGCCGCTTTTTATGCAGGCACCTATCTAAATTTCAATTGAAGAATACTTACATTCTCAGAATCAAGGCAGAATACAATAAAATAAACACCAGTGAACAGAACCGTCTCGTCACACCGTACACTCTCCTCACTGGACACATGATCTTCATCTTCCATTCTCTGGTCTACTGCTACATGCTTCTCTACTTCTTTAGCAGCTTTCAGATCTTGTGTCACATTTTTGGGGCTCTCTACAGTCTCTTCATCCAATGTTTTCCCCCCTCTCCTTTTCACTCTTTTGCTGGCCATAGTGTACCTGAGTCTGAATAGTTATGCACACAGAGTGTAAGCGATTCCTTTTTTTACCAATAGAGACCATCACCAGGGTCACGTGATAATGCGTTCTGCACAAAAAAAATAAGATAAAGCTTATTAAATGGATGCAGCGAAAGAAATTATTGGCCAAAATAATGCGATGTGTTTCTTTTCTTTTTTTTAAGGGTGTGCAATCGCAATCAGAACCACATTCAAAAGTGTTATTCTTGTTTTTCGCGACAAATAACATTATTTAATGCATTCAATATATAGATTAACTATAGTGTCAACACAATATTCTTTTTATTGTGCTTCTTTAAACTCAATTTTATACTATGAAAATACAATATGATCAACCTCTAATTAGTATGCATTGATATTTTAGTATATAAACCAATATATACGTAAATATAGAATGAACCATGAATGAGCCTGTTTTGCAGTTGAATGTGTGCCACAACCACAGGCCCCAACCTGTTTAAGCAAAAGAATCTGAGATACACGCTGTCCTTATTGTATGGGTTTGTTCATAAGTACATGTAGTATTTTAGTATTTATTTGTGCCAGCTTAAATTTGCTGAAACTGCAGAAACACTGATGATCTTGCTCAAAATCACTTTTGAACATATAAAAAAATATCTAAGATGTTTTTTTTTTTAATTTGCATGCATGGCAAAAAGAATACACACACACACACACACATATATTATATAAAAGGTTTCATCATTTAAAAGTTTCATATTTTAAAGTACCATTACCATTGGGGGGTCCCTTGAAAATAATTTTCATTGGGAAAATGTCATAGAAATATTTATTTCTGACACTGGTGAGGCTTTACTGTGAGGTAATAGTAACCTGATTGTTTTATAGGTTTGCTCAAGGATTGAGATTACGTCAGATTGACATGATGGAAGATGGAGTGGCATCGAGTTCAACAACACTTTCAAAAATGACCAAAAGGCTCAGAAAGGTAAATATAAGGCACACTGTAAGTTCCCATTTTGTTGAAAACAACTGTGGTGTGCAACAAACAAGGCTTGTTGGGGAATTTGTAAGCAAATCAATTTAGAATGCATATGTTTGAAACAATAAAAGCTGATGTAATAGTTTTCTATTTATGGTTACTAATTGTTGTTTTTAATTAAAAGGTGTGCACAACTGCATTGAAAAGAATGAAAAGAAAGCACCAATTCAAAATTGGAGGGCGCTCAAGACATCGTTTTGTTGTAATTGATGAGTCCAAATTCATTCATAAAAGAAAGGTATAAATGTTTTGTTTTTTTCATCTCAAATCTAGTTTAGTAATTTAGCATTAGCATAATTGCATTTGGTTAAACAAGATTTTATTTTGTGTGTACACTTTTAAGATATATTGTGTATTTGTGTGTACATAACTGAAATTGTGTATTTCTTACAGTATAACGGTGGTACATGGGCAAGACATGGATGGGTGTTTGGTCTGTTAGAAGTACACCACTGTAGCCGAAGGCCTATTCTTAAGCTGGTCCCTTCACGAGCACGCAGAACTCTGATTCCAATCATTAAACGGCATGTGAGAAGAGGTTCAACAATTTACAGCGATTCCTGGCGGGCATATGTACAATCCCTCACTACACAAGGATATTACCACTATCCGGTAAACCACAAAAACAACTTTGTGGATCCACAGACTGGCAGCCACACTCAACACATAGAGAGATACTGGCAAACAATTAAAGGACAAGTGTGGAGATTAAGGGGGAACCGTACTGAGAAAATGCTGAAGAGTCACTTAAAGTTTATTGAATGGACATATTGGCTAGGAAAGAAAAACAACAAAGGCATCTTTGGAAGGCTAATTCAGGACATAAGTAAAAAATACAGAGTGTGAATGGACTGACCTCAGTGGACTTTCAATAATACACTTTAGAGAGTATAATTTGCTATAGATGTAATTTATAAAATATGTATTAATTCTCATTATTGTTTGTGAAACATAGTACATTTTAGCAGATCATTATATTTTGTATTTGATGTAAAGGTCAAAAATATTTGAGTTCTTGAGGGTGAAAATAAATTTATTTTCAATTTATTAGTCACCTTTTGTGTTTACTGGCAGGTGGATAGAATGGGCAATTCATCACATCAATTCAAAAGCACTTCATTCTATAAATGTAAAGTTAAGTGTAGGAAGCTAGTCCATGTATTTAAGCTGTGACACTTAAGTACATTCTTGATTCGCTTTATTTTACGTAGCTTATCCCAGTGTAATATTCTGTAATTTAAATGTAATTAGGAAGCTATTCCATGTATTTAAGCTGTGAACTAGTGAGTCAATTCAAACTACGTTACAGATGGATAAGGTATGTAGATGCAGTACTAAGTACTTTTACAATAAATTGTGCAACCAATAGTTCAAATTATTATTGTTACACTTTATTCTAAAATTGTTAGTTAAAAACATCAACATCGAGTGACAACTTTTTACCGCAATTGTCGATGATGATTGTCGTTTCGAACTTTCTGGATTACAAGCCACCACCTCAAGTTTAAATACTTTCCAGCGGCTTAATAAGAGCAGCATCCTCACATGCCATAAAGCCTACAAGCCATGACTCTTTTCTGTTTACAGACGTGACGCAATGACGCAAAGACAAGCGTCAGCAACTCGTATTTCCCGCAAAATCCTACCAGTACCAGTCAGATTATAAAACATTATTACAAGTTTACCGTTGTGAGTCGAAGTAAGGTAAGGAGATAGTTTAGAACACTGATTGGTTATGACTGGTTTCAATAATTGATTTTAGGTCATTTTTAACCAAAAAAAAAAAAAGTTACAGACTGGACTCCTTTTTTGAATAAAATGAACTGATTGACTGAAATGAATCTCACTTCGCAATGCTTCACATGACAGAGAAATGACAGTTAAGCTTTGGCTATAATGTCTGTATTGTACTGACATACTGTGTATTCAACACAATATGACAAACAAACAAAATAAATAAATTTAAAAAAAAAAAGTGATATGGCATTTTGTTGTGTACCTTGTTGATGGAAACTTCAGGAACGGTTTTCACAGATTAGTTACTCCCGAACACTGATGGTCATTACTGTCAAACGCTACAAGGTCAAGGTCACTTCACTATTCCTTTAAAATGCGTAAACGATACAGTATAAAAACGCACAGTTTTGAATCAGATATTAGGTATAATCACTGTTGCCACTTGTATAAAACAGAGGGAGAGAGGAAATAAAAGGATATTTTTGGGCCAATTGTTTTAACCAATAATACACCTTTCTCCACATGTCATAATTATTCTCAGATCAGATAAGGTCATTCTGTGTAGAAAAATAAATTTCTTCCCGACTCGGTCAATTTGTTTATTATGATGTCATTCTGTGAGTGACATTTTTGGGGGATTGGGATCGTTTTCTGCTTTCTTTGCAGATTTCATTAGACAAAACATTTTGTTAATGGAGGTTTTGAGTTGTACAGCCTGTCAGCCATTTCTCATAGTTAATCTCACTCTAATGCTAAAGATATTCAGCTCAGCCCTGATCACTTTTAAAGCCTTTTCTCACAGAGCTTGAATGATCTAATTAGGCAACATTGCGAGTTTCTTGTATTTTTCCATATATTTGAGTGTGTGTCTGTGTGAGGGTTTCACAGATATCGTAAATAGCTGGCCTGACGTGCCGTTATCCACAGACATGTTTAATATCCCCGTTAATAGCCTAAACTATCAATCTATAAGCATGTCCGACTATCCCACCATTTCAGAGGGAGAGAGAGAAAATGTCTGAGAAGTGGAAGCAGTATAAAGGTACGTTTGCACGACAACTATGTACTAAAAATGGAATAGTTTTCCATTTGCGTTTTTTGCATTCAGATGGCAATGTTGTCAAAATGATCCCTGTTCATATGGATCCGCAAAAATGACTAAAACACTGCATTTTCTGCCTGGCCAGTAGTTGACAATGTTACTTTGTAAAGGAACACTGTGTGCCAATAGACTACGGCTGTGTCCAAAATTGCATTCTCTCTTGTACTTATTTTGAATAATTTCTTCACACTAAAAAAGTGTGTTCAATATGGTAGAAATGTGTGTAGTCTGCATGTTATCTGGACATGCTATTGTATATTCGCCATGCTGTCATTATCATGTGACCTACCAGCATAGTTGCGTAGCTTCGCCGCCATTCACAAATCCTCTACCGTGGCCTCATGGGATAGTAAAGTGTCCACCATATGCAGACTTCAGAATCTCTTCCGGGTAGTTTTTACCTACTCTTTTATGAGTGCTGTGAATTCATACATACTTATTTTGTTACAAAACGCAAATTTCAAGCAACATTTTTGCACCCTTGAAGGGCAATTCATGCAGGGACGCCATTTGTAGTGGGCGTTCCAAGCGAAAGTGAACAAGTGAACACCTTCACAAAGGGCCCTTGCTCAAGTCTGTTAGCGAAGGGAACATGGGTTTCAAAGTGCAGGTTTTTTGAAAACTATACCATTATTGTCTTCATGTAAATAAAAACGTCTCGGTTACGACTGTAACCTGGGTTCCCTGAGAGGGAACGAGACGCTGCGTCGAAAGTTTGACGCAATGGGAACGCTTCGCGTGAGTGCGTCATGAAGCACATGTGAAATCCGTCCAATGGTGTGACTCGACGTCAGAGGCGGGTGACGTCACGAACCAGGAACTATAAAGCACGCTGAAAAACAGCGATCGCCAGCTTCTCAAAGTCTGAAGTCGCTGCTGATAGGCATGCAGGAAGTATGGCAGGGTGACGCAGCGTCTCGTTCCCTCTCAGGGAACCCAGGTTACAGTCGTAACCGAGACGTTCCCTTTCTAGGGAACTTCGAGCTGCGTCGAAAGTTTGACGCAATGGGAACGCTAATACCCACGTCGCCATAATGACCAATGACTAGCTAGTGAAACGTGAACACTAGAAGAGAGAACCTGAGCCCCAGTGGAGCCCAGGTCAAGATCATAGAACCTCACGAATGTGTGCGGCGAGGACCAGCCGGCCGCATCACAAACGTCACGCAAAGATACTCCGGAGAGCAGAGCTTTAGAGGCAGCCATACTTCGGGTCGAATGGGCTCGAACTGCCACGGGAAGGAAGTCCGGCCGATTCATATGAGAGTGAAATAGCCTCGACTATCCACTTACTCATCTTCTGCTTAGATGCTGGGGACCCGGTGTTAGGGGCCCCAAAACAAACGAACAATTGTTCTGTCTTCCACCACAGGGCAGCTCTGTGGACATACGCATCCAACGCCCGGACTGGGCATAGCAGGTTGTTGCGTTCCTGGTCAGAATCCCGGAAGGGAGGAGGACAGAAAGCCTGCAGCACTAAGATCTGGCCACATTAGTAGGCACTTTAGGAACATAGCCTGGCCTCGGGTGGAGAAAGGCTTTCACCATCCCGGGCGCAAACTCCAAGCATGACGGGGCCACCGACAAAGCTTGTAACTCGTGATTGGACTGCAGGCCTCAGCCTCAAGGTGCCACGAAGGAAACGTGTAACTAATGGGTCTCTTCCCACCGATAAACCACCCAAAGGAATGTGGTAAGCAGCTATGGCTGCCACATAGACCTTTAATGTGGACGGGATAACCCTGCAGTGAACCGAACCTGCAGGAACTCCAGTACTGTACCAATCGGGCAGTTAACTGGGTCAAGCTGGCGGTCACTGCACCAAGAAGTGAAGAT
This sequence comes from Opsariichthys bidens, assembly GCA_037194245.1. Taxonomy (NCBI): domain Eukaryota; kingdom Metazoa; phylum Chordata; class Actinopteri; order Cypriniformes; family Xenocyprididae; genus Opsariichthys; species Opsariichthys bidens. The sequence goes on from CM074297.1 coordinate 3,217,119, forward strand.
TCTCCACTTCAAAGCGTACAGTTTCCTCGTGGAGGGAGCTCTGGAGTGGAGGATGGTATTCACGACCTCAGTCGAGAGACCAACACCTATGAGCTGGGCCCCCTCAGAGGCCAAGCCCACAGTTTCCACAGTTCTGGGCGGGGGTGAACGATCGAACCCCCCGCCTGGGACAGAAGGTCCCTCCTGACGGGAATCTCCAAGGGAGAGCCGTCCAGGAGAGCCACGATGTCGGAGAACCATACTCTGCCCGGCCAGCGCGGGGCGACTAGTATGAGCCGAACTCGGTCCCGGCGAACTCTCTCCAGAACTCCAGGGAGCAGAGCAATCGGGGGGAAGGCGTACAGATGAGGCCTCGGCCACGTCTGTACCATAGCATCCAGCCCCAGAGGAGCCGGATGCGTGAGGGAAAACCAGAGTGGACAGTGAGATGTCTCTCGAGACGCAAACAGATCCACTTGTGCCTGGCCGAACTCCCTCCATATCTGCTCCACCACCTCGGGGTGGAGCCTCCATTCCCCGGGCCTCAGCCCCTGCCTCGACAAGATGTCTGCTCCCAAATTTTGGGCCCCAGGGATGTAAGCTGCCCAGAGAGCAGTTTCCCTTGGGCCCACAGGAGTATCTGGTGCACCAGTCTGCAGAGTGGAAGCGAGCGCAGACCCCCCTGATGATTTACATAGGCGACCACCGATGTGTTGTCTGACTGGACAAGCACATGGTGGCCCCTGAGGTCTGAGAGGAAATTCTTGAGAGCAAGAAGGACCGCCAACATCTCCAGGCAATTGATATGCCAGGATAGATGGTGTCCCCTCCACAGACCCTGAGTTGAGCGGCCCTCCAGGACCGCTCCCCAACCCGTGAGGGAAGCATCCGTCGTTAGCAACTTGCGACGGCACGGAGCTCCCAGCATGGGCCCTTGGGACAGGAACCAAGGTTTCTTCCACATAATCAGAGCCCGTTAGCATCGCCGCGTGACTTTGATCATGCAAAAAGGATTTCCCCTCGGGGAAAACCCCTTGGTCCTGAGCCACCACTGAGAAGGTCTCATGTACAGCAGGCCAAAAGGTATCACGTTGGACGCTGCCGCCATCAGACCTAACAGTCTCAGAAACTGTTTAACAGTGAGTGACTGCCTGAGTTGAGCGGCCCCCCAGGACCGCTCCCCAACCCGTGAGGGAAGCATCCGTCGTTAGCAACTTGCGACGGCATGGAGCTCCCAGCACGGGCCCTTGGGACAGGAACCAAGGTTTCTTCCACATAATCAGAGCCCGTAAGCATCGGCGCGTGACTTTGATCATGCAAAAAGGATTTCCCCTCGGGGAAAACCCCTTGGTCCTGAGCCACCACTGCGAAGGTCTCATGTACAGCAGGCCAAAAAGGTATCACGTTGGACGCTGCCGCCATCAGACCTAACAGTCTCAGAAACTGTTTCACAGTGAGTGACTGGCCTAGCTTTATCCGGTTTACGGTGGAAAGGATTGATTGTATGCGAGCAGGAAACAGATGCGCCTGCATCGCAACAGAATCCCAAACCGTGCCCAGAAAAGCGGTGCTCTGAGCTGGAGACAATACACTTTTCTTTGCGTTTAACCTTAACGCTAAACCGAACGGAAGAACCCGATACTGGTAAGCTTCGCCCCCAAAAGCAAACCTCAGGAACTTCCTGTGTTGAGGAAGGATGGAAATATGGAAGTATGCGTCCTTGAGGTCTATCGTGACAAACCGGTCCTCGGACCTGATCTGTGACACGATCTGCCTCAATGTAGACATTTTTGAACCTGAGCATCATTACTGACATATTCAGATGTTGCAGGTCCAAAATGGGACGCAACCCCCCCATCCTTCTTCGGAACGATGAAGTAACGGTTATAGAAACCGCTGTCTCTGTCTGGAGGGAGTACATGTTCTATGGCTCCCTTTCCCAGCAGAGTCTTTACTTCTTGTTCCATTACCAGAGCCTGCTCGGGGCCCACCACTGCAGGTAGGACCCCCATAAATCTGAGCGGGCGAGACCCGATGAATAGCATAACCCTTTTCGATCGTACGCAGGACCTATTGAGAAATGTTTGGCAGTAGTTTCCACGCTGCCAAAAATTCTAATAAGGGAACCAGCCTCTCAAGGCTGGCCTCTGGTATTTCTTGCACAACCAGTTCGGTGCCCTGTAACGAGGAACCGGCAGGGAACACCCGAACTGACTGCTTTGAGACCCTCCTTAGAGGGGGCGCGCAGCCCAGTGCCGCTACGTTGCCGGGCGGACACTGAGCTACACGCCTGCTGAGGACTGCTGCGTCCTGAAGCACCAGAGGTGGCAGGGTTGGCAGAACAGCCCTCTGAGGGCACCGAAGAGAAGCGGGCACCGTGAGCAGAGGTGAACACCGCTTTTCTCCAGAGGGGTCTGCCCTCGGAGGCCTGACGCTGGTAGCGTCAGGACCTCTTCCCCGCAGCCTTCCTGGCAGTAATGACGGCCCTCAGGTCCGTCTTACTTTTAGGAGGCTGGGGCTGAGCGCGCTTCCCTGGTCCCCTATCTTTCTGAGGGGGAGCCCGAGAAGCTACGCTCTGTTTCTGTGTGGCACGGTGTGAGGAGCTGGCTTTAGCAGGATGGGGCTGCTGCCCAGAGAACTGAGGGCGGCGGGGAAGGAGCTTCTGGAACGCTGCCGTCTGCTTAGAAGCTTCCTGAAACCTTTCGACGACGCTATTTGACGGCGTCGCCGAAGAGGCCAGGATGCGAGACTGGGGCGTCCAGGAGGAAATTCTTATCCCTATCATGGATAGCAGATAAATTGAGCCACAGATGCCTCTCCGTGGCCACCAGGGCTGCCATAGAGCGGCCAATAGATCTGGCCGTCTCCCTGGTGGCCCGAAGAGACAAATCTGTGGCCCGCCGAAGCTCGCTGACCACCTCAGGCCCAATCCTGTAGAATTCAACCAACCAGATGATGACTTCGAAACTCCTGAAGTGTATCCAGATAAGGTTACTATACGTATCAGACGTTCAGCCAACGGTCCTTGGGCGTGACGTCTGAAGCTCAGAGCAGTCCCGGCCTTCGTCCTCCAGTCTCGCAGCGCCCATATCTGGTGCCCCATGTCGGTAGCATAGACATAATAAAATACGGCGTCCATCAGCCTCTGGCTCGTACGTCAACGGCGCCACCATATTGTGCAGGTCAACGTTCCCATAACGCTCATGACTGGAATTGAAAAAAAAATGCCTGTTTTGTTTGCTGCTTGGGACAGTACAAATCATCGCACAATTGAATACAGGTCTTGGGGAATAACCTTTCACAGGTAAGGCTGAACATTTGTTTCTGGTTGTATTTGGTCATTATATAATTATATTGATAGTAGTTGGCCACCGAAGTCAGTCAGAAAATAGCTAGCAATGTCGCTAATTAGTCATATTTATGCAAACAATGTTCATGTTCAAAAATATTATTTATTGCCTTTGGCTTGCTTAAGTTGGGGACACTTGCTTGATAATCAGCAGTGTTTCTGATATGCCTGCATTGGCGCCGTTGTATGTGAACTGAGCCGAGCCGGACGATTACGTCACTGTTTTCTGCAGTGCTGATATACCTAAATTAACTAGACTAATAACTATTGATATTTGCAACGGAAAGAATCAATAATATATAGAATAAGCTGCACAATGACCCCATTTTCTTATTAATGTAAAGCTGCTTTGCCACAATTTGCATTGTAAAAAGCGCTATATAAATAAAGATGACTTGACTTGACTTGACAACTTAACAACTAATTCATTTAAATCATCAAATATTCGAATGACTTCCTAGTGACTTGCTTGACCTAAGCTACGACTTGACTTGACTTGATTCTCACAAAAATTGACTTGGACGTGCTTGAGACTTGAAGGTTAAGACTTGAGACTTACTTGTGACTTGCACATGTGTGACTTACTCCCACCTCTGGTACGTGCCCAATAATAAGCGACCGTGTGTGTTTATGTTATAATGAGTAGGTAGTCCACAACTCTACCAAATTTTGCAATCCTCTAATGTGATGTAATGTTCTTTAGATGTTTACATGCATAGGGTAGTCGTGGCCTTGAGCAAGGCACCTAACCCCTAATTGCTCCCCTTGTAAGTCGCTTTGGATAAAAGCGTCTGCTAAATGATGAAAAATGTAAATGAAAATGGAAAAAATCAGTTTGTTTGACTCATTAGACAAGTCAGTTGAGAGAGGAGGCGGCAGCTTTCTCGTGACACGTGGTTTCAGTGCAGACAGTGGACACGCCCCCAGTTCGAGAGAAGAGAATACTGCTTGTTTTTTGAAGATTTTATGGAGCCCCTAAAGGGACGTGGTGGAAAAAAGTTGGCATGGGAGGAATTAAAAAAAAAATCTTTTGCGTTCACTCGCCAAAATATTATCGTTCCCTTAACCTGTTGTGAGCTCGGATAAAACCTTCCTGTTTAATGTCCTTCTGGCTGGCAGTAGTGTATAAAAATGTTCATATTTTAGACCTGTTGGGATTGTTTTCGCAGGAAATTTGCAAAAAGTTGGTCCGGCTACTTTGACGAGTGTATGGTGTGGGAGTTGCATAGGTTAGTTGTGTTGTCACAAGGATCGAGAATGGTTGACCTGGAGCACGCAAAATCTCGAACCTTCATGTAATCACCCCTTTTAAAAAGGCCAGACAGAGGACAGTCTGCTGGCAAAAAGAAAACTTGACAGAGCTCGTAATAAAATGAGAATCAGCATTGGCTTGGATTTTCAGAGAACTGAAGGATTTGAAATGTTGGAAAAGCGATATGGTGATGGCGTTTTTATTACTCAATAGGTGAGTAAGGTATTTTATTGAACAGATAAATTGCCATATGTTGCTATCTATTGTGAACATTTCTTTCATTATGGTTGTTTTAGTGCTGTGCTGGAATATATTTTCAAGATAGTACCGTGTCTATTAATAGGTACTGTTGGCTATCTTGAGCTAGTCCGCTTGAGATCCATTTTCATCTAAACTGGTAGAAACTTAAGAAACTCGCTCTCTCTCTTTTATTTAAGATGAACCATATTCATCCTCACAGTCATACAGAGACTAAGCACAACCAAAACTATGTTCTTCTGCAAAATGCATGCAGTTGTTTTTAACCGCTAGAGGGTAAAAAAATTACAAAATGCAACTTTAAATGAAAACCTTAATTGAAATTATTTCTTTTCCCAATGGATCTTAGGCGTTGAACTTACTTGGTTTACACGGATTCCCTGTTGTTTACTATTATCATAGATTGTGACATGTTTACAAAACATTTTTTGCATATTTTAAAGTGAATTTCTTTCATGAACTGGGTCCTAAAATGACACAGGCAGCGTTTGCAATAAACACAGCTATCATTCAGAGTGAATTCCTCCCATATGTGTTAGCAAGAATGACACTGAAAAAAATCAAGAGATTTGAAGGGATCGAGAAAAAGATAGAGAGGAACATGATTAAAAGCCCATATGTCGCGAGTTAAAGACTGGAGGCTACCAATCCAAACGCAGGCCGGGATCGTGAATGGCTTGCAGATTTCTGCTCTGGCTGTGTAGGATAAGTGCTGGGTTCACAAGGTGTTTAGTGGGGAGGCACGTCAGCCAAGTATGATCTTACTGGCTTCCCATGTTAATGTTCATTCAGGAAGGACCTTTATTGCCGAGCAGGAGGAGGGCTCCAGCCAGCTGTGAAAACACCATTAAAGAGGCTTTAGTACTCATTTCACGAATACTTAAAGTTTACTTATTGAAAAAAAGGGGGAAATTAATGGACTATGCCTGGGCTTTTCCGTATTGTTCGTCCATGGGCTTTGACTTCCAAACGTATCCGCAGTGGCCAGGCACAGTCCTCTGTGTGCAAGCGTCCAGTGAAACTCAATCGCTAAGTTCCAAGAACACTGACTGTTTTATTTTTTCTGCTTTCCTTTTTTTGGAGACGTGTTCTGGGATTACCATTTGGCCAGTGAAAATTGCACATTCACTTCAGAGTGATTGTGATTTGAAATGAGGCTGTTAAGCAGGGAGATTGAGAAGTGAGGGGTCGCACCCGTAACAGACTAGCAGAACCACAGCAGGACTGAGAGAAGTCGGTTCTTGTGTGTCTGTTAATGGTAATTGAGAAACCCATACTTGCACTGTAAGAGGAAGCGAGTACTGTTTACATCCTTTATTGCATACTATGGCAGTAGTTCAGTCAACTTAATGTGACCGATGGACAACAAAGACCTCTATGTTCGTATAACACCCCCCCCCCCCCAACTGCTCAACATGCGACTCTTTAGCCATTTTTTGTGACCTGCAATATGGTGTTGTTACCATGGTTTCAGACAGGCACTCAGTCTGTGCATTATTGTTTAGAATTTTTCAGTCAATCTTTCTTCACTTACACAGTTAGGCCAGTAGGTGACATGTGTATTTAGTGGATATTTGAATTATTTATTTAATAAAACAATAACATTTGAATCAAAAAATGAAAATCACATTTTATTTTACTTTGTCCAGTTCGAATATCAAGCGATGATTGAAACGTTGATGGAGTAGATTGAGTCCAATACCTTTTTTGTGCTTTTGACATTTCATTCAGTAATGTTAGGCACTTTTGATTTGTATGCTGTTGAATATTTGATGATCACATTAGCTTATTTGTACATAAACGACTTCTGTCAACTGCGTTTAACTCCACTTTTACACATACACAAACTTCCCTAAGCCCTTCCGCTTGAGGGAATCCCCACCATCATTTTGTTCTGCCTGGTCAAGTGGGCGAGGGAAGTTTATTTGCACAGACCTTCGACCCCTCGATTCTGACCGATGGAGCGAGTCTATTCAAAACACTTCAGGCAGATCCATAGACCACAATGCAACACGATTGTGACGTATCAGCAGATGATACTCAATTTACCCCTTGCCACACAACTGGAGTGTATGATATTGGAGTTATATTGACATTTAACCACATAATACTTGTAGCTACCTTAAGCTGACTGTTTTTTACACAGTTTATTGAATTATCTTTTCCCTTTGTGTAATTTCTTATATTTCCTCCAACAGACCAAGCATACGTAGGCCTAAAGAATGGTTCATAAAATAAATTAACTATAAATAATAAATCAGCTCCATCGCGGATTCAAAGTGATCAAGGGCTTAGGGTGTTCCATTTTGAACACATTGCAAGGCTTCTACTAGAAGTGGGCAGTCATGCAACGTAAGCAATGATGCGCATCTGAGTGAACAAAATGGAGGAAAGTTAGCGAGGTAAGGTCATAAAAAATGGACTTAAACGTAGCCCTTGATTAGCTTGTTCATGTGTGTTTGATTAGGGTTGTAGCTAAACTCTGCAGGACAGTGGCCCTACATGACTGAAGTTGCCTATCCCTGAACTAAATGACTGGCTGTATAAGTGAGTCGTTCAATCCTTCACCCAACCGATTTGTTTAAAAACACCGATTCATTCAGGAAGAACACAAGTGACTGTCGAAATTAATGGATCATTGAATCATTCACCAATATTTCATTCAGAAACAAAACACCTTTATGCTGTGTGACTGTTTGGAAATTGGAATTATTTTCATGGCAGAGCAAAAGAAGACAAAGAAACTGGCAACTTTGTGACAAAATCTAAGTAGCTCAATATTAACTTCTTTTTATTTGAACTGTTGCGTTCAAGCATGCTATTTTTCCTCATGTCAACAGGGCTGCAGTGCTAAAGCACTCGTGCCCGTGCAATAACAGCTTCCATATCGTAAAATACTGGCAATTGTTTTACAGTAGTGTTTTAAATTTACAATTTATAGCTGTACCTAAATTATTAATTTGATCTTGTCAGCAAGCTTCCTTTGTGAAAAGCTTTTATAGTCAAGATCAAATATCTGTTTTCAATCAGCTGGTTACAGCAAAATCGTATTATGCAATTTTCAGACTTTTTTTCAGAAAGAAAAGTTGTACACACCCACTAAACTTCTCGATCTGTATGTCAAAAAAAAAGAAAGAAAAAAAAGAGCTTCATTGCTTTGTTAAAGGCAGGGTGGGCTCTGTATGAATTAGGAACCAGAGTTTTGTATACACGATCAATCAACATGAAGAATATATTTATTTTGGAAATCTACAGCAAAAAAGAATCAAGGACCTGTCCGTTTCTCTCCAAGATATTCAACATAAAATATTTTGGATGGTAAATTCAGTTACACAAATTAACAAAAAACATATTACATGCCCATAAAAAGATAATGCTGTCTGATCTGAGCAGATTTGATTTGACTGGATGTGTTATGACAGGACTTGAGAAATGAGAGAATAAAGCCAGAGGGGTAATGTAACCTGCTCCCGCTGCCAAGAACCATTCCTGCAATATTCCAACAGCGAGAGCTCTACTAGGGGAAAGGACAGCAGTGAGCATCCAGACCTGGGAACGGGCTTCTCACATCTGGAACGCGTTAGGATATACTTCTTTATTGAGCCTCGGAATTCCAGCATTACATGAGGAACAATCCCACCCATGCACTTTACTGTACTCCCCTTTTTTTTTTTCTCTCTTTTTCATCTGCTCTACCTCTCCTTCGCAGGGCAGCTTGGTCCGAGTGAGGGATTTGTTTTTGTCCTGGTTCACTGACCTCTGTCCTGGATGAATGACCTGCAGGGCTTATGTGAGCTAGAGGGCATTCATGTATAAGTTTTAAATCACTGGCTTGGAGCTGAGGGACCGGGATGGTCAGTGTATCCGGGATCACGGATGCTCCTGGTTTATTGTAACACAGTCTCCACACTTCTGGCTCCATCCGAGCGTTACGGCTCCAAATGATGTGGGAATGATGGTCGGGCTGAAATTCCCTGAATCCTTAGGGGCGGGAGGGGGAAATGCCCAATGGCATTGTGGTATATTCAGAGAGCCAAGAGCAGGTCCTGTATTTTGATTTGCAATGGCAGATGGTCCCCAAGGCTTGAGTGGAAGGGTCATATATTACTCCGCTATCATATCAGCAAGCTTGCATCTCCATGTGGATTTTCAATATGTTCAGTACTGCTGACAAATGCACACATGATTTTTTACTGCCTGTCAGAAAATGGTACATACTGTTTTATGTGTGGTTGCATTTGATAGAGGGAGAAAAGTTTTCCTGTGTGTTCACGGGACGATGTTTGTTTATTCACAATAATGTTAATGTAAGAACAGGCCAAATGTAAATCTGTTGAACAAGAGCAATAATTTGACCGCAATTATAGTTATGATACTTACCTATTCACGGTTACACCAAGATTGTACAGCACTGTACTGTATTCTACCACATGACATGTCAATCATTATGTAAATGTTATAATATAGGGGAACGAGGGCTAGTTGTATTTTTTTTTCTAGTGTAATATTTCTCAGTGAAGTGAAAATAAGTCTATTTGAAATATTTGTATATTAAAAAAAAAAAAATGCAGGTTATTGAGCACACATTAACTTTTTGACCACAATTTTGGGGCATGTTGTCTCAATGAAATCTCTCATTAAATAGCCTCTCGGCGAGATTTAAACAAACTATTTATGAATTATGAATCACAAACAGTTAATGAAACAACTAAAATGTAAATGGCAACACACAAAAAATATTAAGTCATCGTTTTGGCTAAGAAATGCTGTCAAAAATAAATGTTATAATTTTATAGAATTTTAGAACACGAGACAACTTTCCTCAATAAAAATGAAAAAATAAATAAATAAATTGCCCTGATATACGTGACCACAGTTTAGCCTGTCAGTTAAAGTCTAATCTGAGTTACTGAGATATACGGTTTACAGTCATTCATGAGAACATATACATATATAATTACACAGTGAATTCACAGTCAGTGTGAATGTATTTTATATTTCAGCACACAACATTCCATCAGCTCTATTGTGATTGACCCTCAAGATAAATAATGCCGTCTAGTATCACTATTACATTCTTTTGTCTATGAAAGATTTCAGTAAATCCCCAACTAAGTCCATAACTGAAGCGTTTTCCATTTATTGTTCTGTGATATTTCTGGCTTAGTGCTTTGGCATTTGCAAAATCTCTATAAAACTTGACCGGTTGATGTTACACTGCTGATTTATGGGAAATGATGAACTTGACTGCTCGGAGCTGATGTGATTTTCTCATGCACCTTTTACTCGTAACAGAACACACAGCAGGAGATGTGCACGAAAATGAAATTAGGAAAGTTAAATGACTTAGGGCAGTAATCGGCCATAAACCACTTGAGTAAACTCAGCAATTAGGTCTTAATGTTGTCAATATCACCGGCAAACTTATGCAATTGACCTCATTTATAAAATAACATACTTTGCTCTTGCTAGAGAACGCCAGTAGCTACTTTAATATGTGTGTGTGTGTGTGTGTGTGTGTGTGTTCTGAACTCTAGTCTCGATTTTGAAATATTTTTTTCAAAGTCATGTTTTCTTTTGTACAGAACACATAATTCCTTCTATGAAAGGAAGAATTAATGCATAATTACATAATGAATCAATGTGCATGATGCATGTCTTGATGAACATTGTTTGCATACTTTATGTACTAATTGTGTAGCCAGTGTGGAATGTTTCAGCTCAAATCACTGCAGTGCACAGAAGTGAGTTAAACACAAACACATTGCCACAGATTGCACCTCCCACATGGTGAATATGATTTCTGCAAGTACATGTTCCTGGATCATCATCTTAGTTGATCCTGGAACAATGTTCCAATCAACCAATCAGATTTGAGGGACATGTTTACAGTTTGTCAAGTTTAGGCTTACAACCAGAGTTAGGGGCTTCTACATCATTGTTATTCACCCATCATTTCCTTCTGATTTCAGAGATAAGTTATGGGTAGGGTTAGGTTTAGGGGTAGGAATAAGGCCAGGATCAAAAAAATATCACGGTAGCTCCTCCCTCTCTGACAAAGGACAAATTTTCTTTTATGTCGCCTGGCTGATACTGCAGCCTTTATCTCTGTTTCCTCCTCTGTCAGGAGCTGTGTGATAATGATAATGGCTTAATGATAACAGTGACATCACTTCCTATAACAATGGTGATCTTGCCCTGGGACTTCCTGTGTGAGGGCCTGTGGTTAACCTGAGATGTAGGTTCTTTTATTTTCTTCCATAACGACAATTTAAAAAAAATCATTTTTGATCCATGAGCTTATTGTTTGAAAGTTCTAAAAGGCTAATTTTGAAGTAATTTGATCTAGCATGTAATTGCACATAATAATGAGAAACACAAGAAACTATCCTATTATCTCATATTCTGAATCTGAAGCAAAAAGCAAAAAAAATTTCAAGTCAGGATTTAGACCGTACCATAGTACTGAGACTGCTCTCATTAGAGTTACGAATGATTTGCTCTTATCATCAGATTGTGGTTGTATCTCTCTATTAGTGTTACTAGACCTCAGTGCTGCTTTTGACACTATCGACCACAACATTCTTTTGAATAGACTAGAAAATTATGCTGGCATTAGTGGAATTGCATTGGCATGGTTCAAATCATACTTATCTGACCATTATCAGTTTGTAGTAGTAAACGAAGAGATGTCATTTCAATCACAAGTTCAATACCACAAGGCTCAGTTCTAGGACCGTTGCTTTTCACTCTGTACATGCTACCCTTGGGAGATGTCATTAGGAAGCATGGCATTAGTTTTCACTGTTACGCTGATGATACTCAGCTCTATATTTCCTCGCGCCCTGACGAATCCTACCAATTCTCAAAATTAACAGAATGCGTAGCTGATATAAAAAAATTGGATGACTAGTAATTTCCCACTACTAAATTCAGAAAAAAAAATCTAATTATTCTAATTATTGGACCAAAAACTTCTGCACATAATAACCTAGAATACTGTTAAACACTTGATGGCTGCTCTGTTAAGTTGTCTTCGTTGGGTAGGAACCTGGGTGTGCTCTTTGATACCAATCTTTCATTTGAAAGCCACATTTCTTGCATATGTAAAACAGCATTCTTCCATCTTAAAACTATTTCTAAACTACGATATATGCTCTCAATGACAAATTGAACAGCTAGTTCATGCATTCATGACATCAAGACTAGATTACTATAATGCTCTACTGGGTGGTTGACCTGCTCGCTTGATAAACAAACTACAGCTGGTCCAAAACGCAGCTACTACAGTCCTTGCTAGAACCAGGAAATATGACCATATTAGCCTGGTTCTGTCAAAACCCTGGCTCCCTATTAAAAATCATATCTATTTTAAAATCTTGCTAATTACTTACAAAGCACTAAATGGCTTAGCTCCCCAGTACCTGAGTGAGCTCTTAATGAATTATAGTCCTTCGCATCTATTACGATCTCAGAATTCTGGCCAGTTGTTAATACCTAGAATATCAAAATCAACCGCTGGCGGTAGATCCTTTTCCTATTTGGCACCTAAACTTGGGAACAATCTTCCTAGCATTGTTCGGGAAGCAGACACACTCTGTCAGTTTAAATCTAGACAAAAAATGCATCTATTTAACCTGGCATACACATGGCACATTATCAATTTATGTCTTCATATCCATTAAAGGATCGTTAGGCTGCATAGATCAGGTCAGCCGGAACCGGGAACACTTCCTATAACACCGGATGTACTTTTTACATCAGAAGAAGAATGGCATCTACGCTAATTTTTGTCTCTATGCTTATCCCGAGGTTTGCCAATTAACGTGACTGGCTAGATGAGGGCTGTGTAGGATGGGGAACCTTCGCCTGTGGAATGTCGGAGGAGACTGTGTTAACTAGCTCATCCCTTGTGAGGGCCTTACAGACTTATCAGCCAGTGGCACATATCCCCAACAAACCGTCCCATACCGGCGTGATATAAAAAGATCTTAAACTAGATGGAACTGGATTAAATATTTTGACTGTTGCGACTCCAATCGGACTTATGACATGTAACTCTGCCACAGCAGTGTTTTTGATATGCCTGCATTGGCGCCGTTGTATGCGAACTGAGCTGAGCCGGACGATTACGTCACTGTTTTCTGCAGTGCTGCTATACATAAATTAACTAGACTAATAACTACTGATCTTTGCAACGGAATGAATCAATAATATATAGAATAAGCTGCACAATGACCCATTTTCTTTGGGTGCTGCTGTGCAGCCAAAAATGATTTGCCAATTATTATTGTAAAGCTGCTTTGCCACAATTTGCACTGTAAAAAGCGCTATATAAGTAAAGGTGACTATCTGAAACTAAAGGTGACCAGGTAAAACTTTCTTCTTTCTGATAAACAAAATCAGAGTTAAATTAATAAATATTCGGATGCATCCAAGGTTTATATGGCAATGAACAGGAACAACAAGTATGAAGCTGAAGAATGTGCATCCATCCATCATAAAAGTACTCCACACGGCTCTGGGGGGTCAATAAAGGCCTTCTGAAGCAACTTGATTTAACAAGTTATAAAGTAAAATATCTAGCTTCCGCTAGACCGCCTTTTATTGAATATGAAAGACGGTCTGGCGGAAGCTAGATATTTTACTTTATAACTTGTTAAATATGGACATTTTTCTTACACAAAAGCATCACTTCACTTCAGAAGGCCTTTAATAACCCCCAGGAACCGTTTGGAGAACATTTATGATGGATGGATGCACTTTATTGAGCTTCATACTTGATGGTCCTGTTCACTGCCATTATAAAGCTTATAAAGATGCGTCAGAATATTTATTAATGTAACTTAACTGTCATATACACAAGGTGGCTTGAGGGTGAGTAAATTTGGGATATAAGAAAACTATTTCCAGAATTAAAAAAAACAAAAAAACTATTACTATTCCCATTATATCTACACTAAAAAAATTCACATATTGTTTGATTGTCAAAAACTGGAATAAAAAGGCAAATTTCCCATAAAAGGGCGTGAAACCCCGCTGCAAGCATCTCTGTTGTTTTATTAATACTGAATTATTCTTGAATTAAAAGTGAAAATGATATCCTGATGACCTGAATGCTTAGTAAAAATGTGCAAGATGTGTGTGTGTGTGAGAGAGAGAGAGAGAGAGAGTGAGAGATCTTGAAAAAAAAAAAAAATGAATGAGCCTGCGTGGATGGGTCAGGAAAAGGAAAATAAAGCTTTGTGCACACATTGACCTCTCAGATAAAGATCAGCCTGAACAGTGTTTTAATCTATTTTCTCTTCTGTGCACAATTAGCGCTGTAGTAGAAAGCCATCCACCTCTATTCCCAGCCCGGGCTGTGTGTGACGAAACTACGCTAAGAGGTGAGGAGCTTGTCTAATGCTCAGTGCTTTTTCAAAGGTCACGTTTGCACTATTAGAATCATTTGATTTGTGCAGGTATGCTCAGGTCCCTCAGAATCAGACATATAGGTGTCATTTAATGAGGCAATCACTGCCACCTTTAGGCTTAGGGATTTGCATAGACCTGTTATAAATAATAACATCTTGGCTATGATATGTTTGCAGATGAAGAATGACGGTCACAAAAGAACCCCTGAAACATGTACGTTTTAATGTCATACAGTTTTATGTTCTCCTGCCAAAGTGCTATAATATTTTTATCAAAAAGGTTATCATAAAAAATGGCGTGGTTTGGTCAACCAATCAAATGCTTTTCTTTCTTGCGCCTGGTTCTATCGTATTCTTCTATTCTTCCAATTTGAGGCAGGTTTGCAAATAACTCGCCTGCCTTCATCTTAACGATCCATAAATCGTTAAATTAATCAATAAATTAAATGTGCTACAACATTTAATCACATCTCAATTATAGTTTACTTCAAAGACGTATTTGAGTAAGTCCAAATGACCAACTGATCCTATTTCATTTCATTGCAACCTAGGCGTGCTCTGCAGAGAAAATCACTAAAACATCTCCTTCGTCGAGAGCAGGTCTGATTAAATTGCAGCTCCCCCTCTATCTCTCCACAGATGAGTATAAGTTTGATCTGTACTAATTGATACATCCTATTCCTGCGTCTGTACGCAAGGAGCCTATACCTTGGGCCAATTTAACTGTTCCACTCACTGAGTTTTAATTGAGTCCACATTAAAATTTACTTATAAAATAATAATGGGCTTCCATGCAAATGATCCCACCCCAATATTACCACGGTCGGATTTGCATATCCACAAGCAGCAAGGGAGTTCAGAAATCAATATAGATGATTAATAATATATTGGGCCACAGGAATAATTAAATTCATTTCATGCAGGAACTCACTCAGGCTTGGCAAACGAAAGGTGCCGTTTGCCACACATTAATTTAACACAAGTTGCCGGGATTGCAATTTCAATTACCGGGATTGAAATAATAAGGTGTGTTAAAAATTACACTTTCAAATATATGTTATTTCATTTCATTTGACTGAATACATTTAGGGATTAATCCCCCTTTCTTTCCGCATTAACATATTGCAGTAAATTGCTGAACGAAATTGCTCCTTACAGTCGGGCGTTCCCATTTGAATATGTGCAGATTGTATCAGTTGGGCTTAAATAATCAACATCTGCTCTGTTTCACTCTGCAGAGCTCTGCCCCGGTTTCAACGTACACAAATACGACACTGCACACTCAATAATGCACTGTAAGATAAATAATTTCAGGCCTTGAAGTTTGTGCGTAAATAACACCGCTTCAATGATTCATGGATTGACCAACTTTTTTTTGTCTCGCTTAAATGAGACAATTTGGCAGGATTTCATCAACTGCTTTTTTTATGACAGTCTTGGGGAGCTAGGATTCTCTGTAGAGTGATTTGGCTGTAGTGCGTTCTTCACTAGTACGCCCCATTATAGGATTATAATGTCCTAGATTATTATCATGATTCTGTTAACAACTTTTGTGATATTAACGCTAAGCCGAAAACGATTCGGAGAAGCTCGATTGCTTTAATGAACATTCTGCAGGTGGCTGCTAAAACCATTTACAGTCTTTGTAACCTGTTTACCCACAATCCTCCCATCTCCACCAATGGGACTGCCTGTCATCGTCTGCATTCATACATTACCATTTCATCTAAAAAAAAACAACAAACATCTCTCTCTCCTGTGTTTTTTTTTAACGACAACCTCACATCCCATCAGAATTCGGTTTGCATAATGAATTAATCGTATGCATTTGAATCTCCTCTGCGATTCGGCCTGATCGTCTTGAACTGCCGACATGAAATTATGGACATTATGTTTTCCGCAACCTTGTACATCTTGGGCATTGCCCAGGCATTGTCAACAATGCCCAGATTTTTGGTCTTTGCCCATAATGAATGCACTCCAATATGTAATGACTGAGTAATCACATTATCTGCTGCATCTAGTTTGTGCTGCCTGAGATATGCATCTGTGGCTCGGCGGTAATTGCCAGGCAGAGAGAAGGAGGAGGAGGATATATGCCCTCACAGGGGAGATGCACCGCAAATGATTATGCCGAATTGTTTTTGCAACAGGAGTGTCCGGCGTAATAAAGTTAATGATGTTGAAAGACATGGGTGAAAAGAATCTATTAAAATGCAGATGTTTTCTTCTTTTTCTCAGGGATTGGGTGACATGTAGGCATGAGACCCATGAATGCAGCAGAGAAGCACTGGCTTTTATACTCTTGGAGAAACATCAGGTTATTTATACTGACTGTCTTTGGGATTGATAGGTCATGAATGTAAATTTAGACATATCCTTACCAAAGTTAAGCGACTACTAAATAATCCAAGAAGAATAATGTAATTTAATTGTTGAATATAATAGAAGTATTGGATGTGCCTGTCATGTTTTCATTCTCAAAGTGAATTCATGTATTTTATTTACTTTTATAGATTATCTTTTGATACTAGAGACAGTCAATCTGGAGTGAATTTACGTGGACGGCTCACCACAAACCTCTGTAATTCTAATTGTCTTTAGATTTATTATTTTTAAATATATAAATGTAATATTTTGTAATTATATGTTTAATAATGTGATCTATACATGCATTAACATTTTAAAATGTACTTTGAAATGTATAATTATAAATATTACATTTATATATCTATAAATAATACACACGCACACAGGTTTGTTTTACTATCAAAGTGCGGACATTGTTGCATAGGCGTAATGGTTTTTATACTGTACAAACTGTACATTTTATCCCCCTTCACTTACCCTACCCCTAAACCTTACCCATCACAGAAAACATTTTTAATAAAACATTGTTTAGTATGGTTTTTAAAGCTATTTGAAATATGAGGACGCATGAAATGTCCTCATATTTCACGTTTAAGTTGTAATACCAGTGTCATACCCATGTCATTGTACAAATTTTTGTCCTCATAAATCACAAAAACGCACACACAGCCTTGCCTCCTACCCCTAAACCCTCCCATTACAGAAAACTTTCTGAATTTTTACTTTTCAAAAACGTCATTCTTGATTTATAAATGGTTTTCCCAATGGGGACCAAGAAATGTCCCCATGAGGACAAGGATTTTGGATATTGCCATATTTTCCCCATATACCCCTAACGTAGGGCTTACTTGAACCACACACAAAGTCATATACCATTAATCATACCCAGCATGTATGTAAAAATTTACCAGATTGATAGATAGATAGATAGATAGATAGATAGATAGATAGATAGATAGATAGATAGATAGATGGATGGATGGATAGATGGATGGATGGATGGATGGATGGATGGATGGATGGATGGATGGATGGATGGATGGATGGATGGATGGATGGATGGATAGATAGATAGATAGATAGATAGATAGATAGATAGATAGATAGATAGATAGATAGATAGATAGATAGATAGATAGATAGATAGATCTGGAAATTTTGGAATGATGGTGGATGATTTTGAAGCAGAAGAATGAAATGAGAGACGGTACTTCCGTCTACGTCACGTGTGACCTTTCGAACGTTATTACATAATGTGTGGCGGCTCGCAGAACAATGCAAGACAAGCATTTGGGGTTAATTTTTTTAAATTTGCTTTTTAGAAAATGGCCGATCGTTTCGCTAGGTCCTTATTCCTCGGCTGGGATCGTGTGGAGCCCTTTGAAGCTTCTTCTTCAAGATTTCTTCTTCTTGAAGTCCACTACATAAAACACTACAAAAATCCTGGAATATTTTCCTCCAAAACTTTAAATTCTTTTCGACTGAAGAAAGAAAGATGACATGGGTGAGTAAATCATCAGGAAATTTTAATTCTGAAGTGAACTAATCCTTTAATATGCTCATGTTTGGGACATCACAGTAACGACCATTTCTGAAGAACTCGTTTTTTGTAGCTTCGTTTACTTGAAAGGTTTTAGTGGACTGGACTTTGTGTTTTTAAAGAGTTTAACAAACTCTTCTATAACAAAAGATCAAGTAAGATCCTGTTTTCCACAATAAGGCTCCTTTCATATTTACAGCGGAAACATTTGCTCTGTGCATCATTTGACATAGAATCTATTTCTCCAGTATCTCAGGTTTTCAGTCCCACATTTGGAACAAGAAAATTCTCAAACAATCCTCTAAACATTAACAACCTTGCCTATGTCCTACAGTTTAACACACCACATTGGTTAACACTCAGTCCATTCTCAAAGACTTGTTGCCACCTAGAATTCTTTGCATTTGACATACAGTCAAATACGTATAGTATCACTCTACACTGTCTTGTTCCGCAACTCTCATGCCTTTTGTTTTCATGTTTAATTATATGGCTTCTGTGATTACCAGGTAAAACAAATTATGCGCTGCTCTGGCAGCAGATAAATCTTGGTTTCAATTTGCCGTAATGACCCGTGTAATTTTTAAGCTGTGCCTACATACCCGCTCTTTTAACGGGCATCATTAGTGGGCCGGTGTATTAGATATACATTTCTGTGGCTTAATTTGGTCTCTCAGGAGCACTTGTAAGGATGCAGCTGCTTCTGCACTGCTACACGACGCCCTTAATTTATTTATTTTAAATGCTGTGATTAATTGAGTTCTTGAGGAATGCGAGACATCCGTGCTGCTGAGGTCAAAACCTCCTCCATATCTGCAAATTTCACGAGAAAAGCAAAAAAAAAAAAAAAAAAGGTAATGGATACAAAGGAAAAAACTCCCATGTGCAGTCTGTGCAGTGAATTATCCAGGAGGAGCCCAGGAGAAAGGAGGGGAGGGTCGGATTCACGCTCGCCTTACAGCCTTACATCCGACTATCACCTTCATTCATCCTTTAAACACCATACCTAGACTTTGTCAGCCTGTACTGTAAATGGAGTACTGTATTTTACTGATTATATGAGCATATGAGGCAGTTAGAACTGATTAGGAGGTTGCATAGAGTTATTTCACCTTTTGTTATAAATAGGTGACTAAGTGCTTTGGCTCTGCTGTGAAAAGTCTTCCTCTAGCCTGCAGTCTTAAAGCTTCTGTTGACTTCTACTGTTTTAAATTAAAGGTGCTGTAAACAGTTTACTAATTATTTATTTATTTATTTTTGCATAAAATGCTCCTAATAACTGACAGATATCTCGGTAATAGGTGTCATGAGAAATCACAGCTGTCTTTGTGGCAGCCCAAGGCTCTGTAAACAGAACAAAAGAGTTTGGGAAGCATCTTTTATCCAATCTTTTCTTCCTGTGAGTTATTTTGTGTCTTTGGAGGGCAGGGTGAGAGGGTGTATATGCATAAATTAATTACGGTTCGGTTTTAGGGTCACGGTTTCGGTACGCTTCGGTATGTGCTATGTTCAGGGGAAAAAGAACTACTGTCAAGTAAATAAAGAAAATAAGAACAAATAATCAAGCTATAAGCAATTGCACAAATAAATACAGTAGAGCAAAGGCATAAAATAAAGTGCTTTTCAGGTATTTCACGTATCTAAGTAGTTTTCAGGTACAGAAATTGAATAAAGTAACCAATCAAATGTTAATCGGCGTTGCATATGATCTTCACTGTAAATTAAATAAAGATGAATCATTATTAATTAAGTTATAAAAACTATTCAGCCAAGAGCAGCGAGTGATTTCCTTGTCTTCTGTTGTTTGATTAACATTAAAAACATACAGACAGCAGGAATATTAGGCTGCTGCCTCTTTAAAACATAATGACCACTACATGCACAATCCAGTAGGCCTACACTGATACTGAACACATGCGTTTCTTGACTGTTTAAGACACAACCTACTATGATACTCGCCATGACGGGCATGATGACATAATTGACACTTGTGTGAATTTATCCGTCCGTTATTTACATGCTGTGCACGTGCTTTGAATGAGTTTACAAATCTTCTCAACTCTCTGGCCACGAGTTCTCCTGTGAGTTTTGCGGACCTATTGACAGAAATGTATAATATAATATACATAATTTTGTTTTCAGTAGTGTATAAAGACGATGTTCTGTTATGTTTTTATTACCTTAGAATGAGTCTTTTCTATCTAAATACACCGCGGGTCCCCTTAAATGTTAAAATTGCGATTTCGCGCTGGCGTGTTTCTACAGTAGCCCTAAACGGACAAACTGCTCTACAAATTGTGTTAGCTTTGACTTGCTTATCTCTGCTGTCTAGACATTTTTGTCCTGTGTTGTCCACGTAAGCTTCTCTATATTGCAATTCCAACCTCACTGGTAGATGTCGCTAATAGTTACACGATGTACCTTTAAATTTAAACAGATAACGCACACGAGGAAACACAGAAACGCGCTGCAAATAGCACAAACCACAACGGAAATGTTTCAAGCGGACCCCAAAAAGTGACGAAACCTACTGGGAGCAGCTTATTAGCTGTGTCCGAAACCACTCACCCGTTCACTCGTTCGTTCACTAATCCCTATATAGTGAACGGCATTTGAGTGCGCAATGTGTTCACAATCATTAAATACTATAAAAACTGCAAACAAAAATAATCACACATTAATAAGTGCACATTATTTCAGCGTTTTTCAGTTTGCTAGAAACACGCTCACAGATGACGTGGTCGTCCTCAGGCGGCCGTTACGATGACGTTACATTAGTATGGTACAGATGATGAACGAATGTTTGTAAATCATCCACTAAATTATCATCTCTTAATGTTTAATGAGTTAAAAACAATGTCACATATTAAAACTCTTTGCTGTTAGTGAAACACATTAATGCCTACATAATATATTTTAATAATATTTTTTAGCTTGTGCTGTTGTCAAGTAGGGTTCGTCACTTTTTGGGTCCCCTTGAAACATTTCCGTTGTGTTGTTTTGCTATTTGCTGCGCGTTTCTGTGTTTGCTTGTGTTGTGAGGATTTGCAGCACGTGTGTTGTCAAACTGATGATCACGTTTTCTTAATGTGTTGGTGTTTTTTTTATTTGCAGCGCGTTGAGCTCTTTCGGCCACCGTACCATAAGGAACTCGCATTGAACAAGGTTTGGGGGAAGCCAGAATGCGTATCAATCGACAGAAATATTCATTTGCCTAACTCTGTCTTTTTTATTTATCGTCAACAAAAAATGTCAGATTTGAGATAAACCGCATGTGGAGAACGGCACACAGTTCGATTTTTCGGTTTGAGTGGTTTCAAAGTTATTTATTTGATCAGCAATACAGTAAAACAAACGGTAATAATGTGAAATATCATTGCAGTTTAATAGCCTATAACTGTATTTAAATATTTTTTGTAGCTGAAGGATCAAGAGACGAGACAAATTCTCCGGTCTTGTCACTCGATCCTTCAGAGGTCATTCTATTATGCTGATTTGATGCTCAAGAAACACATTCTTATTATTTGGTCTACATCAATCACCAAAAAAAGTTGTGCTGCTTAATAGTTTTGTAAAACCATGATAAGTTTCTTTTCAGGATGTTATAAGTTTCTCAATCAAAAAAGAACGCAGTCTGGAAGCATTATGGAGTTTGTGAGTGTTATGCTGAGAACTTGTGTTCTCATTGGTTGTTGCATTGTGCAGACAATGTCAACATAAACATTGATCATTTTTTAGTTGAAAATGTGTGAGATTATTTTGTCCTTTTATTAATCCTGTTTTGTACTAGACGTTTAAGTAAAATGTTCTCATAAACGTTGGCCCTCACAAGTACAGACACATGCGTGTTCAGCTTGAGCTCAGATTCTGCATCTGAAGTAACCTTGCCTTATGTTTCAGCTAAAGATGACAAGTTGCTAGCTATATTTTTTATGTATGATATCAGCTTTATATCATAACACATGTCACCATATATAACTCTTACAGCCAATGACCTGTTAAACATCTGGAGGGGTTCAAAGAGCTCTTATTCATTGAGAATTTTTTCTCTCTGTAGGCCCTCTACAGTTTGTTTCTGGTTTAACAAACGCCCTTCCTCCATCTCCATCCATCCATCTCCTCTCCTCCCTGCTTGTGTCCAGAGAAAGGCACGTTCACCGACACATCTCACAACCGTAGCGCTGCAGGCAGTTTCTCGCGCTCTCTCTCTCTCTGGGCAGAAAAGTCCTGCCTGTGTGAGGAGGTTCCGTTGGGAGCGCCGGCTTTGGACGCAGGCCCAGATCAATGTGACCTAAATTCAAATGCGAATTAGAAGGCTGTCAGTGCGAAAGGACACTCTGCAAATGAGCTCAGACAGTGCGGGGCCCCTCGGGGGCCCTCCGAACCTGGGCCTCGCCCCGCCTCGCCGTTTTAATAAGTTCCAAATGGGCGACCTGGCTGCAGCGTTTCTGATCGGCTCGCCGCCCCTCCACCTCTATCTCGGAGGCTGCTCGCCGCCTTCGCACCCAGAGCACGAGAGCGGTGGGGCCTCGGCAGGGTCCACTGACTACAAGCTTACCGACACACCTGGAGGAACCTGCCCAAGGTCACTGGAGAAATCTCAGCGAGAGAGAGGAAATACCGGAGCTTTCTAATGGGAGTGAGTCTTGATTGCTGTAATGGCTTAAACTGGAACATACCGGGGCAGCATCTGATGGATATATTATGTGAATTTTATGGCTCAGTTCAAGCTGTGAAACACAATAGTGTAGGTGAAAATTCATTGAGGCTTGAATTATCTGCTAAAAAAGTAACAAAGAAAACCTTTAAAAAGAAAGAAAGAAAGAAAGCCTTTAATTGGCTTTTTTTAAAAGATTTTAATATAATAAAATGAATGAAGCATACAGTGAAACATCACATTTTAATTAAAACCTAGAAATAATAATAATAATAATAATAAAACTATATTAAAACATTATCAATGTAAAACAAATAAGAAATATTTAAGATTTTGCCCAGGTAAACTAAGCTAATTTGTGTCATTGATCATGTGAAATACTTGGTATGTTGTTGCGTTTTTTGATTCTAGATAGATTCTAGAATTTCTTAGTATTTCTTCTTTGGGTCATTTGCAAATCATGCTGGAGAACATGATCATCAGGTTTTACACAAGGTTGTGGAGTTCATGCAACTCGAGTGCTGCTTCCGTTAAAGCAAAAGGGACAAAGTAAGACCCTCTGAAATCTGAATTAATGGTTCAGTTTTTCAGAAATGTTGACTGTAAATTATGAGAAAGAAAATTATAAAGAAAGAATGCTGTTAGGCCCCACTGTATTATCCACAAATACACACTCAGCCAGAGACAGCCGCTAGCTCACACACACTCTCACACACACACACCGCGTTATAGAGGTCATGTCTGCCACGCGGGGGGCGGGAGAGAGAGAGAGAGAGAGAATGAGAGGAAGAAAGTGCTATAATTCACATCCCCCCTCCGCGTCCCCCATAACGGCCTCTTTCTATACGTAGGGTGCAAGATCCATATGGGAATGCAGCCCTTTTGATTGTTTCCAATAGCATATGCTAATTGTTGATTGTCTTCAATATTATATGCTAATTGTACCGAATTAGCATAATTCATTAACATTTGGGTCCTAATTACACAATGAATAAAGCCGATCTCCGAAGCCACGTTGTGTGCCTTGACTTACTAATGCGCCCGACGATTAATGCGGTTCTTATTTGCATATTGCTTAGGAACTTGAAATATTAAAAGCATCGTAGAGTGAAATTTGTGATTAGTCCCTGATCAAATGTTGTTTCTTCTCCCCACTTAAAACACGTTGCTTTGTTGCCCCTGAGGTGAGGTGGAAATCTGGCGTGTAGGTTTATTTACAAAAAGAACACATTTGCAGACTTAAAGACATGCCTTAAAATGCAAATTACAAAGGATCGGCCGTGTGTTTTTTGCATTGATGTTATTCGACTTGTGTTAGGAGGAAATTTAGAGGAACAAACGAATGAATGTTTTTTGTGTGTATCACGACAGCTGAACATGTTTAATATTTGATCTTATATTCTCTTTGAAATCCTCTGATTAAACCCAATTAATGAGGCCCACAAAGACTAAAGCCAAATGATTCTCATTTCTCTCAATGAGGTAACTGTTCACAGTCAGTTATTTCATTTTTATCAAAATGATCATACCTCTCATTCCACATAGTTTTCTTGCAGCAACTATAGCATTATAAAAAACATGGCAAAAAAAAAAAAAAAAAAAAACATTTTATTAATCAATAGTTTTTGTCTTTGACGTTCCAGTAAAAATAGCTAAACATATTTATCTTAAGATAAATTACTTGAGATGGTATCAAATATTTTTCCCTTTGTGTGTGTGTATATATATTATAAACATATATTAAACATATTTTAATTAATAAATATTTATTTATTTATTTATTTATTTAAATGCAAATAGTTTTGGTTTTCAAGTAAATTGAGCCATTTCTAATGCATGTTCTGCACTTTAAAAGCACTTTAAATCTTTTGTTTCCTTCTAGTTCTCTTCGCACCTGGGCCTGACTCCTTAGGATAGGATTAAGGGCCACACAGCGGGGCCCCGTGAGGAAGGGCCAACACAGAGGTAATTGAACAGAGCGTCTCTCTCTCTTTCTCTGAGTCTGCCTCTTATTCGGCGGTTCCCCCTGAGATTGTGAAGGCTGGAGATCTGGAGCCTTTAATGAATGGAGAGTGTCATTAAAATGATAACCATTTCCTCCGAGATCATATCCAATTTAAATGCATAAGAGAAAAAGAAAAGAGAAGTACGAAGAAAATTGGTAATTGAAAAATCTTTGAGTTTTCTGCCATTCAAACAGTAAATTTAAAGCTTCTGAGGGAAGAAGTTCTTGTTTGTAGCTATGCCGACTAGTTCCAATTACCTCTCTTTTTTCCCGCTATTTAATCCGTTTGGGAGCCCCTTGGAAAGCGCTTACACCTTTAACCCCGAAACCACGACAAATCACTTCATGCGCTCAGTTATACAACAAACTGCTTTTAAGAGGATATTATTGGCATAAAATATGCAAATAATCAACTAAAAATTTAAATGCTATTTTATAATGGACATGCGTGAGAATAAGCAGGCATGTAATGGGAAACAGTCAACATTCTTGCAGGATATGATGGCAGCAACCAGATGGTAAATTACTCAATTCATTTCAGCTTGGTGATGGTGAAGTTTGCGTGTTGAGTGTGTTGGTGCCTGATGGAAAACAACTAATCCAGGTGGCTTCTTGGATAGTTGCAATGAGAAAAAGCTTGGTGCTCATTTCTCAGACTTTTCAGCAGAAATATAGCTTTGACATTTCTCTCCACCTAAAATGTACAAGTTGAAAAAGACATTTAGTTTACAATGTTTATAAAACTCTTAATCGAAAGCCATTATGTCTTTAAACGGCACTGCTCGGCCTTGTGGGAAACGCTAATGCCGAGAATCTTAGAGGTCTTTGGTGACTGTCGCACCAGGGGGCAGCTGGCTAATCTGACTTTATATTCTTCACAGATTAGTACAACAAAATAATCCAATAAAGGTATTATGTACGCTAAGAGCACTTCATTTTGTACCACAATGCATGATTTGGACATGGTTTCATTTAGTGTGACAAGCTTTAATGCATAATACTAAACAACGAAATTGAGTGTTTGACCTCCCTCTCCTTGGCCTTGATTAGAGGCTTAGTTCACCCAAAAATTTAATTTCTGTAATTAATTATTCACCTTCATATTGTTTTCAAATCCGTAAGACATTCGTTTGTAAACATAAATTTTACGAAACGGTGCGAGTGCTTTGTTTGCCCAAAAAAAACCCCCCCAAAAAACATGATTTACCTCTTTATTTACAAAATAAATCTCCAACTTGCATTCACACAACTGCTCTCGCGTCAACACAACACGCAAGTGTCATGGTGCTCTCGTGAATGCGCGTTGGAGATTATTATTTTGTAGATAAAGTGATAAATTATGGGGTTTTTTTGCGCAATAAAATTGAGATTAAACCACTGGAGTCACATGGATTACTTTCAAGATTTGTTTACTACCTTTCTAGGCCTTGAAAATGGTTTTTGCGTAGGCTGTCAATGTAGGGTCAGAAAGCTCTCAGATTTCATCAAAAAGATATTAATTTGTGTAACGAAGATGAACGAAAGTCTTACGGGTTTGGAACAACACGAGGGTCAGTAGTTAATGACAGAATTTTCAGTTTTGGGTGAACTAACCCTTTAATATAATAATTTGGCACAACCAAATAATTCAGAAACGTCTTTTCCACAATGGTTTGCGCATCCACATATTGTAGTGGTCCACGTGTGCAGCCTTTGTTAACGCAAATGACCAAAGCGTTCTGCGCGCACTGCGCTCCAATCAAATGCCTCCTTTAGTTGGGCTTGGCAACAAATGCGGCTGAGAAGCGCTTCCACACAAAGCAGCTCGCTGTGAGATCGTATCAATGGGGGTTCTGAGTGTTTATCAAAGAAATTACTGATCATAACATCACCCACATTGCTCTCCAAAGAGATGCCAGACCCATCTTGCATATTAGTCCTTGATGAGAAAAATGCAATTAAAATGTCAACTACTTTTTATTAGAATCTGCCCACCCTGTGGAGCTCAGCGTCCTCTAGAGTCCACTGCAGGCAGTCGAAGGATGGCACGGCTAAAGGGTTCCGTCAGAGTTTCAGCTGGAGGAGAACAGCCCATTTGGCTTGTCCTCAGATAAGTTTAATCTACCATCTATCCACCTATTCTGCACCGGAGAGGAGGCTTGGTCTTACCGGCCTGTAGCACGTCTCCCTAGAGTGGTTTATTTTAACACTCTGAGCCTTTTAGAGCTTCACAGAAAGGATTGTTCGTGGTTTTGGTGCTATGAAGGCAAAGGCAATCGTTCATTTGCAGCGTGACCCACATTAGTGGAGGTGGTGAAGAGCTGCTCTGTTCTTTGTAGCCATGCACCGACAATACGGAAGAAAATGGACTTGGTTTTTCACTCGGCAAAGGAAATTAAGCATTTGAACTCATCTGAGCAAAACAACTTTTTGCAAAAGTGCAAAAATGATGTTACCTCTCTAGCATGTTTTGTTTGCAATTGCCACTTGATTTGATGTTTTGTATTTCTAAAAAAATACATCTGTACATTTTAAAGTCATTTTAAAGTGTCCAAATACATTTAGGGGACTTTTCTGAACTTGTGCACACAAGAAGTGATTAGTTTCAAGTTTTGTTTCAGTAAGATTTTTTAAATGTCTTTGAAAGAAGTCTTATATGCTCACCAAAGGCATTTACATTTATTTGATCAAAAAGACAGTAAAAACTAATATTGTGAAATATTATTACAACCATTTGTTTTCCATTTTTATGGGATAGTTCACCAAAAAATTTAAATTATCCCATGATTTACTTACCCTCAAGCCATCCTAGGTGTATAGTATGTGACTATCTTCTCTCAGATGAACACAATCGGAGTAAAATAAAATATCCTTGCGCTTCCAAGCTTTATAATGGTAGTGAATGGCGCTCACGATTTCGAAGCCCAAAAAAGTGCATGCATCCATCATAAAAGTAATCCACACTGCTCCAGGGGGTTAAGTAAAGGTCTTCTGAAGCGAAACGATGGGTTTTTGTAAGAAAAATATCCATATTTACAACTTTACAACTAATAACCAGCGAGAGGCTTCTACTCTCACCCACTCCTACGTCATACTTCACGTCAAAAGGTTATGTTTCCGCCGTTAGCCGACTGTTTGTCGGAAGCTGGTTATTTTAGTTTATAAAGTTTTAAATATGGATATTTTTCTTTCAAAAAGAAAAAATATTCCTATTTAAACTACTTTGCTTTAGTAGGCCTGTATTAATCCTCTGGATTACTTTTATGATGGATGGATGGACTTTTTTGGGCTTCAAAATCGTGAGTGCCATTCACTACCATTTTAAAGCTTGGAAGAGCCAGGATATCTTTTAATATAACTTTGATTGTGTTCATCTGAGTGAAGATAGTCATATACACCTAGGATGGCTTGAGGCTAAATGAATCATGAAATAATTACAATTTTTGGGTGATATTAATATTAACACATTTAATATTTAATCCCTGTGATTTTCAGCAGCTATTACTCACATGATCCTTCAGAAATTATTCTAATATGCTGATTTGCTGCTCAAGAAGCATTTCTTATCAATGTTGTAAACCGTTGTGCTGCTTAAATTTTTTTTGTGTGTGTGGAAACTGAGATACATTTTTAGGGTTCTTTGATCAATAGAAAGTTCAACAGAGCAGCATTTTTAAAAAAAAAAAAAATAAAAGTGAAATCTTTTGTAACATTATAAATGTCTTTTCTGTCACTTTTGAACAATTTAATGCAACCTTGCTCAATAAAGGTATTAAATCCTTAAAAATGAGCTTACTGACCCCGAGCTTTTCGATTGAAATGTGTACATTCATCTCTCCCTTTTATAGAGCTAGCAGAACAATGTCTCTGATCAAGTCGAAAATGTATTTAATTAGCCAAAGCTTAAGACAGCACATTTTAAATTGTGAACATGCTTTAATATATGTTGACACTCTGTGGTTCCTTCTTCCTCTCTTTCGTAAGTTGGATAATTACATTAATAATTTACCTAAATAAACTTTTTTACTGCATAATGACCTTTAAGAGACATGCTGTATTTGTTGTTACGTCTGATAACATGACACTGATGCTGCAGAAAAAAATGGAAAGAAAAAGGAGAAAGAATAGATCTTTTTAATGGAATTTAACAATAGGTCTCTGGTGTGCTCATTAGGATGACCAGTTTGACTTATTTTACAGCCATTTGTAATTAGTATCTGTGAGAGTTATTGCCATAATCAGCCTAGCGTTGCTTCTGACTTCCTCTGTTAGCCATTAACTTTGCTGTTTTTTACTTGGTGTGTGAAGGCGGCCATTCGTTAACGGCAGCAGTTGTAAAACTAATAAAACTGTACGGTTCCTAAAGGAGAGGTTTCATAATTTCACAGATATGAGATTTTTCTCAAACTTCAAAGCAGCCCTGACAAGACCGCGCTTGACCGCATATTGGATAGGAATGCGATGTTAGCGATAAATAATCCCAGTCATTGAGTAAACCAACAGTTTTACGACTAACAGTACAGAATGATTCGATGATTTGTGTTATGTACTTGTTTACTATTGCCATACATTAGCTACTGTAACAGGTGTGGGCGGAGCTTCCCATCCTCGGCGCCTATGGTTGCAGCTGGTCACATGACCCATAAATCACAGTGCAGTAAGAAAAGAGTCAAGCTCTGAGCTGTGTTTCAGAATAGTGATGAAGATCTGTGACCCAGGGGCTTTAGTATATCATTCACCATCAGTCTTTGAGTTGAGGCCAATCTCTGCCTTCTCCTGCACCGGGTTTTATTTCTTGCGCCTTTAGTGCCCAGCTAATGGCTTATTTATTACTTCCATACTTTATAAAGAGGATCCTGTGTGGCCTAATTAAGGGCCGGCCTTCTTTGGAATTCTATGATAATTATGGGGCTTCGTTGTTTTAATATTAGTCCTTGCCAGGCTGGAACTCTCATACGTTCTCACTGTTCCCGGAGGGGATTTTTTTATGGCCGCTTTCACTAAGGGCAGACTGATGGATCTCGGGCAGAGCGGCAGTGAATGTTTATACGGCTGCAGTGAAAGTTGAGTCATCTCAAATCTCCTGTTTCAAAAGTCCTTCAACAATCTGCTTGAGCTGAAATATATATGAGAGCGCCGCTCGCCACGAGCTACCTCGCATAGTTACCGGAGAACTGACTTCGTCGACGAAAAGAATTCCGCTGCTGTGTAAACATACAGAATGACCCATTAAAGCTCTCATGGGACGTGGCACTATGTGGAATGTTTTCTACAGGGCTTCCACACAGAAACATACATATTCATGCATATGTATGCACTAAAGCTTCATTGCAATGTTTTCGGCATATATATTTTTTTATTACGGTAGACAAATTCATGAGTTAAATATACACCTTTAGTCTGTCTGTCCATTTTACAGTGCGTAGAGACGTGATATGTCCAGACTGATGAATAAATTAGTGGATACTTCTATAAGATTATAGATTTGAAAGATAATTGGTGATTATAGAGATTTGCATTTACACACTTGGCAGACGCTTTTATCCAAAGCAACTTACATTGCATTCTGCTATACGTTTTATCAGTTCACGCATTCCCTGGGAATCCTTTTAATGTTCCTGCAGATGGTCCCATTTCAGTCATTGGATTTCTTCTTAGATACATACACACTTTAATTTAGTCTGTCACCAACATTCACAAATGCTTTTACCCAGAGGGCACCTGGAGCAGTGTCAAAGAGATAAATATTCATGGATGGAGGGTTAAGTGAACGCTGCTTTACATATAGTATGTTCGGATGTTTTTGAGCAAGAGAAGTGTTTGTTTGGTTTAGGTTACAGAAGTGTGGAAATCCCAGTCATTTTCTACATAAACAAATCTATATATTTAAATGAGTACAAAATGTATTTTTTTAAGAATCGATCAACCTTTCAAGTCAAAGCAGCAGTCCGTTGGATCCTTGCAGCGCATTTGTGTGTGTGTGTGGAAAAGTTCAAAAAACTTTGTATTTCTAATCAAGCCAGTAATTTTATACTTGACTGTATTTTTTTATTCGATTACATCATCAGTGCTTTATATGATGTTTACTTTAGTGCCTCTTTAGTCTTGATTTTTTTCTCTGATTTTAAAATACTTATGATCAAAATTAGAAAAAAAGCTGTGTTTCATTTCAAAGGTCGGTTTGGTTCAAAGCTTTAAAACCAGTTATTGACAAATTTGAAATCCCTTAGGAGGAAACGAGTGTGGAAAAACCGTCAGAACCAAAGCCACTGAAAAAGCACAACTTTTTTTCCCCTTTGCATTTCCTTACATGAACCTCTCCGAGAGCCCGTAACAATACATTAAAAATGTCATGTTAAATATTGTGACTGAAATCAGAGAAGCTGTTTCAGTGCTCAAGAAAGACGTCTCAAATCTCTCAAAGAAAATTCCTGAACTATTTGCTTCGAACAGCATGATCCTGTAGACCGAAAACCTTGCAGTTAGACATGCAGCAATGATCTAGCCAGCAGCCGAAGCGAGTGAATGGAGGTTTTGAACATGTGCGAGAGGATGTGTTTTGCAGCTGCAGTGCTGATTGCTGCTCATCTGTTCGTTTCATCACCTTGTATTAACTAAATAAGTCTGACATCTATAGAAAGGCCTGGATCAGAATCATCATCAGACTTTCTTTACGATCTGGTGTTGTAGTTATCTTCTGCGTGCCTCTGGGTGCTCCGACAGCCCATTGTCTCTCCAAGAAAAGCCTAACGGCCCGCTGTAAATCTGCCACGGAACGAGAAGCTCTCCTACGCGGATGCCGCCGCGGCCTCGCTGGCCAAATCCCTGACTTGGCCGGTGCTGTTTGCTTTTTGGCAGGTGTCTGCAGCTCACGTCTGCTGAGTCCATCAGAGGTATTAGTTACTTTACCTCCACCCCCTCCCAGTGTTCTCATTAAGCATGCAGAATCCATTTGTTTAGCGAGCAGCGGAGGGAGTGACTGTGAGCACACCCAGGCTGCAGATTGATTTATTAACTCTGATTTGTACCTGGGAGATGATCACAGTGTCTCTGCTGTTTGAATTTCAATCGGGAAGGGCTTCCCCGCTCAACGGGAATCTTCTAAAGAAGAACTCTTCCTCAAAGTAGTGGTTCTCACCTGTTTTTTTTTTCTTTCTTCAGGACCCGGACACATCAGACATGTGGTGACCCGACGTAACAAAATTGAACTGATTTTTAATGCAGTTCCTGTTACATTTACTGGGATGGCAACTTGGTCACTATATATTTAGCAGTTCAACATCATACTGTATATACAGTATAAAAATATTGGATATAATGATGTAATGTATCAAATTTCTGGAACTACTTAAGTTTGTTTTGTACTTTACAATCACAAGTTACTTTTAAAAGTAATGCATTACTCCCTAAAAAAGTAACTAATTGCATTACGTAGTTACTTTTAATGGAAAGTAATGTGTTACATTATTTTAGTGTTACTTTTTCTCACCTGGGCTGGGATTGCTTGTTTGTTTTCTTAATAACAACAAAAAAAAGTTTTATTTTTGGCCTATGTTGAGGCCATTTCACACCAAAAGTGAAATGAATAGCCCTCAGTCGCAAGGAAACGCATATTTACGCCTGTACAGTAGAGGGCGCAGCTCAAACAAACCTTTCAGCGGTCATTCTGGATTCAAGAAGAATAGGATACGGGAGAAGGAAGTTACTCTAATTTCTAAATCTAATCTAAAGTAATTTTTACTTGATTAGTATGGCTGGATTAGATCATTGAAGATCAGCAGAAAAGACAGTGGTTAATAAAGTGAGATTAAATACATAAAGTATGTTTGTGCAATTTAATATAGTTAATTAATACAGGTTTGCGTAAAATTCTGAAATTGTATTTTTTACTCATTTTGAGGAATACTGAATGTTTTTGTGCAAGTGAGATGAGTAAATGCTTGTTCACATTTAGTGTAGAACGACAATAACCATCATGTTCACACAGTGCAGTGGAGATGTTTTTCAACATGTGGTCAGTCAAGAAATGTGAAAAGTATCTGGCATTACTTATTTGAAAAATATATTTTGTTGTAAATTGAAAAAGTAATGTGACTTTACTAGTTACTTTAAAAAGTAATCCCCCAACACTAAATTTCATTTAGTTGCCAAAACTACGTTTTCTTTTTTAAGTTTTCAAGTTTTTCATCTAATATTTATACTTTATCTTATTTAAGCTTTATTTCAATACCGAATATGGTTTTAGTTAAAAATGTTAAATGTAATGTAATTTACTCTTTGTAAAGTACACATTTCACTGGGTGTTTGCAACAAAAGTAGTGCCTCTGCATGTTTTCAACTCAAAATATATTAACTGTATTAATAATTTGTTTGTGCCCCGGACGTCTGGGGTGATTGTATCTGCTCTCAGATAATGGTTTATGATGATTCCGCATATTTTTGGCGCTATTGGGAAGCACTCACTCCCTGCCTCCATTTCCTGTCCTGTCTAATCGCTTCCAGGTGAGAGGTGTTCCTCCGACCTCTTCTGGGA
This sequence comes from Opsariichthys bidens, assembly GCA_037194245.1. Taxonomy (NCBI): domain Eukaryota; kingdom Metazoa; phylum Chordata; class Actinopteri; order Cypriniformes; family Xenocyprididae; genus Opsariichthys; species Opsariichthys bidens. Next base: position 3,250,457 of record CM074297.1, read on the forward strand.
ATGCTTATTAAAACTGTTTTCCTATTGATATCGTGGGTTTGATATTTACCAGATTTGACAAAGTAAAGATCTCATGTTTGGCATAATATTACAAGGGAAACATAAGTGAATTATTTGGCCTGCACGGCTGGAAATATAACATTGTTAAAGTGCAGGCTTGAAACTCAATCCTTGGTCCCACACCACATTTGGTTTTCATTCTTTTTCTCGAAAATTTAACAATAGCACCCAGGGATTAAGTCATGAGGCAGGTCGCAGCCAAACAAAACATCCTGCCTCCTACAGAATAATGAAGACAGATGAAAAAAGGAAACAGGTGTAAAGTGTACTTTTTTCTTCATATTTTCTCAAGGAGGCGTTTTACGCCGAGGTTGTCTTCGAACGAAACGAAGGCCGTCTATAAAAGAAAAAAATGCATACCAAAACAAAACAAGGGATGTTATTCTTCTTTCAACACAAGCAGGGTTCCCGGGACGTGAGCTCTCTGGGATGTTGCAGGAGTGATGGGGCTTTCTCCAGCTAGGATCGAGTTTCCCGCCAAGGGGGGTGTGACAGCGCTTCTCCCCCAGCAGAGCTCGCAACCGCATCCAGCGACACTTCGCTTCGGTGACCCGGTCACACTCTCCACAAGCCCCTCTCGCTTCAGGGCCACACAAGGTCCGATTGGCAACGGAAATGATAATATTTCTTCAGCTGATACTGCGAGCGGTTTCAAGATGAAGCGATCGTGGTGAGAGAATGAGGTGTGGTTTAGGGGTAGAGGTGATGACAGGAAAGAGGGACTAACTGGGAAGAAACTGTGTCACTGTGGTCACACGCAGTAATTAAAGTGAGAATTTTTCTCCTGCAACTGCGCGTACAACGGTACGAGCTGATTTGGTTTGAACCGTTAAGTCTGACAGGTGATTTTTACCTTCACCTAGGCTGTGAAAGACATGCATCTTTAAAGCAGTATTCATCGAGAGCCATCCGGTAACACTTGTCATACTCAATGACAGGTGAAGGAAAAGCAAGTAACAAGTGTTCGGCAATGCATGTCTCACTTCATAACCAAACGCACATCGACTGAATCAAACAACGTCAATTCCTTTTATGTTAGATCGCCGTGACCCATCGTTGTCACCGTGAGATCTTTCCCGTTCCTGCTCTTCGCTAGTAGCCCTAACAGACATTTAACCATATCTCACGATCAAAACCGAGATTGGCTTTGACAAGAATGATGGATCACTTCTCAATAATGCACACCTGCACAGGCCATTTGCTTGTGCCACACTGTAACACAATCGTCAAATCCGGGAGGGAACCGCAACCAACAGCAGGAGATACTCTTAAATATGTTCTCCTTCAGACGAGAGCCGACAATAGCGCAACACATGGTTTTGATGGGCCGATGTGATATTTCCAGAGCTCCTTCAGCGATCATGGCTTCCCTGGCTGGAGGTGAACTTTTGCACGGGTGATTTATGCACCTTGTGAACTGCGCAGAGTTGGTGGAGGGCTCCTATGTCATCGTAGCCTGAGGCCTCAGGCACTTCCTGTTTAAGATGACTTACAGTTCCCTGTCAGTCCTCTGGGCCTGTTTTATTGCTGCCCAGCCCCTCGCAGAAGCCTGCACTGTCACTATGACATCATCAGGAGAGGAAGTGTGGTCATTCCGTACTTGGCTGATAGACACTTGAGGAGTGATATCGTGGATTTAAATCCTCTGACTCACATACCTGGAAAGGAAGTCTTTGAGAACTTTTTCTTATAGATATTAAAGGGCTAGTTGACCCCAAATAGAAAACTGTCATTAATTACTCGCCCTCCTCATGTTATTCCATACCCAACTTGAAGTGTTTTTTTGATGACAGAATGCTGTGAGATTTCCCTCCATTGACTGTCTTTGCAACTTAGACTTTAATGCTTCAAAAATGCATAAAGAGATCGGGAAACTAATCCATATGAAACAAGCGGTTTAGTCCAGATTTTGTGAAGAGACTCGGATCGCTTTATATGATGAACAGATTTAATATAGGTCAGTGGTTCTCAACTGGTTCAGCCAAGATACTCTCATTTTCCTATGATCATTAAACAGTGACCCAATTTTTTTAGGAATTTGTATGTATATATATATATATATATATATATCTAACATAAACATCAATTGAAAGAATATGACTTATACTGGTGAATAAACATATGACAGTCCCAATCTAGTTTTTTTTTTTTGTTAATACAGTGAAGTTAGTAAGTTGGTGTGAGCCCCCATAGTCATTAAACATTTACAAAAGAGCAAAGTGAAACTAAAGTCCCATTTTTAAAAAAAAAATAATAATGACACTGACATATAGCCTGATATCTGAGCGTAAATACTGTATCAGGACTAGGCATTTTTCTCAGGCACTCTTTTAATTAAATTATAGTGTAATTAAATAGAATTTTAAAAACTACAATTACGTTGGTTGTTTCTTTGACGGCACACTCCGCAACCTACTTTTGGGTCACAACCCACCAGAAGGAACACTGATTTAGGCTTTTAGTCGCATGTAAACGTAGATCAGTGAACATAAGCAGAAGCTCAACCTAACCTGAATGAAGCACAAGTGCAAACGTCCTGCAGAAGCTCAAACCTGCTGCATAACATTTGAGCTTCCAGAAGAGGCTTGTTCTTGCATATTAAGGATCAACAGTCATATAAAAATTTAAAATAGTACATTATCAGTCCATTATAGTACATTATATTTTGTTGAACAATACATTTTTAAGCGAGCTATTTCTTCTTTGGGTAGTTGTGGCCTAATGATGAGGGAGTCAGGCTTGTGACCTGAAGGTTGTTGGTTCCAATCCCACACCGGCAGGAATTGAAAGTGGGGATTGTGAATGAACAGCACTCTCTCCACCTTCGATACCATGACTAAGCCTCACTTGTAAGTCGCTTTGCATAAAAGCGTCTGCTAAATGATTAAATGTAAATGTTCTTTAAGATCACAGAAACAAACACAGTCAAACCAGTACTCACTACCACAAATCTTTACTTGTGTTTTCATATTCAGCTAGGGCCCTGTTTTTCTTCTGAAATATCCATCAAACTAAAATATGAAACATGAGTCTTGCTCTGAAAGTGTCAGGTGCGGCTGGTGGTTTCAAGCTTTGACAAACCAGCTGTAAATGATCCCCCTTTACACCACATGTCCGTCATTTGGCTGAACCGGTCATTTCTTTGTGGAGGTATTGGAAGCGTGGAACTGTTATCGTAGGGCTGACGTATGGATGGCAGTGTAACTCAAAACTCTCCATGGGAAAACTCAGACATCGATAGCGGCCTTGCATATTCGAGGAAAGACACTCTCCCACTCACAAACAGACAAGTGGATATTCATTGAGCAACAATGGGAGGGTCATGGCAGTGCTGGAGACAAGCTCATTCAGGGTTGTGGAGTCTGGTCTCGGCAGCATGGACTGGGAGATAGACGGAGCTCTGATACTCCTACACATTTTGGAGATAGCAGGCAGATTTCCTGTTCATGAGCTAAAGCTTTGATTCAAGCTGTGCTGCCCAATGGCATCAAAGGCTGTGAGGACCCAGAAGATAAAGATACAAGACTTCAAATGTCCCGCTGCTGATGCTTCACTGTGGATGTGCAAAAAACACACGTCGGTGCATTTACACTGAACATGCTCAAATGAACATGACGGTTCTCCCTTGTACATATGCATATGCATAAGCCAATCTAATCTAAATGTGTACAGTTATTTATTATATTTCATTTTAAGCTTAAAAAAGCGTGACTCGGTGTGCCAAATGGATGTTGATTATTTCAACGAATATTTATTTATTTATTTTCTATGTTCGCTCTTCCAACCTTTGGGGGCAGTCATGGCAGAAAGTTGCGGGGTTGATTCTCAATGGTGGGGAAGTGAATGCACAGAGCTCTCTTGAGCAAGGCACCAAACCCGCAGTTGCTCTCTGGCTGCCCACTACTCCGGGTGTTTGTGTGTTCATTACTACTCCTAATGTAACTTGGATGGGTTAAATGCCGAGGACGAATTCCAAGTTGGCCTTCACGTCACGTCACGTTTTACGCTTTCACTTGAACTTTTCCATTAAAATTCTGCTCTGAGATATAGTGGATGGCTAGTAAGACTGGCTTCAAGTGTAGACAGACACGCTGTAAACTAGCCAGTGTCGACTGCGCAATTTGTGAGACTGTCAAACGCTAGAGGTAATCAAAAGGCCACCAGCTTCACGTCTCAGATATTTCCCCTTCTTTAAATGTTTCCTTGACATGAGCATAAATCACGTTCCGAAAAGCTCCCTCATTCTGTCTTATCCAAGCAGAGAGCTCAGGAAAATTACTGCGCTGGAGTGATTTCAGAAATGATTGATTCTGATCTGCGTGGGTCACTGTGTCTTTACGCAGGTTGAGCACGTTGGGTTTGAGGGCCAAAACTCTAAAAAATTGAATGTGGTCTTTGGATAAGGTTTCAAAAATATATCCCATCAACTGAGCAGCGCTGGCAGGCGGAGCAGACCAAAAGGTCGAAACCTTGGAAGGATGAGCCTCGCTGTGAAGTTTGGAGCGGAGCTGGAGATTTCTGGCCTGAGATGGTCCACCCCATGCTGAGAAGCACAGCATAAAAAGTGACTTTTATAACTCGATGGACTATTGATGTTTTAAAACATTGTGAAAGTGAAAAGGAGCCTGTGCTTTTCATGTCATAAAGACGCTTCACAAAATGTTTTCAAGCCAAATGTAATCTTTATTTTTCAGTTTCTGTACAAAAAGCACGGGATCACAGGAAAAAAATCTGAAATAAAAACCAAGGAAAAAACATGCATTTATTTACAGCATGGTCAGAGAGAAAAAAAGGAAAGTAGAATACATCTCCCTATCTGAATTCTAAAGACATTAATTAAACATTGTGCTTTGATATATTTTGATATAATATTTCATATTTCACAAAGATGCAGTACCTTTCTCCATTTCACTTTGAGTTCAACATTTCCAAAGAAAACAGGTTTCGAAAAAGAAAGCAGAAGCCAGCTCTCTACATCTATGACAAAAAACCTTTCACAAGCTATTAGGAAACTCAATGCATGGGTGAAATGGATGGACGTGTGTGTGTGTGTGTGTGTGTGACTGTTTCCAGCCAAGCTGGATGTCTGAGATGTTTTCATGTGAACTTTGAGATTGAATTCAGCTGTTGTAGTATAATAGGGCACTGTCAAATTGTTGAGTTTTTTTTTTTTTTTTTTTTTTTTACCCCATTTATGTCTAAACCCCAAAAGGATTAATATGAAATAATTAGGTCACCTGTGAAATTAAAAGAGGTCTTCAGAAACCACAATTTCTTTCACATGTCATCTTCGCAAACACACACCTTCACATGCTTCAAGAAAATATTCAAATTGTATGTTGTTGGTCGTGTCCAATCAATGAAACCACCTTTATGAAGATGACAGCCTGCAATGTGATGATCACCTATGCCATATTTCCTCAATGATATTCTCTACTGAGACTTTTGCTATTCTCAACTAAGAAAGTTGCCATTTTTAATGTATCATATCACAGATATAGACTTTCTTTCTTTCTTTCTTTCTTGATTTGTGATTTGGGATACACACTGTTGGAGCACATCCTAATTTAAGGCATCATGATATCTTCTTCCATTATTTAATTTCACAGCTAATCCACTGAAATGTGGATAGCGAGTTGCATTAAATACAGATTGCATAAGTTGTGCATGTGTGTGCAACAATAATAACAATATCACCAGCAACACTGACGTCACTGAATGGTTCCATGTCAAAATGTGCTTCGTTTGAATAAGTTTGGACTTCTCTGATACGATCCATTTCTGGACATGTGATACAATTAGATATGACAGCATAGAAATTTTGACATTTCACCAATCGAAGCTATGTGGCGAAACAACGAATATCTAATGTAAAATAAACCTCAACAAGGACAGAGAAGTATTATGGAAACATTTTTGAAACATCAACAAAATCACATGATGATCAGTTATCATGACCAAAGCAAAGAGTAATCAATCCAAAAAATCATCTGAAAACATACTGGTGCATATTTGTATAAGTTTTTCTCTTTTTTTGTTCTTTTTTTGTTTTTTATTACCATTATTATTTTCTTCTGCTTGCTAAGATACATAGCTCTTGTAAGTGCCCCAACAAAAATAGTGCATTAGGAAATAACTATGATCATACACGTTTCACAAGAACACACAAGACAAGAGGAGGAACAAGAACACAAACGCTTTTTGCAAAAAGAAAACATTAAATATACAATTGAAAAAATGTCTTGTCGATTTGTTTTTTTTTTTGTTTGTTCGTTTTTTGCTGTTTGTTTGTTTACAAAAGTGGTGGAGCTTTACACCCTGCTTTCAAAAAACAGGTGTTCTGGACATGTCCAGAATTGTTTTTTTTTTTTTACATTTTTTTTTTTTTTTTTGGACATTGTTTTTGTTTTTACAAAAAAAGTGTAATCCCTTTTTATTTTTCACTCTTTTTACAATATCTAAAAGGTATTAAGACATCAAATGTGTTGACATAGATATTTGATACTATTATTCAGGCCTAACTCACCAAAGAAATCCCGAAACGAACTTTATAAATACATACAAAAAAGCACAATAAGAAGTTCAACAATAAGTCTGGTACCTAAATGTGATTAAAACTGCAGAAAGCATTCCTGGCTTAAATCTACCTATCCACACACCTGGAACTACACTGGAACTACAGAAACAGTATGAGGAAAAATGACTGACATCCATCATCCTGATGATTGATAAATATCACGGTCTTCAGTCTGGGATTTGGACCACTTTTGTCAGTTGATGGTTTAAAACAAAAGCGAAAGGAAATAAAATCAGCTTGATGTTAAAAACCAAACACATTGCATTTTGTAAATAGGAATGAATCGTTTTCGACCGGCATAAGAGCTGTCAGAGTCCCATCTGGATGAGCGGCGTCTCTCTTCTCACAGTGGAAACAGGACAGACGTACAGTATGAGACGAACAGAGAGGAACCAGTCTACAGACAACATCAGCCATGCAAAGAAGCCCCTGCGGTCGTGGACACATCAAAACCTCGGCTTCCCGTTCGCATTGCGATATTATCCAGCTCGAAATGCCACCCAGTACGGCGTTCTCAGTCTCCAAGGATGAAGTCGTAGAGGGCAAAACAAACACATCTATTGACATTTCAGGACATGGGACATTTTCATATATATATATATATATTTTTTAGCGATCCAGGTGTAGATGTTCTTTTCAGGCAGCTCCACGTAGGACGGGTGATGTTCGATAAGGGAGTGTCAGACAGATTTGGTGAGCCAGTGAGTTTGTTCTGGGCTCAATAAAGCCGTAGAGGAAGATGAGGTTCCTCTTCACATGGGAGGGACAATCAGACCCGCCATAGCTGGAGGAGAAAAACAACAAGAGGTTAGTTGGTTCAAATAAATCTATTTGACTCGGATATGCACTGCAAAAAAAAAGAGGATTCTCTTACTCAGCATTTTTGTCTTGTTTTTAGTACAATCATCCAAACATTGTTAAATCAAGAAACATTTACTTGAGAAGTACAATGACTAGGCTTAAACCTAGTCTCAGACTAAAATGCATGTTTAAGCTGTTTTAACTGAAAGCATTGTGTTGCCTCAAGATATATATAAAATCGAATTTAAATGTTCTAATTTAACTAAGGCCTAGCCCCGGCTTAGCCCAGGCCTACGTCTTGTTTTCTGAAAACTTGATCAAAATGAAGTGAGTTTATGTTTTAAACAAGTCTTTTAAAAAAAAGTCTTGAGTTCCCTTTGAATTAAGTTAATTTTTCTGACTTCATTGTGACATATATTTTATTATTTTAATCAGAAACTTAAACTTGATTTTGGTCAATTTGTGAGAAAACGAGACTTAATATCACAAGTAAAAGTGTTTCGATTAAAAACCTTTAATTTATTATTTGAACCATAAAATGGTGGTTATTACAGGTCAATATTGCAGCTCATTCCACCGTCAGTCTAGACTGTGGAATAGATGTAGCTAAGCTACGTGTTTTCTAAAATGAATAGTTTCCTTCTAGAACAAACTGATCTGAGGTCATATTGTAATATCTTGAGAATATAAGAAATGTTGTGGGTTCATAACATGCAAGTAAGATCTTTACTAAAAGAAATATGAATAATTGATTGACTTCATGCAACTCTCAAGTAATTTTGATATTATTATAGACTAATTTTCCCCAAAAGACATCACCACCTGCATGAAAAACATTTTTATGTATCTTTTTTTGTTTTGTTTTTTTTGTAGAAAGTAGAAAGTTATGGATCAACTTTGTCCTCAAAAATGCTGTGCATTTTTTTTTTTTTTTTTTTTTTTTTTTTGTGACATTCTAGAGGAGGGTCTTGTTTCCTGATTGGCTCAGAGTCAGGAGAGGGGTGGGGTGCGGGTGCTCACCCTGTAGGCTGCTCCCATTGGTGCTGGTGCAGGTGGGGGGCGGGGAGGTCTGTGGCCGGACGACAGGCGCGAAGGCGCTCTTCTGTTTGACTGCAGAGATCATATGGACAGGAGAGAATGAGAAAGGGCCCGCAGACAGAGAGATGGAAGTAGGGATGCATGAAGAGGAGGAAGAGGAGGCATGGTGCTCCAATAGAGGACTGGAGGGGGTGACTGAAACAGACACACACACACACACAGAGACACACGCACACACCCGCACACACAAAGATGAGAGTTATGACGTGGGTCATGCCGATTGTTAGAGGGTTAATTGAAGGGGAGGGGCTATGGCGGAGTGAGGCATTATGGGAATGAAACCGTGTGCTACCCACATTGCAAAGTTGATCCATAACTTAGAACTCTTGATGAATATTTATGTCAATGTAGTCCATATTTGACTGCCAAACCACACTTTTGCAGAAGCATCAACATGAGAACTGCTTATTGACACACGTATACGTAAAGCATTCCAGAAGACGGTATTATCAGGTCATCTAATATGCGGTCATCTGCATGCTTTGAGAGAAAGACAGGTATTAAAAGCCAACAGTCGTGGCACTGAATCTTGAGCAGAAAGCTTGAGCTTTCTCACCAAACTGGAGTAAAACCCACAATGAATTTTCTTCAATGAAATTCCAATTGAAAACGCTTGCCAACTTCTTTCCCATTTTTATAATGAATGGAAAGCAAACCTGCCACGAAACAGCTTTGCGCAAAGCTCGGCCTGCCAAACAAGTGCCAATCACACAAAATACAGCTGCTATATATCGAATATATGAACAGTCTTCAGTATATAAACCTCATTTGTAATAGTCAGGCCTCCAGCATTGTGATTGTTCCCCCCCAAAAAATACAGTAGCAGCAGACGTATTTACATGAAAGTGCAGACAGAAAGCTCACTATCCTGACCGCAGTGAGAAAGCGTGTGACGGAGTGAGTGAGAGGCATGGAGGAGTCGTTAATGCGTTAGACATGAAAGGAGATGAAAAATTATGAGTGTTCGTGGAGTTAGTTCGGATGGAGACTTTCACAGTGCATGGAACAGCAGACAGACAATAACCTTTCCCTCACAGAACACGCAGACAAACAAACAACAACCTTGGCATTTCAGATTAGCATTAAGACGCTGACTGAGTTGTGGCCAGACATGCCTTTTCTGACATCCAAAATTCTAGAGTTGAATTTAGCTGGTTAAATCAGAATCCTAAACATACACTAACAACGACCCTGCTGAAACAACTAGTATCTAACATATCCTGGCTGGTTTGTAGCTGGTAAAAAATAAAGGTTCTTTATTGACATTGATGGTTCCATGTAGAACCTTTAACATTCAAGGGATCTTTCCACAGCACAAAAGGTTCTTTATAGTGGAAAAGGTTCCTCAGACTGAGATCAGAACTAAAACTAAACTTCTCTTATTGCTAATACCTTCAAAAACCATCATTCAAATTAAACATTTTATCTTTTCAAATTTTCCAGCTAAGCCATTCCAGCACAAAACTTCTTTGAAAAAAAAAAAAAGTTTAGCTGTTAGCTGTGGTTGGTCGCTTTTCAGTCAAATGTTCCTCTTCCGAAGTAGGGCAGTTTGAACCCAGCGTGCAGAGAGTATAGTACGTATCAGTGAGTTAAATTGAATGCTATTTCCAAAATTCATATACGTTTTCATTCCTTTTGAATGTCAAGCACATTTTTTACAAAACAAGCCAATATTCCAGGTATTACAGGCCTTCAATTTCTAAATTCAAGCACATTGTGCGAACCTTGTAAAACGTTTTAAAGATCACTGCCATAGATAATAGGGAAGTCCACACCACAGCTATAACGATAATGACACAGAGGAACGATTTTATAGAAATCATTTTCATAATGATTTTTTTTTCAAGCTGATGAATGATAAAAGCAGGCAATTGGAATCCTTCAAAACTTTAAAGCATTCAAGCGTTTAAAGCGGCAGATGACATAACTGCATTGCACACTAATAAACAGAATGTTGATCATTATAGTTATCATAATAGTTATCGTTCTAGATGTGAACGGGCTGTGAGAAAAGGTCAAAGGTTCTTTGGGAACCCAAAATGGGTTGGAACATCATTGTTCCCTTTTGGAACCTTTATTTTTAAGAGTGTAGCCTAGCTGGTGAGGCTTGAGGCTAACTGAAGGTGAAAATTGTTGTTGGTTAAACTAGTTAAGAAGCCAAATACACCGGCCTTCTCAGCAGAAATTTCAGGATCTGTTAGCTGGCTAATGGGACACTCACTTGCGTAAGGAGAGTTGGCGGCGGATCCATTGAGGAAACTCGGTGATCCAGGGACGCCCAGGTTGGTCATTCCGGCTCCGTATCCGTTCATGGTGGAGGTGATGGTGTTGTAGTTGGACTGCTGAGGTGTGGAGCTCGGCACGTACCCGCGAGGAGACACGCTGTTTGAGTTACGAGAGTAACCTGGAATGTAAGACACGACGACAGGTTAAGAAGGACTCGCTTGTGGCTTGAAGTTCAAATATAAACCATGTGCGCCCTGGGATTTATTCTGAGTTTGCTCATTAAGACGCTTGATGTGATTTGTAGATGTTGCAGTTGGACTAATGTGTGTCTGTGACATGCTGGGTTTGTGTTTCTAGTGGGTGGAATCTCTTGGTAAGTGTGAGAACATTTACCAACAAAGATATCCGACTGCTGTTAAGAAAGCACACAGTACAGTCAAACAAAACTTTGTCTCTGTTCCCATAAGCAGCAGTGTTTGTGTGTATGTTGGATCTTTTGGACTCTTTTCGTCTGGCAGATAGTAAGACAGACCAGACCAGTGCCATATTGAGAGATATGAGCCCCCCCCCCACCCCCCCACCCCATTTTAAGCAACATTCTAGTGTTGCAACTTTCAAAGGTCACATTCTTTTGATAAAAAAAATAACTAATTTCTATTATAATATATTTTAAAATGTAATGTTTTTCCTGTGATGGCAAAGCTGGATTTTCAGCATCATTACTCCATGATACATACATGATCCTTCAGAAATCATTCTAATATGCCGATTTGATGCTGAATTTTGACAACGATTGTGCCGCTTAATATTTTTTAGTGGAAACTGTGATACGTTTTTTACTCTCTTTGATGAATAGAAACTTCAAAAGAACATCATTTGTTTGTCACACTGCAAACTGTCACTTTTGATCAATTTAATTAGTTTGTTCAAAAGTAAAACCCTAACTTTTGAATGAATTTCAATTCAGTTTAGTAAGAAAAGCAAGTTTATAGTTTTAAACCGGAAAACAAACAATAATGCGCATTAAGAAATTCATTCGTTTTGTTTTTGTTCACTGACAGATCAACATCCCTTTAACACGTCGGAGTCACATGAGCAGCAACATAACAGCGTCATAAACTGTAAATAACATTCGATAGCAGGGAGCCGGCGTGCGTTAATCCAAGAACTTCCCTAAATAAACTGTCACCTACGTGGTTTGATAAGCTGCAGGAAATAGGTGGTGTATTCTGTAAATCAGTTTGCAACTTAATTAGAACTTGAAACAATAATTATTTTGATGGATGAACGAGCAAAGCAGCAGGCTAACCGAATTAAACCCTGCTGAAGTTTCACTGCATACAAGCATGAAGTATGAAATGCAATATTTTTATAATGGCTAACGGCCCTTTCCCATGACCTCATGGATTCCTGTAGGTGTTCCTTTTCCTGCGTGAATGAGGAAAACAGACGAGAGGAGAAGGGGATGAGTGTTAGAAGGAGAGAAAGCAGAGAGTGTCAAGGGAGAGAGAGTTCCTCTGTCTTCCTGTGTCCCCCTCTCTCTCTCTCTCTCTCTCTCTCTCTCTCTCTCTGATATAAGGAGAGTGATCTGTTCATCTCACATCCAAGCATTTCCTGTCTGTGAGTGTCAGAGCTGGTGGGTGAAGAGAAACATGGCTCGGTTCTGCGATATTGAAAACACTTGTGCATGGAAATGCTCACACACAGGGCATGTGTGAACACATTGCAATTCTGTTTATAGATGCAGAAATGACATAATTCAGATGTTTTAAGCAACTTCTTACATATTTTAATGGCATTTTAAGCAACTTTAACCAATCCTGTGGTTTCACCATTTATGTGGAATCAAACTCGTGACCTTGATGTTGACACCGTGCTTTAGCAGTCAGCTAATATTTTTACAATTTAAAGTAGCTCTTTTCTATTTGAATATATTTTAAAAGGCAATTCAACTCTTGTAATTGCTAACCTTGGTTTTAATACACAGATATAAACTGCGTTTGCATTTGCAAATAGCGTGTTTGATTCTTGTAGCGCTGTCATCCTGAGTCTCTCGGCTCGTTCACAGCCTGTGCCGCTCACACTTCTCTCACGAGTGGCAGGGAGCGTGCACACACACACACACACACACACACACAGACTCAATCTGATGAACGTGTCGTTTCTATGGGCAGGTGAGTGTGAGTGGCAGTTTTGAGTGCTGTGGGTGACAGGCCTGCCAAAACACAGCCATGTGATCGGCATGTACAGTGCTGCTGGTCCGGGGCTGTACTTGGGTGTGAAGCTCACCGAAAGACACTTGAACAGATCCAGACACGGACTGACAGACTTGTGTGACTGAACTCAAGTGTTGAGTTTGTCAAGTAGCTTAAAGGTTCGTGAAATCACGAAACAGGTCAAACACAACACATTAGACAAATGAATTCAAAAGAAAATAGTGTGATAAAAATATGAACACAATTAATAATGCGAGTGTAAATGAAGCACCACCTTTAATTGAGTCTTGATTGTGAAATCTGATTGCCAGTGATAGGCTTCATGTTCAATTATATGGAAATTAAACAATATATTGACTACTAAATATTGATGTACGCGGTAAATTTGTTTGGATTTTATTTTTTATTGACAGCCGTACATACAAATGAAGTGCATGTGTGATTTGGGACTGAAATATGTCAACAAACACAAACACACACACACTGACCTTGGTCTCCTTGTGAGGCCTCAGAGATGTTGACGGCGAGCTGGCTGCTGAAAGAGTTAACTCCCATCATGCCTGAGTGAGCGCTGGAGCCTGTCAGTGAGGGCAACTGGTTATGGCTCCGCGGCACGCTGTACAGCGCCTCCGTCAGGTCTGCAGCACGCTTTAAAATGATCTCCTGACCAATACACAGAACAGAGAGAGAGAGACTTAAATGATACACAGTGGCGTTCTCAATGGGTTTCAAAATATTAAATTAAATGGTATATCCAACCATAGCAAAAAATATCAAAGAAAACAATAATGCAAAATTAAATGTATAATTATTATTAATGACTTCATATTTTAGCATAATAAATAGCTTAATTATTTTTTAATAATTATTGTAATAGTTGTATTTGATTATTATAATAATAATGCAATTTTAATCAATTTGCCTTATAGAAATATAACGTTATATAAATATTTACATAAAATATATAAATACTTATTATTAAAAATAGAAAATTCTTAATATATTGGTAACACTTTATCTTATACTGTATTTCAAATCAAATGTTATTTTAAATAAATCTATATAAATACACATAATATTAATCATTCTTAACAATAATATATATAATAAATATTAATACATATATATCAAAAATATAACTATAAAAAATACAAAATATTTAAATAGTATTGATTATTTCAAGTTCATTTAATTTGAAAAATAATGTAATGTGTGTGTGTGTGTGTGTATATATATATACACACACACACACACACACACAGTATATCAGTATATTACATTACATTACATATGTAACATTATAAATCAGCTAACTGCATTTAAAATCATGACATTTCTTGTGATTTTCATACCTGATTGTTATGAGGCATCCCATACAGCGCCTCCACCAGGTCTGCGGCTCTCTTCAGCAGTACCTCCTAAAAACACATACAAACAAACACACAGAGTTTAGCCCAATACTCCCCCTCTGACACCGTAAATCCACACTAGCTGTCCATTGTTTTCTAGTCATAAATAATACCACACAGCAGGAGCACCATAAATACAATTATATTAAATAAATAAATAAATCATGTTCTTTATGTTTCAAGTTTACCCACAGTTATTTACTATGTATAAGCAAGCTATGTTCAAAAAGAGCAACCAAACATGTGATGAGTTAGAGAGAAAAAGAAGCTGTCGGAATCTCATTTACACCAACCTGTCACACACACACACACACACACCAATACACAATCAACCTGTGCCAAATCACACAAGCAGTGATCCAGGGCTGCGATCCTTTCAGACTGTACACATATGCTCCACTGTCATTCTTCACACGGTGTGTGTGACTGTGTGTGTTTGTGCGTGTAGTGTTCCTGTGTAAGTCACACGTTTCCACTGGCCCACAGACTCCATTCTGGTCTCACTAAGAGTACCGAAACCATGAGAGGACATGAGCGCTTTACAACGGCTTCTTATGCATAATCATTTTCCATCTGCTCCATCTGTACTAAATTAACTTCTAATCTTTCTATATTTTATCTCCTACATTTTGTCTTCACCCCCTGGGCACCTCCTTTCCACTTCATAGGTGGAAACATCAAATCACTTCTAACAACGTATTGGTTTTATCTATTTACTTTGACTCAGTAGTTTCTCTCATTTCTAATAGATCTTAGTTTTTATTAGCTCATCAGTATACGTTATTGTAAAGAAACATTAATTAATATTAATATTAACCAATAAAATTATAGCCTACCATGCAATAAATACAGACCAATTCTGTCAGTTTTCCCACTGTTTATTATTATTATTATTATAATTTGTTGTTTTCTTTGCGCTCAGAAATACGTTTAAAAGTTTAAGATTTATATTTAGGCATTTATAAGTTTAGGGTTGGTACATTTTTTAATGCATTTAAAAGAGGTTTCTTATGCTCACCAAGACTATATATATATTTTAAAATGTAATTTATTCCCGTGATCAAAGCTGAATTTTCAGCATCATTACTCCAGTCTTCAGTGTCACGCGATCCTTCAGAAATCGTTCTAATATGCTGATTTGTTGCTCAAAGAATTTTTCTTATTATTATCTGTGCTGCTTCATAGGTTTGTGGAAATAGATATATAATTATCAAAATGGTTTGATGAATATAAGGTTATTTATCATTATAAATGTCTTTACTGTCACATTTGATCATTTTAATGCATCCTGAACATAAAAACTGAAATAACTGAAAACAGACCCCAAACTTTGAACACTTGTCATATTACCCAAGCATTAAAACTAAATTCAATCAAAATAAAACAAACAGAAAATTGAAATTAAAACTGACCAAGTAACATTTTTTTAATGCAGCCTGTTTCTCACTCACACTTATAGAATTAGTTTAAGAACCATTTTCAATTTAGCATATCACATTTTGTGTTTTTTCTACTCTGCTCACCATCTACTGTTAAACTACAGAAGAAAGCCACTCAAACATTCTACTAAACTTCTCTTTTTGTGTTCCATGAAATGAAGAAAGTCATGCAGGTTTAAAACAACAGCAAAATGGTCTTTTACACAGCTACACAGATAAATGTAATAAAAAAATCCATAAGGCAGTTTTAGCAGCAGTGCCATTTTTACTTCCCCCAAAGAACCCTTCAATGAATAGTTATTAAAATAATCACTTTTTCTTAGTGTGAAGAACAAAAAAATAAAGAACCCCTTTCCACGAAAAAGAACCCTTTGTGGAATGAAATGGTTCCGTGAGTGTTAAAGTTTCTTCATGGAAGCATAGATGCCAATAAAGAGCCTTTATCGTTAACAGAGCAGATCTGAGTATGATCAGGCTAAATAGGAGGATTACTCTCTCTCTCTCTCTCTCTCTCTCTCTCGTACACACACAGCAGTCAGAGACAGACAGAGAGGTGTGGAGGTGATACAGAGGAAGCCAGAGCTGGTATTATGGCAACCTCTACTGGAGCTCCCTGGGGTATTACATTGAAACCTACTCCACATACACACACGCACACACACACACACACACGCACACTTCACATGACTGTATGAGGACAGGAAACAAAGAGAAAGATGAAAGTATAGAGTAAACACAGACAAAGAGAGAAAAGTTTGACCCAAAGAACTACAGATGCATGTCATGAAATCAGGATAAAATGACAAAAAAAAAAAAAACAGTTTGAAAAAAATAGACCAGGACAAAGAGAGGAAACGGCAGAGTAATTGTAAATCTCGTGACGGGAGGTGAAAGAGAGATGCAGACAGAAAACTGCGCTGAAAGATGAGCAAAGGGGGAAAGGGTTGGAAGAAAACAAAGGAAAAAAAGACTCGAGGGACAGAGAGAAGAAGAAGAAGAAGACAAAGTGAGGGAAATGTGCACAAATAAAGTGGAAATGAGTGAGTGAGTGAGTGAGTGAGTATGTTAGGAGAGAGAGAGATGAAGAGGGGAAGTTCTAGTTGTTTTTCTCCCTTAAGAGTTGCCAGGTAAGAGGCAGCTGGGGCTGCTGGCAAACCTATCATTACTGTACTGTGAGAACAACAGCCTGTGTCTGTACACACACTCACACGCACAGTGGAAATATTACCCTAATTCTACACTTGTACACAATTCAAGCAGGTTGAAATTAAGGTAAATGTTCCTTATATTTACAAACTATTATCGATCCCGAAGCAGAAAACCCTATTCACAAATCTGAGTGTATTTCAAAAGGTACAAAATCAAGTAAAATACACTCAACTTTATGGTACTGGTGTTCCCAGTGTACAGCAGGGCATGGATAATTAATACGGTTGTCAATTATATTTCCACCGTTGTTATTATTATTATGTTATTACTTGATTGTTATGTTTACATAACATCTGAGGTTCATTTGCAAAAATAATACCAAAAATTCTATTCTGTCTCCTTTTGAACCATGTTGACAAAAAAGTTCATTTTTTCTCATTTCTTTAGCCATTTTCAGACATTTTTTCCCCAAAAAGTGCATATAGGCACACAAATGAAGCTAAAATACTCAAATATACCTTAATACATGCAAAAAAAAAAAAAAAAAACAGAACTCATGCTGGAAGATTAGTGCTCAAATAAGTAATGAGTAAATAAAAATTAAATAAATAAAACATCTACTTTTCAATGTATTGTCCGTAAAGCTTTTAGTATTTTTAGAAATGAATAAAGACACTAATTTAACGTTCAAAAATGTTTTCAGATTTTTTTTTTATTATCTAGGCCAGAAATACACACCATACACACAAATGAAGCTAAAATACTCAAATATACCTTAATACATGCAAAAAAAAAAAAAAAAAACAGAACTGATGCTGGAAGATTAGTTCTCAAATAAGTAATGTGTAAATAAAAATTAAATAAATTAACATCTACTTTTCAATTTGTGTCCGTAAAGCTTTTAGTATTTTTAGAAATGAATAAAGACACTAATTTAAGGTTCAAAAACGTTTTCAGATTTTTCTTATTCGTAGGGACATTTTTAGACAGTTTGTCCCCAAAATGTGTATCTAGGCCAGAAATACACACCATACACACTTATGAAGCTAAAATAAACAAATATGCCTTACTACATGCAGAAAAGCAGAGCTCATGCTGGAACATTAGCTCTCAGGTTTCTCACATCTATGTCATGCAAACATTCGCAGGGTCTGCATCTCTGAAGCACAGCTCTTAGTGACTGTTTTATGCCAGGCCACGAGGCCCTGAAACTGAACACTTTCTGGCTGAGTTTCTGAACACACTGTGTGGAAACTGTTACATTTACGAGGAAGAACAACAGCGGCCTTCAGATCAGGCAGAGAGGCAGAAACGGGCTGCGGAAACCACCAAATATTGTGATATTCCTTTAGAGTTTAACTTTTAAGAGCTCATCTGGGACTGTGTTTGTGAGGTAGTGCACAAACACACACACACGCACGCACGCAAGAGAGGATCGGGGGGCATATGGAGATGGGGGCACAAGGCTTCCTCCTCCTCCTCATCCTCATCTACTTACATTTCCCACGACAAAATATGACCTTAGAACTAACAGTCCTTCCTCAGCCAATCAACAATGAGCAGTAACGATCCTCACAGATGGCTCAAGTCAATGACAAACACGGACGAGAGAGAGAGAGAGAGCTCAGACCTTGTGCTCTTTTATTCCTGCATTATTCAATCTAACATATTTATTGAATCTTTACATTAGTTATAGAGTGATGAGTAGGAACTCGATTTGTAAACTACAAAGCTGAATAAAAAAGGGGCATGATTAGAACAAGAGAGCGCACAAAACAAGAGCTCTCATCATTATCTTACATTTTAAAGACAGAACCTGTGCAGTATTTACTCACTTTAATCACAACTATTATCACTAAAAATATATAACTATTATTAGTTAAAACAATTTCAATGCTGTTTCATTGCATCCCATTTTAAAAAGTCACATTGGATTAAAGCATATGTCAAATCTGAATGTTAATCTGAATATTGTAATAATAATGGTAAGGTTCGTTAGTTAACATTAGTAATACTACATTAGTTAACATGAACTAATAATGAACTGCAATTCTACAGCATTTACTAATGTTAATTTCGACATTCACTAGTACATTATTAAAATCTTGTTAACATTAGTTAATGCTCTGTGAACTAACATGAACAAACAATGAACAACTGTATTTTCATTAACATTAACGAAGATTAGTAAATACAGTAACAGATCCATCGCTCATGGTTAGTTCATGTTAGTTAATACATTAATTAATGTTTAACTAATGAACCTTATTGTAAAGTGTTACGAAATAATAACAAAATAAGAGATATATGATAAATTTAGATGTCTGTCCGGGCTGTATCGTCCAGTGTTATTAAAAAAGTGCTTTTATTGCGCTGTAAAAAATGTTTTACTAGATAAACAAACATTAAACCAAACATTTTACTTAATATGACAAAACCTGATTATATTAGATTACGGCAACAAAATTAATTTTAAGAGTCAAATCAGGTGGGGGAAAAAAAAATGCCTAAGGAAACAAAATCCTTTTTTATGTATTCATTTAGTATATGAATATTATATATTAATTTGTTCACACTGTTTATTGCACTGCTTATCACATTGCTTATTATCTGGTAAATTCACTCATATTTTTTCATATTACCCAAAATACTATAAGTTCATAATCAGTAAATAAGGCTTAACCTAACTGTGTCGTTATACTTTTTCAATTGTATTTATGCGTGTGCACTGGAAAAAATTGTGTGCGCAAGCAAACTCGGCAATGAAGCTCTTTCTGATTGTGATTATTGCATTGTTTTGCAATGATTGTTATAACACCCGGTTTTATACATCTATTAGCATACAGTGTGTGTTTATGAGTGCTGTGTTTTAAGTGTGTGCGCACCTGTTCATAAAGTATTTCTTGTTTTACTGTACGTCTGGTCGCCGGTGTTCCTGTGGGTGTTTCTTTATTATACGTGCCAGTCCTCCCTCCCTCCCTTTATCCGCCCATCTGTACGTGTCTCCATGGTTTGGTTCTCCCCTGCTCTCGTGCCTGATGCTGTCCAGGTATGGGGCTCTTGTTCCAGGCCGCCTCCCCGCTGCAGTTCCCCGTGTCCGGCCCCAGCCACCCAACCTGTCCCTGGTTCACCAGCGCTCTGCCATCCACACCCAGTGGGCAATCTGTCACCAACACAGCCTTGGCACTGGCAGCACACCCCTCATCTCGCTCTCTCTCTTCCTTTTTCATACCCTCTTTCTCCTTTGCTCTCCTCTCCTGTCCTGTCTTCCCTCTGGCCCCGGCTCAGTTCATTAATCTCCATTATAAAACAGAAGTTAGTTAATGTCTCTGATGCTCGCTGGCTACGACACCCTGCCACGGGCCCTTTGGCACAACATGAACGCACACACAAGCACTTACACACACGCACACTCGTGCTTAACTAGTCACATCTTCAAACACATTGACAAATACAACACACCTGCATGAAACAAAACAACAAATCATGCACAGATTTAGTAGTCTGTATATTCTGTGTTAACAAAATGTACAAATAATGTAACAAGAACTTGTACTACTTGGATAAAGAAATTATTAAAAAAATCAAGTACGACTAATTGATTTAGTGGTGAAAGTTCTCTCTTACTTTGGTTTAGAGATTTTATCAAACACCTAACCTTAAGTACTAAAGTACTAAAGACTTACTTTAAAACTATTTTCTCTGAGAAATTTCTCACATATTTGCCAAGTTTTGAAATAGTATTTTTTTGTAAAACATCAAATACTTCAATAATCTTTATTCTTCAATTATTTTAGAGTGTATAAACTTAAACTTAAGTCATCTTGAGGCTGATAAATTATCAGTATAAATTGACAATAAAATAGGCAAAAAAAATATCTATAGACGGAGCGATATGTAGCAGAATTAAGGACCTGAAAGTTTTTTCATAACTTTATTTCATTCCTCATTTTTGAAGGATTCGCTCACTTCTGAATTAAAATTTCCTGATAATTTACTCACCTCTACGTCACCCAAGATGTTTATGTCTTTCATAAAGTTGAAAAGAAATTACTTCAACAGCTACCAAAGGGTTGAAGGTCCACATTGCAGTTTAAACGCAGCTTCAAAGGGCTCTTCAGCCGAAGAATAAGGATCTTGTCTAGCGAAGCGATCAGTCATTTTCTAAAAATGTAACTTTTTAACCACAAATGCTTGTCTTGCATGATGTAGGTGGATGTACCGCAATAGGGTGAAAAACTCCATCTCCAAATCGTCGGACATTCTTGTTTTACCCTTTTTTGTAAAGGCTGTCTTTGCACGCTCAATTTGTAAACATTAGCTCTGTACTTCTGCCTATGTCATGCATGGACCTTTCCAATGTGATGATCGCATAGCAGTGCAGTGCAGTGCAAGATGAGTATTTGTGGTTGTGGTTTTTATTTGACTTTTTTTATGAAATGGCCAATCATTTCGCTAGATAGACCCTTATTCCTTAGCTGGGATCGTGCAGAGCGCTTTGAAGCTGCACTGAAACTGCAAGTCCACTATATGGAGAAAAATCCTAGAATGTTTTCCTCAAAAACCTTAATTTCTTTTTGACTGAAGAAAAAAGGTATAAACATCTTGGATGACATGGGGGTGAGTAAAAATGAATAAATATATAAATATAAACTAAACTATTTTGGTTAACCTGTAAAATATGTAAAGAAAATAATTATTTGAGGAAAATAAGAAAGTGAGGCATGCAGAAACAGAGAAAAGGGGAGAGAGAGAGATATATATAAAATGACTTCAAACAGCCACAAGGTGAATAAACTGTACAGTTCTGCTCTGTGGACTTAGCTTTACTTCATTATTTATGTGGCGTCTACAGAACGACCTGCGGCTACTTTACACGCGTTCCCCTCACACATCTCTACAAACTATTTCACGTCACACTTTCTCTGCCAAAACAAAAAGTCCAGCACATTCCCTCTCAAATTAAGTCTGCCAGCACAAATCAGCACTGCGTTCCCTGTAGTCAAGCTGCTCTATAACCTCAATATCACTTGGAGGCTCAATACTCACGCTGTTGAACCCCTAATGAAATGCAATCAATGATTGATAAGGTGGCAGTTGCCCTCAAGTAGACCTGCTGATGATTACAGCCGGTCGGCCAGAGCACCTGACCCAGCTCGGGGCTCCAGAGGTGTGCCACCCGGCCCTGGGAGAGACAGGCGCTGGGCCTTTTGTCTTATTAGCTGACTGTCGAGGTGTAAAGATCTGCCGCCTGCCAGGCATACGATTAGTCATCCTGTGATCTTTATTACTCTAGAGTGGTGGTCTTTCTTAGCAGATCCCCGATTCGACACCCTCCCTCCCTCACCCGGGAGCCCCAGGTAATGCTGGGGATCAGGTGATGGGACCTTACGGAGGGTCCCTCATGTCACAGGTTAAGGACGAGGCAGGAGTCTCTCTCTCTTGTGCTACCAAGAGGACTGTGAGTGATCCTCTGCAGGGTCAGCGACTGGAGAAATCGGCCCACTCTATCATCCCTCGTTCCTCCACATACTCTGAAAAATAACTTTTTAGGACCCTCTTGATATGAAAAAACCTTTTTCGAAGGTTCTTGAGATGGCTATATGGCTCTTGCGATACTTCTTATAGTATTAATAGTGAATGATTTTTTTTTTTTTTTTAATTAAATGATGTGTTTTTCAGATCAGGATGCAACTTCTTTGACTTTGACTCTATTGGTAGTTTTCATCTCAACACAATCGTCTGAGCTTTGTCTCGCAACCAAAATAGCCTCTTCCAAACGTCTTGGAAAATTATTAATCAAAAAATGAAAATAAATAAGTTAAACAAACAACATAAACAACAGCAGAAGTGTGATTTACCTGCATGGAAAGAACATGATTTATTATTATTATGATGATTATTATGATTATTATTAATAACTAAAACTAGAACTGTTTCAAACATTTCTGTTAATTGAAATAAAGCTGAACTTAAGTAAAATATCAATATTGTATGAAAAACATTGAAAAAGATTGTTCTGATTCACCCCCAACATCAAAAACAAAAGATAGGTTATCTCCTGCCTTTTTAAAGCCTATTATTTTGTCATCCAAACAATGTGTGATTATATGCTCAGCTGAATTTTATCATTTGCTTTGTTTTTAGCATTCGCATTAGACTGTCTGAGAACTACGTGATAAAATAGTTCTCTCCTCGTGTAACAACAGCAGTCCAGTCTGTAAAAGTCTTTTGGGTTCTAATTGGAGCCTTTATTTTTAAGAGACAGGCCAGGAAGGATTCGGACTCGGAGAGATTCGCTAGGGGAGGCATGCGAGTGGCTCCCTCCCCTGAGAGGTGTTCTGGATGAGCTGGATTCATGTCTGCATGTTAATCTCTCACTCTACCTGCCAAAAGGCAGAGAGCACGTGTTACGATGCATCAAGATGCTGTGTTCCTCTCCTTTTCCTTTTCACAGACCTCCACAGCCCAGCATCACAGCATGAAACCATCTCAACACTCCCAGCCCCCTGCTGTGTGTGTGTGTGTGTGTGAAGTGTATGTGGGTGAATGGGTCACGAGGAGTCGCTCAGACGCTCTACAGTTCATTCAGCACAGGTAACAAGGTGAGTCTGTTTGACTTTAGATTGGCCCGGCTCTCGGCTCTCTAGCCCTGAAGGCTGTCTCCCGACAAGCCTGTTTCTATCTTTCTCCTATCTTTTCTTCCTCCTGTTTTCCCCTTGCTTTCTTTCTAGGGGCTCAATTATGGGAGGATGGTTCTCAAGCGCCCGGCGAGAGCAGATCAGCTGACCCGGGAGAGCAAGCCATCCGACAGGTCCCCTAACAATGATAAATCACATACACACACTGAGCCTGCTGAGCAGAGGTCCACCACACACACATACATACATATACAACATTGCAACTTGCACACACACAAGCTTTTCGTGCTAATAAAGAGCAACTGATAAACTAAAATGTTCCAACATGACAAGGCAAAGGAAGTCAATAATATACTTCCTCTTTAAGAAGTCATACAGAAGTAAACACATGGCTCAAAAAGTAGACCGGGGCTAGTTGTCACACAGGCAATATCTGAATAAGGTTCTGAGTGAAAAGTCTACTGCCCAAATGCATGTTCTTTAAAAACTTTTCTTTGTTGGTTTCAAACATCTAAACATGGTTGTCAATTCAAATTAGCAAGTTGCTTAATATTTGTCTGTTACATTTTACAGCTGAAAAAAAATTCGCTGATTAATAGCCACTAATCAAACTGTTTCAAGCTACCCCATATAGTGTAACAATATGTCCTGCCATTGGGGCATGTTGTCACACAAGTCAGTGTGTAAAATGAAAAACTTCATTGCTTTTCCTGGGCAATCACGATTGTAATGTTTAATAGCTTTTTGTGGTCAAGATTCCCGTCCATACAGAAATTGACTTTCACAAATATTCACTCTAGGAAAAAAGTGTGACAACTAGCCCGTCTCTAGTGTCTACTTTAGTCCAGAGACCTGCCACATGTGCATAAAGTAGATATTCTCTCTGACTGAGCAGAAAGCCCATTTATAAATAAAGCAGCATGCAAACAACATTTGATTGTCTTGTGTTGGAAGAAGACTTGGTTGCTTAGAGACCCCACTTCTGAGTTCATAAGACACGCCATAATCCAGGTGTCCGTTAGAGTGCATCTCACCGGTCGTTAACCTCACGGTAACCTGGGACTGCCTGCAAACGTCCCGAATGCCAGAGAGAAACGCAGCTGCCTGCAGGACAGAAGAGCGTCCTGAATCACGTCCATATTCATGATCTATCTGGACGGACGAGGTGTGTGCTCACGGCCAAACCTGGGACTGGAAATGAAATTATAGATAAACCTGATACATGCCTGGCCCAGCAAAGGTCGTCAGACAAACACAGCTGGGTTTCTAAATGCTGGGGCCATCACTGGCACACACACTGCAGATCTGATCAGGGTTTTGGAAAGAGTCAAGTAAATGCAAAAACACAGTCAAACTGTCAGACTGTCAAACAAATCTGTTTTACAAAAATGAACAAATAAAAAAATAAATCTTCAATATTGTGTGTGTGTGTATATGTACACACTCCCAGACAAGCTTTTAATAGTCTTGACCACAAATTAATGGTCAGGAAATGAGCTAAATTTACATTTTTGGCAGAATATGGGAAGTTGTGTGTGGAGTGATGAATCACAATGAGGCATGAGTTACATGGTGATGCTCTAGAGCAGTTTCTTCTAAAATGTGGTGAGAAATATATTAATAAATGCATCTCTACCACAGTGAAGCATGGAGGAAGAGGTGTTTTTGTGTGGGGAGCCTTTTTAGCTGCTGGTATTGGTGAGCTACTTCACTGTGAATAGCTTTCGGGGTACGAATAGTGCAGAAGGGCTTCCCACAAATGAAAAGTTGTTATCTAAAGAGGAATCATCAGATGGTATTTTTCAAGACAATGCTCCAGCCCCAAATGCAGACAACCAAAAAGTGTCCAGATTTGATCCCTAGAGTGAATATTTGGTCTCACATTAAACTTAAACGAACTGGGAGACATTTTTCATCTTCTCATGAGCTGCTTGAAGCTTTTAACATCGAGTGGAACAACACTGACACTTCCTGTACAAAGCTGTTTGCAAGTTGGGGAAAGTTATTCCGTGCAAAAATACTTTATCTACAGTATTTGTGCAATTCTTTCTAATCTCCTGACCAGCGATTTGTGACCACAAAATATCTTGTCACTTTTGGCTTATATCTTTAACATTATGTATGTACACATCTGTTATACTACGTTTTTCATGCACAGTTTGGAATAGTTATTTACCAACTTATTTGCATGCTCAATTACTTATTCATTCACTTAGTTATTTATTTACCTCCTGACTGCCTTATGTATTTACTTGGTTATTTATTTATGGCCTGTGTCAAAAAACGAGGCACCAGGAACAGGAAAAAGGCGGCATAAAAAAAAGGCCTAGATTCTTATTGAGTTTTCCTCTTGAATGTATAAGTATATAAGAGGTGATAGCTGGCGGTCTCCCTTTGCCACGTATCGCAGCATCAAAGCGGCCAGACAATGTATGCTCACTATTAGTATCAATTTACAAATAAACTGCTTTTTTGGTGACTGGATCTCAGATGTCAGATTTTGATAAATGGTTTCAATTTGGCAGCTGTTTTAAAGTGTCAGTCCGCATCAGATCTGATCCCCTCCTACACCAGAGCCCTGCCCGAAAGAATCTCTCTCACTTAGCTTCCTGCCTTTTTAGGGGAAAATAATCTTTTCATACTAACCAGGCGGCAAACCGCCCAGGGCACCTGACGGCACATCGAGTTTTTGCGCCGCACTCGATGTATGTGTATGTGTACGAATGTGTGTTTTGTGTATATACACACACCCGTCTGCACCCGTTGCATATCAGCTTTGTTCTTTGATTTTTTGCTGCCCCAAAGCTGCAATATGCCACAAGCATGGATAACAGCTCCGATCTAACCTCCATCTCACCCTCTCAAAGCCAGCATCACACAAACAGTTGTTTTTTCATTCACAAGCCGGTACGAGCTGCTATCAAACAGAAGACCCTCAGGCTTTCAGAATCAAGGTTTGCTTCACAGACATAAGAAAACACCCATCATTTGCAGCAAGAACGGAGATGCAAAGCCAAATCCGAGGCTGAAATATACAATGCATATCTGGCGAATGTTTTACACCGACTTTTAAAATCACGTCAAGCATTTCTTACGAAAACAGGAGAGGTTGTGTAAATCTAAAACACGGCCAGGAAAAGCAAAAATGTGCGATTTTGATTGAACAGAAAAGATATGCAGCGAAAGCAGCATTTCTTCAGAGCACACTTACCTTAGGTAACCTCTCTGGGTCTCCAGGGTGACGAGGGATGACCTTTTGTAGCCTCTGGAAACCGTAGTCTATGGTGGGTTCGTTCAGAGCTGCGGGAGAAAATAAGATGTTTGATTTAACTGACTGCACATTATGTCATCTTGTCCATTTCCCAGAGTTCTCTGCCATGATGCCCCAGAGTTCAGCGGGATTAAATATCAATGCGTGCATGTGTACATTTCTCCCTGTATATTTGTTTATGTTCATCCCTGTGGCATCAATCCAGGGATCCCCCTGTGCGAATTTGTTTTATGAAGTGTTTAGTGAGGCCCTATGGCCTTCCTGTTCCCCTTTACACTTCTTTATTCCCAAACTCTAACCTTTCCTGCCTAATTCAATTCCTCTCTTCTCACTCAACCCTGCTCACGTTTTATTTCATTCTCTCACTGCAAACAGCACCTCCTCTAAGCCCCTCTTTTCCATCTCTCTGTTGCGATACGATGGCAGAAAGAAACACCCGGAAAGCAGTTAGGGAGATATTTCTCCATAATCAAGCCCATTAATCATAAAAGGCTGTCAAATTTGACTTTGGGGACAATTTGTCAGCCTTCTTGCCCGGTCCGCTTTTGTCACTGTTGCCTCTTGTATTCCGTAAGGATGATTGACAGTCCAAATGCTAGCGAGTAGAATACCTAGTTTGCACTAATATGCATAAGCGGTGCTTTCATGAATAAGAATAAGGTGGCAGCGCAGGAGCAGGGGCCTCTTTTCAAAGGGCCCGGTGCCGTTTGTCGCGCGCAGCAAATAGATGTTATTACCATTATAACAATATTTGTTTTCTTTCCTCGGGAATGGGTCTCGGCGAGCTGCTAAATCAAATTTGTTTGAGCCGGTTTCACAGCGAGGAGGAGAAAAGAGCTCGCGGAGTGACAGCGGTTGCGGAGGAGGGGGTGTGCGGGGATCTTTGTGACTCAATGCCCCTGTGAAAGTGAAGGAACAGTCTCTCAGGATGCTCTGAGAAATGCGCTGTGGAAACGATCGCGTTCCTTCTCCAGGTCAAGAGGACTGCAGTTTGATCAAACGGCAGTGTGATTAGACTCAGTAAGCGATCTGTGTGCCATTGTTTTGTAATTTTTGGACAGTCTGCTAAGCGATAATCGCCACCATCTGGATATAAAGTGTCAGGGAAAAAAAAGAGTGTAAGACAGAAGGAGACATAAAGAGAAAGAAAGAAAGAAAGAAAGAAAGAAAGAAAGAGAAAGAAAGAAAGAAAGAAAGAAAGATATGCTTGGAAGGAAGGAAGGAACGAAGGAAGGAAGGAAGGAAATCAAGAAAGGGAAAAAATGGAAATAGAAAAGAAAAGAGGGAGGAAAGAAAAAGAAATAGTAGCAAATGAGAAAGTAAATGAAAAAAGAAAGTAAAAAAGAAGTATGTGAGGGAGAGAAAGAAAGAAACAAACAAACAAAGAAAAGAGGATTGCTAGGAAGGAAGTCAAGAAAGGAAAATAAAAATAAAGGAAGGGAGAAGGAAGAAAGAAAAAGAACTAAAAGAAAGAAAGAAAGAAATATAAAGAAAGGAGATGCTAGGAAGGAAGAAAGGAGGAAAGGAGAAAGGAAAGGAGGAAAGGAAAGGAAAGGAAAGGAAAGGAAAGGAAAGGAAAGGAAAGGAAAGGAAAGGAAAGGAAGGAAAGGAAAGGAAAGGAAAGGAAAGGAAAGAAAGAGAGAAAGAAAAAGAAAGAAAGAAAGATAAAGAAAGGAGATGCTAGGAAGGAAGAAAGGAGGAAATGAAAGGAAAAATAAAGGAATGGAGAGAGAGGAAAGAAAGAAAGAAAGAAAGAAAGAAAGAAAGAAGAAAGAAAGAAAGAAAGAAAGAAAGAAAGAAAGAAAGAAAGAGAAAGAAAGAAAAAGAAAGAAAGAAAGAAAGAAACAAACAAACAAACAAACAAACAAACAAACAAACAAACAAAGAAAAGAAAGGAAGAAGTCAAGAAAGGAAAATAAAAATAAAGGAAGGGAGAAGGAAGAAAGAAAAAGAACTAAAAGAAAGAAAGAAGGAAAGAAAGAAAGAAAGAAAAAGAAAGGAGATGCTAGGAAGGAAGGAAGGAGGAAAGGAAAGGAAAAATAAAGGAATGGAGAGAGAGGAAAGGAGAGAAAGAAAGAAAGAAAGAAAGAAAGAAAGAAAAAGAAAGAAAGAAAGAAAGAAAGAAAGAAAGAAAGAAAGAAAGAAAGAAAGAAAGAAAGAAAGAAAGAAAGAAAGAAAAAAGAAAAAGAAAGGAGATGCTAGGAAGGAAGGAGGAAAGGAAAGGAATGGAAAAATAAAGGAATGGAGAGAGAGGAAAGGAAGAAAGAAAGAGAGAGAGAGAAAGAAAGAAAGTTGGAAAGAAAGAAAGAAAGAAAGAAAGAAAGAAAGAAAGAAGAAAGAAAGAAAGAAAGAAAGAAAAGAAAGAAAGAAAGAAAGAAAGAAAGAAGAAAGAAAGAAAGAAAGAAAAAGAAAGGAGATGCTAGGAAGGAAGGAGGAAAGGAAAGGAATGGAAAAATAAAGGAATGGAGAGAGAGGAAAGGAAGAAATAAAGAGAGAGAGAGAAAGAAAGAAAGATGGAAAGAAAGAAAGAAAGAAAGAAAGAAAGAAAGAAAGAAAGAAAGAAAGAAAGAAAGAAAGAAAGAAAGAAAGAAAGAAAGAAAGAAAGAAAGAAAAAGAAAGGAGATGCTAGGAAGGAAGGAAGGAAGGAGGAAAGAAAAGGAATGGAAAAATAAAGGAATGGAGAGAGAGGAAAGAAAGAAAGAAAGAAAGAAAGAAAGAAAGAAAGAAAGAAAGAAAGAAAGAAAGAAAGAAAGAAAGAAAGAAACAAAGAAAGAAACAAAGAAAGAAACAAAGAAAGAAAAGGAAAGAGACAGGAACAACGGAGGAACAGCTTCCATAAGCGCAATTTCACAAAGCAATCCCATAAAACTTGCACTTTAATGAACCGTCGGACAGGGGACATGAGAGGGAGGGCTTTGTTTCTCTATCACACCCCCAAGAAATTAAGCCCATTACTTCTCTTATTAAAATCCCCCTGAACTTTGACCCCAGCGCCCCATTGGCTGCCTGCAGGGCCTCTGTCCTCTCAGCCAATCGATACGGCTGCCTCCCGCCGAGAAGTGGGAGTAATTGGAGAGTGTGTGTGCATGGGCCGAACCCTGACCCCGCCTGCATTACACAGCCCATATGAAGATAGATTGCCTGATTTAGTGTAAACATATGCTGCAATTCTAGCCATCAGTGCCACTTTCTCCGTCGTAATTTGTATTGATTTTTTCTCCCTTCCTCTCAGCCATCCACGCGTCTTTGCTGTGCCTGACGTGCGATTGCGAAAAGGGAAAGATAATGCAGTTCGCTGAAGAGGTGGCGAGTGTATGTGTGTGTGTGTGTGTTGGAGGAGACGAATAGAGGGATGTATATTTATTATTAATTTAATCATCTCCTTATTGCAGGCGCTGTGGGGCTGCACATCTCTTTCTCTCTCTCTCTCTCTCTCTCTCTCTCTCATTCTCATTTGAAGGTTATCACACTCTCCTCTGAGATTCCACTGATGCTAAATAGAAGGTTGCTTTGGAGTGTGAGGTAACAGTGAAAGATTAATATGATTTCCACTTTCAGATGTCCAGTGAGACGGGACAACACAGTGAGCCGCCATATAAAAGACAAAAAAAGCATTTTCTCATATGCTTGCATACCTAGATCATCGACACACATCACCAAAACCGTCAAGCATTTGACCTCTGACTTGCAGTTAACCTGCACAGCACACCTGCGTTTGTCCTCACATATGAGCTCGTTGAGGCTCTATCTATCTAGCAAATTAGAGGTAGTGCGTGCAACTCTAAAATCAATCCCAGCATACCTCTCTGTTCTTATTACATGCTCTGCAGAAGTCAGAGGTCAAATAGGGCTGACTGGGAAACCACTCAACACGCACCAACTCATGATAGCCAGACCTAATGAGGGCAACGCTTACTAATACAGCGTGAGTCCGATGGAGAGGAATAGAAGAAGAGAGATCAAAATATAGAACCAGAATGAGAAAAGGCACAAACACAGAGGAAGGTGAATTGGTATTCGAATTGAAGTGACAGGAACAGTAATATTTTGAATGCTTTAAGCTTTTGAAGCATTTTTTAAACTTTAACACAAGGTTTTGTCAAGCTAAAACGTGGAGTTTGTCTGAACATTCTTTCTTTAAGTTTCTATTGATTTTAAAGGGTTAGTTCATCCAAAAATGAAATTTCATTCAGTCATTCATTACTCGCCCTCATCTCGATCCAAAGTTCCTCTGCGGAACACAAATTAAGTTGTTTTTGATGAAATCCAAGAGGGTTTTTTTTATCCTCAATAGAAAGCAAGGAAATTACCACATTCGAGGTCCAGAAAAGTAGGAAAAACCATTAAAATAGCCATCATGAACGCATTATGAAGCGTTGAGAATACTTTTTGTATGCAAGAACAAAACCAAAATAACGACTTTATTCAACAAATTGAGTCTCTCCCCTGTCATTCTCCTGTGCTACTTACATTGAGCGCTTCCAGGTTCTACGTCGACTTAAACACGGAAGCAATGAACTGTGTTTACTTACTCTATTTACGTATTCTCGTTGTTTCATAACCACCTACTTTTCCGCACCTTGATTGTGAGAATTTTATTGCTTTCTTTTGAGAATAATAAAAAAAAGAAACAACTCTTTTCTTTGATTTCATCAAAAATACAGGTTTGAAGCGACATGAGGCTGAATAATTAATGACAGAAATTTCCCTTTGGGGTGAACTGACCCTTTAATGGTACTTCCTTATATTCGCATTAGAATTGACCCTTCGCAAACAGTTTGATTGACAGGCGATCTGACCAATCATAACCCCGAATCCGCCATTTTGTCTGACAAAACAGTCAGTGGTTTTAGTAGATTAACGTCTTTCGGCGGTTAAAACAACATTTCTTCCGATGTCCATTCATGTTTATTTGATGCTATAAATGAACTAGTGTGAAGAGATGATTCAGAGATGTTCACGAGCCGACTGAAGGAGCTACGGAGATCTGTCACGACACATTAAAGAGACACTATACGCTACTTATTGTTTAAACTTCTTTAAAAAATTACGATATATTTAATAGAAAGCTGTTTCAGTGTCCATTGCTCCGTGATGTATTTTTCAATTCGTGAGAACATGATGTGTGGCGTGAGAGCACATGGGTTGTGGGTCAATTGCAGTGCTGCATGTTTGCCACCTCAATTCAAATTGAGAAATGTAAATGGAATTTAAAAACCATTCTCAATTCAAACTGTGAATGGACCACAAGCCTGCAACATCAGCTATCACAGCACTTAATTTCCCAGCCCAGCCCGGATAACTCGCCCCCACCAAGTCTGTGTTTGTTTACATCCATGCTCTCCGATGGGCTTACATCTATTTACCCTCCACTGTTTTTCTATTTACATTCTCCTGTTCCCACTTTCCAACAGGCCTCCCGGCTGATCGTGTTCCCCCTCTCCCTGATGGCATCTGTCTTTACAACATGGGGCTTTTTAGGTGCCATATCCATTCCTGTTCTCTCCTCCTTAGCCACCGTGATGCAGTGATCGTAAGCGTAGTCATGCCCCCTTAGGCCACAATCGCAACCATGTGTCTGCAACATTCAGAGAGAGGCTATTTCAATGGTCTCCCTCTAACGCAGACTGAATGATTTTAGATGGAGCCCTCGGCCCATCTAAAACACTTGATCAAGCCCTGCTCTGTCCGTGGGAGGTGCATTGATGGAATGGGGAATTTGATGCCGGTTCGGATTCCGACGCAACACGCCTCAATTTCTCATTTTCATGTGCAACATGATTGATATGGGAGAGAACGGCACCGAGCGGCTCTTTCACCTGCAGATGGGAATCTCGCACTTAGATTGCCCCGCTACTCTTTGGGGGGAAGACATTTGCAGGTACGCCACGGGGCGACGTGAGGAAGAGATTTGTTTTCCCGTTCTAGTCTGTCGCTGCAAGGTCGCAGATCTGGCTTGTTGACAAACGTCTGAAGAGCCCCTGCGTGTCATCGATTCCGACCCGTCCACCTCCTCTTTGTCGTCACGTCAGAAAGGCCGCGGCACTTGGAAACGCAACTGACGTAAAAATCAGAATGCGCTTCTTCGTACCATTTTGAAGGAATAAAACAAGGAGTGCGATTCAAAGTGCAAGTTTGGATCAATCATTACGGCCCGCTCCCCCATCTCTAACCCCTGCAACCCCCAAACATTCCTACCACCTCCTCCTCCCTGGATCGATCCTCATAGAAATTTCATGAACTTTAAACTGTGATTGACAGTAGAGGCAGGGCGCACAGGCTGCTTTAAAGTGGAGAGCCACCAGGGAAGATGAAGAAAAACCCACCCCAGCCTCTTCAAACACGCAGACAACACAGACTCACTCGCACTAAACACCACACACTTTTAATTACGCTTCGCTGTTATGGCAGCAATTACGAAGCTGAGCTAACCTTGGTTTTACCCCTGTGTGACACCACACTATGACACACTGTCTGGATTTTTGGGGGCAGATGATAGTCAACAAATGATTGTCGATTTTGGTCTGCCGTTAAAGTAAGGAAGCAACAAGATGTTCGGAAAGCATGTGTGCGAGTCAGTCATTACGCATGTACGAGATGGGAAATAAAATCAGTGGAATAAAATAAGAGGAGGCTTTCATTCCACCAGGGGAATGTGTCGTTCCTCTACAGAGCCGAAACTCGTATCACTATCAAAGGAGACACTTTTCTCTTAAAGAGGAGACCTGTGGAACCAATGTTGGATAATTAGTCATTTCATGGGGGGACACTTTAGGCTGTGACTCCAAAATAATAACAGGCTCCTCAGGTGGGGGAAGTATGGCTTTGAGGCACACTTCTTTGACGTGTCACTCAACTTAATCAAGGCGCTACAGAGGCAATTACCAAACAGATGATTAACATATCTAGCCGGCAAGGCAAGCGGATGCAAACGGTAATCAGCAGGGCTGCATCACCGTTCGGTCTCCGAGGAGAAAGAGAGAGAGAGCAGGGCTAACAGAAGGAGATTGGTGTGTTAATGTCACTTCTGCTTCAGTGTTTCCACACTGGAAATGTTCCCTACATTCAAGTCACTGCAAAGCACACACATTTTCAGAGTCGGTGCCGTGTATCACAGGGCTATGAATCGCCAACTGTGTAACGATACGATATAAATCACAATACATGCGTCCTGATTCAATGCATCAATACATTCGATACACTTCCAATCTCTCCAGATCCTAACTGAGTGGCTCTGACTGCACTGAGAAACTTTCTCAGAGTTTATGCTTATTTAGATTAACTTCATAATGGAACTGTGGGATATACAAAAATAAATAAAAACAAACGCCCCAAAATTTTGGCCACCAAAAATGCCATAAAATACCATTTTTAGTTTTCAACTGAAAGGAAAAAAAAAAGTTGACAAAAAACGTGGAGAATTGTGTGAGATATTTTCAATTTAAATGTCAGAGTTTTATGTCTAGAGTTATAGAGCAAAATTTCCAATTATTATTTATTTTATATAATTATTCAATTCTATTATTTTTATTCAAAATTTTTATTTAAAATAATCAATTTCGATTTTGACAAATAATTTTTATTTTGGTACATCAACAAATATTGATAGTTTTAAAGTATCGATTCAAATGCAAATGCAAAAATATGAATTAGTAAATACTCTTGACAAACTCTTTATGTTACTTGGCTAACAAGAACGAAGAAAAGAGGTTTCTGCTTTTCTAACATTTGAAATTTGACATTAAATATATTACCGCTTGCCAACAGCCTGGATGTGGATTCCACTAAAAGGTTGTACTTCAGCTACTGTCAAAGTATCTCCTATACGCCACAGTCAGGATACTGCTGACAGACCACCTCCTAGTGCGAGACTCACAAACACATCGGCGTCCAAGCTGTGAAACAACTGAACGAAATGATGACATCATGCCGGGTCCTGTTCTACGTGCTCGGCAGCCCTGCAGAGCTCATCCAGTGGAACGTTCCGCTAATGTGTTCCATCTGCCCGCTCCGAGGATGAAAAGGTAACAAAGTGGCCCATTGTTCCATGGCTTGTGCAACAAGTGAACTGCTCCTGGTCCGTCTCCGAGCTCCGGCTATGGGAACGGTCTTTGAGAAACATCAGCCACCGCGTCCACAGAGCCAGTGCCATTAAGCTTTAGTGCCAGTTTTAAAGAGCTTTTGTAGTGGATGGCGCCAGAACCTCTGGCTGATGTGAGAACACAGCAAGCAGGTTCCAAAACCAGCCCGTGATTTTAAGTTGCATACCAGCTGGGTGCTCCGTGGTTTTCCAATCAACTCAGGCCCCGGGCTGTGGCAATTACATAGCTAGATTGAGAAAATCTTTCTTGTGTAGCTTTGACATCCAATCCCACCCTTACAACAATTCTCTTAGTCTCCTCCTCATGCTGTTTCAACCCTGAAGATATTCTGAAGAACGTTTCAACTGTTTGTCTGTATAATGAACGGTAACGGCATCCAAAAGAACAACATTGGATCCCATTGACGGACTTCATGGACAAAAAAGACATTGAGACATTTTTTTCAAAATATCTACTTTTGTGTTCCATAGAAGAAAGCAAAAAACAATTTTGGGGTGAATTATCCCATTAAAAAAGTTGCAAGTCAATATAACACACTCTGAACATAAAGTAAGCTCTAGCTTCACATTCACTTCTGGCAATAGCATAATGTATGAAGTCCGTGCACTTAGAGCCACCAAAAAACACATACACCCTTCCTAACCCTTTGGGACTGCACCTACGCTACAACCCCATGACAGCCATTAGCTTCACAAAACAACCCCTATTCTACGATTGATGCTCAGACAAGCTGAAATAAAGTACCAGGAATGGGTTGAGAAAGTGGTTGGGGAGGTTTTTCACCCTCTCCCTGCCCAGTCTGTAACCCAGCACCCTCTTTAAGTGACCCCTGAATCTTTTAAACAAAAGGTCTCACCCAGAAGAGATGCTACAGCTCTTGTTTGCAATGCCAAAGGCTGTCAGCCTGGAAAGCATCAGGCAAGTTCTGACAGGCACATTGGCACCCAGGAGAACAGCTCTCTTCGTATTAACAGTCCCGCACCTCCAGTATCCTCTCAGCCTCTGTTTCTAGGATATTGTGCAATTGCTTGGAATGCATGCAGCACCGCTAAGGGAATATAAGCCCTCCCCTTTCAGGAAGTTGAGAGGATGCTTCAGATACAAGTTTTATTTCTTGTGGATCTCCTTGACTGAGGCAATCAAATAAAACGGTATACACAAAAGGCCAAGTCAAATGCAGACTTTTTGATGCGCCAAATGCAGCTTGAATGCTTGCAAACCAGAGGCCGTCGTTTAAATGTACATCACTTCTGGTCACATGTTTTATTATTATGATTCTAATGGCAGAGGCAGTAAGTTACTGGCTATTGGGAGGGTTGTGTTAGCGTAGGCTGGATCCATGCCGCCAGTCTCAGAGCTTGTAATGTATAGATCAATGTGGCCGTAGGGGAAAGAGGATCAATGGCTGTTGAGTTATTGCAGTATTTGGCTACTGATTTTAGAGAGCTGTGTTTTCCCAGGAAAGTCAATACCCTCAGGCTCTTCACACTCATCTCGCCCTCCTTCCTCTAACCCAAACACCTGGGGAGTCTTAACCCCCTGAGAGACAGACAGAGAGAGAGAGAGAGAGAGAGATGAGCTGGTGGACTGAAGGACTTAATGATGCATGCAGGCAGAAAGCAGAACTAACAGAATAAGAGTGAAGATCTCTCCGAAGGGAGAGTGAGAGAGAACAGAGTAAATGTGAGAAAGCAACAAAGCTGTAATAGTTATCAGGTACCAGCTGCAACACTGAAAGTGAAAATGGACTTAACATTCTGCTAATCTAACAAGATGTCCTAACTAGCCCATGCCACACATTAAATGCTTTCAGGGAATTTGGACAGAGCCAATCTTTGACATTTCCCTGTAGTGCAAGACATGGTAGAGTCACAGCCCAGCAGGTGCAGAGCAGAGTTGTGTGATATTCAGAATTTAGCTGAGAAATCAACATTGAGAAATCAGTGTGAACTGTGGTTGAATACAGGATACAGATATTTTTAAATCTCTCTCTCTCTCTCTCTCTCTCCTCTCTCTCCTCTCTCTCAGTTCTCTCTATATATATATAATATATATTTATATATATATATATATATATATATATATATATATATATATATAGTTCAGTCATGAAACTCTAGATGGCGCAGGCTGATGGTTCCTTAACGCAAGCTGATAATTAGCATTGACAACTTGGCACAAGCTGATTGATCCATGTCACTTCTGCAGCCAATGAGCTTGTTGCTCACACATTTAAATGGACGGTTGGTTGCGTTCACCAGTTCGCACCGTGCTTCAGAGTTCCTCTTAAAGCCTCCACCTTCCACAGCTCCACATGAATAAATTGCGACGGGTTATTGATATATGCTATTTGTGCAGCAGCACTATGACTTGCTCGCAGCAGCGTGTATTTATAAATTAAATTGCAAAAGTTTGCATTTAAAATAAACAATTTTAAAAACATTTACAGTATATTTATTCCTTTTTTCATTATCACTATATTGTATATTTTTATTTTTATTTTATTTATATATTGCTTAAAACATACAATAAAAAAAATATTTTAAAATCAATTACATTTTATTTTTTGGACTTCTTTGAATTTCTGTGAACTGGAAAGTAAACTCCTTCTCCTGTCATTCCAATACAAGACCCTGTGTAGGGAATGTCCAATTTAAATAAAGTGAAGAGAGGTGAAATGTCTCTTTAACAGCCCCAGATACTTTATTCTGAAGACTGTAAGATCACTTCCTGTGATGGCAGTGTTAACGGCAGTGATATCAGAAAAGACATGCTCTGAACATTGCTTCTCCGGCTTTCCACTCCAGCAAAGATAAGACAGTCAACCTACAATCAGTGGAATGGGCACATTGGCCATCTTTGATGCATTTCTAGGGTCCATTACTGCTAATGAAAAGCAGATAAAAGGAATGTGATAAAAAATAATGTGTGAGATGCCAGTTTCCTTCGCCAATGTACGTATCCCCCTCCCAATCCCTGCGGATTGAGAGCTTAATTTCTGATGACCTAAATGTATCTCTTTCAAAATATTCAAACTGGCTTGTGTTCATTTGGAAGTGTCTGACGATAAGGAGTGAGTTTTTTTTTTTTTTTTTTTTTTTCGAGCTGGAATGCTGTGTAAAGTTGAGCTCACTGGGGCTTATGGGAAGTCTCTGGTGGGAAAGACATCACTGAGGTTAGATGCACTCTCATTCCTCTTCAATTATACACAGTCTGCCTGTTTAGTATTTAAAAGCCCGCTTCATTTCACATTCATGAATATCACAAATCTCTGGCACAGTAAATAAGTTGCTGGATGTATGTCAGTGCATCCACAAACTAAAATATGTATGCGTGAATATAATTTGCAGCGTACAATGAAAATGATTTTGAGAGACAGAAAGATTAGGCAACCATATTCTTATAGGAAGTGTTACATTGAAAAGAAAGAAAAAATGTATGTATGTATATAGCCTATGTATTTATTATAAATGATATATTTAATAATAAAGATATGATATTAATATTAAAGTTACTATTAAATATATAAATATTTTAAAAAGAAATAAATATACATATGTGTGTGTCTAAAATATATATGGTGTAGTTTTTGTATAATATATTATTTTTTATATGTTCTAAAGATATACATTATTTGCATGTGTATATATTCTCATTGTCCTCTAACCTGTATGACCTTACATTTACTTTTGTCTCTGCTTTCCGATTAAGAGATATCCTACAGGTCCTTTTTCATTCATCTTTACAATTTGCAACAGGCGCTGAGAATATTCTTTTGAACTTTTAGAAAAATTCAAGCTATTCATCATAAAAAGCGACGCGGCGTACAGCTGTCAGTCAACTCTCGTCGGTCCGGCAGACATTAGCATTGCAAAAGAACGGTCGAAGGTAAGACAGGGCCGCCCTCTCTATTGTAAAGTTGTCTCTTTTTGCTGCTTACATGGCAAATGCATCTGAATGAGAGGCGCTTTGAACAAAGAACGTGGGAAATACGCTGAGATAAAGCTGATGTATAACAGAAAGCCTGAACACAGGCCTCGCTTTCTTTCTCTTTTATGACCGTCGCTGTGACATTTTCTTATCACACCAAACAGTCCTAGATCTGACCTTTCGCCTACTTTGACTGGCATCTGGATTATTCTGATGGAATAATCGGTGTATGAAAAGCACTGATTTGACTAAATGATACTCGTCCTGCCTGTCGGACACAGGAGAACGGACATCAGCCAAAAGTAAAGACACGGCCGCTTGTATGGAGTCAAGAGTGACCCGCTAACAGTATGCCATCATGGGAAAGCGTCTTTACGGACCACAAAGCACACAAGCCCTAATATTTTAAGCTAACAAAGGCAGGAACTCGATAAAACGGACAAAGAACACATGCAAAGATTGGCCTCTGAGAAAGATGACAGAAATGTGCTCTGATTCTGGAGATGGCTGCAATGGCTCCAGGCAGTTGCAAAGTGTTGTATACCTGTGTAGACGAAACGTCCCGGAGCTCCTTTGCAGAATTGCTTGGACTTGTAAGAAAGTGTGACCTCCACGACCCCGGGGATGTGTCTAGGGGGCGTCTGCACCCTGATAGCGTGAGGTGTGATGAGCTAGAAGCCATCGGAGCACACGTTCAGTGGTCAGCACTCAATACACAAGCGTCGTCTCCAATGTAAACACAGTTAATGCTCAAGCTAAAGAGCGTTTCAATACTCAAAGGACACTCTTATAGAATTTAACCATATAGTGGGTTCTGTTATGCTGTATTTTTTATCTCTCAAACTTGAAATCTAAGCTTTTAAGTAATATTAAACATTAAATGAAAGATTTATTTAAAACAATGTGCACGACCAGTGCGAGTCAAAAAACACTCTTTTACAGAAACACAAAGGTAATAAAGAATGATAATAAATGCATATTCAAAGAATAATGAAATGTTTAATGGTAAAATGGTTTGGCTCTAAAATAAAATAATCAATTTCATAACTTACCTCACTCCAAACCAGCATTGTGCCAAAGACCACTTGTAACCCGTCAAAGAAGTTGTCCCCAATGATGATGACGGTCGCCCCCCCAGTCGTCCATCCTTCACTGGGGCTGATGGCCTTAATGCATGGCGTGGCTGCTTCGGAAAACAAGATCACAATACAAGCACTGAGTTAGAGCGGGTCGGTGTCAACGTTCATGCAACATTTGGGAAACGTTGTCATTAAACTAATTACCATTTACCAGTGTTTTACTCTATTCTCAAAGCAAAAGGGGGATAAAAAAGCTGATAAACAGGAAGTCTGATGATTGTAAAAGCTCGTTTGATTTTTTTCTTTTCTTTGGTGTCTGTGCATCACTCAGCTCAATAAAACCATTAAGTTTTTTTTTTCTTTTTTTTAGTTTTCGGTCTTTTATCGTAAATCCGTCTTTGAGCCGGCGGTATGGAGACAGACAGGCTGACTGAACGACTGGCCCAGTCTCCACTGGCTATGGACGGGAATTGATTGGTCGCAGCTCGGTGAGCTAACAGGCAAACCAAGGGGCTCTTGGTGCAACTTCAGACCACATTACTGCATATTGTGCTGTACACTTTACTCAAACAGCATCATGGGAATGCAAAGTTCCTAAACTTTAGGCTCTGAATCACTTCTGATTGCTTTTGATGGTTCTCTTTGTTGCATAAGTAAAAATCTCTGGAAAGAGGGAATTTTGATAGCTGTGAAAATGAATAGATGAAAGTAAACAACCTTTGGGTGTGATTTGCATTCACCTGTTGCGGTGTAATGGAACAGCTGTTCCCTTTTACAATATGTGCATGGGTATTCTATTGTGTTAAAGATGAAAGCCTGCACATCTCCCACAATGCATCGCCATCAGTGACTTTCTCTTCATGTTCTGGTCTTTGGAGAATTAAGAGTCTCAGTAAAAGTAGAGCAGTGACTATCCTTTTCCTCGATTGGGACACAGGAGCGCCGGTGATTCCACAGCCGACGGTTTTCGCACTAAACAGTCACAGATCTAATCACACATTTTCCCACATACAGGAACTGTTCTGAGGTCAGTTGGGAGGCGATGTTCTGCGCAAACTTTTATCACTTCATATCAAAGTGACAATACCCAGTGCAGCTCCTTCAGATAGACAGATGTGAGATTACCTGTTCTCAGAAAACTAGGTGAGGAAGTAGAAAGTAGTACTATAAAGTTTGGCTTTCCTTGTCATTATAAGGAATGGGGTCTCAAACTTACACTACCATATCATCCCAAACCCGTAAGACCTTCGTTCATCTTTGGATCACAATATATTTTTTGATGAAATCCAAGGGTATCTGAACCACATATAGGGAGCAATGTCATTATACCTTTTGAGGTCCAAAGAGGTATTAAAGACATTGTTAAAATGTCCAATGTCCATGTGACTACAGTGGTTCAGCATTAATGCGAAGAAGTGACGAGAATATTTTTTGTGCGCAAAAACAATACGTTTGAACACGGAAGCCTGCACTGCGTTCACTACGTCAACTGCGTATGACAACAGTTCGAATTGTGGTATAAAGTCGTATTTGTTTTGTTTTGTTTTTGTGCGAAAAAGTATTCTCGTCGCTCAAATAAACATTTCATCAAAAATATCTTAATTTGTGTTCCGAAGATGAACAAAGTTCTTACTGGTTTGGGACGAGATTCATTTTTGAGTGAACCCTGGTGGCATTTTTTTGTTCAAAAATACAGAAAAAGCAGCGTCATTCTTTAAAAGTTTGAAACAATATCAAATAATTGTTTCCATTTTAATACGTTTTAAAATG
This sequence comes from Opsariichthys bidens, assembly GCA_037194245.1. Taxonomy (NCBI): domain Eukaryota; kingdom Metazoa; phylum Chordata; class Actinopteri; order Cypriniformes; family Xenocyprididae; genus Opsariichthys; species Opsariichthys bidens. Next base: position 3,292,225 of record CM074297.1, read on the forward strand.
CAGTTTATTCCTGCGATGGCAGTCATTGCTCCAGTCTTCAGTGTCTCATAAAATCATTCTAATATGCTGATTTGCTGCACAAGAAACATGTCTTATTATTATCAATGTTGAAAACAGTTGTGCTGCTTGTGTAAACGTTTTCTAGGATTCTTTTGATGAATAGAAAGTTAAAACGTTTTTTTTTCAGTGAGGGTTGCGTCTTACCTTCAGAAGGGTCCAGGCGTCGCGCCCTCCGCCCATGTTTGGAGTTGTTGTGGACAAACATGTTATCTGACACGGCCAGGACATGGCCGTCCACATTCACTGTGGTGGACACCACCACCTACAGAGACACGAAAACTTGATTACTCCCTGGTTGTGTGCCTGTAACCGCATTGTTTTTGTCTGTACAGGTGTATTCTCACCTGAAATCGCCTCATGTCTCGGGGGTTTCCTGCATTTTTCAAACAGTTCTGATTACACTTGAGGAAGAATTTCAGGAAAAATCTGTGAAAGAAAAGAAACATTTTTTTGAGTGACTCAAACACAATAAAAACCCTGAGGGACAATAGCAGCTGCATATATATAAAGAGCTGCCAGTGAGTGATTTAGCCCAGTCTCAAAGCTGGCTCCGAAAAGACACTTGGTGTGGACGTATGATGTGCAATTAGAGGTGAGGTTTGATTTTTCGTCCTTTATATCGAAGACTAACTCCAGCTTTGTTGATTTACTTGTATTTTTACCTGAGCCTGGCGCTATTGATTGGGAATGGATATCAATGAAGATGAGCCGTAATAGCCTCCGCTGCTGGAGGTGGGCTACAGTACGAAATGGATTGCAGTCTTAATGCATTTCCCCTGGCTGGTAATCTCTGTGCATTCATCTCCAGGACCATAAGCCCCACTATTTTGATGGAGTGCTTTCCTTTTAATTGCCACATTATCACAATAATAATCCGGGCAGTTAACAACCAGCAAGGTCGCAGACAGCCATGTCACATTAACCACAGGATAACCTCCGCTGCTGCCGCCCCACGGAGCGCACAGAGAGAAGGATGCTGGGAGAAAAAGCAGCGAGAGAAGCCCCGTCTGCCATATAAATGGCCGCCATCTGCAGACGCCATTGATTTCGCCCTAATAAGACAGAAACAATATCTTTAAAAACACAAGGTGCTAACTTAAGCGATTTTTTAGAACCCCGCTTTACCGCATGACATAATCACTATATATACTTTAACCCCATCAGCGCTCTTGAGCGAATGCCCAGAGAGAGATGGGAAAGAGAGAAATCCGACGAGAAAGGTGGGGAGAAAGGGAGAAAGCCTGCTCTCTTTAGCTAGTATCGACTGATACTTGATCTGGGTTGCTCTGTTGGCTGCTAATGCCCTTTATGGCCATGGAATACAATAATATGGGGAACCCATCCCTGAGCTCCATTCATATGATATTGGAGTCCTTGGAAGGAGAGATATGGATCAATAAGGATTGAATTAAAACACAGCAGGAGACAAGGGCTGTAAGTGAAGCTCTTCTCAGATATTAGAGGAGTACTGTGTTTATACAACCACCTCAGTCACCATCTAAAAGTAGAGAATCCTGCCTGGATCGTGGGCTGAAACCCATCCCGCTTTGGCGGTTCTGGAGCGGCAGTGCCCTCGCAGTCACAGAACACGGGGAAGAAAGAGCGAGAGATGAGGGTGTGGAGGAGGAGAGAGTAGCACGTGACGATAGAGAGTCTCGTAGGTCTAGACTTCTCCATCTGCCACTGGGCAGGAGTTGACAGGGAATGTGAGATTCCAGGTCTCATCCTGGAAAAGCGGCAGCACTTCAAAGCAGGTCGGCTCCCTTCGGATCGAGGCAGGACTAACCCAGTGTTTGGAAGTGTGCGGGATGAGGGGGGAAGAGCTGCTTTTAGATGACAAGGCTCGGGGTGGAATAGAGATCTCAGACAGGAAAACGGGGGCGAGTGGAAAGACTCAAGCAGGGCAGATTCTGAAAGAGTCCAGTGTAACCAGCAGACTTTAAAGGAATATTCTGGGTTAAATGGAACTCAATGCAAGCGCTATCGACAGCATCTTTGACCTGCTGTTGATCACCGCAGAAAATATTTAGACCAAAATTAAACAGAAATTCACAGAACTGCAATCTTTCTATATTCACCCTATAGGTGTTTTGATTCTCAAATATAATATTGCAATATATCATAAATATAAATGTATTTGTCCATTTTTTTTTTATTTTGGGTAAAAACAAAGTTTGTAGGCATTTTATATATAGTATACAAACTATGTAGTTATAAAATAAATCATTGGTATCCATTTATATTTGTGTTGCAATAATTGTGTTGTGATATATTATATTATATTATATAGTTATACATGGGTGTTTAATGGCAGATAATTCTGTATATATATATATATATATATATATATATATATATATATAAAGCATTATAGCAACCATTGGACTATTGAAAAACTCGTTTGGGTTGATCAGTAGATAAAAATAAATAATTTAAAAACATTCCCCTTGCTAATTAGCACAGTGACAGAAAAAGAGCATCGGAATCATATATATACAATAATCATATCATATCATTGTCATTTTCAAAAATACAGAGCTTTTTCATTTCCAAGTGTGGATACATGTCATCCTGACGTCCCCTCAAGGCTTTGGCAATGACTGCTGATATTGTACCTGTGATACAAAGACCCCAGTATGAAATGGACAGACAGCTATAGGAAAAGACAGAATGACAGAACAGGCGAAATTGAGGTGTGGACAGAGAAAGACGGAGAAGGGAAAGACTAACTCTCACGCTGAACCTCTCCCTCCCCATCTAAAACTTATTAAAACAACATAAATAATTAATGACCTTCTAGAGCCAGGGCTCGGTTATTAGTCTCAGTGTTTCTTTTTCTCCATCCGTCTCTCTGTCTCTCTTTCTGTCTTTTGCTGTCTCTCTCTCTTTCTGCTCTTAAAAAAGTGGGTAAAGATAATGAGGGAGTTGGCGTCTCTGTTGTAAGCCGTCACCTCATTACGCTGGCCTGCAATCAATTACAGGGGGATGTGTGGCCCTGTCAGTCCCTAATGTGCCTCCAACTCCGAGTCAGGAATTACTGCTGGTCTACAGCACCCTTTCCACTTCTCTCACTCCATCGCTCTGTCTCAAACTCGAGGGACTGTCATGGAAAGGGTTTTGTGGCCAGAGAGAGACCGGAAAGGGCTGGATGGGTAGGTTTCAGGCTGTGGATTGTAGCTTTGAGAAAAGCCGTATGGCAGGCCCTCATCTAAACGTGACTTTAGCTGTGTGAGACCACCTGACCATTTACAACTCTTGAGTACATGCAAAAGAAGAAAAAAAAACGGAAGAAGAGAGAGTTTGGGTAATGCTGGCAAACAAATGTTTTGGTGATGTTTATAAACAGCTATATGGCAGAGGAATCTGAGAGTTTGAGGACAAAAAAAGAGAAAAGTGTGACTTTATTTTGAAACTAGACATATGAATATATGAAATACATTTGCTCATATCTCAGTGCACCTGCAGTTATGTTTCACTGAAAGTTTCAACTTTGTCTCCCCTACAATTCTATTGGGTAAATAAAAAAAAATGCAAAGAAATTAGACAGTATGAGTATAGAGCCTTAAAATGATTGTGGGTAAAGGAGCCCCAATAAATTTGATAAGTTCATGAAGATTTTGAACTTTTGATCACCGACTTTGGTATCTTATTAAATCTGAGCATAGCTTGAGACTTTGTTGAGATTTCTTCAGAAAATTCTGTGAGAGATTACTAGTGGCTCTGGAGGGGGAAAAAAAATCTGATAAACTGGACATTTTCAATTTAGTCTTCTTGGTATCATGGAGAAAAAAAGGAAATATTAACAGGGATTCTGTCATTGTTATTTTGAAGATTTTTCTAACTGTTTCAACAATGAAAGTGGAATAGCATGGACCCCATAGACTTTCATAATACAATATGTACAAAAAAAGTTTTCAAAATGTCTTTGTGTTCCACAAAAGAAAGTATGTCATATAGGTTTGAAATCACATGGGCTGGGTAAATTATCCCTTGTAGAACAGAACCTTCCAGTAAACAGTTCTCAAAAGAACCATTTTCTTCTTACTGTGTAGAATATTTTTAAAAATCCAAAGGATCTTTTTTTTCACTATAAAGAACCTTTAGTGCAATGGAAAGCTTCCATGGATATTAAAGGTTTTTCATGGAAACACAGATGCCAGTAAATAACCTTTATTTTTTAAGATAGTTCAGAATACAGCTTGTTTTATCTCCACAATGACGCACATACAGATACAAACATTCTTACACACATAAGCACATACACACACAAATGTCCTCACATGGTGTGTGAAAGGAGCATCTCTGTCTGCTCACCCATCGTCTCACACACATACGCACACATCCCTGGAGTCTCTCACTTATTACGTTAGGCAAGAAGAAGAAGAAGAAGAAGAAGAAGAAAAAAAAATCAATATTTCAGCAGAGGTATTTTTAAAAGCTGCCATGGCTCCAATTCTCGCCACTGTTTGCTGCGAGCGCTCGTAGCTTTCTATGAAAAGATGCTCTTTCTTTGGGATGCTGCAGTGATCGCTCTCATAGGATCTGCATCAGATTAACAGTGTTTTGTCCCATCCACAACGTTCTGCTCTCTCAACACGTTGCCTGATATCCATTTACCTCACGGTATCAGAAAAGGCGAAATCAAAACTCAAACATTTGACAGCACTTGCTCTTTCTGGCCCTCTGAATGGACTGGCTGTAGCAAACAGTGAGCAATTACTATAAAGCCACATGCCAGTTTCTATCAATAATTTATTGTGTATGATAACAAAGAGAACATTCCGGAAGCAAACCAGAGATTATAATATTATTTCACTGACTCTGTCCTTAATTCAGAATCATTTTAGATAATGAGGACAAGATTATATTAACAATAAAGGTGTACAAAAAAGGCAAGGTGTGGATATGTGCATAAGAGAGAGAGAGAGAGAGACTGGGGCCTTCCTTTGCTCTCCTACACGTCATCAATTATTCACTAGCCAAGATGGCAATTACAGGACCGTGTACAATCAGACTAAATATTTAATAAGGCACTCAAACAGTCTCTAGAACGGATCTTTGTCTCTCTCTCCTCAGTCTCATCCTTTACACTGCATCTAACGTCCGCTACCCTGGCCGCTTACCTTTGTTATGAGTACAAAAACAGCTCAGCTCAGAGACTCCTGCATGTACCAGAGATGAGCAGTGACTATGCATTTCGTTTGAATGCATATTAAATTTATTGGAAGTATCAGGGGAGTTTGTAAATCATGAAAGGGGCATTTTTAAGAATTTTCAGAATTAATGAAATTGTGTACCTGTTAAAAAAAATAGAGAATTTTTTTTTCATCATTTACTCACCCTCATGTGCTTCTATTTTATGCTGTAGAACACAAAAGCTCTCGATCAAAAGAACTGTTTCTGTCTTTTAAATGAAGGTCAATGGGATCAACCCATTTACTTGAACCTCATTGACCTATTGTACGGACAAAACCAAAAAAATAAAAATACTGAGATATTGGAAAAAAAAAAAATCTCATTTGGTGTACCACTGAAGAAAGAAAGCCATAAAGGTTTGGAAAGACATGTGAGTGAGTAAATGAAGATAGAATTTTCATGTCTTTGTGAAATTTAAATTGTTTCTTTAGATTATATCTAGAAATTATTTTATAACAATATTTTATATTATATATTATATTTTATATTTTTATATATATATATATATATATATATATATATATATATATACACACAGGTGTTGGTCATATAATTAGAATATCATCAAAAAGTTGATTTATTTCACTAATTCCATTCAAAAAGTGAAACTTGTATATTATATTCTTTCATTACACACAGACTGATATATTTCAAATGGTTATTTCAAATGTTTATTTTAATTTTGATGATTATAACTTGACAACTAAGGAAAATCCCAAATTCAGTATCTCAGAAAATTAGAATATTACTAAAGACCAATACAATGAAAGTATTTTATAAATCTTGGCCAACTGAAAAGTATGAGCTTGTACAGCACTCAATAATTAGTTGGGGCTCCTTTTGCCTGAATTACTGCAGCAATGCGGCGTGGCATGGAGTCGATCAGTCTGTGGCACTGCTCAGGTGTTATGAGAGCCCAGGTTGCTCTGATAGTGGCCTTCAGCTCTTCTGCATTGGTGGGTCTTGCATATCACATCTTCTTCTTCACAATACCCTATAGATTTTCAATGGGGGTAAAGTCAGGCGAGTTTACTGGCCAATTAAGAACAGGGATACCATGGTCCTTAAACCAGGTACTGGTTGCTTTGGCACTGTGTGCAGGTGTCAAGTCCTGTTGGAAAATGAAATCTGCATCTCCATAAAGTTGGCCAGCAGCAGGAAGCATGAAGTGCTCTAAAACTTCCTGGTATACGGCTGTGTTGACCTTGGACCTCAGAAAACACAGTGGACCAAGACCAGCAGATGACATGGCACCTCAAACCATCACTGACTGTGGAAACTTTACACTGGACCTCAAGTAACGTGGATTGTGTGCCTCTCCTCTCTTCCTCCAGACTCTGGGACCCTGATTTCCAAAGGAAACGCAAAATTTACTTTCAGCAGCAGTCCAGTCCTTTTTGTCTTTAGCCCAGGCGAGACGTTTCTGACGCTGTCTGTTGTTCAAGAGTGGCTTGACAAGGAATGCGACAGCTGAAGCCCATGTCTTGCATACGTCTGTGCGTAGTGGTTCTTGAAGCACTGACTCCAGCTGCAGTCCACTCTTTGAGAATATCCCTCACATTTATGAATGGGTTTTGTTTCACAATCCTCTCCAGGGTGTTGTTATCCCTAATGCTTGTACACTTTTTTCTACCACATCTTTTCCTTAAATTCGCCTCTTTATTAATGTGCTTGGACACAGAGCTCTGTGAACAGCCAGCCTCTTTTGCAATGACCTTTTGTGTCTTGCCCTCCTTGTGCAAGATGTCAATGGTCGTCTTTTGGAGAACTGTCAAGTCAGCAGTCTTCCCCATGATTGTGTATCCTACAGAACTAGACTGAGAGACCATTTAAAGGCCTTTGCAGGTGTTTTGAGTTAATTAGCTGATTAGAGTGTGGCACCAGGTGTCTTCAATATTGAACCTTTTCACAATATTCTAATTTTCTGAGATACTGAATTTGGAATTTTCCTTAGTTGTCAGTTATAATCATCAAAGTTAAAAGAAATAAACATTTGAAATATATCAATCAGTGTGTAATGAATGAATATAATATAATATACAAGTTTCACTTTTTGAATGGAATTAGTGAAATAAATCAACTTTTTGATGATATTCTAATTATATGACCAGCACCTGTATATAAAAGCAGCACAACCGGTTTCAGCATTGATAAACTATATTAAAACATTAATTATTTTTACCGTATTTTTAATCAAATAAATGCAGCCATGGTGCAGTTGACTTCTTAACTTCTATGCAGTTAAACAGTTATGCTCTTTTATGCTTTTATGCTTCTAACTTTTATGCTTAGGCTTGAGGGTGTGTTCAAATCTGTATCTCAATATAAAATATAAACAATAGTGATACTAATTAAGTATTCTTGAAATTACAAAAAATAATGGATTCATCATGTGACAGGGATGTACACTAACAATCCTCTTTTTTCCCTTTTTCCTGTTTTATTTGAGATTAATCTTATACTAAAGATGCTGAACTGTACAAGGCTGGGAAAATATATCCATGACTTCACCATGGGAAAAATGGGAAAGAAGGAGGTGCAGACAGACAGATAAGAAATTAGAAGATCCTGCAAAAACCCTGATGGTGGGATGTTTGTTTGGATCAGTGAACAGTGCCCTTGTGTCTGTTTGTACTTAACGGCAGAGACAGAAAATGAAGCAACTCAAATCACACTAAGAATCGCTCCTCCCTTGTGATCAGATTTCCTCAAGACCCTTTTAAGCATTAGTTTGGCCCCTGTTGCCATGGCGAAGTACATATTTGTACCTCCAATCGAAATCAATCCATGACATAATGCAGTAAAGAGAGAGAACACGTGAACGGGGCTGACCTCACAACGCAGGAATGGATCAGAAATTACTGCAAGCTGCACTTCCTGAACAGAGCACAGTCCCTTATTACACGCATAAACGAAACCCCAGAAACCTGCCACACTTTCACACGGCCAATTACGTGAACAGAAACTGCACATTTCCTCATGAAGTCTGAATCATTATGCTCAGCACAATAAATACCATTTTTTATGAAACAACTTACTCCTTAATTAACTGTCAAATGTCAGAAGTGACTTTGTACAGACTACAGGGAAAGAGAAGTAGATCTTACAGATGATTTGGTCACCATCTGAAGCCCATGTGAGACAGACAGGATGAATGTGTTAAGATAATATTTTTCTCGACATGGAGATCAAATGGTCAGACTTGACAGTAGAACAGCTCTGTTGTGATCTGAGAACAATGTGTTGATGTGTGAGACCAGGTGAGTTCACCGATTTACATTGAGAAAACTTACATTGAGTTACTATTGAAATAAAATATTAATGTATATTACTAATAAATATTACTAATAAAATATTAGTGAGATTTTATTTAAAGGTTTAGTTCACTTTAAAATGAAAATTACCGCATGATTTGCACACCCTCAAGCCATCCTAGGCGAATACAATCTGAGTTATATTAATAATCACACTGATACTCTCAAACTTTATAATGGCAGTGCATGGAAACCACCTTTTTGAAGCTCAGAAAAGTGCATCCATCTATCATAAACGTACTCCACACGGCTCCAGGATGCGTTTGTGTAAGAGAAACATCCACAGCACGTTACAAAGTAAAATAACTAGCCTTACGTTTTCAACCTGCGAAGAAAGTGTAATACCTTTTGCCGTTCAAAATGCTGGCACTACGTCCTACGCCTTCTGCATTCAACTTACGAAACAAGCATGACGCTTTGATTATGGAAGGCAGTCTGGCAGAAGCTAGTTATTTTACTTCATAACATGTTAAATATGGATATTCTTCTCACACAAACGGATCACATCGCTTCAGAAGGCCTTCATTAACCCTCTGGAGCCATGTGTAATATGTTTATGATGGATGGATGCACTTTTTTTCGAGCTTCAACCCGTTGGTTTCCATGCACTGCCATTGTAAAAATTATTAATATAACTCAGATTATATTCGTCTGAAAGAAGAAATTCATTTGGCTTGAGGGTGAGTAAACAAGGGGGCAATTTTCATTTTAAAGTGAGCTAGTCCTTTAATTTCAAATACCTTACACGTCGTTAATAAGGTAAATATGATCTCTTACATAATATTAAAAAAAACACGATTTAGAACGATAGATAGATAGATAGATAGATAGATAGATAGATAGATAGATAGATAGATAGATAGATAGATAGATAGATAGATAGATAGATAGATAGATAGATAGATAGATAGATAGATAGATAGATAGATAGATAGATAGAACGAAAGAATCTCTTTTATTGGATCTCCTCATTCTTCCCTGAGTCAAGAACTGAAGTGAAACATCTTTAGGCAGTATATCTACTTCCCAAATCCCGTTACAACACTGTCTTCCATCTCAACCATCACAGTTAACAGCCTGTCCAGTCAATCAAGAGGAAGAAGGAAGAGACGGTGGAGGAAAAGAAAGGAAAACAAAGAAAATCCCTCCTTGATGTGTGTAGGCTGACAGCTCTATCCAAGCCCCCCAGTGTTGAAATCAAGCTGTCACTCTTCCACCATGGAAATAGAGGAATTGTGCGCTCAGATTTAAATACCGCCTATAATAGCTTCCCATCTATCAGGCCTGCTGGCCGGTTATTCTTAGACACATACATTAGCCCTTGGCCCAGATAGGAATGTCACCAGATTAAACATCCAATTTGTTAACCGGGCCAGGCCAGGGGTGCTGGTTCTTGACAGAACTTACAAACAAGCCCAAATGGCCCCATTTTTCACCCACAGGCCTGCTGGATTTTTCTACTCAGACAGAGGGAACCACTACAGATGGGGAGGGAGAGAGGGAGGGAGCGTAGAAGGACTTTTTTTTTTTTTCTGGGTGGAAAGATGAGGAGAAATGCTAGGTGTTTTCTAAGGCTACTTAATCTCATGAAGAGCCATAAATACTAAAAAAAGAGTTTTTGTCATGCAGTATTAATTTCGGGAATATTCCCTCATTAAAGCACAGCAGAAAGAGATATTCCAGAGAAGTCTTTCCCACTGCCAAAATAACAGCATACAGCGTTCTGAGCAGCTTCTTAGAGAGATCCTTTCCCATGCATATTCACGACTGAGGGAAAATAAACAGCACATTGTAAGAAGATTATTTGAAAGAATTAGTTAACTCAAAATTCTGTCATTATTTACTCTACCACATGTCTTTTCCTTCTCTCCAGTGGGCTGTTAACCACTGTGACTGAATCATGAGTTAGCGAGCTGAATGTGAGTACTGGATTCATGAATGAATCATTCAGAAGGGTTTTGTGAACTGGATCAACCAATTAACTGAGAAGATCTGATTCAAATTACAGAATGATTTGTTCACAAATCAGACATTGCTATTTATTTAATGAAGCACCAAGATAAACTTTGACATGTTCTGCACTCAAAACTACCATTGGGATTTTATTAAACATTTATGGTGCTTTTTAGTCATTGTGCACCTTCAATATATTGAAAAGACTGGCCGTCTTATATGCTTCAAAAATATAGAAAGTCATACAGATCAAATGTAAATAATGACAGAATATTAATTTTGGACTAAACTATTCCTAAAAAGTCCAGGGGATCCGGAGCATCCCGCACTGTAAGATAGCACTAATCCTCGGCAGTGGCCCTGTCAAAGCCTAGAGAGCGAACAGATATATTCACTGAAGATGAAGTCGTAGATTAGAGCGAGTAAAGGCCCTGTGGACAGATTGGGAGCATATTGGGGAACAGAGGGAGAGACAGTGAGCCAGATGCCACCAGTTAGTTCTCCCCTCAGAATGAGAGAAAGAGTGAGAAATATGGGCGTCCAACACCGCTCGGCTGGTGGAAGCCATCCGTGGGGAGATATCTTACTCAGGGGAGGGAATGAATGAAGCTGAGGTCACTGCACGCTACAGTGGACTGTCAGTGCTTTCACTGTTCACTGGTATAAAATGCTCAGAAAATGTTTTGATATACATTAGTTTATATATTACAGAATGGAACTAAATCAAGGGCAGTTCTCTGTGCAATGTAAAGAGTATATAGAAATAAGAGCGAATAAAATAAATAAAAATGCTGTCTCTGAAATTATGCGAATGCCCAAAAAATGTGAGAAACGTTCAGCACATAGAAACTTTTTGATCCTGTTTCTTACAAAAAGTTATAAGACTTTTTCACCCCTTGATGCACAAGCTATATGCAAACCCACTCTAATGTTCAACATGGGTCGAAAATCACCCGTATTCAATTCTTGAGTTTTGCTGAGTGATCTTCGAAAAAGATTCATTAAATATCTTGTTTTCGATTTCCACAAATCATTATGTTTTTGTATTTCTGCCTCAATTTTATACACATGGGTCAAAAATGACCCATATAAATCTTTGATATTTGCACATTTTTCCAAGTGAGAACATATTTACTACAGAAAACTATTCACCTACCACACATTTCACAACTCAACACGACTTCTTATATATTTGATGCATGTAAGTCTTATTATATTTCATACAATAGGCTATATATTATATTTCATCATTTATATTTTTTTGTCATAAATCAATACTGTTGGTCGCCCTTTACGTCTGTCAGTGTTCCTGAAAGTAAAAGCTTTGGACATGCAAGGTTTCTGTCCGACAGTGATGATATATAATAAGTACATACTTGAGCAACGGTTTGATGTGCGTTTGAAAATATTCTTGTGCTTTTGTGTTAGTGTTAGTATGGCTGGTCCATTACTAAAAGGGCTGAAATGGTTGTAGAGATGCTGCATATAGTACAGAATGAGGAAGATGAGGCAATTGTCTGAAATATCTGATGCTGATGACCTAGACTATGTGCCACAGGGTCAATCTGGGGTTGTATGTGTAAATCCAGCTCCACTAGATGAAGAAGACTCTTTTGATGACATTCAATACTTGTCTGATGTGTCCTCTGAAGAGTAAACTCAGACCCAGTCCAATAAATTGCGAAAAAGGGGTCCTACCGGGGCGAGCACACTGACCCATGCTGTGCATCAAAGGGTTAACATTCAAAGCACATGGTCTGAAGCGCATGGCGCAGGTGCACTTAGGGCATGTCCGAATCCTCTTTTGCTAGTTTAACAATAGAAAAAATGGTCTGCAAAAGAGTTGCACGTAGTCTCTCAATGAGTCATGGGTGTGTTTTGGGCGTAACATGCAATAAACCAATCAGAGTCTCATCTCCCATTCCCTTACATGGGAATTTATTTTATTTACATCGTGGAATTTGCAAGTAGGAATGCTGAATGCTTCTCCATAGAGGAATCATTTTATTTAAAAAAAAAAAAAAAAAACTGTAACAAGCAGAGTGTAAGCGTGTTGTGCACCCGCATATAGGCACATATTATTAACGCACCCTTTAAATAACAAAAAAAAAATTGTACTGGAGCATTGACTTTAGACCAGGTTTTTGTTGGTCAATGCCGCCGTTGTTTTCAGTTGCCTCAAAATAGCAATGTGCCAACAATGCGCCTGAACACACCTCGTTTTCAGACCAGCACGCCCATGGGCGAACAGATGGCCGCGAATGATGTGAAAATAATAACTGCGTGAAAATGATAACTGAAACTAGCAAAAAAAACACTTGCGTTGCGCCTGGCATTGTATTGCGCCGGGTGTATGATAGGGCCCATAAAGTCCTATGGACTTTTATGATACTTCTGTGGTGCCTTTTTGTAATTTTAGCAAGACAGTCTCTGTTCCCAGCCACTTTTATTGAATGGAATATTCAATAAAAAATAATAAAATTAAATGAAATAAAAAAAGCATTTGTCTAAAATGTTGCAGTAGAAATTAACCATTCACATGTCAAATTCGCATTGAAATGAGTTCCTTCTTTCACAGATTGAATGCTTTGTACAGTAGATAACAAAATCGGTGTTATCTATCCTACACTTTTCCTCAAATTTTCTATAGAATGAAAATAAATGGTGAAAATTTACTGTCAAAATTACCCCCAAACAAAAAGAAGAAGAAGAAGAAGAAGAAGAAGAAGAAAGAGAGATGTATAATATTCCATCTGTATGAAGTTCATATCCTCATATGTTCTAGAAAGAAGTAAACACAGGTTTGGAACAACCAGAATGAGAAAATGATGACAGAATTCTCAACCCTTCCAACAAAACAATCACAAAATCTCAAAATCGAGCGACTCGACACTATGAATGCGCTGGTTTGAAACACAGTCGAATGTTCCAGTGTTTGAAGCAAACAGGAACACGAGGTAAATCAGGGGGCTAAGTGAGTGAACCACAATACATGGAAGAACGTTAAGAGAATAAAAGAGTCAGCCTGTGAAATAGCCTCTGCCTCTTTAAGTAGAAACTAATATAATTTCTCTCACGCCAGCAAACAGGAGTATTTTATTATTCCAAAATCGTTCTTCGGGGGAAAAGTGATTTATACCTCACTTTATCTGTCAGACAAATGTTTCTCTTTATGGCTATTACCATTCCAAACCGGCGGCAGGCAACACAAAACTAATATAGTGTGTGAAGTATTTAATTAAGTATCTGGGTAGGGATGGCTGAACGTCTTGCTTTATTGAACCAAAATTAAAAATAACTCCTCCATTTGAATAACGCCTAGGGCTTGCCTCTCATCTGGCTCGTTTTAATATCACTCATGCCACTTTAACCTTTTCAAGCACCACGTCCGTCGTTTGTTTGTCAGTCAAGAGAAATCAGCACTCACATAGGCATATGAAAACACAACTAGAGTTGTTTTCAAACAGCTTTACAAAACTGTGTATTTCCAACCTCATAAATAAGGAACACAAATACCTCCAGGTCAATCGGGCTGTTATTTTTGCCTGTGTGGGGTGTGTTTTGCTTTGTTTTTGAAGCGAGAAGTTCGGAGTCGAGATGAAGAAGAGCCCACATATCAGCCCTAGATACAGTATGTTGATTTGAAAAGCACATATGATGCAATGCTTACATAGTTAATGTAATTTGCAGGAGCTTTGAAGTGTTTAGAGAGCAGCAGCCATTTTGGAGCGTATCAGACACTGGGTTTAATTAAACACGACGGGAACACAAATAATGGAGGGAGAGAAGTTATTCTGAACGCGAACACCGCCGAAAACAAAATCAAATTACCACGAACGGGGCCGGGCTGCCAGAAAAGATGAAAGTTCACTCTTCATTCAGGGTGAAAAGAGTGCAAGTGAGAAAGAGATAAAGAGAGAGTCAGAGAGAGTAAAAAAAAAAAAAAAAATCCAGATGCAGGTTTTAAAATCACAGAGCAGATATTATCCATCTGTTTGGCACACCTCATTCTCTGCTGCATTGAGGAGACGGTCATGGACAAGGTGAACCCAGCATCACCATCTGGCTGTGTGCTGGCCTGGACAGAACCGAGGACAGTAACACACTCCAGAGAAACACACACATCGACGCAGACGCCAACATCTTCTCAGAATCTTCCCGAGCAGATTGCAGCATTTCAATCGTATTCGAGTTTTTTGTTTTAATGTGTCCTCTTTTCTTTCTGATGGGGCTTTGTTTGGAGAAACTCATCGTAACAGAAGGAAAAAGAAAAAAAGCTCAAATAAAATAAAATAAAATAAATAAAATTAAATAAAATTAAATTAAAAAAAATTAAATACAATTAAATAAAATAAAAAAATAAAATAAAATAAAATAGATAAAATAAAATAAGATAAATTTGGTCAGTCCAATTGAGTGTCATCTTCCACACATCGCATGCTTTATGGATAACAAAAAAAGTACCTCTCCTCAAACTGTCGGATTTTTTTATTTTTTTTAAATGTTTCTCTTTTCTTTCTGATGGGGCTTTGTTTGGAGGAACACATTGTACCAGAAGAGGGTGCAGCTTGCCAATCAGAAACAGGTCGTTGGTTCCGGTCCCCAGAGAAGGCTCTAGTCGTACCGCAAAGTTTGAAAGCACGTGTGTGTGTGAGGAGAGTTTGGGCTCTTGTTCGCTCAGGCAAGCTATGAGTGTACACAGCTGGGGTGAGTTTGACTTAATGAGAATCTGTTCAACAGTGCTGCTTGGAATCCAGGCCTGCAGGTGAAGACTTTATGTTTTGATTTACATTCCTCGGAAATTTGATGAATGCTGCTCTTTTTTCCCCGCATTCTCAAATCAGCATCTCGTCTGGTGAGGCTCAAAGTTGCCAGAAAGGCCCTGAGTGATGAGTGAGCTCAGACGTGAATGAGTAACAGTATGACAGTGATAGAAAGGTGCCAATGCTGGGAAAAAGAGAGGTCAAGCGTTTAGCCACGGCTCCCTCCAGATTGCAAGCCTACACCCACTGAACACAAACGCTCTTGTTTGTTAAACAGCAGAATGGATTTACTCTATGTACTCGGGCGGGCGGTTACGCTCAGATAGTGTATTGATTTATTGGAGGCTGGTCACTTGGGATCGTAGATTTAAACTGTAGCGCGCTGTGGGGTTCGGGGTCATGTGATTTGTACGCCATTAAATCCAGCGTGACTGAAGTAGACAGTTTGGACTGAGCCGGCATACAGGTGGTGTTTATTAGTGGTTACAGAACAAAACAGGCTGTCAGAAGGTGATGCAACTATCCGTACAGTAAGAAAAATTTTTTTTTTTTTTTTTTTTTAAAGGAAAAAGAGGTTTGGTCTTAAATTTGACACTCATTTTAGGATGTTGTGCTTTCATTTTGTTAATTCATTTTTTAAAAAATTTAATTTTTTTTTTTTTTTCAAAAAATCCATGAAATTAAAAGAAATTCTGCAATGGACACTAAGGAGAGCCATTAACTGCTTGTCTGATGGTAAAAAACTAGTAGAATCTTAAATTTTTTGTCGGATTATTGTTATCTAATGATCTCAAATTCTTTTAAACTGACTTAACCATCAGATTCAAACTAGTCAGAAAAAATATGATTATATTAAATGATCATTTGTATTTGGTAACTATTAATAATAATTTATTTAAAAAATTATAAAATATTATAATATTTTTAGTAATCTACAATCCCAAGTGACCAGCCTCCAATAAATCAATCTGAGTAATTTCCAACTGAGTACAAAGAAAACCTAAATAAGTAAATAAGTAAGCAAATAAAACCTTCTTTAAAAAGTAGATAAATAGATAAATAAATATAGTAAAATTATTTTAGAAGCAAAATGAAACATCTATATATATATATATATATATATATATATATATATAGGCACTGGGGCACATCTTCAAACAAAAGTTCCTAAGTGCTAAAATTGACCAGAGTAATTTAGAGAGGAAAGAAAAAATAAAAAGATCTCAGAGAATGAATTTGATCAGACCGCTATTGTCACGAGTCGACATATTGATCCTGCTGCGGCACTGGATTCAGGTTGTAGTGTATTTCATTTGTGTGGATCCGTTGATAAGTTCTGGAAGATCTGATAAGTGATATTAGAGGTGTCTTGTGAGATTTACACTCTGTAGTCTATTTGACGTTTGTCCCTTCAGGCGGGATGCATTGCGTTATTAAGGCAACAAGTGGTGGGATCTCCTTTTCGAGACAAGTTCCCATATCACAAAAGAGCAGAGTGGGGACGGTGCCACTTTCCGAGGAGGACAAACAGAGAGAACAGCTCCTGTCACGTCCCATCAGAACGTGTGAGATTAAAAAACGCTGCCACTCAATTAATAAATCACCTCCTCCCTTACAGCTGTGGGAGCAGCTGGTCTCTCTGGCACTAATAAACGCAGAGTGAGGGGCTGAGGAAAATGGCGAGGAGGCCCGAGGCCCTGTGGTGTGACAGCACCTCCTCAGCAGTCAGAGAGGAGCTAACAGAGCCCACATGCCTGAGGACTTCATCACCCAGAGGAAGAATTGTACTGCTCAGAGGTTGTTCTTTTAAAGCTCAGGAGACTTATTGGAGATCTCATTAATGTTTCATTAAAACTTTGGTTTTCCAAAAATCAAAATCAAAAGGGATCATATAAGTCAATTGTTGACATAAAGCAAATAACTTAAATAAATATTTATATATATAACAATGTAAAACAATATATACAACGATTGTTGTTTTTTAAATGTTTGATTTATTAAAATGTAAAAACAAATTACAAGTATATAATTGTGACAGTACAAAGCTAAAAACTGAAATTGTTTACATTTTTAAAAAAGTTGTTTCATAATACAATTATGAAAAATATACAATCGTGGATGGCATAGCTCAAAAAATGCGGTCTTCAAATAATTTGATGAATTACTAACATTTCTGAAATACCTGCAACTCATTTTTTGGGTCGCAAGAACCACTCGAAAGAAGATATTATTTCACAGGAGTAAAATATGAATTTCATGGAAGTCTCCATTTGCTCTCTTTTTAAACTCATTGCTGTCTAGGAGAAACTATTACGATCTCATTTGTGATTTTCCTTTCCTAAAAGAATAGCTGAGGAGGAAACAAGCCCTGCATTTCAATATTCAAATAGTCAATGAAACTCTAAGGAGGGAAAAATTCTGCATAAGTGGAACCGAACTGCTATAAAAACAGCCAATATTTCAGCGTGGCAGCGTGCCGAGGGACAGAGAGGGATGGAGAGCGAGAAAGAACAGGAAGAAGGGGCCCAAAGAGAGCGGTGCAGGTGCGAAGCTTGGACGCGGCCCAGCCTCACACACTCCGTTCACGCATACGCACTCAATCACGCAGGTCACACACCAACACACCCTCCACCGCACTGATCTCGCCAAATACCTCTCATGACAAAGGAATTATCTCAGCATCAGCTGCTGGGCGTGCTCGCTCACATTCTCTCATTCTCAAGATCTTCAGCCAGCCCCGTGTCATCTTAACGACTGAGTTTGTGTATGTATAATATGGATACTGTACACAGTGCAAAACAAACAGAGCCATAACAAATAGCAACAGGGGGCTGAATCGAGATCAAAATGGTCAACATAAACAAACATGCGCACGCACAATGGCAGAATTCCCTGGGAACGGGCTTATCGCCCGATCTGACTGGCTTTAGATACTGAATGAATGTGATGGTTGAAAAGCAGCAGAGCGCATGAGAAATTATACATCTCTGTCTCAGAATTCTGGAGCCGTTTGGAGTGTAAATGTCATTTTTCTGCCATTGCACAATAAAAAACGTTTCATTTGTGTTTAAGATGTCTTCGTTTTCCGAATGGAATAAGTGACTCGTCAGGGACTGTCAGCAACGTCGACCAAAAAGATAAATAAAACTCTTTAAAGAGGGACCTATAATAAACAAGTCTCTGTAATATAAGTCCCCAGAATGTGTCTGTGAAGTTTCAGCTCAAAATACACCATTTTTGTTTGTGAGCTGCTGCTCCCGGCCCACTTTCCAGAAGAGGACGAAGCTTTAACGGCTCACGCTTAAACTGGGGAATCAGACACTGATGGAGAGACTCGGGAAGAAGTTACAACTTTTAGAATGCTTCTGGACATTTCTGAGCGAAAAATGGATAAATGTATTCGGTTCATTCAGCCCATCGATTGGCATGTGCCATCATGTTAATCTTTTGTGCAGATCCAGCGTTAAATTGTTTGTGAAGCTTTCTGCATAAAACAACAGCATGGCAACAACACTCAACCACAACAACTCTTTCTCTTCTCTAAATCAGCCCAAAATGGCCTCACCCCCTTTGTTGCGTCTTCTCGAGGACAGGGTTTATGCAAATGTTGGGGTTTGTGATGTCACCAACCCGGGAAGAAGCACATTGTAGTCTGTACCAGCCATTCGTTGTAGTCTTTAAAAAGTGATATTTTCTGTCAAATAAAATATCTCCCTTTGCATTGAACTTTGAGCGTCGTAACTTTGCAGATGTTGTTTATGCTCAAACAGCAACTTTACACACTAACTAAAGTTAAAAAAGTGAAATCATGAACAAGGACCCCTTTAAGGCCTGTTCAGACCAAGGACAATCATGACAGCTATAACATTTTTATAATAGTTCTAATTGTATGAGCACGCCCCACAGCTAGAACGATAAAGACGCAGGCAATGATATCTTTCAAAAGACGAACGATAAAAACACTGACAGCCGATCAGAATCCACCAACTCTAAAGAGCTTGAGTTTACAGCGGCAGTGCTTGGAAGAAATAGAATGTTAATAAGCATTGGTGTAGATGCTAATGTGGTTATCATCATTATAGCTACCATTCTTGGTGTGAACAGACATTTATTCAGCAGCGAAAATAGCCGGATGATATTTTAGGAAAGTCATGATTTGTGCTTAGTGTGAATAAAATCTCAAGTAGAAAGCAAAAGTTTTATTTGCAGCCCTCTTTCACTTGTAAACACCTTTTTCAGAGCTGAGCTGCTGTTGTTCAAGTCACCTGTTTCTCCTTATCGCAGCATTTCATGATGTCACCATGTTCTCGCAGAGAAAGGAAACATGGGATGGGAGGAGAGAGTGAGAGAGAGAGGGAAGTGTGTACAGCCTTTTACACAGCCCTGATTTGTAGGGAAAGCCATGGCGCAATTGAAGCAATTTGTTCTTTGCCATCTACGACACATGGCCAGACGAAACGCAGCCCTACTAATTGCTCTACCTGTAACCCCCACCCTTTTCCAAAGCCACCTCACACACACACACACACACACACACATGCAAATGCACACGCAGTCGAGCCAGGCAGCCAGGTCAGAGAGGTCACCGGGGAACTGGACCGATTCTGGTTCTCTCTCTGCCCTGCTTCAGTCCGGTTTCAGTCTCCATTCAGTCGGGCTGCTAAATGCCTCATCAACATGTTTAATCAAATTAGTAAGCAGCCAAAAATTGACGCTTTTCATTAATTATACAGGATAATTCTAATTGCAAATTCAAATGTATTCGCTCTGAACAGAAGGTGTTCAGTAATATTTCAGGGAATTTGCATATTAAATGGGGGTCGTTCTGCATTATGTATGATAATATATGCGCATTGTCTTTATTTTTAACTCGCGGGCCATATGCGCCGCTGCTTGCCAGAGCAGGTGAAAAAAGTCCGGAGTGTTTAATTTCGCTGAACAAACGCGTCGAGGCGGCTTGTCAAGGGCTGTACGGTCGGTGTCAATCTTTGTTTTTTTGTACTGTTTTCCCAACCCTTCTTTTGATTACAGCCGGCAGCACGGCCACCGGTAAACAAACTCCGACATGTGCACATACAGGAAACAGGAAGTCCCATGCGTCTGACTCTTCCTGTGTCATTCGTCTTTTGTTGTCGCTGGGCCCGATTCATCTCGTCTAGTCTGTATCAGAGCCGCCCCGTCAGCAGTTCTGCCCTGCCAGGGGTGGACATCTCCTGCCATGTGGCCATCATGGCAGTGTGCATTATCCCAGACAATGAGCAGCGTCTGCAAAATCTGAGCCAGACACAAACCACGCACTCAGAGAATATTGCATTACCCACCATAACGACTCAGAGGTCTTCAGATCATGTCTAGCCTTAATGAGCTACACTTCAAAACTTAATACTCATTAGCAGGCGTTACCTTCTCAAATAACTTTACTGACTGAAAACCTCATTCTGGGGTAAATTTCATTCTGCAACTATCACTGTTTGTGGGGTTCAATAATACTCAATAATAATACTCAAAAAGTACTCAATACTCAAACTCGTGCTATAAAAGTGTTTTTTTAAATGATTTTGAAAGAAGTCTCTTATGTTTACCAAGGCTGTATTTATTTTATTAAAAATACAGTAAAAAAAAACAATAATGTTGTCCTATTACTGCCATTAAGAACTGTTTTAAATTATAGGTAACACTTTACAGTAAGATTTCATTTGTTAACTACATTAACACAAACTAACAATGAACAATACTTCTACAGCATTTATTAATCGTAGTTAATGTTAATCTAAACATTTACTAATACCTTTTAATACTGTAAGAATATATTGCTCATTGTTAATGTTAGTTAATGCATTAACTATGGTATGGTGTTACAGTATTGTATTTTGAATTGTAAATTATTTCTGTGATGCAAAGCTGAATTTTTCAGCATCATTACTCCAGTCTTCAGTGCCACATTCTGATTTGCTGATTTGGAGCTCAAGAAACATTTCTCATTAATATCATCATTGAAAACGGTTGCGCGGGATGATATTTGTTTTGCACACATATTTTTCAGGATTCTTTTGTAAATATAAAGTTCAAAAGAGCGGCATTTCATTTGAGTATTTTTTGATGAGTTGATCAATTGAATGTGTCCTTACTGGATAAAAGTGTTAATAGCTTTTAAAAAATAATAAACTTTAGAACAGTAGTGTTCCTCTTTTTTTTTTACTTGTTTCCATATAAATGTCATATAAAGACACTAAATAAGTGAAAAATGCCAGCGCATAAATCAATTTAGTTCATTAAGACGAATGCTCTGAAAACAAGCCTCATCTACATAAACGAGTCGCCAACAATTCCAGTCTCACTTCATGTTACAAGCCTATGTAACAAATTTTCATAATGCCAGCCTATGGTCTTCCTTGACTTTATCTACTAGCTTAAATTCAGATTTCCGACTCGAGCTGTAAGCGGTAGACCAATCACAACAGACTGAGCCGCCTGACCAATCAGAGCAGCGGGAGGGGTTAGGAGAGACTAAATCTTCGAACAAACTGTTTTCCGACTTTTGCAGAATTATGGTAATGTGCAAAGTATATTATGAGAAAATATGTAGTTTTTTTGACCTCTGATGCATGGAAATCTATTGTAGAAGACCTCCAAAACAAAATTAGGAACCTTTAAAATAGCATAATAGATGCACTTAAATATTTTATGCTTCTCAAGTCAATCTATCTCGTTTCAAGGATTTTCAGATATTTTACCTGTATGAAATGTAACATTCAGATGCACAATGCACTATTCCCTGCAATTTTGGTTCCTTAAAAAGTCAGGAAACACACCTTTAGCATAGTTATGGTATATGTTATGGTATATGGTACGTGTTGCTTGTGAAAACTGCCAGGAAGGATTTAAACTTGCGATTTTTTTAGATAAATGTAAAAATCAGACCATGATAAAGAAGTAGTACTACAAAAGTTCCTCATTATACTCATTAGACTTTGTATAATGAGTAACACAACATGGTCAAGTGTTACTTTTAAACAGTACCATTCCTTAACACTCCGGTGAGGGATCCAGGTATAGGCAGAAGTGAAAACTGAAGCTCTAGTTGAACCGGAATACAAAGAGCCTGAGTTGCATCTCAACTGTCATTAAATTTGCAAGCTGTTTTATTGGAATCAGTTTAAAACAAGAACGACGTGTAAATGGGTATCAACTTCTGTGTTACCGCCTGGCCCGGTCCCAAGTCAGTTTTCTGACGAAAAAAGGAGTGATTCTTCAAAAGGAGATGAAAGGAGCGTTTTTCACCACGGAGAGCGCAGAACAATGATGTGGTTCGGGAAATTGAACTTCGTTTATTTAAAATTACTCTATGCTGTTTGAACTTGACGCAACATTAGTTGCACGTACAGGGAGAGTCAGCCGAATTACATTACTGAGAATCACAAACTGCATCCCTATAGTTTCAGGAACAAATCTCATTTTCCTTTCCCTAAGAGCACACGTAACGTAACGCACACAGACGGACGAAATACAGCCTCAGACCCCATGTAAAGTGCCAATCTTGTATAACGCCTATCGATTTTTGTGAAGCAGAATCTTCATCAAGCCTTTATTTACCAGTTGGGCACAAACTGACATGTTCTTTAGAACTGCGGTGCTGTTGCGGAGGTGTTAATGCACCTTGGACTGGCAGAGGAGGGGCTCGCAAGACCCTTTAAAGGTAAAGATTAATTACAGGCTGAGGTGAGGTGACGAACAGCGCGTGTGCGTGTTTGCGTGAGGGATGATGACAGCGCACCTCACAGATGAAGGCGCGCTCTTAATGAGCTGAGATCACAGTTCCCAACGTTCCATCTCCGTTATACAGGACGGGCCTTTATTAAGTGCCGTATACTGCGCTGTCACACACTTTAAACATGTTCACACCAGTGCATATTCACCTGTCCGACACCGTGCACATGCTGCCTTGAGGAGCCAGGTTGGTCTGTCAATTCAGATACATCCTCATTCTGAAGAACAGATTGCATACATAAATTAAACACGCTAACAAAAGAAGACATCAATAAATAAAGACAAAAGCTATGTTTAGGTTAGAACATTATGGATGACTTCCAAGCTTATAAACATATGGGTGAGTAGTGTTGCAGAAGTTACTTTAAAACTGTAGCTAAATAAGCGTATTAAAATAGTTAAACTACTGTTCAAAAGTCTGGCACCACAGCAGCATTTATTTGATCAAAAATACAGTAAAAAAAGTTCCATCATGACAACCCTCGGGATATTTTTAGCATGCCAATGGATATGACAATGGTACTGTATTTGGTCTTGGTGGAATAGATCTGCTACGCTGCTGCTGCTGCTGAATTGCTGTTGTTGTAGATTATTGCTCTTGCTGCTACAGCACTGCAAGTACAGGAACTTGCTACTGCCAATGCATATGACGATACGCTGCTGCAAGTATGTAGACATGTGGAGCTGGGGAAGGTGAAGGGTTTTAGACGAACTCTGAAAGGCCACCGCAAACTGCTATAGAGAATGCTAAACAGCCTTTTAAATGTTGAGCAAACAAATGCGACATGAACCAGTCAACTCTTAACACTTTAATTATCAGCAGCTTGCGTTAAGGGTCCATCCGCCTGTGCCATCTAGAGTTTCGTGAGAGAACTAGGGATTAATATTGTTAATTTAAAATAAATATTTAAAAAAATAATAATAATAATAATATCAATATATAAAAATTCATATTTTAAAATATTATTTATTCCTCTGATGCCAAAGCTGTTTTTTCAGCATCATTACTCCAGTGTCGCATGATCCGTCAGAAATCATTCTAATATGCTGATTTCGTGCTTGAGAAACATTTCTCACCATCATCAATGCTGAAAACAATTTTGCTGATATTTTTGTGGAAATCGTGATCATTTTCTCAGGATTCTTTGATGACTACAAACCTCAAAAGAAAAGTAAGTATTTAAAATTCTGACATTTTTGTACGAAAGTAAAAGCTCCTTTGATCAATTTAATGTGTCCTTGCTGAATAAAATTTATTTCTTTAAAAAAAATAAACAAACATTTGAACCTAGAAAAACTGGCAAACACTACATTTAGTAATTTCATACTAAAATGAAACGGATCCATCAGTATTCCCTAATGCTGAAGTGTTGTCGCGCTACTTCAAAATGTACTTCAAGCCTGCCATCATTCAGTTTTCACTTAGCTATCAATAAAAGTGGCAAAAGAAATAAGGAATATATGTTGAACCTAAATCAAAGAATACATAAATCCTGATTCCATTTCTCTATATTGCATTTTAAACCATCTCATCACAGGAATCATTTCTATCTCTCCTCTATTAAAGCCAGTCAGGGGAGCCAGCAGCCCCCCAGGGCGCCACCGTCATGGCCGCCAGCAGCGTACTCAAGCCCAGCCATGGCTAAGTGTGAGCTGGCAGGTCTGAGAGAAGCTTTGGCTCCACTAGTCTGTGATTGCTGGAGTCCACTACTGCAGCGCGCTGAGGATGGGGGGTCCGTCCAAGGACACATTGCTCCTGGAGAAGGACCCCGGACAGATGGGCGGCTGGATCTCAGAAGTGTACACTAACCACTGATGTCAGGCCAGAACTGCTCTCTGGTTGCCAACGGTAACATTATGCTCACTTTCTAGTCAGTTATGACTGAGGACACTTGACATATATTGCTCGTTTCTAAAAGGCCCTCGCATGTACTTCATTTGACATTCAAAACAAGTAAATATTAATTCAAATGCAGAGGCAGCACATAACAGCTTCGCTTCATTGCCGTTAAGCTACCGATGTTTACCCCGACACCCATTTGTTTGGCATTTTTCTGCACGTGTAGCCTGACCCGGTGATTTAGAGGCAGCTCTCGATAGCGTACAGCCTGCTTAATGACAGTAATTTCCTCCCATAAGAGCAGCTCTGAATTAGTGCTCAAATATGATCCCTTATTATAGTCAATAAAACATGCCATTCTAATTATGAGCAAGTGAAGCAGCTCAAGATGAAAAACACACACACACACACACACACACACACACCAATGCACGTCTTTTCAAAACTGATATCTTTATCAGAACGCTTGCTGCTAATCCTCAAGAATGGTAAATATCAGTGAAAATTTCATTAAAATCTCTTTTGATGGTTATTTCAAATAGAGACATTACGCTCTTAACATTACATTTGTGCAGCCCATTTTCATGTTTGTCCCAGCTGTAAAAGAAAATGCTTGTGGATTTTAATAATAATCATATATTATGCCATGCAGCACATAATATTCTGTGCTGGTATGATATCTAATGATGCCCAGATGGATGTTGGTGTGTGTTTGTGTTGTGGATGCACCTGAGCGCTCAGTGCCAGTAAAACTCCTTTTCCTCCCTGGTGGCATCGCAACTTCACCACTGAAGGAAAACACAGAACGCTGCCAAGGCTCTTGTGCTCTGCCCAGTCGCTGCGCTGCTCTGCCAAAAGCATTTTCTCACTCGCTCACTGCCATTTCCATTTCTGCCAACTTCCAATGACAATGTTATGCTTGTTTGCACCATAAATACACTTAATAGGTAATATGACAACATTCATGAACAGACAGATCAGAACCTGAACTCCTCCGTTGAATAATGAGATTTCACATTTAATGTTGACATTCTGCATCGTTTGAGAATGTAATACTTTAGGGATCTTATCCAAATGAAATGCTATTATTTTGGTTGAAAATTTCACATCGCACTTTTGGGTCTGATCTGTACACTCTAAAAAAAAAAAAAAAAAAAGCTGTGTTAAAAACAACCCAAGTTGGGTTGAAAATGGACAAACCAAGAGAATGGGTTGTTTTAACACAGCGGTTGGATTAAATGTTCGCACAACCTGCTGGGCGGTTTTATTTAATGTGTCTAATTTTTGTGTGTTATGTGTCGGATTTTTAATTTCCAAAAAAAAAAATAAAACAGCACGTTGGGCAAACATTTAACCCAATACTGGGTTAAAACAACCCAGTCGCTGGGTTAGTCAATTTTCAACCCAGCATTTTTTAGAGTGTATTTTAGCATCATCAGTACCACAATGACAGTTAATGAGTGCGTTTACACGCACATTCTCAATCCGATTATGCTTACTAAGCCGATAATGCGCGTGGTCATGTAAACGCGTTTACCTGTTTTCCTTTATGGGAGTAAGGTTATAAACAGGTTAAGCATAAACCGATCGGCACAGCTAGATTTTTGCCCCTTACACCGCTTTCAGGCAGGATGTAAACACATTACCCTGCTTTCTGTCGGCTTATTGAAGTGACAGGGACGTGTCCTTCATGCGAATTTAAGTGCATCCAGACAGAGAGAGCATTTTGCGGTAAGGAAGGAGGAAACACATCACAAACTCCCCTTTCGTGACCTAAAGAATTATAAAAATGTGTTCTCTCGTGCAACAGAAGTAGAAGTAGTAGTTGAAATGCTGCATCTGTAACTGCATGACAGTCCCCCTGTAGTCATTAAATTTATCCCTTGAAATCTTTAATCACCTAAAAAAAAAAAATTCCTGTGAAAAAAGTTACTTCATGACTTAAAATACTTTGAATGTAACTCTATACACTCGGTTCGTTTAGTATACACGGATCTATGAATATGCTAATTAGCCCCGCCTCCATTCACTCGCACGAGTTCAGAGATCCAGTCTGTCGACTTACTGAGGTAAACACTGCACAATGGTAACGCTTTTAACAACGTCGAACACATAACGGTAATTACTATGATTAGCCAATGTTCAATTTACATTTTTTGTCACTTTATCATTTTAACCTTCATTTTACACAAATAAATAATAACTATTAAATATATTATAATAACTAAAATAATAACAACAACAACAACAACTACAATTATTATTATTATTAACAAATTATAAACAAACAAACTCCTTTTCAAGTAAGACTTTGCAACTTTCACAACAACCAAATGCCTCGGATCTGCTCCGAAAGCGCTACAGTGAAGCACTCATAAAGTTATCAGTCAGAGTAAATGCTATTTCTTTGAAATAAAGAAGATAATCTCAAAAGCAGATCTCTGAGCTGCTTTCATTTCTTTCTTTCAGCTTTCTTTCATTCTGAATAATGATTAGTTTCCCCTAGGATCTGCACACCTTTTCCACACTCCTTTTTCTCACACATTTGGATTATTTATGTTGGAGTTCACCTCAAGCAATATGGTCTTTAAAGCTTTAGACAGCGCAGCACAGATGCTGGCCTCCTTGTATTTCTGTCGCTTTCTCTAAACGTCTGTTTCATGTTGAAAAGCCTCGAAAAGTTGCCATCGTGATGGTATCCGTTACTGATGACCACTCTCTGGGAATATTCTGTACGTCCAATTCACAAACTTTTCCTTGAAATTTGTTCACACAACTGCTTTTGATTAAAGTTCTCGATTCGTCATGATTGCGAAACGCATGGTATTTTAGATGTTTTGTTTGGAGAAGGAAGTTATATTGGTTTCTCAGGGCCGCTTCGTAAGAGGCGAGTGTCTGTCAGGCATGAGAGGGTTAAAGTGCACAGCTAAGGGGTCAGAGGTTAGCTGAGTGTACCGGGATGAAAATCATTGCAGCATCATACAGCAGCCTTGGCTCTGACTGTGTGAAAGTCAGGGTGTCCACGAAACTCCTCTAAAACTGTCCAGTCCTTCTCCTGGGAATGAACAGCCACTTCCTCCTTCTATTTCTCCGTTTGCATTTCCTTTGGGAATGGGATATTCTCTCGTCAGTTGCAGTCACACATGTAAAATTTTTCCAACTGCACAAAACAAGGATGTTGATGGCGTTGAGAATTTCTGAAAATGAACGTTAGTAGTTATGTCTTGTCAATGAAATCTTGTGACTCTTAAAATCTCACCAATGAAAATTACCGACAAAAAAAAAGAAATAGCAATAAGATCACTGCAGCATAAAGACTTCACAACACAGAAACTTCAAATGGCATATTTTTCAAAGAATGTTGGAAGATTAGGCTGAAAGTTTGATGTTACACATCATCACCCAAAATATAAATATTAAAATTTATATTGATTAAATTTATATAATAATATAAAATTATTTAAAATATATAAATGATATTTTATTGACTACAATTATATGCCATATCAGTAAAAAGGACTAAAATTAATGAATGACAAAATACTGATTATATTATGTGAAAATGAAATACTATTTGTTGTAGCACCATTTGTATAATTGTTCTAAATTGTATGGCGATTCTATGACTTCCACCAAAGATGAAGGTGAAACAGTTAAATACACAACTATCAATGTTTTAAACACAACCTACACTTTAGCTGAGACTGAAACATCTGGAAATGCAACCTTATGCAAAGATGAGCAAAACACACACAAAATGTATACTAACAACCTACAATGACAACATAGAATGCATTTAGGCCGTTAACACTATCAAACTAGCAACTCTTTTTTTCCAATCCAACAGGATATGGCTTATGAGTAACAAAGAGAGTGGGCGGACGAACCCCGGACGCAAAACTTCCAGCTCTAGAGCCAAAAGTCACAAAGGCTATCGCTTCCACTTCTTTTGGAAAAACAAAACGTACAGAGACATCAGTGAAATGTGAATAACTGTGGACTTGACATTACTTGGAATTCAGATGCCTGATGAAGAAGGTCTACAGTAACGGCCTGAGAAAGTGTCTGTTTGTCAGAGAAATCGAGCATTAATTAATGACCAGCTGCCAAACTGCAAAATCGCTAATAATACTTAAGCTTGTGCCTTGGGCCCGTCAGCTGCACACAAATCAATAGATCGACAGTTTCCACTGTACAACATAAGTCAAACACACACACACACACACACACACACACAAGCTCGGCATTAGAGAGAGAGTTCTGGCTGAACCAGGCTGGACGTCTCTGACTACTGCCAGTCTCTTTCTCTCCCTACAAGTCCGTTTTCCCAGTGCGCAGCCCGAGCTAGATTAGCTAATTAAGGGGGACTGAGGCAGATCTGTAGCTGGTGTGGCGGCGTGTTTTGACAGGTGGGCTTAGCGAACTGTGATTAGGGGAGAGGCCACGGCGAAGCGGTTAAGCCCTCCATAAGCCCCTCGCCGACACGAGGAGCGATGCAATGCATGTAGACCCCTGAAAACCCACTGCTGGTTTTGGGAAGGAGGAGGGGGTGAGCGATTCGTGATTGACACCTTGAAAAGCTGAGATTCCGCCCTCGTCCGCAACCTGTCCCGCCTGAATGTTGTCATCAGAGGTGTTAAGAAAACCCCTGAATTTTGACAAACAGCTTTCTTTGACTTTTAAAGGAATGTTGTTGGCTTCAGTGCAAGTTAAGCTCAATCCACAGTATTTATGGCATTATGTTTATTACCACAAAACCTAATTTCGATTCATCCTTTGTTTCCTTAAAAAAAAGCAAAAATCGGCTCCTCTGAGGCTAACGCTGGGCACCCAGACTGATTGTTTAGCAGGTTTTTACCGTAGTATTTCTGGCTACTGAACTAAACATTTATTACTATTATTTTAATTTTAGAATTATTTTATTTATTTATTTATTTATTTTTGCTTGTGTGTTCCGAGACAGTGTTGTTTGTCTGTTCTGTGTTTATTTTTGGAAAAAACCTTTGAAATAAAAAATTCCAAAAAAAAAAAGAAAAAAGCAAAGTTACAGTGAGGAACTTAGAATGGAAGCGAATAGGGCCAAGAATTTGGAGGATTTATATTATATATTTATATTATATCATTTTCAAAAAGCACTGCTAAAACTTGTTAATGTTTATCAATTTTTGGTCAAACTGAACATAAAACTGAAATAAGTGAATTTTAAAAAGCATGTTAACACATTGTTTACATTTTGTGGCTGCACTATTGAAACAGTAAATATTTTAACATTCCCATATTGGCCCCATTTATTTCTATTGTAAGTGCCTACCGATTTAAAGGGATAGTTCACCAAAAAAAAAATAATCAAAAAAATTGGCATCATTTACTCACCCTGAAGTTGTTCCAAAACGTTATGAATTTCTTCGTTCTGATGAACACAAAGGAAGATATTTGGAAGAATGTTTGTAACCAAACAGATTTCGCCCCCATTGACTGCCATAGTAGGGGTAAAAATACTATGGTAGTAAATGGGGGGGGCGAGATCTGTTTTGGTTACAAACATTCAACAAATAGAAGAAAAGGGAAGGACTGGTGGAAATTCATTTTTGTGGAAATCAAAATGATGCCACAAATGCTGTCAGCTGAAGCTGATATATTCTTTAAAAGGCCCTTTCATGACTAGTCAGGTCACCTTTATTCATAGACACAGTTTGATCTGTCGTTTCAAAGACAGTTGAGTTGAATATGAGGTAAAGCTGCAGCAGACGCTTCACTCCATTTAGGTCAATGCATTGGACAACGCTGAGGCATCGAAAGGGCCTTTACACTTAAAACAAGCAACAGACAGCACTTGTGCAAACAGTAACTGTTGGCAAGCGGGCAGATATGACCAGTTCAACAGTTTTAATAAACTCTCTCCCCCTTATGCCAGAAGCTCTTTGTTTTCTCTCGGGTTCACAAGTGTTTCTTTGTTTTTGCGTGTACTGTATGTGTGTGCGCTCACGAGAGTGGGAACACTGCGCGTGTGCGTATGTTTGTGCATTCAGCTATTTGTGAGCAATTCCTCATAGAGCTTTCTCAGCAGGTAAAGATGTGCTCGTGTGGGTGATGGGAGTAGGATTAGTATTATCTAAAACTCTCCAGCCGCCCTGAGTATCATCCACCGTGCTTAAGTTAAGGTGCAAGACCGGGTGATTTGCATAAGTAATTAGCTAATGTGCTGTTCAATTTCACTCCCATCTGGCTGCCTGAGCAGGCCCTCATTTCTCAAATTGACAGGCTGGTCTCTATCACTACCCACACTGCAACAAGGCGCACACCAAATTAATTTGTCAACCTTCTCCAGTAATGGGATGTTCACCTTGAAAACTCAATTTTCCTGAGTTCGACTGAGAGAAAAAGGTAGGAATTTGCTCTAAAATATATTGCAAAAAATAACAAAAGCATGGCTAGATGGTTTCTGATAGCTTTTCGGAAAGTGACAGCATAAAGCGCACGAAAAAGGATTCGCACATCAAATCAAATGCACACTTGGCCACGGAAGTATCGGTTAACTAAAATAGCCTAATTGGACATTACAAAAGAAAAGTAAATATTTGTTTACTTAAATGTAATCTATTGACTTGAAACTCACAAAAATATGACTCGTTGTACATTCCAATGAATCCACTACAGTTCAATACAAAGTGCAATAATGGAACATTAATTAATTAAGGAAAACGTAAAAAAAATATATTGTGAAATTCATTTAAAAAACATCCTGTGGAGCAGATAAATTGAAAAGAAATCAATAAATCAATAAAAAAATCATTTATGTAATCTAATATATATATATATATATAATAAAAAATTATAAACAATTATATATATATTATAAAACAATTGAATTTTTAAATCAAATGCAATTTAATATTAAATACCAAGTATGCCACTGAACAGCAAGAAGAAAACATTTTTGTTAATTAAATAAATAAATAAATAAAATACAATAATCAATTAAAACAACAATTTAACACATTTCATAATGCATATATATATATATATATATATATATATAAAAATAAAGTCCAAAATAGTTCCCTCAATTGTGCTGGAAAACTTTGAATAAGCCAAATCTTGTATATAATATATAACACATACAACATAATAAATTAGTATCAGAGTAACATTTTCCGATGCGTGTACGTCTGGACATCTAAGCCGCAACTGTTCCATCATGTCTTTATTTGTGCACAGGCTCTGGGCCTGGCTACTCTCTTCTGGGTGCATTGCTGGGCGTTGGGAGCTGGGTTGGCACAGACGCCACTGATGCCAGGGTGCTTAGCTCAGGGACCATGCAGGGAAATGAGCCAAAAAAAGAATTTAATGAAACCCCATCCCCGGCCAAAATTAATTTTCAGTCTCATCTCTGGCCGGGGGCAGTGTGAGTTCTGGGACCCCCGGCCCGTTTGTAGAGGTCTGGATTGGAGGGTGAAGGGAAAACGGGCTCAGATAAATAAGAAACACTGTTTCCCCCAATAAATTTTCTTCTCTATATTTCATTTCTCTTTGATGGTGACTGCATACTTATTAAATTCCTTTGTGTATTGCGCCTGTTCTTGTCTCACTGCTCTTAAAATGGCTATTCATTTTGCCAGCTGCCACCCACTACAACATAAAGAGTCCCTAAGAACCGCACGTGTGACGTGGGATTTCTGGAGTGGGCCCAGAACCCACTCACACATGCACACACGCCTAAATACACACACTTATGCACACAACCCATAATGTGTGCCAGTATATCACACTTTTATGCCAAAGTCTAAGCCAAACTAAGACACAGATACAATCATTAAGATTTTCTGTGACCTGAAACTTAGGTGCCAGCAGCATTTAAACAACACATCTATGCTGAATTTTTGTCTAACATAGCAGCAGTGGCCCTGATGCTCATTTAGGTCTGGTTCTGCACACAGGGGCGTTGAGCTTCTGCACTGATGGATGCTGAGAGATGCATTCTGGGCCCTCAAATGCCTCGGTGTCTGTCCAGCGCACCATCAAATGCTTTCCATGCCATTTAGCGCCATGAATCCCACGCCACAGCGCGTGCCCGACCTTGGCGTTTTCTAGTGGCTCTGCCCGTGCCATCTGCAGCCGGCAGGCTTGGGTAGTAAAGCATCTCGACCCCGCGATTCGGGCACATTACGCCCCCCACAAGGGGCTCGGCCAGATGGCACTACCCACTAAGAGGGTTTTACTGCCGCTAAAGACGCCTGGGCAGCAGCGGTGCCCACTCTCTCTCTCTCTCTCTTCCTCGTTTGCCACTGCCAAATGCTCCTTCAGCAGACACCGCGGTCATGATTAGCAGGCAACAAACAATCCTTTAGCATCCACCAGGGTCTGCTGAACAGCTCCATGCAGCCAGAGCCTTTAGCGTAAAGACGAAAAAGAGAGACAAACGGCCTGCCTTTCATTACTCGGACTCGTCTACAGAGACTGATCTCTCTGCTCCCGTCATAAAGCTGCCGTTAACTGCCTACAGACTGTGCCTGATGAGAAGCAACCCCTGAATTTGCTTGATAAAGCACTGGATTTGTTTTCCCACAATGGCTTATGGTCGGTCACAGTTGGCCCACATGGCAAAGCTAAAAAGTATTACTGGCCCTCCAACGCTAACTTATCAAAGTTATCACATTTAAATGATCAGGCATAATAGGGGGAAGAATGAAAATAAGCAGAAACATCTGACAAAATCAAGCCACTCTCTAAAACATGAAGCATTTCCCACAATGCATTGGTCACTATTGCTAGCATGGATGGATTTTAGCTGCTTGTTCCATGGATTAAGGTTTGGCTTGTTAGCTTCAGCAATTAGAACGTTTTCTCCATGTTCAAAAAAAAAAAAAAATAATAAATACAATTTGAGAAGGGATGGATGGATGGATGGATGGATGGCAATGTAATATTTAGTAGATATTTTACCAAAGGTCAAATTTTGAAACTGATTTGTTT
Source organism: Opsariichthys bidens (assembly GCA_037194245.1). NCBI lineage: Eukaryota > Metazoa > Chordata > Actinopteri > Cypriniformes > Xenocyprididae > Opsariichthys > Opsariichthys bidens. The sequence goes on from CM074297.1 coordinate 3,326,091, forward strand.
GATGCAACATGGAATGGAATGCAGTCTCTGGAATTCAGCAGTGACTGTGCAACAACCATTGAAATGAACGGGAATGTTAACGGGTAGCTCTATTACACCTCCTTGGATTCTTTGGAAACCCCAATCAAAGCACCGAAACACCTTCACCAGTGAACCTGTCTGGTGGTGTTTTCAGAGCCAGCATGTATACTCGGCCTGCCCATTACCCCACGTTAGGGGACATATAGATCACTCAGCTCAGGTGAATGGAAAAAATAGGAAAAATCATGTGTGTGGTCAGAAAGAAATCAATAAATTCATTTTTTGTTGGACGGTTTGCAAAAGTAGAGTAGGGATATGTGCTGGAGACTCCATAGATGGTACCTCCAACAGCTCGAGCTGTGCTGTGAGAAAAACAGATGGTTTTACTAGGGCTTCTACATGTATCCGTTATCATTAAGGAACTTTGAGAAAACCTGGCCTTAAATGAGGGATACAAAACAGCGGGTACATTTACCAATCCTGGCTTAAATGTCTCTAAGGTCTAGCTTAACTCGTGTGGAGATCTCTTAGTAAGCTTGTTAGTATTGCAGAAATGTCTGAAAGTCCAGTCAATCACACGGACTGTAAAGCCCTGATCGAGAAACTCTTATTCTCAGCTGACTATGTCTTACCAGTAGATTCTGCAGCACGGTTAAGATGCGTGAGGGGTGAGCTGTGGCCCTTATGTAAGCGTTGACAGGATCAGAGGTGGAGGAAGGGATCTTTACTGGACTCTAGGCCCAATTAAGCGTCAGTCGCTGTGGTTGATTAAGGGATTAAAACGGGCTGGTTGATGAGCTCGGTATTGACTGCTGGAAGAGAACGAGCAAACCTAAATCCCCCCTCTCTCTGGAGCCACTAGCCCTGCAACCTGGCCTCTAGTCTACTGAGAGTGTTTGAGGAAGCATCTGAATGTGTGCAGTAAGAATATGTAAATCTGTGAGTTGTGTGTGGAAGTGAACAAGCCTTAAGCAAATAGTTCACCCATTTACTCACACACTAGATAGACATCTAGATAGATGGAAAAATGTTAATTTGATATTTATTATTATTATTTTAATTTAAACATCAAGTCTCACCGACTTAAATTTGTGTGTTCATGTGTATAGTGTGATAGGGGTTTTATCAGGAAAGTTTATAGCTGCTGGTGGTTTTACTTGCAGAGGTAAAAACAGGTTTTTCTTTTCTTTTTTTCTCCCGTTTTATGACATGATTGATTTTCTTTCATCGGTTGAGACTCCCCAGGAGATGCGAGGTGGGGGTGGGTGGAGGGGTAGATCAGGGAAAACCGAACCGCGTGTGTGTGAACGCATTTTCACCGGACTTTACCAACCAGTTCTTTCCGTGTATGTTGGACAAGTTGAGTGCTTCACACTGTGTCTGGATACAGCATGCCAGGGAACACAAGCTGAAGAGGGTAAGAGACATCATCTTCCCCAAACACACTCGTACACTCTGTTTATTCACCTCTACGGGCCTGACAACTGTTGAAAATGACTGCTGGAGACGCTCCACTCCAGTTTATTCTTGCATCAAATTTCAGTTCAGAGCGTCATTATTACACGAGCAATATCACACTCGTAGCCGTGCGATATGGCTGCATATCAGCTTGGCTGTAATCACAACATGCTGAAATACAGCCATATCGTACCGCTACGAGTGTATATTGACTTTATACAACAGTTCAACCCCAAGTGAGTAAATAAATAAGAAACAACAATGGAGTGTCTTTAAACACTCCCTCACCACATATTCAAATCTCAAGTTGACAATTTAACATTTGAGCCCAAGCCTACGTTACTAATTCTAAAACGTCACTTCTGAACCGGCAAAGAAGGAACGCTGAGTTGCTTCATTGAAGCCCATTGTCTTATGTAGAGTATTATGGTATTATGAGAGAGAGATCGACTAAACGAGTGTATCATCTGCATCTGATATGGCATTCGTTCTTCAGCTTGATTGCCATAATATTATATCTGTTCTAAAAAAATCATTTTGAATGTCTGCTGAGGAAAGCGATATCTTTGTCTTGTCCTTTTAAAAGATTTCCTCTAAAACAAGCAAAAAAACAACATTCTGTGACACAAAAATGGGAGTATTTCTAGAAAATATGGTGAATTTGCTTGACCGCCATGACAGTCGGTCGAAATGCGGGTCACAAACGGTGAAACGGTTCCAGTGCTGATACTGGTGGAATATCGCACGGCTCTCGAGAACCAAGCGGAACGGTCACATACTATTATTTATAGTAGTAGTTCCTACAATTGTAACAATTATAACAATAAAGCAATAAGCTAAGTGCATTTAAAAAGCCTTTTCCGTGCCTGGCAGGACCCGAGCACTGTCTAGAGCAATAACATTTCAGTTTTACAGCCAAGAATCACTAATAATATTAATACTGTATATTTTACTGATACTTTTACTCATATATAATATATATATATATATATATATATATATATAAATGTATCTTATATTTCACTTAATTGTGCTTCATTATGGTAAATTCACTATGACATACAACCTCAAGAGCCGTATTGGTTTCAGATAGCAGCAACAGCAATTAAAATAACAAATAAGTAATAAAACCCCAATTTCAATTATCAAATAAATTGATAAAAAGTAACCACCAATATATTGCTTCAGTTTAACTGTAGGCCATATGTAGGCTTTTACTGTATATACTATTTTACATCACCTTTGAATATGGATTGTCCAAAAAGACTTTGAAGCTAGAACTTTACAGCAAAAAAATAATGTCATGTCATCATTATGGTATAACTTCTTTGGTCCTTGTCACAATAATTTCCACAATTTCTGGAAATTTCTGAACGTTTTCAGGCTTTCAACTCAATTTTCTTCATCAATAAATTCAAAGTGGATGAAAATGTCTGTGTAACTACATTAATTTCATTTAAAAGTTTAATGCAGTTTCAGTTTTACCTTTTCAATTTAATGTCATTTTAATGGGTTGATTTTTTTTTTTTTTTTTTTTTACAAAATAAAAATTACGGTGAACTGAAGTTCTCAAAAACCAATCCGACTGGCCACTAATTTGTTCTGTTCTGGTGGTCGAGACTCGAGACTGCACCCCTGGCTCTGGTCCGACTGATCAATGTATTACAAGACAATGTGTTTTTACTTGGGGCATAAATCCATGTGTGAAAGTGCACCCGGTTCTGGCAACCAGAGGGGACGCGGCTCAGACAAATCGCCCCACTTATCCCGATCCCTGCACATGCTACATTACTCTCCGCAGATTTGGGGGGAGGGGGAGGAGGGGTCATCCCCTTCTACCCACCATTAGCCACTTTATTTCATTCCTGGGATCAAATTTGTTGTCCAGTTAGGCTTCTCATCTCCAACTCAAAGGGAATAAATAAAAGCAAGCTTTATTGCTCTGCCCCCTGAAACAAGAAAGGGGGCAAGGAGAGAGGGAGAGAGAAAGAAAAAAAAAATCTCCAATTCATTCGGATCCAGTCAATAACACTGTAATATTTATGAAGGCTGGATGCTGGCCTGCCCTAAAACCCAAACTCCAGCAATCCTGAATTATAAATTGGTATTGATTTGTGTTGTGTTTTGTGTGAGTGTGTGTGTGCATGCTTGTGTTTGTTGGAGGCCGAGAAATACAGAAACGGGGTGTGTGTGTGTGTGTGTGTGTGTGTGTGTGTGTTGTGTGTGGTGTGTGTAAGAAAGACAGACAGAGAAAGTGTGTGTGTAATTGCATGTATAGACACAGTATTCTTTTGGAAAGGGAGAGAGGGTGTGTTTTTTTACGGGCCGATACAATTCTAATAAGAGGAGTATATAGCTTCAGGTGGGCAAACGAGTGTGTGCACAGTGTTGTGTGAGAGAGTGAAAGAGAATTGGCATGCCTGTGTTAGAATGTATACATATGGACCTATTAATGTGAGTAGATGAATTAGTGACTATGTGCCCATACATATACAGTACATGTGTGCGGGGTTAAAACTATGGGGTCTAACTAACAACAGCAAAGCATCAAATATACATGATCCACTGGCTCTGGAGATCTATGTCAGTAGCACATAACACAACAAAGACCAACAAAGACAAATACACCGCCACAACTCACACATGAGCCAGGCTTCATCACAAGCAATGTCTGCACAGGGGAAAGCTCTCTATGTAGTGGTGAACACTAATTAGTGGTGTTTACTAAGGCACTTAAGGCAAGCGGCACTACTACAATTGCTCTTACTTAGAGTTAGTGATTTAACACACTTCTAACCAATTATTAAAGGTACCATTTAAGCACTTCAAATAATGTATTGGTTGTTGTTGTTTAGTAGAAATGTTGTTTTACTCTTCTAAGCATTCAGAGTCATCGTTCACATGCAAAAAAAAAAAAGAAAAAAGATACAGCCTTACATTGAAGCAGGGACATGATCCATAGGTGCATTTTAAGTAAACAACCACTATAGTAACTTCATAGCAACACCATAAAAAGCTTTTAGAACCATATAGCAACGCCCTTCCTAATGCTTACAAAATGCTAGTATCATTGCAATGAGTTTTACAGCAATGAATCACTTACTAAATCACAAATAAATAAATAAACGATTGTCTATAAAATATTAAACGCACTACACATCAAAGTTTGGGGTCAATACGATTTTTTTGAAAGACATTAATACTTTTATTCGGCAAGAATGTATTAATTAATCAAAAGTGGCCGAATGGACATTTATAATGTTACAAAATATTCTTGTTAATAGTTGCTGCCATTTTGAATTTTCTATTCATCAAAGAATCCTGAAAAAAAAGGCATCATGGTTTCCACAAAAATATTAAGCGGCTCAACTGGTTTCATCATTGATAATAATGAGACATGTTTCTTGAGCAACTGGAGTGATGATTCTGAAAATCCAGCTTTCCATTAGAGGAATAAATAACTGTTTTCTGTTTTATTTTATTTATTTATTTAATCATTTAATTGTGAAATTTAATGTTGAATTGTAATTTCACAATGTACACCAATGCAGCTCTGGTGAGACTAGAGTTATTTTTGTGTGTGTGTTTGTCGTAATTTCATTGTAGTTGGCTGATTTCAACTGGCACGATAAGATTACTGTTTTGAATTACAATATAAGTGTATCCAGCAGTTCATTGAAACAATATAACATCTCAATGGGTGGATCTATGTGTGTTTGTCTGTATGTTGGTGATTATGTAACGGTCAGTCCCTAAAGCAGTCTCCTGTGGCTGGCTACTACGCTTCCACGGTCGCCCACATCAGATTTATGGATCTTTATATAGAAATCAATACCCTCTTAATCTGCTCCTCTTTCTTTCTCCAATCTCTCTGGCCTCCATCCCTCCCCCTCTTCTATTCTCACTCTGTTTCCATTTCTCCACCTGCCTTCAACCAGCCCCTGCCTTTCTCTCTCTCGTTTGCCCTCTACCCTCATCCACACCATCACTTCTGTCCTCCACACCCCTCTCCCTTGGTCTCGGATTCGTTCTGTGCTTAAAGGCTGGTCTGGGCATGTCAAGGCCAGATTGCACCCTGAGACAGTGAGAGACCCTAAGGGCACAGGAAGCAAAGGAAAAAGAAAGCATAGATGGAGTGGTAGAGGATAAATCGCACTTATTCAAAACCTCATCAAGGACATTCTATACCGCTGTGTTGTCCCGCTGTTCAGCTGTGTGGGATTTAGGAGGGGAGGTAGACTAGATTTGGACCTGAAGAGTTCAGCTCACAAATCCAGTTGGGAACTTTAGAGGTGGAATGACCTTTCCTCTGCTTTTGTTATTGTTTATCTGCCATAGGTTTATTGTGTTCAGTTGCATGACATTGTGTCCTAACCATGCACATCCTGATAAAACAAAAAGCGGTAAATTTGGGTAGTCGTGGCCTAGCGGTGAGGGAGTTGAGAGCTTCTAACCTGAAGGTTGCTGGTTCGATTCCCATGCCGGCAGGAATTGAAAGTGGGGATTGTGAATGAACAGCTCTCTCTCCGCCCTTGAGCAAGACACCTAACCCCTAATTGCTCCCCTTGTAAGTCGCTTTGGATGAAAGCGTCTGCTAAATGATGAAAAATGAAAAAAAAAAAATAAATTGTTTCTCGTCCCAAAAAGTGATAATACGTTCTGTCGGTCCACTGGTTTCTGTTTTTGTCACTTTGTGCTGGTTAGGTCACAGCATAATCTCAATGGTTTAAAATCCCACTCCCCATGGTTCAATATTAGCATGAGTTTGTAACCCATTTTATTTCCATAATGTGACATTTTAGAGTAAAAAAGGGTATTAAATGAAAAGTAGGGGGAAAATATTCTGATATTTGATGAAGAAAGTGCAAAAATTATTGAGAAAAATATTTAGATATCCACTGATAAAAGAAATGCATAAATAAATAAATAAATAAATAAATAAAATTCAGATATTCAATGAGAGGAAAAAAAAATTAATTCTGAAATTGAGGAAAAAACGTAAAGACTGAATGATAAAAAATGCATAAAAAAAGAGTCAAATCAGATATTCTATGATAATAAAAAATGCAAGACATAAAAATAATAAAAAATAAATTAGAAAAATATATATATATATATATATATATTTAATGTGAAAATAGAAATAAAAATTAAGAAATTAGAAATAAATATTCACTTTAAGTCTGGTTAGGCCACAAAAATGATTACTAAAAATGTACATTAAAGAAAGGTATACTGTATCCTATGATTTAAATTTAAGTCAGACTTTTGATAAGTTTAACCTTAGATGCATTCTTTATTCAAAACCACACTTATGTGTGATCACCTCTCGATAACATCTGCAGTTTGACCAGACCATGACCTGCACAGAGCCCCATGCTGGTCTGAATCTCTATGGAGTAACAAACACTGCTATACCCTTTCACCAGCTTAAGGAGGAGCATGCAAACCCCCTTCACATCTGCTAGCCAGAATCAGCACCATGGATAGAGCCGCCTTAATGAACCATGGCACAGTACCCTCTGATGCAAAACAGCAGGGCCTCATTAGGGCTGTTTTTAATTGGGCAGACGTTCGTGTAACTAAGGTGAGAGGGGGTAAAGTTATCAGAGAGTATATAGAAGCACGCTGGATGTATTTGATATTGAAATGTACAAATTTGATAAATTATTTGTTGCTAGAGACTAGGGCAGAAAGACCTTTTTTTTCCAGCAGTGGAATTTTTGGAAATCTTTCCACTTGAGTTTTCATAGGCCACGTACCCACTGTTTTGAATTCAATATGAGTGTGAGTAATTCAATATAACTATAAAATAATTATTATCCTACAGGGATGTTGAATGCTGGAATCTGATTGGTAGATGAACGTTCTAAGGTGTGCAATTATTTTCAGGGAGACAGCTAATGTAGTTCCAGGCATGTCTTGACCGCAATCCATGTCCTTATCACTATGCCAAATGATTTCAGTTATTTCAAATGTCCTTACAGCCTAACAATAGCAAAAGAACCAAAAACCCACGATGACAGTGACCAAGCAAGTAAGATAAAAAAACAATAAATTATTACAATCACAGTTCATTGTGTACGGAAAGCATATATTCTCTAATCCTGTCGTCAATTATTGTTCCGTACACTGTGAAAAATTATTTTCATGATTTGTTATCACAACACTTTTTCTTTTGTAAAAATCAAGTTAGAGAATTAATGTGGTTCAGATAACATACTATTTTGAGTTTCTGTGGATTAAATCAATTGTCTTCATTGAATTAACTCAAATTTCTTCATTTTTAATTAGCTCAAAATTTTAAGGCAACCAGGTAACTTACTTTAAGTTAAACCAACAATTCTTTTTATCGTGATTATTATTAAATAAAATATTAAACAAAATAAGATATTTTAATAACACTATTGTACAGTAAAATAAATTTAAATAATTTTGTTTTGTTTTTTACTGTAAAATACAATACCAATATTTAAGCCTTAACGTCTTCATTTTTAAACAATAACCCCTTAAGCTTATATACTGATGGGTTGCTGCGTGGCCGGGTACTAGGTGTGCAAATGCTGCGTATCACTTTGGAACCGGTAGCGCATATATTTACTTCATTAAATCACAACCTGCATGATTTGTCAGTCGCACTAAGCAATATCAGTTTTATTTTGTGGAGCCCTCCTAGAGACACGAGAGAGGTCATTGCAAAGATTTCATGAGAGTTAATGGGAAATTTTAGGCAAAATGCACAGCATAAGTTCGTGTGAGATCATTTACAATAGCCCTCTGCCATCAGAATGTGGGTTAGACTCTGGGTTCAGGTCCAGTTCAGCGGTATCCCAGACAAGTCAGCATGATCTTAGTCAATACTGGGGCGTGGCTAACAGAGACCCTGGCTGTGTTTACTTTCCCAGATTACACAGCACCCAGCATTCCTTCTTTGAGACCTGCAGGAGGCAGAGATATGTCGACAGAGGGATGAGGAAGAAACGATCGATAGCTTTTCCCTCGCAGAGGGGTAGCGAGGGATAATGCTAGCATTAGTGACAGCCACTGGAGGGGTGGATTTAGCTGCAACACTTCCACATTTGCTGGAGGGGGGCAATCAGATTCCCATGACCCCAAACACACTCTGCCATTCACTGGAAGGAGAGGCGATGCTCACCTGACTGTTTGGAGATTCTTGCTCGGAGCATCTAGCAGCATCCCTACAGGAGTTGAACTGTTAGGCATGAAAACCCACATAATGGTGTAAGAACTGACAGATGCGTAGTTGTTGTTTCATTTGAGTTTTTTTCTCCTTTTATTCCTGCCTTTCTGCTTCTCTCTTTCTCCATCAGAGTGGGCCCTCAGGAGCACATCCATCCCTGCAGGCCCCGGGGCCGTACTGCAGGCTGTGACTGAGCCTGGGCCTACTGTTGTCGGCCCCACAGGCTCCCAGACACACCTCACCTCGGGCTCTGGATACAAACACAACACTTCCCCATAGAGAGCTGTAAACATGCACTACAGACGCCCCTCACTCTGCTATAACTCCTGCTAGCCTTACCGACTGCTTCTGTTTTTGAGTGAAGAAATAGAAGCGCAGGCCTTTTATTCAAAGCATTTTGTATATATAAAAAATGTCGGCAGCAAAGAGGAAAAAATACAGGTACTTTGAATTACTTTGTCTTAACTTAAGTTAGTGAACAGCTTAAATGGATAATTCACCCAAAAATGAAAATTCATTTACTCACCCCCAGGTTGTTCCAACCCTGTATAAATTTCTTTGTTCTGTTGAACACAAAGAAATATATTTTGAAAAATGTGGAACACTGAACAGTTCTGGGGCTCCATTGACTTCCATAGTATTTTTTTTTTTTTTTTTTTACTACTATGGAAGTCAGTGGTGCTCCATAGCGGTCACAAACTTTCTTCAAAATATCTTCTTTTGTGTTCAGCAGAACAAAGAAATTCATTCAGGTTTGGAACAACTTGAGGGTGAGTAAATGATAACAGAATTTTGCTTTTTGGGTGAACTATCCCTTTAAGTTCTGCAGCTCATGGAGTGAAAAAAATCCAAATAAGAACAAAAAAGTTCATTATTTTTTAAATATTTAAAATTAAAAAATTAAAAAAGAAATAAATGTGATTCCAAGCAGAAAATGAAAAAAAAAAAAAAATCCACCTTCTCAATGAGAACAAAAACAAAGAAAAAACAGATATTCTATGAGAAATTCTAATGAGAAAAAAATGAGAAAATTATTAAAATAAATAATTATAAAACAAACAAGAATAAATATGTATAATGGCCATATATATATAGCCTTTTTTTGAGGTATTTATTCTTCAGTCTTTCAGTCATGGTCTGGTCAAACTGCAAATGATCTAGAAACAAGGATGGCTTTCAATACAGGATGCATGTAAGATTGAACAAACTAACAATTGTGCAGCTTTTTCTAAAGGGAAAGTCTTCCTATGTGGCACACAAGGATGATACTGCAACAACAAGACAGTAAACATCCAATTCCACGAGGACGCTGGCGCTCCAGATAAGTTACAGTGAGTTAACCTTCTGTTAGAGGCTTGTGTTTGGCAGAGGGTGAGACTGTAACAACAGAACCGAGAGGGAAGGTGCTTGTGGTTGTGTGGCTTTCTATTTGCAGGCCTGGCTGTGTAGCTGGTGTAGCGAGAGTTGAAACAGATAGCCCGCCTGAAAGATGAGAGGTCTACAGCGCAAACAGCGACTGTCGTACTTCCCTTCAATCCTCTCAGTCGGCCACTCAAGGTCATCATCGCGTTACGGCTATGATAAAAACACACGAACATATTAGGTTGTGGCTGCAAAATTAGTGCTGACATTGTAAGATATGATATGCATTGGAAATGTAGCCCAAGAGACATTGAGCTGTGGTGTAAGGCTGGGGAAAAAAATGTAATCGCAATTGCACTGTAATTGTGATGGGTCTGAATTGACCCACAAAATGTCATTATCAAATTGTCCCATCATTTCCGACTTTTACAATACAAAAAAGGGACCAAAAAACATAACATCCAGGCTAAAAGCGCAGGAATGATTGTGTTCGCAGTCACTTCTCCAGTTGATGGGGGTGCTTTGGGTAAAAATGGCTCAATAGACTCAGGGTTAATGAGAGATGACCATTCTAGAATCGCTATGGGAACTTTTCGCTCCACATCGTCATGGCGACTGGCCTCATTTCACCTGCATCTGTCACTGTTTTTTATCAGAGTCCCACCACCAGCGCTAAAGCCGTGCCACTGCAGAATACTCAAAATTCAGTCTTTCCATTCTCCTGTTTTTCCTTTTCTATTCCACAGAAGTGTGCATGAGAGCAGAATAGGGGGCAAGACGGGTCCCCTTGTGAGGGACAGGATGTACTGAATTATTGAACCAGCCAAAGGGGCCACCTGCCCCTACACCACACCGTGATCATTCATATTTCACATGTTAAACACACCTCTGTACCATACAGGCCGAGTGCACTTGAACAATATTTTTTGGCAACCATATTTTACCAATGTCAGACAGAGGGAGGTTTTTTTTTTTTTTTTTCACAATTCCATTTAGTAAAACTAGTGGTGCAGAAATTACACACTTCACCTTTAAGACGTGTTTTTATATGTGAATAAAATCCTGCCTTTGTGACAGCTGAGAGTGACTGCAAATCATTACTCTAAAAATGATTAATCAATAAAATAGCTGCATCATTCCTTTTAATATTCCACATTAAAGCACACTAAAACGAGCAAGGACTCCTGGTCCTGAGTGTATAATGCCATACATGTACGGTGTCCGCTTGTAATGTGTCTCTAACACACACATACATAAAATCTGCCTCTTTAACACTCTTCTCTACTGCCTCTGACTCATCTCCACTTCCAAGAGCTCATCATTTTTTTCAATTTTACCCAGGCTGCCCAGTAATGTCCTTCTTTTATTGCAAATCTATACTCTTAATCTGGCCGGCACCGATGGGCGCGCAGCTCGATCAATAGAACGCGATTGCTGGGAAGAGTCCAGAGAGGCTGATAACCAAAAACCAGCAGCCACCCCCACAGGGTTAAGCTCTGACACAGACATGCACATATATGTACAAAACACACACACACAGTCCTAACACATACAAACAGTCAAACGAAGGGTTAATCTGAAGTTTAGACACACATGCATATTTGTGTATACACAGACGAAATCCCACACAAACAGTCAAACACAGGGTTAAGCGCTCACACAAGCACACATGTAAATAATAAAGCATGGGGATAACTACTTGGAGAACAAACGGTAGTGAAAATGCAACATGTGCATGATTAATTATAGTCAATATCAATCAATGATTAATATTATAATATATAATTATAATAAATTGAAAATATTTTTTTCCCTCTGAGATCTTGAGATAAAACAATGTCAGTGACATATTTTAAGATATGTCAATGCAAGTTGCATTCAGTTAAGACAGCTCAAACATGCATTTTAGTCTGGGACTATGTTTAAGCCTTGTCTGTGAAACCGGGTGATAAGCACTTCACACACACCTTACTTTGCCTTCACTTTCACACATCTACTAGTCTGTGCTATGTAGGACCTTTATGAAAGCATGCTTTCCTGATGAAGAGATACCAGGAGAGACACTGGTGAACATGCCCATGGAGCAAAGGTCAGGAAGGTCACGTGGAAATGGATGTTAACCCTTATCTATCATCTCATTTCTCTCTTCATGCATGACTCAAAATGAAAAGCATAGAGGCGAATTATGACGATCATGTTTGAGGCTCGACGGGTGCGAAGAAAAAGGAGGTAATTAGACCAAACTCATCTAAGCACTGACAGCGCTGCACAATTTATCGTCCAACTAAGAGAACTCTCTGGACGATGTAATTGCAATATTAGCTTGCACTAACACCTGTTTTAAAGCTCGCACAGCGATATTTCATTCAGCCCGTCATGAGTTTACTCTAACCCGAGCGCTTCTTTATCTGTAAATGGCATGTACTGCAAGTGCCACCCGTTTTATGTAAGTAAAGGGGTCGTGACCTTTCTGACCCATACTTGACCCCTAACTAAGTGGAGTTGAGACTTGCATTTACCAAGCTGGAACAGGACAGGAAGTGACCGTGTCACCGTAATTGCTTCATTTCCTGTGACAGCCGATAATGGGCCGAAATCAAAAAGAATCAAGTGCAGCTCTTTTGTTTGTTGTTGTTTATCGTCCCCATTAGCGATAAACATCACGATCAATGGGGCAAAATTGATGAGAGCAAACTAACAGAGAGGCAGGGCTGAAAAATGATTCCTTCGAATGCCACCAGGCCTGGCTGTGCTAATGCAAGCATGCGCGTGTGCATCCGAGGGCTCTTATTTGAGATGCATGGAGCCGCGCAGCCGTGCGCAGCAGGTCTTGATTTACAGAGCAGATCTGTGCTTGAAACAAAGGTAGAGACTGTGAGGGCAGGATGAATGGCCGTCATTAAGCCTTTTACAGTGACGGGCGCTACAGCTGATTTGCATGGTGGGCCGGCGGCCGTCCCTCGCGCCGAACTGATTTATCTGTTGGTTTAAGGAGCTCAGGGCGGCGCTCCTATAAATACTGCCTATCTTAATAGGGCGCTAAAATGCAGTCGTATGGACCGGTCCGCCTTAAATCACACGCATCCTCTGTCACCCGTAAACAGTTTCGAATGGGTTTTGGTCAGCGTAATGAGGAGTTCGGATGTGGCTGGCACACACACACACACACACACAAGCTAGATATCAGTGATTCAGCCCCCACGTAGAGCCATTCATTCAGACTACTCCCAGAGGAAACATTTCAGATGGCAATATCAGCCTCATTGTAGAGAGATGAAAAATTCAAACGCTCTCGCGCACGCTTTTGTCGTATTTTGTCGCGCCTTTGATGGTTCTCTCGCCCCGGCGGTTGTTAGTAAATTGGCATTATTGGTAGTTTGTTTGCCGGCGTGGATGCAATAACGGCTGCAGGGTTTTGTCATTTACTGAGCGGCTAAATAATGGTACATTCCATAAAAGACACCGAGAGCATGAAAAGGTGACATCATCTCTGCAGGTTCGGACCTTACACCAATCAGATGCACTCCATGGCAGCTAGAGGTGAGAAGATTTTGTGTGTGGTTGTGCGTGTGTGTGTGTGTGTGTGTGTGTGTGTTGAGAAAGAGGGAGGGTCACTGATTTCCGGCTCCCTTCACTTCTGTCCGCTGGATACGCTCCAAGGCCAGTCTAATGAGCCAACATGGATTTGGTAATGACCCCTGTGCCCTAGGAGGACACTCTCACTGCTGTCCTGTTTGGAAGTGCACACTCTCTCACACAATATCGTCTACTCCATTCCAGTCATTACAGAACCTCCCTACAGACGCTTTTAGTGGGTAGCAGTCCAGTCAACAGGGTAAAGAGTTTGAGAAACGAATTCAGAAAACAGTAAGAGTAAACAGTAAGCAAACCTAAAAGTAAAGACATGTAGGGAAATGGAGATGGGAATTGTACAATATATTCAATATCTCTAAATGTTTCCGAATCCTAAATATGGCTCCATCTAAAGACGAGAACATCTACACCAATTTCACAAATGATCTTTTACTCACTAGTCTTCTTAAGGAAGACATTAATAAAAATATCCTGATGCCAGTAGGTGAAGGTGTCTTTCCATTTTGGAGGGCAAGAGAAAGATAAAAGATGTTCTTACCTGTCGATGATGACAGGATCGGATGGCGTCTCATTTCGGTTCCCGCAGCTCTTCTTGTCACAACACCGGCTGAAATGGATAAAAGACATAAGTTACATGCCTGTCTAATAGGGTTGGATCGATATCAAAATGTTTTGGTGTGATACTAGCCACTGCGGCCTGAGTACCGACACCGAACACCAAAAACAAAGAGTGTTGATAGATTCAAAGTTTCTGCGTTACAATTTGCAATTAGTTGCATAATAATCTCGAATTAACCTGTACCTGTATGACACATTTTTTTATTAAGCATATATAGTAATCACTTTTATGATTGGGGTATTTACTCTTGTTTTAGAGAGCAACAGACACAAAACTGACTGTTTTTTTTTTTAGTCAAACAGCTAGATGTTCAATTAGATTTTTAAATACAAAATTTGAGACCACAGAAGAAAAGAGTTTAGAGACTTCCTTTCATGCTTATAAGAAATGCTCTGCTCTGTTCTGTTCTTTGAGAGGTAGGGATGGAGATATGTGGTGACCGGCAAGTCTTTCTCAAGCTGGTGGCTGCCTGACAGGTCGCCCTCTTTCTCCTCTCGCCCTGTGCTCCAGCTGGGCTGGGCCCCCGCCAAGGTCACTCAGCCAGCCTCTGACAGTTTGGACAGCACCCAGAGAAGTCCTGGTGCAGCGGCTCTCTCCCAAATGCTCCTCTCCAACACTGTCATCACCTCTGCCCTTGCCCATGCCCTCGCCCCAGGCTGGCACCTCATCTGGTGGCATGTGGTTCCCCTAAATGCATCCCGCTTTACGCATTCACCCATTGCCAACAAAACTGGTGAGACCACTGGTGCCGCCTGCTTTGTGAAAATGGTTCCAATTAAGTTTAATCTCATCAGCTTGAGATCATCAGTCAGAAGAGAAATTATGTTGCAGTAATGCTTTCTGCAGGAATTTTTTTTTTTTTTTTTTTTTTTGCAGCAAGAGACAGCAATACCCCTAAGAATTTAGTCCTAATAATATAATAAATAATCCCCAAGCACTTTCTTTCCCTAAATATAGTATTAAATATAAATATGTTACACATTAAAATTATTTAAAGAAAAAAATGTATATCTTTCATGTAAATTACAATATTTTGTTTATTTGTTTACATTTTTTAATTATTTGTATCATTTGTACACACACACACACACACATATAATTAAATAAATATTCTTAAAAAATAATATAATATAATATATAGGTACAGGAGTGTTGCTGTACCTAAAACCATTTTCCCTGCAGAGTTTGATGAAATGATGAAGTAGATGTTGAAACAAAAAAATCATTACCCTCGATTAAGATTAGCCAAGCAATAACTTCAAATCATATTGTATGGATTTTTCCGACCACTAAGACTCCTGATATATTCATCCTACTTGCTTCATGCTGTCATGCATTAGATTGCCATTTGACAAATAATCCTCACTTAGAGCCACTGAATGCAAAATGATATGACTTTATGAATCATTTATCACATTGTTTGATCTTTAAGAACCTGAAAAAACATAAACCGTTCGTTGTTTTCCTGTTCTTTGTGTGTGTGACTGTTGCCATAGGAGCGCGCCACCATAATTTATTCCCCCAGCTACTTGGAACCATTAGCAAACTTCCAGGAGACCAATTAGCATTGGAAACCCAATGGTGAGGCTGTGGTGACAACCTCCTCAAACTGCGAAAGAAGTGTTATAAACAAACTGGACCCCAGGAGCACAGCCAGGTCCGGAGGGAGGCCCGGGCCCCCGTTCACAAAAACAAACCTTGGCGGAACGTCCGTAATGTGGCCTTAATGGCGTTCCCTCCAGGGTCTGAGCAGGCTAGCCCTGGCTTGGTTAATGACAAAAGAACCCAGAACCATGAAAACAAATGCAGCTCCAACCTTAAGCCCCAAAAATGAGCACAGGACATGCTGTGTGGCTGTAGAGAGGCACAGACTCTGGTCGCTCTTACTGATTATTCATAGATTGAGGAACAGATGCTTTAAGAGCTACTTACTCAGCTTGCTATCTCCACCGTGGCCCTCTCTAGTCCACCAGACGGACCTCCAGTATCCTGAAGTAGATTCACTCAAAAACTAAAAAGGTGGGTTTATCGGAGTAGGGCGCAATATCAGAGCGAGGCTTGTAAAAAAAACAGCCTTCAAAGCTTCCCTGGGGAATCTTAAGACTAACATCAGATAGAGTGGAACATGCTGAAGGGGTAAGATAAGACATGAAACGATAGAGAGGGACAGAGAGAATGGATGTCAATAGAGGGCTTGTTTTCAAAGGGCAAGTGTTGTAATTACCCAGTCAGGCACAGAGAGGATGTGGCCAGGGATAATCATATGCACCAGGCTGCCTAACTGGAGGGTGAGAGCCGATGACAGACCTCTCCAACACAGCATCCTCATCCAGACTGGCGGACAGAGACAAGTCCGTGCCCACTGTGCACTGCGCGCCATGATTTTGTAGATGTGCCATGCCAACTATCTGCTGTGATGCCTCATTTGGAGACTCTGAAGTGCCAGTTTTAAGTCATTGGGATGACCAGGAAGGACCTTGAATGGTTGAAGGCAGATCATGTCCTGTCTCATGACAAATTCCTCTGTAGTACATTACGGAGAACTCCAGTCTTATTAAACTTTTAAATTAAGAAGAGAAATTTGCACCCTGAATTTGATTTTAAGGGGTATATTATTTCTATCCACAAAAAAAAACCTCTCATTTGTAAGTTGAATATTTAAATTAAATCAATCCATTCATCTTGAAAATGTATTACCACCTACTACATTAAAATCTGCAGAAAAACCAACATGTTTTATTTCAATAAATTAATTAATTTATTTACCACAGAACTTTTGAGCCGCAAATTACATAATGTCACACTGCTTGGCTGACAGACCCAGTACGCAGCAGACGGGGTAAAACTGTCTATAAGAGTCCCTTAAAAAAGAATAATATGTAGAATTGTGAATGGTCACCAGGCAGTTAATGGGGCCGTGCTAACCAGCTAAATCTCGGAACAACATCCATTAAGGTTATTGGTGTCTGTGAGTATGTTCATGTGGCAATATTGTAACTCTGCTTACAAGAGATGCCAATTAATCTGTCAAAGTCGTTCGCTAAGCTCATTTACCACACAAAGGAAATGATCTCCAAAACAAGCGCCATTTATTAAACCTGAAAGGGACCATAGGACACTCATCCTCACGTCTGGAACAAGAACATCAAGTTTGCCGTGAACAGCTGCTGTGCTTTCAGTCTGTTGATGGGTGTTGCGGGTGAGGCAGACTCCGTCAGGGCCCTGATAAAGAGTTCTATCACCTGGGAGTGAGAGACAGGGGAAATATCTCTCATCTCGCTCTCATTAACGAATGGAAACACGCCATTCATCAGGGGAGGCAGTTAATAATCACACTCAATCACATAATGACCAACTCAAACTGAGCCATCATTACGGAAATGGAACCTGTATCGAAATCATCTACGAGAAAGCCCGGTTCCTTGAGGGAGAAAATAGCAGAGAATACCCAACATCCAGTGCTATGTGACATAAAACAGGTGAGTTTTCTGGAAGTGATGATGTCCACTTTATAGGGTGAAGCATTTGTGAGATTTATGTAGTGCTGGTGGCAGCCAGATGGAATCACTTCAGTGATGAACATAATTAGCAAAGTCCATCTTAATGATTCGGAATGTGTTGAAATTCCCATCAACACTTTAATAACTCGACAGGCTCCCCATGATAATTGACTGTCTCTGTTCTTGGCAAATCTCCGTCAGAGCAAAGCAAAGAACATTACCTTTAAATATATGAAAAAAATTGGACATAATATTTTGTGTTCAAACGCTTTTATTTTGATGGGTTGCCAGCAAATAAAACCATACGCTGCAAATTTCAGAATGAAGCACAACTGAAACATTGTTAGATGTGCGTGTTAATCAACTGGGTCTGTGCAGTGTCTCTGAATTAGCAATGAATCGGTAAGTTTAATTACTTCAACAACAGCGACGGTAAAACGTCCTTACCGAGTAATATAACGTACCAAGTAGCCAAGTTAATTTATTAATAAAAGTCATGGGGCAGCTTTGACAACAAGTGTCTGTGCTCCTGAATGTTTCTGTGAGCGGATTTCAACGATCTTGAACAGTGATTAAACTGACTTGGAACATTAAACTGTTTTATTGCACACTTTCAGCCAATCAGAATTTATTTAATTAAATACTGAAAATTGCACTAATCCCGACATCAATTTTATTTGATATATCGTGACAGCCCTAATCGGCAGTCAGATTTGTTTTTGTTTTTTTTGCCACATTGAACGATTTGTGTCTCCCACCGGCCCCCGGAGTCCTAAACGAAGTCCCATAATTTCCCCTCTCTACATTATTAACTCTGAGATCCCCACCTAGTCAGCCCCCTGTCACCCAGGACACCAGCATCTGAGCCCCCTTAACTTCCTCAACCCCCTATCACTTCTACCCTACTGGTCCGTACCCCCCTCCAATGGCCATAAGGCAAAAATTCATGGACAACACACCTCTCTCCAGGCCTCCAGCCACGCGAGCCCACTGTGAACCCATAATTACACCGCATTAAGGTCAATGTAATGAGGAAAGCCCTGTAGGACTTCGCAGTGGAGCGGGAAGAATCGTGTAGGTCCACCTATGCAACCCTGCGGTACACCCGTGAGCTGAACTCCCAAACCATATGTTAATATTCTTCTAAAGCCTCTCTCATGCAGCGATAGTGAATCGTGATCAGTAATATGAAGCCTAGTACATTTTTTTTTTCACATTAAATAATAAAAAAGGAATTAATAAGGCACTGAACGATACTTCAAACATTGCGTTGGGTTAAATAAGTTAGTGCTTTGAATGTGAGGAAAGCTCTGCTTGTTATAGAGGTCTCAGGATCTTGTCTTAGGAAATGAGAGGTAAATATGAACTGACCTGCACATGATCTCATGGGTGAGGAGAACGCGACACATCTCTGGGTTTTTGTCTTGGCCTTCATAAAGGATTGGCTAAAGGAAGAAAGAGAGAGAAATGCATGTTTATTGCTGAATAAAAAAAGTTAAACAGTTTATCGAAGATATTATTTTTATACCAGGTAGAACAGGCTGGGGCTAGTTGTCACGTTTACTCCAATGAACATTCCCCAGAGGTTCATTTTCTGTGTAGTTACGTACCATAAAGTGTTGGCTACTAAAATTATTCCACACTTATTGACCAGGAAAAAAGTTAATTTAATACAATGTGACAACTTACCCCAGAAGTGACTGATGTTTTTATTTGCTTTTTATTTCAATATCTTTTAAAAAATATAATCTTTTCCTGAAAGCGAAGCTGAAATTTCAGCATCAATACTCCAGTTTTCAGTGTCTAGAATACATGCTTTCCGAACACTTGAATAAAAAAGTTCAAGATTTAATTGCAATAGAAATCTTTTGTAACATAAATGTTTTCATTGTCACTTTTGATCAATTTAATAAGTCCTTGCTGAATAGCTGTATTCATTATTTTATATAAAAAAAAACAGTACTTTTGAGTGGTAGTGTAGTTTGGAGTATAGTATTCACAAATCGTTCTGAGACTTGGACTCCTTGGAATCCTGAAACCAGTGATTGCTCAAGATAAATGTTTAGGATGTTGACACGTGGTCATTAGTCATTTTTTTGGTTCGAAGCATGCTGACAACTTAAACATATGCTAAAAGCTAAATCTGGTCATCGACGATTGGACGTATGCAGCGATCTGAGGGGGATCCAGACTCTGCTGGGGCTCATGTGGAGTAACAATCTTCCCGTTCTCCCCATCAGCATCCAACCCGAGCAGCCAGATGGCCAGCCAGGCCCCGAAAGAGAGGCCTCCTCCCAGGCATCCGTCATTGGGCTGTCATGCCTGGCCTGAATGACGGATGATCAGTGCATATCAAGGAAGTTAAAGGACTCACCCACCCCCTTCCAACCAGACCTCATCCCAATCACCGGTAAAGATGAATCCATCATAAACACACACACACACACACACAAGTAAGGAACACAAAATACAATCCACCTCAAACTATCCTCCATCTTACTCGACTCTAGTCAGTCGGCCAGACGGGGTTGACCCAACGCCCTAGGGAACAATACTTTTAGGATAACGACCACTTCTACATTATTGATCTTTCTCTCCGCTGCCTATGAAAGTCTCTTCCTCTTCATCACCATCCTCCAATTTTGTCGAAGGGGGAGGGGATTTGGTATCGGAGGGGGTTGGGAGGTGGATCGGGTCGATATTTATATATCGTCGTTCTTGATTCACATCGTTGGCGCCATAGTAGTAGCCCCACCCCAGATCTTCAACCACGTCTGACTCCAGCAATATGGAATAGTGTTACAACTCTTCCATGAACTCCAAACACACTCTTTCCTGGTACTTTAATTAAGTCATCTCACCTCACAAGAAATTATTTCATTAGTAGAGCAAAGCTATTTTGCAAAATTAATTTTGGGGAAATGTTCAAATTGGAGGCAGCATAGCTCAACCAAGATCCTTCTCCCTCTTATTCCCAATTAGAAGAAAAACGTGTCTGTTGTCGATCAATATTTGCAACTTCGCTGTTAATGCACATATGTAAAGGCTGTGTGCGTGGGTAGGGGGGGGGGGGGATTTTACGGGCGCGCACAGCTACAGCCCTTTTTTGTCGTCGAGAGGATTATTGTCTCCAGCGTGTCGGCTCTGCAGCTACATTAAGGCCTATTGATTGGTCTCCGGGGTTGATGCTTTGTCGAGGAACTGGTTGCCATATTGATCTGAGACAGGCTGACACGCAGTGACAGTGGGACCTGCTGGGTTGGGGAAAGGATAGGCCATACGAAGACCGGAGGGGGTTGAAGTCTGGTCCATTTCACGACGGAACGAAGAACGCAGGTGCAGGTCTGAGTTCGGGGTATGAGAGGCATCTCTAATGGCACTTTCATTAGCACGTGGGGTCCATATCACATACAATTTAAGCCATGTCAAATTTCACAATACGCATTGTTTCAAAGCAGCTTTACTTTTTTTATAAAAGCATCATGTTAATGCTTATAATATCTTAATTTCTCCATGCCTTATAGTCACATTTAGCAGATTTGAGCAAGGCATTAATATTAATTTTAATTATTTGTTATACAGTATTTATCGCTTTATCTACATACATACAGTACATTCACGTAAAGTTAGACATGAAAACTGAAAATTCTGTCATTAATTACTCATCCTCATGTTGATCCAAACCCCTAAGACTTTCATTCATCTTCAGAACACAAATGAAGATCTTTTTGATGAAATCTGAGAGTTTTCTGTCGATCCATAGACAGCTACGCAATTGAAATGTTGACGCTTTAAAAGTTCATAAAGAGACTGTAAATCTAATCCATCCAATGTTTTAACAAATTTAACGAAGATTGTCGATCTCTTTACATGCTGAACAGATTTAATTTAGGCTTTTTTTCAGTGACCATAAATAGAAGCTCAACCAAAACTCATTGACGAGTGAGAACAAACCTCTTGCGGAAGCTCAAACGTGCTGCGTAACACTCGAGAATGAACCTCATTGCTTCTCGCACGTGTCAAGCATATATGCTTGAGCTTCCGTTTACCACAACTGATGAGTCACTTGATGAATGTTTACATGTGAATATAAGCCTAAAATCAATCTGTTCGTCATATAAAGTGATCATGTCGCTTGAGAAAATTTGGACAAAGCCACTCAATACATATGGATTCGTTTAACGGTCTCTTTATGAACTTTTTGAAGCGTCAGCATTTCAATTGCGTAGCTGTCTATGGAGGGACAGAAAGCTTTCAGATTTCATCAAAAAGATCATCATTTGCTTTACATTCTGTGACGAAATATTTGCTATATGATATATATTGCTTTGCATGAATGTACTGCATGCATGCGGTACAAGTTGGATAGTTACACTTGTTACGTGTCCTTCAGATGAAACGTTAAAATGAGGTCCTGACTCTGTGTGGTCATAAAAAAAATCTCAGAATGTCCTTTGAAAAAGAGTAGGGGTGTAACCCCAACATCCTGGAGGAATTTGCCCATTGACCTCTGCCTCATCATCATAGCCTCCTAATCATCCCCATATACTGATTGGCTTCATCACCCTGACTCCTCTCCACCAATAAGCTGGTGTGTGGTGGGAGTTCTGGAGCAGTATGGCTGCCGTCGCATTATCCAGGTGGATGCTGCACATTGGTGGTGATTGAGGAGATTCCACATTACATATGTAAAGTGCTTTGAGTGCAGAGAAAAGTGCTATATAAATGAATTATTATTATGTACAACTTTATATAGAGAGCTGCAGATTTGCTATAGAGTATATATTGCTTTATGTAAGGATACTGTGTGTATGCAGGTAAAGTAGGATACACTATATACAACTGTTAATAAATCAGGTAATACAGTTAACATTTATCAACAGTAGAACAATCAAGCAGTTGATATTTGCTATATAGTACATACCGCTTAGCGTGAGTATACGTGTATGAATGTAAGGTTGGATATACTTATTTGCTTTTCATAAACTTTACTATACAATGTTCAGAGTGGAGAAGAATTTCAACAAAACAAAACATATAAACTCAAAAAGTGCTCACCTGTTTAGTCATGGAGTCTATTAATCGAACGTACAGATCCTGTTCTGTCCTGATACCTGCAATTTGAAATGGAATAAATATATATTAGACACAAAAGCATTCATCTCGGACCCAAAAATGTATGATCCCGCTCACTTGCATAGTATAAAAAAAAAAATCTAATGTGCCGTATTTCAACACGAATATTTATAGAATATCAAGTGCGTGTTCAAATTAAAACGCACCATGAGCAAACAAAACAGAAAGCCAGCCCCAAATGTAAAACCCAATTGTTTTGAAAAGTCGACATAAGGGGACTCATTTCTTATGAAAATCGTGGAAATTAATTTATTTTAATATTCTTTTCCCTACAGTACACTTATGTGCATTCTGTTATGTTTGTCGTGCTGACTGAGCTATTCCGTTAACGCTTCTTAGCAAAAACAAACTCGGCTCAGTTTTTCTATTATTTATGATCTTCCCGCCTTAAAATGTGAGAGCTCGCATTTTCTCGTGCCCTGCTGTCTCTGCACTGGTGATGACAGAGAATCCACATTACAGACAAATCACTCATCACTGGCTGTTAGCATTATGCTAAAGAGAACAGGGGAAGAAAACAGTCTTTGGTTATGCCTCTTCTTATATATCACTGTCCTATCAATGTTGAGTCACACTTTGAAAACTTTCCTTTTAATTTGCATACATTTCAAGGTGGCATTTCTAACTGATTAAATGTACAGTAAAGGAATAGTACACTTCATTTAATCAACCTAATGTCATTCCAAACCCGAACCAAATTCATGAATGAATTAGTCAGGTTTTGGGAAAAGGATGAACAGATTTATTGAAAAAAATCCAGAGAGTTGTTTGTTCATGAATGGATATCGCTACTTCTGTCATAAATGCCATAGATCTTGCATGGATTCTGAAGACCTGAAATATTGTACACAAGTTGTTGCACCACTCCTATGGCACTTTTATGGAGCCATTTCATATTTTTCAAGCTTAAATGCTCATAATTCATTGTAAACAAAACGCGACCAGCATTTCTCCTTTTGTGGTTGAGCAAAAAAAGAAAGTCAATAGCATAATTTTATTTTTTGTTAACTGAAGACCTGTTAAGCATTGAATAAACTAACGATGTTTAATGAAAGTAACTTTAAAGTGTTACCATGACTGTGTAAGTCAATAAATTGTTCTAAAAAAATCTTTTGCATATATTTTGATATTTTTTATGGTTTTTGAGAGAAGTCTGTTATGCTCACCAAAAAGATCTTAAACTAGATGGAACTAGATTAAATATTTTGACTGTTGCGATTCCAAATGGGTTTAATGACCCGTAACTCTGCCTGAGTATCGGACAAGTGTTCACTGTTGGCCAGAGGAGAACTGGCCCCCCGACTAAGCCTGGTTTCTCCCGAGGTTTTTTTCTCCATTTGTTGGAGTTTTGGTTCCTTTGGCTTGCTTAAGTTGGGGACACTTGCTTGATATTCAGCAGTGTTTTTGATATGCCTGCATTGGCGCCGTTGTATGTGAACTGAGCTGAGCCGGACGATTACGTCACTGTTTTCTGCAGTGCTGATATACATAAATTAACTAGACTAATAACTACTGATATTTGCAACGGAATGAATCAATAATATATAGAATAAGCTGCACAATGACACCATTTTCTTATTAATGTAAAGCTGCTTTGCCACAATTTGCATTGTAAAAAGCGCTACATAAATAAAGAGGACTTGACTTGACTTGACTCACCAAGACTGCATTTATTTCATAAAAATACAATAAAAATAGCAATATTATGAAATATTATTGCAATTTCTATTTTAATATATCATTTATTCCTGTGATGCCAATGTGTGTATGTATTATATATCACTATTTAAATCACTAATATCGACACATGTAACGTCATACCTGCTCTGATACATGTAGCCAGTCTGTATGTACTTACTAAGAACTAAGAGCTAAATGAGACCATGTTTAATGTGTCTGTGTGGGTGAGTAGCGTGGAATGACATTAGACATGAGCGTAAACTGTGAAAGGGTGGCAAATGTGTTCAACAGCATGAACCCTTCTCAGGATAAACAGATGGAGCTCTCAAATACTCTCCCAGATGTGATGAGACATGTTGCATGATTGTGGTTACATATCGTTTACAATTGGCCCCGCTCTGCCTCTCAATATGTCTACGTTATTGATGGGATATGGAAAGGGTTTGGAGGAGCAGTGTGGGCCTCACCGTTGCTGTAGAGAAGCTGTAACCTGTAGTGGATGCCATTGTTGGTCTTCTCACCATTGTATTCCTAAAAGGACACAAACGCAAGTAGGACAATGTATGAGAACCAAAGCCATAACTAACATACATATACATATGTGCGTATTGGGGTCATTTATTAAAGCTTTCACCATCAAGCACATTGACCTTCAGATCTGAATTGTGAACGTCATGGTAACTGCAACAATGATGACATAATAATAATAATAAAAATAATAATAATTAGCAAAAATCACAACCAAATAAGAATACATTCACAACAAGATGTTTGTTTAATCCATTCTTTTAGGTAATTACTTACGGTCTTGAATACAGCACAGTTTGGGGTCGAAATGATGTTTTAAATTTGAAAAAAAATGTTTTTGAAAGAAGTGTTAAAAAAAGAATCTCAAATTATATTAATAAAAGATGCATTTTAAAATGTAACTTATTCCTGTGACGTCAAAGCAGTATTTTCAGTATCATCGCTTCAGTCTTCAGTTCAGTTATCAATGTTGAAAATCGTTGTGCTGCTTAATATTTTTGTGGAAACTATGAAACATTTTTCATGATTCTTTGATGAATAGAAAGCTCAAAAGAACAGCATTTCTTTGAAACAGAATCTTTTGTAAATTTATAAATGTCTTTATTTGTCACTTTTGATCAATGTAAAGCCTCCTCATTGCTCAATAAAAGTAGGGTTTGGGGGTTTTTTTATCTTACTGACTTTGTTTGAAGGCTTACTTCAAGTCTTTGGTGAGAATCAAAATCGTTGACTCTGAAATCATTCTGAAATCACAGCACAAGAACTGCAGTGCCTCCAAATGTGAGCCTAGTTTGATTTCGCTCTTTGGACTAAGATCGTGTGAGGTTTACATTTAAGCATCACATCCAGGCTTCAGGTGAGTTATTTTCCCCTGATGTAACATCAATCCAATGAGACGCAGGAAAACGACACACCCACACATGTCGTCAGTCTTTCTCTATCTCCTCGCTGCCAAGTTTAGTGGTAGCGTCTTGGCTGCAACCCAGGGTGGAGTGGAGGAGTGTGTAGGGGGATGCTGGGCGGGGGTTATGGCGGAGGTGAACGGACAGCGAGGACAGAGCGCTGACCGTGCCAGCTGGACCCCGTCCCACATGACTGTGGGCGGAGCTGTTCTCTGTAACCTTTTACTGAGAACAACCCCCCGACACACACACCACGGGGTAAGCAGGACTACCCTCCGACACACCGCAGGGCTAGCAGGTACAAACACAGGACTACACTCCAGAATGGAGCTAGTGGTACCGTGAAGGGGCGAATTTAAGAGGAACGCTTTGGGAGGGAGCAAGGTTTATTCCCATGATGCTGATCCTGAGAATCAGACTCAGAAGAAGAATATAATTATGTGCGGTAATATTAAGCTGAACACAGTTTTTCTTATATTTATAAATTTAATCAAAACAATAAATTATATTTTAAAGTTAATAAGAACATTTTAAATAATATTGTAAATGCACTTTTTATGAAAAAAAGTCTCATTGCTGCCCCCTAGAAGTATTATTTGGTACCGCTACAATTGAGAATGACAATCTGTGTGTAAGATAATGTGAGTGTGAAGCCCCGAACTTAGATGTTACGCATAAACACTGCAATCACATACACACACACACAAAAGAAATTAATAATTAATAAATATATTTAAAACTAGAAAATCTACAAAGGAGCAGAGTTGACGATTTATTTTTTTTTTTTTTTAACATTGCTGCAGTATTTATATTAACAGCATCTTGTGTTTTGGACACAAAACAAAACAAAAAAAAATGAATGTGTATGATATTTATTAACTAAGTATTTATTATATCTTTTTAGTTAATAAAACTTTTTAAAAATGTTTTTAAACTTGACTTTACATCTTTACATTGAACATTGTTGCAGAGGGTTTGGAAAATGTTTAGGATTTTTTACAATATATTAAGTTTTTAAGATATAATATATATATATATATATAACATATATGTATGCAACAATAAAAATAAAACTAATCAAAGCGTGAGATGGCGTAAAAGCGTTATGTCTCACATTTTAGGTTTTCAGAGAAATTACAAAAAAATCTATGAGAACTTTTCAGCTTTATCAGAACTATTTCTAATTTTATTTTAGGTATTATTCTAACATAAACCTTTTTTTTATTTAAAAAAAAAAATGCATCTACAAATAATTATACCATACAGTACATTCTTAGCATGTTCTCTGAGTTCAATAAGCAGCACCCCAGCATATCACAAATCCTGTTGCGTTGTGGAGCAGTGGTTATTAGGGACAGAGTGCTTACTTTGTCTTTTTCCACAAAGTCCACGTAGGAGGTTCTCTCAATCTCGACGGGCTGTCCCTGCCGGTCATACAGGGCCAGCACAAAGTGGAAGAAGTTTGACTTGCGCAGGTTTGAAGGAGGCTGCTTCTCATAATGGGCTCTTGCCAAACCCACACCACTACGAGAGAGAGAGAGAGCGAGAGAGAGAGATGGAGAGAAAGAGGCAGAGAGATTTATGTACTGTAACACAAATAATCACTCAAAATATGAGCTTGCAGAAAGATGAACTGGCAGTTTCACATGAACTTTCACAAATAATATCACATTGCATATATAACGCAGTGTTGTTGAAAAGTCACCGCAACGTCTACATTTTTAAGATCTGCGTGTGAGTCACAACCTTTTTCTACATGGGAATATGCAGAGTCCCATGTATAGTACGACAATCCCCAATCAAATCCATAAAATGGAAAAGACAGGAAATACTGCAGGAAACACAAAACAGGAAATTAGAGCTTTTACCAAAAGAGATAACGGGACATCACTGAGAGGTGTTAGAAGAGAGATATTTGGCTTGTTTTCTCATGCCCTGTGTGTGCCATGAACTCTATTGTCTGCCCCTCTCTGCTCTGCCACCTCAACAATTGGAATCTGGCGCAGAGCGGGACCCCAGAAGGCACCGTCTGCCTTTGCGGCTGCCAATCGCTACTGGGTACGGCTCGCCTTGGCAACTGCTGCGTTCCTCTTTCCCTGACCTGTCAGTCAAACCTGCTCGGGCCTCCCCAGGGTTCAGCCGATAGAAGCCTCCATCCTGACTCACTGCGCACTTGAGCATCGATTAGAACGCGTGGCAAAGACGGACTGACAGAGACTGAGGATCCTCGCACTGCCCGAGAGGAGGAGGCCCGCACCTCTACTCCAACCCTACACATCCACCTATCAATCAAAGCATCAACCAAGGTCCACTGATGCAAGCACTGATCATCTTGCCATACCTGGATCAGTGGACACATGGTCCTCAGAGAGAGAGAGATGAAGGCCTGAAGGAAAGGAAGGCAGATTAAAATGCAGGTGATCTGTATTTTTAATAGGGTGGAAATGTACGCTTCCCTTCCCTCAAGCAGAAACTGACATCAAGCACTTTTCCAACACTTTTTCCGCTCTGTATTTGAACAAAGAAATTTGACATGTATTCAAATATTAAATAATAACAATGTGAGTTCATTATAAATAAATAATATAATTAAAGATAAATATTTATGTATATATTTTAGTGCTGTCAATCACGATTAAGTGCATCCAAAAATAAATGTGTGCGTGCTGAGTATATTTATTTTGTATACATGCATTTATTTAAGAAATACTTACATAAGTATATTTATATGATATGTAAATATTTGATATACAAATATAACACATTTTTGTTAAATATATGCATGCATGTTTGTGTATATTTATATACACATAATAAATATACACCGTATACACGCACATATATTATTTTATTTTCGACGGTATTAATCACGACTAATCATTTGACGGCACTAAATTTATGTATGGAAATGTGTGACGACGTACCGATTAGTATTGGCAAAAATAACGACTCGTTTCAAACAGGTTTCCCGAACACATCTGCCATCGGTTGCAAAACAGATAGTCCTGCCTTAAACGTGCATTCCTGATGACTATTTCGAATAAATACTAAATGTAGCACATTTTCCATAAACATCTAAGCAGCACTGCTGCTTTCAAATATGATAACAATAAGAAATGTTTTTTGAGCAGCAAATCAGCACATTAGAGCGATTTCTGAAAGATCACGTGACACTGAAGACTGGAGTAATGTTGCTGAAAATAATAAATTACATTTTAAAATAGAAAACTGTAGTGTTATTTACTGTGCAGAATTACTGTGTGGTATGACGTAGCCTTTTAGTGTATTTTTCATCAAATAAACTCACCCTTGCTGAGAAGACTTCTTTCAAAAACAATAAAAACGGAGAACGTATTTTAACATGATTAATAGAAAAAATTGCATCACCTTTAAGGCAAAACAAATGCCCCGTATTATTTATAATTCCCTAAATCATTAAACGAAAATGTGCGTAATGT
This sequence comes from Opsariichthys bidens, assembly GCA_037194245.1. Classification (NCBI taxonomy): domain Eukaryota; kingdom Metazoa; phylum Chordata; class Actinopteri; order Cypriniformes; family Xenocyprididae; genus Opsariichthys; species Opsariichthys bidens. Next base: position 3,355,550 of record CM074297.1, read on the forward strand.
TCACAGACATAAATTGCAGCTGTCATTGTTAAGTCTGTTCATTATTTACTCATTACCCTGACGAGGTGGGCCGAAATGCATTTGAATCTCCAAAATATGCTCATACATAAATATTTGTTCATCTGCTGAGCTCGGGGTGGGGAGCCAGTGTTTTGGAAAGCGGCCTGCTCTCTGTCTCTGCTCGTTGAGATATTCCCCTGATAGGACATTAATAAAGCCTGACCCCTCCCCAGTACTATTACCAGGGCTTAATGCTTCATTTGTATCCGAGCCTGGTGAAATCTCATTCGTGAAGTTGAGGTTACTACACTGAAGGCAAAAACAGCTTTCACATAAGAGGCTGTGGGAGGGGGATTCTGGGAGGAGCACTTTTAAAGCGGATGACTTCAACGTAAATGGGAAATATGATCTTCTTCATCTGTAGTAATTGATTCGCAGTGAAGATCTTTAGCAGTCTGACTGGTCAGGGCGGTGCTAAGTCTGACAGATGCCCTCGAAATGCAATGAGAAAAAGGCACGCAAAATAAGACAGCACGACAAGATCGCAATTACATTATGAGTCAACTAAATTATACATCATGTCACGAGTCGACTACCTATAATATTTTAAATGAAAACACTAAGATTTTAGCTTCAATTTTCTATAAACGATCCTGCAGCGTGATGTTTTTAATTTAGCTCCATGCATAATAATTATAAAATAATTAGCAAATAATAATAATACACTGAATAAATATACATGCATATACTGTATATACACACATATATACATACATCAACAGTCTGGGCCCAATCCTGCACTGCATGAAATGCACAAGCACATGTAAACACAAATTATCACCTTCACATAGGCAGACAGAATTGCAAAATTACACATTTGTGGGAGAGATAAAGAAAAAAAAAAAAAAACAGCATCACACTTAAACACACACGCATTGCATCACGAGCTCCTCTCCATTACCCCATCAGCTCGGTTACAAAGCCAGGCGTCATGTTTCTGATGGGGTGAAGGAGAGAGACAGCGTTCCCGCACTCTCGCAAAGCACGGATCTTTACGTGCAGGAAACGATCGACTCGGAAAGCTTGTTAGTGTTATTATTTTAATTATGCTGATTGCTGCCATATCCACTCCAGCAGTTCTGAGTCAGAGGCAGGCACGATTGGACAGCTCTCACTCGCTCGTTCTGAAATAACACCTATCGCGGTGACAAACACACACACATAGACGGCAGAGCTGTGTAAATCAGTCGCTAACGGACGGCTACGGCGCGCGGTCTCACAACGGTCTTCGTTAAACACACTGTTTGACATCTTCTCGTCACAGAGCAGAGAGAAATAAAAGGAAAAAAGCGTGCAAGCCAGAAACAACCCAAGTTCTGACACAATTCTGGATGTAAAAACACCCTCCACTTGAAGACTTTTATTTGAATCAATAAATACAGTCTCACAGAACCGCTTCAACAATAAACCACTCATAGCGAGAGCTGAAGGGTTTGTAATGATGACATTTCAGAATACGAGAGCGCCGTCTTTCTTTATGCAATGGCAGTCGGTGGTTCAGTTTGCACACTGCGGGCTTAATGTGATACAGCAAAGTCTAATTATGTTAAATGAAAAAAGTAACCCCAGGCTAAGATCCTCACAGCTCAAGGGCCTGAACACTTGAGGGAAATAGATACTAAGCACAGAGACTCGAACTCTGAAATCATCTGCTAATGAACACGCAGAGGAGAAGAATACGCCGATAAACAGGATACAGCAGGATCTGCTGAGATATTGAGGAGTGAGATGACGTGTGAGAGTGATGCCTTCACATGTACATCTCAATAAAACAATCATCTCACCGCAAAATGACGAAATTTCACAGAAAACATAGAGTGGTGCAGGGATGACGTCAAAACCCGGAAGACTAATTTGCCAGTGGTTCCCTCGTGATTTTCCTATGGTTTAAATGATGGGTGTTTTCAATTTATGATTAAAATAAGATCTGAAAAGGGAATTTTGAAGCTGTTATGTTTATTTTAAAAATGTATGTTTTTATTAAGCAACTAGATAAGAATGTTTGGGGAGTTACGTTGTAGAACAAAACATCCAAGTATCGTCGAGTTATGTTTACCACAGTCCTCATTTTACTCACGAATTGAAAAAAAAAAAAAAAAATATATATATATATATATATATATATTATAAAAATCCATTGGAGAATCGCGAATGAATCAATGGCGAATTAGTCTTCTGGATTTTGACATCACCCCTGCACCACTCTATTGACGTTTAACTCCGAAAAAGCGTCGTATTACAAAGTAAAACAGAACAATTTGGTATTCAAATAACATAGAGCAGTACTTGATAACAGCTATCAGGATTTGATTGGATTGTTACTCGTTACTACTATTTTTCCCACCAATGTGGCTTAAATTACGTCAGCAGAAAATGATTTCAGAGGTCGATAAAGACGCATACTTAACATTGAAGTAATGAATTTGGGAACATTGTCACATTACTTATGAATCGCATCTATAAACTGAAACGAATTTTCACACACTTGGGAACCATTTACACAACACCGTTTTCAACTAAAAACTGAAAACTTTTGATGCGTTTTGGCCATTCACTTAAATAATAACTTGGTTTTGGGGGCATTAAAACGCAGAGTGCAAGTTTTTGAAAACTATACCATTATCATCTCCATGTAAACAGCGAAAACACGAATCAGTGAAAACAGCGATGTCACGAGCATGCGTACTACGTGTTCAATCTATGAGCATGTACTGTTTGGTTACAAATTGACATCGCCAACTACTGGCCTGGCATGAATAATACAGCGTTTTTTGATTGTTGTTGTTTTCACAAATCTGTGTGAATGGGGATCAACATTGTTGACAACATTGTCGTCTCTACACGAAATTCACACGTACGCAATATCCTGACTGGTACGCACACTGTAGTAGTGTTTATTTAAATTTGTTTTATTATATTTTTCTACAATGTACTGGACATTTGTCATTTGTCATTTGACGTTTGTCACAAAACATTTGTAAAATTGATTTTGATTAGGTCAGGAGACCGTATTAAATGAATAAGAAAGGATGTCACTACCCTTCGTTTGAGGTTGGTCAAATTTGTAATGTTTTGAGAGTATCTTATGCTCACCAACGGTGCCTTTATTTGATCAAAAATGTAGTAAAAACAGTGAATTATAATTAAAATGTTAAACAACTATTTATACTTTAATATACTTTAAAATTTCATTTATTTCTGTGATTTCCAGCGTCACATAATCCTTCACGCCGAAGAAACTTTTATCATTATCAGTGCTGCAGCTTCCTCGATAAACCTTGATACATTTTTTATCAGGATTCTTTGATGAGAAAGAATCTTTTAAACTTTTCTTAGAAAGTTTAAAAGAACAACATTTAATTGAAATAGAAACCTTTCGTAACATTACAAATTTCTTTACCGTCACTGTCATTGATCAACTGAATGCACCCTTGCAAAATAAATGCATTCATCGCTTTCAAAAAAGGTAGTGTATCAATTTTGCATTGACTGTGTCAACCAGTATTACTTATTTGTCCATGAGGTGTCTGTTAAAACGCCTGCAGAACAACACATGACACAGGTAGTGTGTGTGTGTGGCATATGAGTGCCATCATGGATGCAGCCCCACATCTTGGTGACATTAATCACGCCTGTGATGGACTGTGACAAAGGGAAGTCTTTAACTACAGCTCGTCTCTCTCTCTCACTATCGAACTAATGAGCCGTACAGCAGCACTCTGTTTATACAAATGTGACGCAGAAAAATCATCTCTGCCCTGGCTGAGCGCCAACGTGCTGATCCAACAAGTAAATGTAAATCTCGTTCTCTCTCTCTCTCTTGCACTCGTCCTTCCTCATTTTGACTTTCTTTTAATAATTTCTTGTTCTCTTTTGTTGAATCCGTCCTTTCAGAAATGTCTCAGAACCAGTTTCCCTCTCAGAAAGATCACGTCAAAAAAAAAAAAGAAGAAGAATTGGACTGTATAGGCTAAGATTTGGTCGATAAAGCACCTGCCTTCATCAGAGATCTGCAATGGGAGATTATTCTCTAAATAAACCAACACAAGGGAATCATATTTGACCTTTACTCTAATAAATGTCCAAAACAGACCAAATGTGAAAGGAGGAAGCTGATAACCAGAGCATGCTCGCTTTTCTTGCGCTCATCAGGGTCCGTGTGGAAGTATTTTGGAGGATGGTGGATACTAAGATAAGCACATACTCTATGTTTACATGAGTAGTAATTTATGCAGAAAGAGACAATTACTGTGGCATACATTTGCCCATGCATATGGGTGTGTGTGTGTGTGTGTGCACTCGTGCGGTGTTAGGGGGCGGCAGCGGGCAGTCAGCATGGCAGCGGTATGTTTGGTTAGTGCTTATTAGCTGTGTAATAAGATTTAATGAGTTGAGGACTAAAGCGCTGTAGAAGAATGGGCAGCATATTGGGATTAGTGGAGAGCAGAAACAGAACGAGAATAAGAAGAGAGAGAGAAGAAGAGGTTGTTTTGAAACCTAAATCCCACTTGCGGTCAAACCGGGTCTTTTTTTTTGGGGGGGGGGTTCACTTGGCCTGTTGCGATTTCATCTGTGTAGCTCTCGTTCTCTCTCAACTCAAGTATGTTGTGATTTAATTGTTAAACACAAGCCTTGTGCATTGTAAATTGTCAAAATGGGCAGTTTAGATCCCCCTAAAGTATAAAAATGTGTATTTTACATGGCTGTTATCTGAGGTGAAAGCGCTGCACCAGATGTGCTGATTGCGTTTATGGATAGTCGGCGTCTTTGATTCTTTATCGCTAATTGGATGTTACGACGAGGAATCATAGGAAAACCTTCCTGGAATGACTGAGTGCAGAGAGTAATAGAGGCATTTGTCACCGCTGCACAGTAACGGGTGGCCGTAAGTCAAAGCAAACGTGTCTGAGAGGATCTTTGCATAAAGAAAGGCCTGTCATTTCTCCATGATTTCTATTGCCACACAAACACAAACGGCCTGTCTGTCACGTCTCCCAGCGATAAGCTGGCACATACATCACCAGCTGCCAGCATCACTGCCACCGCCTGCTCGCCGTTTTATTCACACACACACAAATACTAAAACTTTACAGAATCCGAAATATACGTGTATGTAAAATGTATTTCGATAGAGGTATGCATATCCAATGCTACAAGAGTAAAAAAAAAAACACGATGATGTATGAAGAAGACATATAGAATTATTGGTAAGGGTCAAAAGTTATCACTTAAGGTTTTTCATGTAACTTCGAAAATGGCTTATTTTGGATATCATGTATCAGAGGGTTCATTTCTAAAAGTAAATTAATGTCAAGGTAATTTCTCATTGGATGGCGATAAAAACGTAGTACTTACTTTTTTTTTTTCTTTATTATATTTGATCATTATTATATTCATTTGTCAAATGGTTTGAAAAAATGCCTATGTTTGAACAATTTAAATTGACATTAAAATTGGAAAAGATATCTAAAAGTAAAAAGCAATACAAACTTTATTTGCAACAGTTTAAGATGTACACCGTTTTCCACTGACTTTTTTCCTCCCTTCTATATACCCCGATATGTATAGTGGTTTATATAATATGCTTGGTACTCAATAATAATAAAAAAAATAAAAAAAAAAATATTTACTTTTCAAAGTCATTAATCGTCCATTTATTTATTGGGATATTTTTTCTTAATTTAAGATTTTGAATAATTTCAATCTAAATGGACAAATGACAATTAAAAGCTTGTTTTAAACAAACGCATTGAGCAAAATCTGAATTGACACAAAAAAACAACGAGCGACTGAAAAGACGCTCTCTTTCGAGCACACAAAACACTGTTTTTGCCACCAATATTTAGCTAAACGTCTCTTTTGACGTATTACTCCAAAGAGAAGGTGCTCTGCTGAATGGCCCGTGGAGTCGGAGGAGTTGATGTACCATCATTGCTCACTGATTGTAGCTCTCAACGAGAGATGATCTGAGTCAATAGACTCACGGCTCACTCACAGATTAGACATCTAATCAAATTCAGTCCCGTTTGTTTATCGCTCGCTGTCGTGGGCAATGGGATGTCAGTGTGGAACGCTCCACAGCTGTGACAAAACAAGGACATATAGGCTACATATGATTATGAACCCAGACTTTTTTAATGCAAGGTTATGCGTCATGTAATATGCCCCAAAAAGGCTTTATATCAGGTTTTTGAATGCTGATTCAGTTTTTTTTTTTTTTGAGAAAACATAAAAAGAGCTTTAAATGTCTTGTATCCAAATAATAATTTCACTATAATAAAGCCGAATGCAAAGAACTAGCGTTCACACAACTGCAAATCATACTCCAAAGCCAGTGTACTAACAATAACGATTAACACACATCCGCAAACAAACTCAAACAGCTGACGGCACTGTCAGACACTGCAACACGTCGGAAACATAATACTCGGCTTCTTTAATCGTAAAAGTGTATAACCAGCCAGTGCTAAACGCTTCCAGCTAATTTCTAATTTGTTCGTAATTGCACCGAGACAAGTAAACCATTGCACAGTGAGAAGTTATTTCCTGGAGCTGGACAGCTAAATTACAGACAAATGTTTCATGTGATTAGGACACTCTAATTGAACATGTGACAAAGAATAGAGCGGCAGAAGTGTATCAAGTGCATGGGAAACAAGTATTTACATTTGTCACATCCTTATATTATTGCATTCTTTATACTTTAATCACATTGAATTCCTTTTCAATTATTGCATCCCTCCAAATTGCAATATATTTGTTTTTCTTTCAATCATGAGAGAGAGTGAAAATTAGTCAGGGCCTCACTGTAACTGATCTGCTCTGGACGCCTTGATCAATGCACTGGTCACATGTCTCTCCTCAGCTGGACTGAGAGAGCTCTACATAAGAGGCCGTGCTGGGTGTGTGAAGTGCTGGGTCTGTGTGTGTTTTATTAGTATTGCACTTGTGCATGTTTGCTGTAGGTTTAGCCCGACTGCACCTGCCAGATCTGCACACACACTACAAATTACAGCGCTTGTTTCGTTCTGCCTCTCACGGCGCTCTAAAAAAACTTAGTCATTTCTAAAATCGTTAGTGGCCTACAGCTGAAATCATTAACTGGTCACCTGTACGTTTCTAATGGGGTCATTACCGAGGTGGCCCTGCAGCCGGCCGCTAATCGCTAGCATGTTATGGGGCAGCTGTTTCTAAAACACTTGTTTCTCTGTGTTACATTCCAGTGTGCAGGCGTCGACTGAGATAGAACAGAGCGAGACCCTGTAAATCAGGTGCGTTTTGTGATTCGGTGGGCTTTTTAATGCATGTACGAATACCGACGTGTTTTAAACTTGCGTGAACAACTTTTTGGGGAGGTCAAGTGTAATTTACGTCACTTCCAGTGTCACTGTTGCATATTTGCTCGGATTTGGAAAATAGTATGTATCCCGCCATTGCACTCTCTCTTTCAGGGATTTTGGGATGGTGTGGAGAGAAAAGTGTTTTATATATATACATATATATGTTACTTTTTTTTTAAGCTTTGGGGTCTGGACTTTATTAGTCCGACCCCTCCTTCTCCCCCTCAGTGGACAAAACAGAGGCGACATAATTCACTTTGCCAGGTTTTACAGTGTAGGGGTACGGAATCGGTGAAAGGGTCAATCGAAATCTGTTCCCCAGCTGTGCGGCCCTCTCACTCACCCCTAAGCCCAGAGAGAACGAACGAAAGAGAGAGAGAGAGAGAGAACTGCTCGGGGGGAGATGGACCCCACAAACGTACCCCCGAGCTGCCTGAGCATCACAAACCTGTTCAGCCAACTCCATCTACATCAATCTAGATTCCGTAGGAATGCAAGCAACAAGGAATGGAAATTATACTGTGTTTCAGAAAACGAAAATGTGGGAAATAGTAATGAGATCATACATGAATAATCAACTAATCCAAAAAAAAAAAAAAAAAAAAAAAAGTGCACCAAGCTCAAGACACCTACCTATCACCACCACAGCCAACACATGGTATTATTTACAGGATCACATTAAGGATTCAAATAAAATTAAGCTCTCTTTTTTGCTTCTTTTGTCTAGATTCACTCACTTTACTGTCTCTTAAGAGAACAACCTTTACTGAACCCATAAAACCGATATCCTGCCATCAGTGTATATTTGAGATTAAAATGGAACTCTAATTCTATTTAAAAAAAATGCACTAGGATGAATTATAAAGAGAGTGAGAGAGAAAGAAAGAGGATACATTTAAAGTAGAAGCAGAAGAAGACGTGCAAAGCTATTTTACCTGACAGTTCATGTAGAACATGTAGAAATGTACGATACTAACAAATGAAGGATTATAACAACTATTATAGCAACAAAAGCTCTTTTTACTAATTTAAGTTGAATTCTTTTAGTCTTAGTTTAAGATGACAAGATCTATATCATGACACTTTCTCTTTCTCGTTTGTAAGGAGCGGGAGAGAGAGTTTGTGTTGCGTATGAGGCTGATAATTGGCTAGAGCAAATTATTTCTCATAAAAGGAACCTGTTTGGAATTAACATTTATAAGTGACTTTTTACTGTAGTCCTTCTTTATGATGGGCATGCACCGGCTCTTTATCACAACTTTATGCATGAGAAATGACTATTAAACGCGCGATCATTTTGAACGATTGATTTTAAATAATTAAATAAAAAGTACTTTTTTTTTTTTTTTGCATACGATATGCATTGTAACTTACATGCAATGCGACTATTTTCTCCCCAAATAAATAATTCAAGATGTGAGTTTATCCCATCTAGGGTAATTAGATGCCCAAAGCCTGTGCATTTTTGTCTCTAATTACTATCATAGTAAAACATCAACAGATTCGTCTGCAAATACTGGTGGTCAAGGTGTTCGCGACTCTTATAGCCTCTGTTAGCGCATATAATAAGGCAGGTGATTTCGGACACTCCGTGTAAGTTTGAAACATCAACTTTTATCCAGCCTTCACAATATGCAATATTAATATACCGCGGGGATTTAGCTATCTCCCAACGTATTCAAGGGAATCACGAAAACATGTAAACGCAGCATATCTCTCTACATGTTTTTAATGAACTGTAAGATTATTTGTACATTAAAAAACGCTTCGAAAGCTTGCTTCAGTGTATGTCCTGAAGATGTTTTGATTTCAGGATGCATACTTTTCCACACACCAGCAGAAAATAACAACCCGTCTCATTAACTGCATTTTTCTGCTAAAAATAGTATATGTATATCACATAAAATCGTATTTATATGTTCATTTATTGTAGCCCGCACGTTTGGCCCTGCTGCAACCAAATTAAATTTATAGCCTACTTAAAGTTTTAATTGATCTAAAATATCCTTAAAAAACAATGGCTCTAAATGAACAAATCTAGTGTTCCTTAAAGTCAATTTTCTCTGCGCGTTTAAGAAGAAAAAAAGAACATTTGTTCGTAACACACACGTAAAAAGAGTATTTGTCTTGTTATTCTATTAATATACAATTCATGTTACAAAATTACTCCCCCATTTTCTCTCCTCCTATATATTTTTCCTAACAGTTTTAACATGATATCACGTAATAATAATTTTGAGCAGCTATCAGTAGATTTTTTTTTTTTTTTTTTTTTTTTTTATTGCTCAAACTATTTTTTTATCCCTCTGGGTCAAACTTCTACTAGTCAACTTGAGTGTAACCTACACGCATTTCTCAAAATCCCAGGTCTCTCTGCAGACATTTCCTCGGTGTTTCAACATCATTCTAGAACCCAGGGGAGAGTATATGCGGAGGAACTCGCAGTCCTAAAACTAACTTTGATTCAAGCGCAAACGTTTGGTTTGATTTGCATTGGACGACTGAAAAACACGCCATGGTCGGTCTGACTTTTCAGTTTTTGAAAGCAGGCCTAATAGTTTTGTCTACTACAGCGCATACTCATTTTCTCCCCACATTCAGTATTTACCGGTTATATTCTGTAAAGTACCACAAAAATAAGATACGTGAAAATAAATCATTTAAGATGATTTATTCAACTATAGGAGCGCTCGATGTATTGCATATTATAGAGTCAAACAAACTATAACTCGTGTTTGTCAGTTACTCTCTCTAGAGCTCTCTGTCCCTGCGATGCACGTGAAACATCTCTGGAATAGCGCGAAACGAGCGGGACGTTCCTACCCAAGACAAACTGACAGATCTTCAGCTCTCTTTCGACCACAGACAAATCAGATAGAACAGTGTTTTCTCGTGTGTGTGTGACAGCGGCGCAATAGTACAACTAAATAACAGCCGACAAACTGACTGGGAAACTGTGCCGTGCGCGACGTCCTTGTAAGAAACAACTGATTTCGTAACACTCACAGAACTGTGGTAAAGCGCTTCCTCTAACGCGCATCAGGCGCTCCGTTTCACGCGCCCAACTACTTGGAATATGAACAACTTGGAGCTTGTTGGTGATGTTTACCTTTGCGCAGCTGTGTTGGCATCCAGTATCCCCGCGCTCTGCATCCAAGAGCGCACCGGCGTCATGCCACTCGTAAGGGGCTCTTCTTTCATGGTCAAGGCTCCCCGTGGGAGACCGTCCTGGATGGAGAACATGAAAATAGCCTTCTGGGGGATGTCTCTCTACACCAGCTCGAGTGGAATAATCCTCCTGCACCACCTGGATTAACAAAAACCAACTGAAAGGGAAAAAATCTTCCCCAAAGTGCAACAAGGGGGAAGAGGTCCTTATCCAAAGACGCGCTGCCGTATCCCTTTGGGTGTTCCTCTTTCTTTTAGATTCCAAACCCAAGTTCAGTTCACTCAAGATTAACCGGTCTCTAGTTAAAAGAGGGTGGAGAGAAGGCAAGAGCTGTGGAGCATCTCAAAGGAAACGATCAGCCGGGATCAAGCAGACCTTCTCGTCGCGGGGAGAACGAGGGGAGAACGCGAACTTGCTCTGAAGAAGAAGGCGAACAGACGCGCACGGGATTGTGAAATGAAAAGTGGGATAAAACGGGCGACTGCTTCAAAAAGGAGTAAAATGAAATGATTACCAAACAAGAGGGAGGGATGGACCAGGGAAGGCTTGCTGTCCCTGGGGAAAAGAGGGATTGGGTAGCAAGAAATCTCATTCCCTCCCTCCCCGTCTCTTTATGCCTCCTGTGTCCCAGCGGAGCGCACCTTCTCTCGGGTTCCGCGGCTCCAGCGCTCTCGGGGGGGACAAGCGTGGACTTGACGAGGGCGGAGACATGCCCTTAAAAGGCAAAGTCATTTACATGTCAATCTCCGTTCTGAGCTCTGATTGGTCGCGGTCATCCCTTGCGTCATTTTCAAAATTCGCCGCAAAAACTCAGCTGATGTTAGAGGGACTGAGCGCTCTGTCAGTGAAAGTGGTCTCGTGCTTCCAAGTTTAACCTGACACTTGCCTTTAATAATACAGAGGAACATTCTCGATGCATTTCATCCATCAAGATTAAAATATCCTCGATTACATCGTTTTCCGGGAGTCAAATTTGTCTAAAAATGTAGCCGGTTTGATTTGATATTAAACAGTGAGTGAGTACTGTACAGTGGATTATGATGGTGTTTCCGCAGATGACGCAGCGCAGTGATATTCTCTAACGCTGTCAAACATTAGTATTAAACAGTGGCATCTCTTCATTTTGTAACCTTGAGGTGACTATAGGGACTAAGTTGACTCCTGCTCGATAAATTAAAAGACATTCAAATTGAGAAACCGGTTATTTACAGCTGCATGAAATATGACAAACATAGTAATAATAATCATTTTATTATCATTAGCCCGCTTGTAATGCAAATCAATTAAATTATATCAACAACAATATACAATTTAGGAAAAATAATCCAGTAAATAGGATATTGTTTTTGCTCATGTACATATCATCCAAAATAAATGTTTAATTGCGCAAACTCGCATTGTTTTAAGGGTTTATGGAGTTCTTTGGCAATATTCTGAATTCCACCAAATGATGCCTGATTAAATATTTATTACAGATAGCCATCCTCACAGTCAGAAAAAAAGCACAAATCCAACTTCACCTAAACAAAAATATTATTGACTTAAGCAGTCGCCATATCGTATAATGCAGTCATTTGTTTTTCCCTCAGATTTCTTCATATTTTACACATTATGATTATTTTTATTATTAAATAATCGCTGTGGGACTATTTGTGTAGTTATTTTCCTAAAGCATCGGTCTTCTTAAAATAATGTGTACAAACGTATTATCTTCCTTTCGCTCTCTGTAAACTTTTTTGAGGCCACGGAAATGCTGCGTCCAGCGTTCACTTCTCTCTCAAAGACAAAATACTTGAAGCGACAGAAAAGCAGCCCGATGTTCACACAAGACATGCACAAAACAACACGAACTGCCTCAAACGGAGCATGACCTCTGACCACTAATAAAACTTTCTATTCTTTATTTGAGAGGAGGTTGAAGATCAATCAGTCATCAGAAACTAATGCTGTGTTACATGGCGAAACTAAAACACACCTATTCCTATTCTGTATTTTAGAGGAGGTTAAAGGGTCAATACCCAAAGCACAGCATCTGCAACACCATGTTACTTCGAAACAAGACAAGAACATAAAGATTCTGTCCGTGATAAATGTCTCGTGCGCTTTTCGCAACTCTTCCTCGCCGTGATAAATATTTCTGCGACGTCTGATGTCTCGAAAGCCCTAGATGTTTTAAGAGGAAAATAATTTCCTAACGCTGTATTTCGGCCACTTTCGATTGTTGGGCAGTTCTCTATCAAATGTTCTTATATGGCAACCCAAGAACATGTATTTTTTTCGCTCTATCATTCCAATCATATTACATGTATTCCGCGGAAAGGGACGCTGTCAAATTGTAAACAACCATGTGAGCCGTTTAAAGTGCACGCGCGGGTTGTAAAAGTATTCATTGACTCATTTTGTTACGAAAAGAACACTTGACAGGGCTATGCTTTGCATTGTAATTTGGAGCGCACAATTTATCAAATATCACTGAACGCATTTAGGGGGAAACGAGACATAAGTGCAATGACATTTTTGATTAGGTTTAAGAACTGAAATTTATCTATAAAAAAAAAAAAATCGAGACAAAAACACACACTTAATATATCTTGTCTTTGCCCACACATGTAGCTCACCGTCCCGGGTTAATTGAAGTCATAATATCAATCCGGACATCTTTCTGTCAGATTCAAGCCGTTGTTTCCACCTAGTGGCCGTCGAGTTAAACAAACAAACAAACAAACAAACAAAAAACATGCAATGTTTTTTTTTTTGTTTGTTTGTTTTGTTTTTGCCAGGACATTCATCATCAATAATCATGAAATTATCGCGAGCATCTATAAACTTACTTAATGGTGTTCTTCAAAAGCTTAACATTTTTCTTAAGCCTATTATTTATTTCATGTTTCTATTACACTCTTATCAAAAGACGGTGGCTCGCAATCTTTCGAATCACATTAAATGTGCAATTATTGATATTAAATTATACAAATTACTGGGATGTTTTGAGATCAGAGATTAGGTGGCTTTTAACGGCATTTTATATGGATCATAAAATATGTATTTTTTACTGTTTATTTATAAATGCATGTGAGCTTGCCTGTTTTCAGTAAAATACAATAAAATGACAGTCTGTTTAGAATCAGGCTAAGTGCTAATTGTCACGTCGTGCTTGACATCATAAATTCAAGAGTGACAATGAGCAAATAATATGGTTTAAAAATTATTAAGATTGTAAAGTAAATCACAGAAGTCATGACATCTGAGTAGTAAATAGAACAAACATTATTAGGACCATGCTATTATTTTGTTTGTAAGGTAAAGAGCTCCATCTAGTGTTCTGGAAATGACCTGCAAGTCTTTCAATGACTTTACTAGAAGACCTGAATGCAAGCAAAATAAGATAGATTTTAAAATTGGAAATATATATATATTTACAGCATATATGTGGGTATTTTGATCTTATTAGCATGCAATATAGGAATATAATGGACGTGTGAAAGAGTATAACATTGGAACAGTGACACTACATATGAGATCAAATATTTTGGACTGGTAAAACACTCTGGAGAACCTCCTGTAGCGTGTGTGTTAAATGTCTATCTTGTTGTCTACTTAAGGACCTCAAAACATTTCCCTTCTGATTACCGGAGGGAATATTGACACTATTGTCTGTAGAATTCTTGGATTCAATTTTAAAAATACACGCAAAGGAGTGTCCTACCATATTGGCATTAAGCAATCCCAAATGTTACCTCAAATATCTTGACATTTTATACTGTACACTGCCCCGGCAAAAAAAAGTTAAGTAGGCAAATACTTAAGTGTCTATGACTGGATCATTATTGCTGTGATGATCATGTTTCTAGCATGTTGTATGTTTGGGTACAGTTTTTTTAACCCTCATGATTGAATGGAGTGTGTAGCTTTTTATTTCTTAAACATCCATGGCAACATTCCTTGGCAATTTCAAAGATTCATCGGGTTCGAATTGTGAAAGAATGGTTGGGAAGAAGAATCATTTTTACACATGAATTGGCTGTATGAGTCCAGACCTTAATTTCATTGAAAGTGTTCTTTTAGACTAGACTGGGGATTTTAGAGTAGACTTTACAGAGTGCTTGACTCTTGCATTGTCAAGACAAGATCTTGACCAAAAATTGATGAACCTCTAGATGAAAATAAATGATGTGATGTTATTTCCATCAAGATCCTTTAAATAGATGTATTTTAAATCCTTAAAATACATTTTGTTCTGGATGTGCCGAGCATGTGTGTGTGTATGTGTATTAATTAAACTGGCCATCAATCACTTAACTTAAGTCTCACAACAGTTCAATTTAATTATTTTTTGCCTGTATGTTCTGAAATATGACACTTATAAATGTCTTATATAAGATGGTATTTTATAGAACTGGCTGAATAAACAGAAACAGAATAATCTACCTCTATCTCTCTGAAACTCAAAAGTAGGAAGAAAAAAGTTTTTACGGTCAGGGGTCATAAGAGAATCAAAACCCTTTCATATCATTCGAAGCATTGCACATTCAAACTAGTTTAAAGATGAGGACTGATTTACTGTTGTACTGTGCATTCCGCAACATACTGCTGTTACATGTCTGTTTGTTTTGGACTCTGTTTTTTTTTTTCATTTGTCATATGTCCTCTTTTGTTCAGTTTTTCCTGCCACTCTTTAGTAGTTACAGATTGATTTGAGTTTCAGTTCAGGTGTGTCTTAATAATTAGCCTCGTTATCTCCTCTGTTTGCCTTGTGTACATAAGCCCTCAGTTTCAGTCTGGTCTTTGTCCTGTATTGTTTAATGTCTATTGATATTTGTGGTTTGAGTTCTTCTGCCTTCTTTGTTGTACACTTTGTGGATTATCAAGTAAAGTCTGAGTTTGATCGTCATTTGCCTTCATTGTGTTTATATACAGAAGTGTTTCCCAATGCTGTTCCTGGAGGCACACCAACAGTCCACATTTTGGATGTCTCCCTCACCCGACCCCTTTATTTTCTATCTCGGAGTTTCTGCTGATGAGCTGATGAGTTGATGAGTTGATTCAGGTGTGTTTGATGAGGAAAAGTTGCAAAATGTGTAGTGTTAGTGTGCCTCCAGGAGCTGGGTTGGGAAACACTGATCTACACCACCAGATCGTGACAGAATCCAGGACCTAAAAAGGAAAGAGAAGAGATGTGGGTCCTGCGGCAGAATGGTCAACCTTTGGAGAGGTTTCTCAATCTTTCCCAACAGTTGAGATGGCCAGACACCTCTCTCAATCTGTGTTTTCGGATAGGAATGGATGAGGATATTATTCGCTATTGCGAACCAGCTTGTAATTTTTCCCTAGTCGAGTCGATAAATCTTAACTTTATTTAAATGGTTCTAATTTTTTCCCTCATCCAGCACACTGAGGCACACTTGGCCTTAGAGCCCTGCGCGGGACTGTTTTCTTAAACCCGCACCCGCTCGCTCCCGCTGAATGTATTACCAGGACCGCCCGCTCCCGCAACCTGTGTGTTCCACTCCCGCCCGCGCCCGCAATGTTTGTGTCCACTCCCGCCAGCTCCCGCGGACTTTATCTCACGGCTTGTGAAAAATGTAGCTACATATACTCAGACTAAATATTCGTTCAAGTTAACATCCAAAATAACAGACTTTAAACATGATTGTGTTTAAATAAGATGAAGTAACCAATGCTAAACCAAAGCACCACACATGGCAAACATTCGGTAGGCCTATTTTTTTATCAGGGTTGAAAACATTAGGCCTAATTGTTCAAACAAATCCACAACTAGCGGCACCTCAGTTTTTAGGCAAGTGCGTAGGCTACTTGGAAATAAGTAACCCTAACACAGAGAACTTTGAAAATAGACTATATAATTCTAACAAATTAAATACAAAACAAAATAAATAGAATGCTATGCTTCGAAGAAGAAAAAAACTTACAGATTTTACATTATAGCTTGCTTAACAAGTGCAGATATATCGCCTCAGGGCAGAGGTGCCAGATTTATGTCCGTTATAAACGAACACTTTTGCACATTTATCGCAACAAACGAAATTGAACTCTTTCCCTTTTTTGTCAGTGACAATTGAGAATTAATTCCATATGTCTGACTTGCCTTGTTTTACTTTGGTCAAGTAAACTGCCGCTTTAATTTTCTTCTCAACTTCTTACGTTGACTCCATTTCTACTCTACGCCAAATCCCACCGTTCCCCGCGGGTCTCCCGCTCAATTTTCTGACCGCCCACGCCTGCCCGCAGCAGGGGTAAAACCGCCCACTCCCGCGAGATTTGCAAACCCAATGCAGCCCTCTACTTGGCCTCACCAGCTCACCCCATGCCGGCTCCCTCCACATACTGCTCCAGTGGTTCCATCCATTTCTGTTCTCCTGCACTTCCCCGTATCCGAAAATGAGTCCAACAGTGCTGACCTGGGGGCCAAAATTACAGACCCAGCATTAACATCTGCCATGCCCGAGCCTCGTCCCAAGATGACCGCCATGCCTGCGCTTCATCCCAAGATGGCCAACCTACAAGCCTGCCCGAGTCTGCTCCAGCACCTGAGTCCACTCCAGACTCTGCCAAAGAGCCAGCAGTGGGCACAGCCATAGCTGCGCCCAAGAAAATTCGAAGTTTTCTTTGAAGAGAAACAAGAAATGTCATTCATGTCTATTAGACGAACGCTTCTTGCCATCATGATCACAACCTCCTCATCGGGGCTTGACATTTTTTATCAGGTTTTTAGTCCCAAATTATCAAACTATTCTAAGGTAGTGGGACTGAAAAGGCATGGTTATGGAGAGATGCCTCGGGTGGAAGAAACACTTGTGACCTAGCTCTCCGCTGAGTCTGCATCTTCCCTAAAATCCCGAAATTACAGACTAAACCACACAGAACATCTTCCGCTTTAGTGGGTTGAACATTCTTGGCAGCAGGTCAGGAAACGCCATGTTTACACTCCATGTCTATTGTACAAGCATATCAAGCCGACCAGCTAAACGACCTTGATGAGGGTGTGAAGGTGAGCCGTGAGGCTTTTGCTGAGCTAAGGAAAGCAAGTGATCTATCTCTTTGGGCTACCAAGGAGATCGCCAAGTCAATCAGGCGGTCCAAGACAGCCCTGATAGCTATGAAGAGACATCTCTGGCTCAATCAATCTGACATGAAGGATTGTGATAGAACATTTGTCCTCTCTGCCTGGACTCTTCAGAGATTCTGTTAACACGGTCAAGAGGTTTCAGGAGGAAAAAAAACAGGTGGCAGCAGATACGACCCTCACCGGTTGGGGGGGGGGGGGGGGGTCATGTGTGGTCGCTCAGCTCAGGTCCGTGGTGGGGCCATCATCTTTCGTGGCATATAAACCAGCTAGAGATCATGGCTGTGTTCCTGTTCTGCGCCTGTACATTTTTCCCCAGATTGCTCTGCTCTCAGGAGTTCTGGAGAGAGTTCGCCGGGATGGGGTTCTTATTTTGCTATTAGCCCCATTCTGGCCGGGCCGAGTACTTTTCTCGGACCTAGTGTCTCTTCTCAACGGCTCTCTGTGGGAGGTTCTGGTCAGGAGGGACCTTCTCTCTCAGGCGGGGGGGTCACTTCTTCAACCCTGCCCAGTGTTATTGAAAATGTGGGCATGGCCTTTGAGGGGGCCCCGATCATAGACTCAGGGCTCTAAAAGCATCAAAATGCTCTAAAGTGGAATATTTTGCAGGGGTAGTATGCTGGACCCAGATAACTGCCCAGTTGGGACAGTACTGAAGTTCTTGCAAGATCGATTCTCTGCAGGGTTATCCCTGTCCACCGCTATAGCCGGACATGCGGAAAGCTCGAGGGTACCGAAATGGGATTTGGTCATAGTTTTGGAGGTCTATCTCTGGCTCCCTTTGAACCTATTGAAGAGGTTCCCGAGAAATATTTCGTCTCTTAGGCAAGGTGAAAGCTTTCTTGTTTCCTAAAAAAGGGTATGTGCCTAAGGTTCCCACTAATGTGGCAGGCCCAATTATGATGCAGGCCTTTTGTCCACCTCCTTTTCAAAACTCAGACAAGGAGAAACTAAAACTGCTCTGGCCTGTTATGGCCTTAGATGCTCCTTAGATGCTTACATCCACAGAGCTGCCCTGTGGCGTTAACCTGGTCAATTATTTGTGTGTTTCGGGTTCCCACGGAAAGGGTACCCTGCATCTAAGCAAACTTTGAGTAAGCGGATAGTTGAGGAGTCGGCCGGCTATCCTTCAGGACGCAGCGCGAGTTCCCTAGAAAGGGAACATCTCAGGTTACGTTTGTAAACATGGTTCCCTGAAAGGGAATGAGATGCTGCGTTGCTTTGCCATACTCCTAGCCAGTGGTGGATGAAGTACACAAATCAAATACTTGAGTAAAAGTACAGATACATGTTTATTTTGTAATTGTATATTGAACACGTATATAATTTAATTTTATATTATATATTTTATATAACCCTATTGCTCAAAATAGTTATGAATTATATATATATATATATATATATATATATATATATATATATATATATATATATATATATATATATATATATACACATATCAAATAGCCAGTACTAGTCAGAAAGAATGGAAGATTAGTGGATGCAGATACATAATATAAAACACAGAATAAAAACAGACAAAACATATAGGGCTAAGTACATAAAATTAAGAAATTGCTACAGCAGCGGGGAAGATGAACATACATGCATTATTTTAATTTGTGCTAGAGTTGCACGATTCTGGATAAATGAGAATCAAGATTTTTTTTCTTTCATATAAAGATCATAATTCTCCCACGATTACAAACAGAGAACTAAACAAAATAAAATATAATTATTTACTAGGGGACAAAATATTAATTCCTGTAGTCTATTTAAAAACATTTTATTTAATCTATTTAAAAAAATGGTTTTGAACAAATGATTCAATGACTCACTTATAACTACTTCACTTGTTTAATCACTGGATGAATCAATATTTTTGAACAAATCTTTTCAATGAATTAGTCAATGTCAAATAGTTTAACAGTCGCTTGTCGCCACCTAGTGCCGTAACTAAGTAAACGATACAACCGTTATTTGACACTCCAAGTTAGTTTTAAAATTTGATTTCATCGGTGTTTGAATCGAGATCGCGATCTGTAGACACTGGTGTGGACATGCCCGCATTAAAGCATTTCAGTTGTCATAAACAGATTACTAAAATCTAGCTCTTTTTTTATTTACAGATTTTTAGTTACAATAATTAATCCTAAAATTAAACATTAGTAAGCTTACTTTTCACCTCAGTCACGCACGCACTCAGAGGATCCCCCAGTTCTTGGCTAATTTTCAGTCAAACATGTTAATTCAGTTCACTGGAGACTCGCTCGGAACGAATCATTGAGTTATTGACTCAAGAACAGCTCCAATACGATCTGCAAGTTTAATTCGCGAATAAATTGTTTGATGTGATTTGTGAATCGATTTAACAGGATGATTGAAAAGAATCCGTTCGTACATGAATCGGACAAAGCTTTTACGTTTCTGAGCACGTGACGATTTCTTCATTTTAAAATAATGAGTAGCTAGCGATGTGTTTTGTGAAATGTAGTGGAGTAAAAAGTACGATCTTACGCTTAGGAATGTAGTGAAGTAAAAGTTGCTCAAAATAAAAAATACTTGAGTAAAGAATGTACTTAAGTACAGTAACGAATACTATACTATAAATACTTTGTTACTGTCCACCACTGCTCCCAGCATGCCCGTGACCAACATTGTACGACTAGAAGCTAACACAGGCTGGTTCAGGTGTGCTTTATAATTTCCTGGTAATGACATCACCTGCCTATGACGTTCCGTCACGCCATTGGACTGATTTCACATGTGCTTCATGACGCAATCACGCAGAGACGTTCCCACTGCGCTTTTGGATGCAGCATCTCGTGCCCTCTGAGGGAATCATGGTTACAGTCGTGGCCAAGAGTTTTGAGAATTCCATAAATATTAGTTTTCACAAAGTTTGCTGATAAACCTCTTTTAGATCTTTGTTTCAGTTGTTACTGTGATGTACTGAAATATAATTACAAGCACTACAAGCATACGTTTCAAAGGCTTTTATCGACAATTACATGACATTTATGCAAAGAGTCAGTATTTGTGGTGTTGGCCGTTCTTTTCCAGGACCTCTGCGATTCGACTGGACGTGCTCTCAATCAACTTCTGACTGATAGCAACCCATTCTTTCATAATCACTTCTTGGAGTTTGTCAGAATTAGTGGGTTTTTGTTTGTCCACCCGCCTCTTGAGGATTGACCACAAGTTCTCAATGGGATTAAGATCTGGGGAGTTTCCAGGCCATGGCCCCAAAATTTCAACGTTCTGGTCGCCGAGCCACTTAGTTATCACTTTTGCCTTATGGCACGGTGCTCCATCGTGCTGGAAAATGCATTGTTCTTCACCAAACTGTTGTTGGATTGTTGGAAGAAGTTGCTGTTGGAGGGTGTTTTGGTACCATTCTTTATTCATGGCTGTGTTCTTGGGCAGAATTGTGAGTGAGCCCACTCCCTTGGATGAGAAGCAACCCCACACATGAATGGTCTCTGGATGCTTTACTGTTGGCATGACACAGGACTGATGGTAGCGATCACCTTTTCTTCTCCTGACAAGCCTTTTTCCAGATGCCCCAAACAATCGGAAAGGGGCTTCATCGGAGAATATGACTTTGCCCCAGTCCTCAGCAGTCCATTCACGATACTTTCTGCAGAAGATCAATCTGTCCCTGATGTTTTTTTTGGAGAGAAGTGGCTTCTTTGCTGCCCTTCTTGACATCAGGCCATCTTCCAAAAGTCTTGGCCTCACTGTGCGTGCAGATGCGCTCACACCTGCCTGCTGCCATTCCTGAGCAAGCTCTGCATCCCGCAGCTGAATCCTCTTTAGGAGACGATCCTGGCACTTGCTGGACTTTCTTGGATGTCACACTCTTTACAAGAATTGAACCTCTTTCCTTGAAGTTGCTGATGATCCTATAAATTGTTGATTTAGGTGCAATCTTAGTAGCCACAATATCCTTGCCTGTGAAGCCATTTTAATGCAACGCAATGATGACTGCACGCGTTTCTTTGCAGGTCACCATGGTTAACAATGGAGGAACAATGATTTCAAGCATCACCCTCCTTTTAACATGTCAAGTCTGCTATTCTAACCCAATCAGCCTGACATAATGATCTCCAGCCTTGTGCTCGTCAACATTCTCACCCGAGTTAACAAGACGATGACTGAAATGATCTCAGCAGGTCCTTTAATGACAGCAATGAAATGCAGTGGAAAGGTTTTATTGGGATTCAGTTCATTTTCATGGCAAAGAAGGACTACGCAATTCATCTGAACACTCTTCATAACATTCTGGAGTACATGCAAATTGCTGTTATAAAAACTTAAGCAGCAACTTTTCCAATTTCCAATATTTATGTAATTCTCAAAACTTTTGGCTACGACTGTACATCACCTGAGACGTTTCCTGTTTCAGTGAAATGAGTTTTCTTTTAATTGCCCGGAGCAAAAAAACAGATCTCACTTGAAAACTAAAAATAACAAAGTATTACACTATACTGAATTAAAGGGTTAATTCACCTAAAATGTTGTTCCAAACCAGCAAGACCTTCGTTCATCTTCGAAACACAAATTAAGATATCTTTGATGAAATCTGAGAGGTTTTGTTACCTCCCGTAGAATGCAACAAAATTACCACATTCAACTTCCAGAGAAGCAGTAAAGACATTGTTAAAATAGTTCATGTGACTACAGTGATTCAACCTTAATGTTATGAAGTGACAAGAATACTTGTTGTGCACAAAAACAAAGCAAAAATAATGACGGGAGTATCCAAAATGGTCAAAATGCCTTTATTCATATTATTTCTTTTATAAATTATTCTTTATGTATTATTATTCTTTTGCATGATATTGATTTCCTTAATCATTTTAATATTTCTTACTATATGCTCTTATATGTTTGTATACAATATTTCCTAATGTAAGATCTTTGGTGTCTCACTCTCTTTTGTGCTGTAAGATTGAGTTGATGTATGTTCCATTAGAATTAATTATGTGATGTACCCTTATATCAAAATGAGTCTGTTCACTTCTCTGCAGACATGAGATAATGCAAGAAGGTGTCAAAACAACCTGTATCTATTTTCATCTACATTAGACATTTGACCAGTCACTCTGACCAAGCCGTTACACCAACTATGACATAATGAATAAGTCTGTTTGACCTTTTCTTATTAGACCAAAACATAAGTTTAAGGCGGTGTAAGTCTTCTGCATATATTCTTTGCTCTTATTTTGCCTCTCCTTCTGCTTCTACTTCATCTCTTCTACCTCTCACTTCATTCAGCAAATGTCTTCTTTCTTTCTTCATTTCTCTATACTCTGAGCGTCACTCTTCATCTGTTAGATACAATATTCTGGATATTTAATGTGTGTATGTGATATATATGTGTGTGTGTGTACTACAACTATGAGGACGAGTTTGAATTTTAGACAATCTGAGTGAGGACATAGAGAGTTAAATGGGGACATTTTGGCCGGTCGGAGACCTTTTTAAATCCTGTTTGAGGGTGAAGACTCAGTTTTAGGGATAAGGTTATAATTAGGTTGTGTGTGTAAGTGTGTGTGTGTGTAAACAACATACATGATTTTTTGTGTAATAAACTGGCTTTGCCAAACGACACACATGGCATGTCGAACATTCCTTCGCTAAAAGTCATTATATAATTCACGTGCTGCCCTTTACCTCACCTAATCTGTATCATCTTTGCCCTGTGTCCAGTGTTCCTCTATTCTTCTCCAACACTTCTCCTGCAGACAAATTGACCCCTACACTGACACACTCAACACTGTGATGCCAGGTAATGGGCTCGTGACCCATGCACAATGTTCTTACAATTTTTACTAGGGGGGCCAAGGAGGGACCAGTGTTTAACCAGAGGGGCACATTAAAAATGGTAACAAATTATATTTAAAGATTATAAACTGCTTTACTTTACAATCATATAAACATTTATTACAACACTGTACAATATTTGTACAAGAGTGAGTGCAGGTGCAAAAAAGGTTCATCAATGTTGATGATTATTATCAGTGATTTGTGAAGGATTTGTGAAGGATCATGTGACACTGAAGACTGGAGTAATGATGATAAATTCAGCTTTGATCATAGGATATAAATTACACTGTACTATATTTTCACATAGAAAACCGTTATTTTACATTTTAATAATATCTCACAATTTTAGAACTTTTTTTGTATTTTTAATAACATAAATGCAGCCTTGGTGAGCAGAAGAGACTTCTTTCAAAAACAACCAAAATAGTACAGTTTCCAAACTTTTGATTGGTAGTGCATATCTCCATGTACAGCATGCCTTTCAAAATGTAGGCCTAGTATTAACATTAGATCCATATTGACAAAATTATTTACAGGAGAAAGCACCATTTTAAGGACATATAGTAGGCCTACAATGAAATTATAATTGAACTGCTTTGCAAATAGTAATAACCTTCTTCATCACAAACCTGATGGTGCAGTACTTGATCCACATGGATCCCCTTTCTGTCCCTCTGGCTGTTCCTCTCTCTGTCCCTGTATGTTTTCTTACTCCTCATCCTCTTTTTCATGCGCCTCCCCCTCTTCCTCATCCTCGTCCCCCTCTTCTTCATGCTCCTCCCCCTCTTCATGCTCCTCCCCCTCTTCTTCATGCTCCTCACCCTCTTCCTCATCCTCCTCCCCCTCTTCCTCATGCTCCTCCCCCTCTTCATGCTCCACCCTCTTCTTCATGCTCCTCACCTTCATGCTCCTCACCCTCTTCTTCATGCTCCTCACCCTTTTCCTCATCCTCCTCCCCCTCTTCTTCATGCGCCTCCCCCTCTTCCTCCTCACCCTCTTCTTCATGCGCCTCCCCCTCTTCCTCATCCTCCTCACCCTCTTCTTCATGCTCCTCACCCTCTTCTTCATGCGGCTCCCCCTCATCCTCCTCACCCTCTTCTTCATGCTCCTCACCCTCTTCTTCATGCTCCTCACCCTCTTCTTCATCCTCCTCACCCTCTGGAATTTCCCTCTGTGTCAGAGCCCTCACTTTCATCACCTGCCCTCACTCCAGCCTCCACTGACTCTCCCTCTTTCTGCTCCTCAACTCTCTCAATACCTTGATTTGTTTCTCTCACTTTTTTGTTTACTGGGGCAAAAAAGGACGTTATGTCCCTTCCTCGTTTCATGATAACTATCAGGAAAAAAAACATGCATTACATTTCGTTGCCTAACCATCCCTCCCTACTTAACACGGGCAGATAGCCTGTTGATTACTTTACTCAAATGTATGTTATCGCAATGCAACAGCCAAGACAGATGAAGTTACGTGATTAACATCACAACATTGTGCAGGAACAACCAGTTACTTACGAGATACGAGTCACTTACGCGGCCGGCGCCGCTCTAATTTAGCCGTGTAGAGCGTTCCGTCGCGTTAGTTCCGCTTTTGGCGCTCCCGTGTAAAATCATAATAAAGTCATAATAATTTTTTTTTTTTTGGGTCAGCACAGGGGGGCCACAGGGGTGGCCAGGGACATGTCTACAGAGGCACGGCCTCCCTAGGCCTCCGTATAGAACCGCCAGTGCCCACAACTCCCAAAACAACCCACGCAGATGGCCAGTTTAATATTGCCTGACAACCAAAACAAAAACAAAAAGAAAATACATATAGTGCTATATGATCGTGCAAACAGTGAGAAACACAGAAAACTGACTAACCGTTAAAAAGTTGCGAAGAACCGCTAACAGTTACAGCCAAGTTCCACTCATCCGCGCAACTGACGCTCACGCATGCGCACAGGGCGACAGAAATAAAGCACCTTATTTAATGCTAAAAACTGGAAAGAGTAAATAAAGCAGGCAGAAATACTGCGACCAAATTCGCCTTCAGAAGAAGACAAATATAAACATTGTAATTCTTTAAGTCTTTAACTCTAGTTGCAGACACCTCGAGAAGGCCTTGTCCATACTAGGCTACTTAAGAGACATTAAATGCCTGTCTCAAGACTCTGAAAGATGGTCAAATACTAAGGTATTATTTTGACATTGTACAATTTCCATTGAAGATTTCCCAAGATGAAACTGTTCCCGTAATTCACAACATGTCTGATATAACAAAGGTAAAACAAAATATTTTGAGATCTTACAATCAACCACGGACCTTCTGCTATCTGATTATTGACAGCCCCTGCAAGTCTGAGGCCTCAGGAAACTGGCCCCAATGACCAAACCCATAGTCCAGCCATGGTTGTCAGTGATTTTTCAGAAGGAAGATGCCACCCTTATAGGGGACTTTACAATTAGGTTCTCTAGCTTTTGTGTTGTATTTGTGTATTTACAATTTATGCAATGATGTATTTTTACATACAGGTTTTGTATGTATATGTATATATATATATATATATATATATATAACTTGTCAAGTATTGCTTTATGGAACAATAAAGACTCTAAATTTGGCATGAAAAAGAAGTTGTCTTTTCTTCCCCTTCCCTATCATGGCGAATTCGAGTTAAATCACTTTTCGATCAAGAAAAAAATGTTGTCCATCGGGTGGTTTGCTAATGCTGTGATAGGCTATCAAATGAGTGACAGTGATGTTGTTGCAATAGGGTTGTTTTGTTAAAGATTAAGATGGGGCATGAATTAAAACAAATTAATAATAATAATAATAAAAATAATAATGAGCACAGGTAAACATAATTGATAATAATTACTGCAGATTCTATTAAATAATCCTTTTTGATTTTATGGTGACTCTAACTTGCTGTCTAAATAGGCACTAGGTTTTGAGACACAACCACTAAAAAGAGAGAAAGTAACCCTGACACAAATCCTCTTATTTTGTAAGACTGTTTCGTAATGTCTTTTCCTCTCTGTTAGTCACTGCTTTCAGCATTTAACACAGCATTTCCGTAAACCGATGCTGTGCATAGACGTCAGGAGGGCAGATAGAGGGAGTGAGAAAGAGGACATTTTGTAAAGAGAGAGAGAGAGAGAGAGAGAGAGAGAGAGAGAGAGGGAGGAGGTGGAGACACACACATACCTATACAAGTGTTCAGTGTAGAAATACAGGCCTTCCCGTTCATACTCAATATAACGTTCATTCTCGTAAGGATTATTGTCGGTCGGACGGCTGGGATTCCGTTGGTCCATTTGAACGGCTTATTTTGTTCGTTTCTGTTACGGTCTCGTCGGGTTTCTGTTGAATCTTTAGTGTCTGGCTAGCGAGCACAGCTAACCGCGGCTAGCCGGATAAATCTCCTCTTTTCTCGGCCTCACGAGCCCAGTACACACACAGAATGGCATTAAAACGAATTCACAAGGTAAAATATTATATTTTATGTTAAGAAATATTATGTTTTATTCACCGCTTAAACCTGTGGTTTTTTCGCTTGAAGTGTTAGAAATATAGATGTTAACAAATGCTATGAGGGTAGCAGGCTTGGCTATGAAGCGAGGCTGTTTTGTTTTATGTTTATTATTTTATTGTTGGTTG
This sequence comes from Opsariichthys bidens, assembly GCA_037194245.1. NCBI lineage: Eukaryota > Metazoa > Chordata > Actinopteri > Cypriniformes > Xenocyprididae > Opsariichthys > Opsariichthys bidens. The sequence continues at coordinate 3,382,675 of CM074297.1, forward strand.
TTGAATTATTGTTTCCCCTAAAAGGAATGCTGACATTGCATATCTATCCATCTGTCTGTTTATCTATCAGTCTATCTATCTATGACAGGTGGCACATTGTAATTCACAGATTAAAACTAAAGTAACTATACGACATTCCTCATATTAGTTCGTTAAAAACAGAAGAAACACTGGAACCAGGTTTTTGAAGATGGATGAGAGGGATTTTATGAGGATGTGTTTCCTCTGTGAGTCACATCCAGAAAAACACAACCTTATGTGATTTCTCATGGTGTTGATTCAGGTGAATAATATTTATGAATCATTTCGGCCACAGAAGTACTGGTTGGAACAGAATTGGCCTTACTGGTTTAGAGCAAATCCTATGGGCATATAATGCTGACTTGTTAGTTCTTTGGGTTATTCTTATCTCTTGTTATAGTGATGTTTTTTTTATTTTGGTAAACACAACAAGAACTTTGCGTCATTGCCAGAAGTGCTTCCTGGAAGGCTACTATGAGCACGTAATACTCCAGTCAGAAATATCCAGCCCATACCAGCATGAAGTGCACATAGTTGAACTTGGCCAAACAGTGATTTTTGTCTGTTTCGCTGACTTTGAGAGCTTCTATGAATTAGACTGACACAGCAGATTGTTCTTGGGCAGGCGGCCAAATACTTAGTTAGTTGATCTGAGAATTTTACGACAGCTAATGCCAAGTGGGCACACAGACGACTGGTTGAAAATACCAGCAACGCATCTCTCAAGTGATGGCAGGACTGGTTTATTCTCCACACTCTCATCTGAAGTATGCAGGCGTTAAAATAGCTACCACTGTTAGTGCTGATGTTCACACTGTCCTATATTGTTTGGCTGAGTTGGTGATGTACATTGACACTCCACCCGTGTCATCAAGGCAGCTTTAAGGATGACGGAGAATTTTGTTGTTGTTGTTGTTGATCTGGCATTAGTCTGTCAATTAAACCTTATTCTCAAAGAATGGCCTTGATTTAGCTGAGCCTTGAAATGTGTTTTTCTCGTGTGGCTTGTGACACTGACAGTTTAGTTCCTAGTTTAGATCGGTCAAGTTCCTCATTGGTAGCTCCGATGGATCTAACTGAATCTCAGATCCATGTTGTTTGATTATTTTGCTTCTCACAGCAAAGACGTTTCAACTAGTTTTCACAGCTAAATCATGCCATTTTTGTTGATCTTGACTAAGAATTCAGATTCAAAAAGTAGCGCGAGGCCAATAATCATACACACACACACACACACACAGAAATCAGAATCAGAAATACTTTATTGATCCCCGAAGGGAAACTCTCTGTCACACACACACACACACACACATATATATATATATATGTGTGTGTGTAAAATATAATGATATAATATTATATTTTACAGATATTCATAATTTTATATTTAGTAATATAATACAGTGTTTAATGTATGTTTTAATTGTAGCAGTTTTTATGGTTTCAAAAAGTATACATTTTTACCCACAATCCTTCAGGTCTGAGTGACTGATGTTATCATTGGCGTTTGTATGTTCGTCAACTGGTTTTGTATTCAGAGATGAGTAACCTGTCAACAATATGATCAACTAAACAGTCTACCTTTATTTGTTTTGATGTTTCCACCCTCATCATCAAAGAAACCTCTACTTCCTGTATGGTCACATGCTCACATGCACAGACAAGCTCTGCCAGAGGGTTGCCTGCACTTCACATAGCCCTACATGAGTTCTCAGAAACGTGCTATTTTCTCAGAAGTGGTTTATATAGTCACTGTTCCCATAAAGAGAGACCGAAAGATCTAGAACGGTAGTTATTTCCTTGTTGTCTAAATGCCTAGGTGTGGCCAGAGATCAGAAGACTAGTTTATTATGACCACATTCTTCATTATTACCTAAACTAGTGCAAGTGTACACCTTCTTCACACCTAGAATCATTCCTCACTATTCTATTCGGTTATAAAACGATCCTTGATGCATAATGATTCATCTCTTCCTCCAATTCTTTTCATTAATGAAAACTACTGTATCAGAAGCTAGTTATTATATCTTTGTAACACAGTAGAACAAATACAATATAAGAAACAAATGAAATGAACAGTGCTTTGCTTTCATTTTACATCTATTTAACAGAATCATTCATGTAAGAAATTGAATAATCTAAAGTAAAAAAATCACTGCATAGTCTTTAGTGAATTAATTACAAATACACTGATTATTATTAAAGCCAAATGTTATTCAGTCAAGCGCAGTGAATGATTCCCTCTTTTATTTTGGCTCTTGATTAACATTAATGAGCAGCATGTTTATTATATTAAGACCTAATGCATGGGTTTAATATAATGTTACACATCCGATTCCCCACAACAATGGTTTGCTTTCACTTAAAAGGACAGTTCTCCCAAAAATTAAAATTCTGTTGTTATTTACTCATCCTCATGTCGTTCCAACTCTGGAAGACTTTTTCATTTCATCTTTTTGATGAAATCTGAGCGATTTGTCCCTCCATTACAACTACCACTTTGATGCATAAAAAAGTTCATAAAGAGATTGTAAAAGTAATCCATATGAATCGAGCAGTTTAGTCTAAATTGTCTTAAGAGACATGATTGCTTTTTTATGATGAACAGATTGAATTTAGGTTAACGGAAGCTCAAGCATGTTCGCTTGACGTGCGAGAACCGATGAGGTTCATTCTCGAGTAAAGTAGCACGTTTGAGTTTCCGAAAGAGGTTTGATGTCAAGTCTCTTTATTAACTTTTTCAAGCGTCAAAGTGTCAGTTGCGTAGCTGAACTATGGAGGGACAGAAAGCTCTCAGATTCCATCAAAAAGGTCTTCATTTGTGTCCCAAAGATGAACGTAAGTCTTCCAGGTTTGGAACAACAAGAGGGTGATGGAATTTTCATTTGGGTGAACTATACCTTTTAGACAAAACCGACAATGTTTTTGTGAGTACTCGCCGAAACATATATTTTGAAATAATACTGTGTATCTGACTATTCAAGTGCAAATACACCATTAAAGAGTGGCTGAAATACGGATGCCTCTTAGAGATTGCCTCTTTCTGTGGGTGCGCTTCAGGTGTGCCAGTCAGCCCGAGTAAAGCATTGAGATCTTTTTCATGGCTTGTTGCGCTCTGTTTAACATCAAGCACGTCCTTCACTTTTTCACATCCATGCTTGTTCTTTTCCTAAAAACCAAAATGTCAGACCCAAGTGCTTCCTAAGGACATGCACAACTTTTTTTTTTCATTAATTTATAAGAGTAGCCTATTTTATTAACAGTAAAATGGATTAAATCTGCTGAATTTTCAGTATCATTCTTCAGTGTCACATGATCTTTCAGATATCATTCTAATATGCTGATTTGCTGACTGATCATAAAACTAATACTGCCTCTACTGTCGCTTTTAATTAATTTAATGCATCTTTGTTGAATTAAAAGATTTAACTGGGGGGTCTGAACTGTGGAGTACATGCTTATAAATGTATTTTATGTCGAATTGCTTGGTACATATTTGTCTTTAAGAATGAATGGCAGTTATTTAAAAGGTTGTGTAATCATTTAAAGCACAAGCACATTATATAAGTTGCTTACCTTATAAGTAAAGTAATAATACCTTTTCTGGATGATTTTTTTAAACCCTCTAACAGTAGTACAAGTAAAATCTTGAGTGTTACTTAAAAAAATGAAACTGAAGTGAGCCTTTTTGCCTGTTTTGTTTCACAACATTTTAGAACAACCAACTTATTTATTTGGGCAACATGAACGAACTTTCAGACCTTTCAGTTTGGCAAAAGAACTGGTTTGACTTCATGACCTGTAAAGAAATGAAAAGGCCGATTTCTTTATTACTGGGTCAAAAAGTCTGGTCACAGTGATTTTTCCAAGTAAGACATGTTCCTGGATCAAGATGTTTCGTTCATCCTGGAACAACATTCCTGTCAAAAAATGTAATCATTTCGCTACACCTAAACCGAACGCTAAGTTATTCCTAAAATCAGAGGAAAGTGATAGATGAATAACACTGATGTAGAAGCAATCTTGGTTGTAAGCCTAAACTTTAACTGTAAACTCTTAAAAAAAAATATATTGTTCCAGTATCAACATTTTTCATTGATCCTTGAACAACATTCCAATCAACCAATAAGATTTGAGGGACAAGTTTACAGTTTGTCAAGTTTTGGTAGGAACATGTAGAACTTGGTGTAGAAGGGATACATTGCAGCAGACTTCTCTGAATGACCCATTGATTTTTTTTTTTTTTTTTTTTTTTTTTGCCGAATTTGCTGCAGTTGGTGATTTTTAGGGGACCGTGAGGAAACCAAAAGAACATTTTGCTCATTCATTTGCTCTGTTCTTTGTAAAGTTTCATTAAGAAGACAACCGCACAGTCATTTTCTGCTTGTGTTTTTCAAGAGTTGAGAAAGCTGTCAGTATTCACAATCATTGAAGGGTGAGAGCATGTAAAATTAAAGCATAATCTGTCCACTGTTCCTATCTAATCCCGATGACACACGAGTCTCCGCTCTGATTGTTCTCCAGGGTCAACAGTTTGGGCCTCGGAGACAGAAGAGCGTCTAGTTGTGACAGTTCATTATTTGCGTTATCTGTCTGGAAGAGGAATGCATCTGGATTAAAATGAAAGGATCAAGTCTATAGTTTCCAACAGAAACATCTTAGATTTCAGCTGTTTAATTGGCTAAATGTGAATTATAATAGAACCAGTTAACTGTCACAATGACTGATAATGTACTTGGAATCAAAATCAGATTGCTCGTCCAGTACGTTAAGAGACTGTCAATCGGAGCATGGTACATTATAACTGGTGTCTTGTCTGTCTTGTGCTGATAGTGGCATACGACTCTTCTTGTAAAATTGTACATTTTTAACTAAATCATTGTACATAACATTATGACGCAACTGTGCAGCTTCCTCGAAACCCTCTGTGATGACTGAAAGTTTGCAGTGTGTCTTGTATGTTGCTTAAATTCATTGCTTAAAACCAAGCAGTTTATTGGTTAGTCAAGAAGATTTTACATTTTAAACAGCTCTGCTGTGTAAGAGATTTTTTTTTTGTTGACACATCGCATGTAGTATCTGAAATGGGAAGTTATAAGAATTACAAAAGAATATGAAAATTATGTTAAAATGCTTGAAGATTTAGCATAGCACGCCACATGGACGTGTTAGCTTCCAAAAGTTATTTCATGTCAACTAACTAGCTTTATATAATTCTATCAATAATTTGTATAATTATATCAAATATGAGCATAAATACCAAAATGGTTTTTTTTATGTATCATAAGTGACATGGGAGCAAAGGAAAGTGTTTTTCATTTTTGCCATTTTTACCACAGGAATGAAATGTATAGAAATTGCATGGATGGATGGCCAAATGCACATAGATGCAGATATTTTTTTTACATTTTTTTTTTTTTTTTAAATATGTAAAAGATCCTGTCCAATACCTATGTTTCCTCTCTGTCTTTAGGAGCTGACTGATCTGGGCCGGGACCCCCCAGCCCAGTGCTCAGCAGGGCCGGTTGGAGATGACTGTGAGTTATTTCGCTCTTTCTGTTCATTACCAGTCTCTGAGCATATCGCAGAGCTCACTGTAATGAGACTATTCTTGCTCTTTATTCACAGTGTTTCACTGGCAAGCAACTATTATGGGACCTGTAAGTGGAAATATGTCCTTATTTGCATATGGATATTAATGATGGAGTGTGACATATATTTGCATGCAATGTCTATACTGTTATAGCATTGCATTCACTAAAGGACTCACGGAAATCATGTAACTTTGTTCTGTTGTTTTTACTTTGTTTCTTTACAGAATGACAGTCCATATCAAGGGGGTGTGTTTTTCTTGACCATTCATTTCCCTACAGACTACCCTTTCAAACCACCTAAGGCAAGAATCAAGTATTTAAACACAACCTACACGTTTAATCTCTCTGTAAGGTGTCAATTTTAATAAGATTGTCATGGGTTTTTGTTGTTGTTGTTGTTGTTTTTTTGCCTTCTAGCATAGTCAAGTTCCACAAGAAAAACCTGGTGCTATTCTAGAGATCTACAGAAAAATATCAATTGCTAGCCTTTTGAATATTTGTGGTCTGATCATCTGTTTCACCCTTTCATTTGCAGGTTGCATTCACCACAAGAATTTATCACCCAAATATTAACAGTAATGGCAGCATCTGTTTGGATATTCTAAGGTCTCAGTGGTCTCCTGCGTTAACTATCTCTAAAGGTGAACTATATAAAAAAATAACAGAACAAAATCATTGAGCTTAACGGAATACCTTTTTCTTAAGTCATTTTATTGGATAGCCAAGATATGCACTGAAGTTGTTTATGCCATGAGCCAACCTCTCTCTTCTTTCTGTTGCAGTTCTATTGTCCATCTGCTCACTGTTATGTGATCCAAACCCAGATGATCCGTTAGTGCCAGAGATAGCACGTATCTATAAAACAGACAATGAAAAGTAAGTGTATTTGTTTGTCTTTTTAAAAAGATCATGTAATTAGACATTTTCACAGTTATAATCCAGACTGATTGTTTTGTTTTTGTTTTTAGCTGGTGTAAGTAATAGAGAAACCTTTTAGATAGGGGTGTGACAAGATCTCATGCCACACTGTCAATGTGACGAGACAAGAAACCCCCTTCAAGCTCAAATTTTGGGAGCCGTATTTATAAAAAAATGATTTGTTAAAGCTAGTGCTGTTGCATTAACGCATGCGATCATTCGTTTTCAGTTTAACGCATTCAAATTGAACACAATTAAAGCAGCATCTGTTTTTTTACGTCATAATTTCACTGTCATTACATTACGATTACGCTCTTATTCACGCAAATGCTCTTAAATCTTTCAAGCGCCACAAGACAAATGAGCGCACTGTCTGTGAATGTCCTGTCTGTGACACACACACACACACACACACACACTCGACTCGTGCGCACAAAGACGCGCACCAGTATCGCGTCCTCTTTCGCGCTTGGACTAACGATAAAACAGAATTATGCCAAAATTCCAGTTTTGTTGCGTATGCTCATATGAATAGTCTTAAACGAACTGAAAGAGTTGTGAGAAAATGAGAATCGTGTCAGATCTGCATCGTGTTCGGCAGCGACAGCTCTTAAAATCAGAGCAGCCCAATAAACCAGTTGCTGTGATGTTAGTCAAAGAACAAAGGTAAAAATTGTATCTTTAATAAAAATGAATTTATATTGCATGTATAATTAATCCAGTGAATACTTTAAAGTGTTTGATAGCTTTATTCAATTTCTGTATATTTCCTGCCTGTTAGAAGGCCACATGTATATATGACATTTATTATAATGGGTTTATAAGATCCTTTTAAGGTCACTTAAATTAAAAAAAAATGTCTTTTAGTCGTACTGTAATGTTGAATGTCTATAATTATTGTTTTAAAAATATTTTACATGGAGACATCAGTACCAGTATCAGTGATACTGGCTTTCATTCATAAAAAGATGCTGTTTAACAAATATTTAAGTTATTTTCATATTAATTTGGAGAGGAACAGTCATCATCATCAACTACAATTATTCAATCCTGATTATTTTATTTTTTTTAAATTATCGATTGACAGCACTAGTTAAAACATTTTTTGAATGCACCATTCTGTTACTTTCAGTAGAATAAAAAACTATATTTATGATCATATGCTTCATCATTGAAGATATTTTAAAATATCTCGTTCTTGTGAACCCAATTTTGTGTATTGTCTCGTGATGAATTAAATGTAGCATCACACCCCTACTTTTAGATAGCGTGTGAATAGTTTGATGTCTCCTTTCAGGTATAATAAACTAGCCAGGGAATGGACAGAGAAATATGCCATGTTATAGGGGTTAAGGTGAGCAAGGCATTGTGGGAGTGATTTTATGAGCATGAAAAAGCCTTACTAATCTCTGAACGTCACCATATTGCAGTACTGTTGGTCACTCACTAGTAGGTGTTCAACACTACTGGTTGCACTAATTTTATTGATGGTGTTCATAAACGGAAGTAGCTTTTTAAAATCATAGTACATGCGAGACATACACTACTGTTCCAAAATTTTGGTTCAGTAAGATACCTTTTATTCAACAAGGACTCCCTAAATTGATCAAAAGTGACAGTAAAAACATTTGTAATGTTATGAAAAAAATCTATTTTAAATAAATGTTGGTTCTTTTGAACTTTCTACTCATCAGAGAATGGTGGAAAATGTGCAGCAAATTAGAATAATTTCTGAACGATCATGTGACACTGATGCTGAAAATCCAGCTTTGCCATCAGAGGAATAAGCTACATTTTAAAATATTAATACAAAACAGCTTTCTTAAATTACGGTAGTAATTCAAAACATTACAGTTTTTCTGTATTTTTCATCAAATAAACACCGCCTTGGTGAGAAGAGAATTCCTTCAGAAATATTGAAAAATCTTACAGACCCCAAACGGTTTTGTACGGTTGGTTAAAATGTCGTTTTATTTTGAAAATGAATTTTTCCTTGCCGCTGAAATTAGCATTTTACATATAAATTGAAGTGATTTGTAATATATACAGTGTGAGTGAGTATAAATGACAGATTTCATTCATTTCCATGACTTATTTTTTTAGTGGAAAATAATTTCTCACGCAAATTTGAAAGGTTTTATCTTTTTAAAGACCGCGCATACTAAAATCAGACCTAAAAATGTCTGCCTTTATCATAGGTTTGGTTCAGGTAAACACTTCAAGCTATAACTAGCACCAAAGTAAACAATAGAAGTAATGTTTAGAGTCTCAGTGTAGACATGGAGAAGATGCCACTGTGTTCGACCTTGAGCCGTTTCTGCACCCTGTGTGTTTATGTTGGCCTGAGCCGAGTTGGCAGACGGTCCGCTTACCCAGCATGTGTGACCGTGCCTCTGCAACAGCGTCTGCGCCAATGCCACACTTCATTTCTCTTCCTTTCTCTTTCACAGGTACAACAGAATAGCTCGGGAATGGACTCAAAAGTACGCCATGTGATACCCGAGGAACATCAGACCAATCTGCAGTACGGCTGGAAAAAAAAAATTGAACAACTTTTTTTTCTTCCCCTCAATGAATTGACAGTTCCCCATGTATTCAGACTATATCAGTTCCGCTTGGTTATTTTGAGCCCCTTCAACCTTCATTCACATGCTGTAAAAAAGACCACAATATTGCAAAGATCACCAACGTTTATGTTCAGAAAAATGCTCGTGTCAAAGAAGCATGTTTTAACTACGAGCTCAGACCTTTTTTGTATTGAGATAAGAAAAAGAAAACATAACTAAGGTGAAAACATCGAACGCTTCTGACTCACGCCACTGGCTAGAGGTGCTATTTAAGAAAAAAAAAACAACGATTCTGCAGGTGCCAGCGTACCTCTCAAAGTCGATCTTTTGCTCGGTTGGCCTTCATGTTTTTATATGCTTTTACAATAGCAATGAGAAGAACTATGGTCTGTGAAATATATTCTTGCTTATATCTGACTGTTTCTTACCAAATCAGTCACGTCATTGTATCAGCAGTTACGGAAAATATATATTTTGCATGTTAATGGAACAATTAAAGTAATTGGTCTGTGGTCTGCCAAAAATGAATATCTGCAGACGATGTTAAGCGAATACATGTCCACTTTTAGAGTCTGAGAACTTATTTTGTTACTCCTTTTCTCTCCTCTTTTTGATGTTTTTAGAATCGGAAGCTATTAGTTTGTCTATCCTCCTAAACACTGTTCTCTCATTGCACTGAATATTTGTGATTGGAAGCTCTTAATGGATGACCGATCAACTAATAGCTCTACTAGCTGTTCATTTTGTTTGCTCAATAAAGTTGCTAAACTATCATTTGGTGTTTCCTTCTGCAGTACCACTGAGAGAAGTCTTGAGGAGCTTGCATATACACTGGAAATCTAGGACATTAATCTGGTACAATAACGTTACGTGAATGGACTGAAGTCGATACTGTAGTTGTTCGACCGTGTCCCTAACATGCATGACCCACCGTCCAATTGAGATCTCTCAACAACTGCTGGACTATAATTAGTTCTCTGAGGAGGGACCCCACGCTATCGACTTTGTCACTGATGTATTTGTGGACGGATTTAGAGGAGTGCCCATGTTCAAAAAGCACAATTTATTGAGCTTTTTAAGCCAGTTTTTATATATGTGTGTGTATATATATATATAAAACACACAAACAATTGTATGTAATAACACCTTACACACATGAATTGAACTGTTCTTTACCGATGGGCAAAACTTAGATGGTTCAAAGGGGCCTCTTACGCTGACAAGCTTAAATATTTAAAGCCTGACCGGGCAGGAGACGTGTAAACCATTTTAGACTCTTTGTTTTCCATGTTCAAATACAGTATTTGAAGTTCATGTCCACGAGTGGGCGCAATGGGACGTTTTTCGAGACATGCTGAACATGAGTTACGTCACAGGGAATTTCCAGTAAGGAAGTTAAGCTGTATATTCAAACGTCGAGTTGATCTCGGTATGATCTACTGCGATCATTCGCCACAGGCGATTAAAGTCGATTGATCGACCGATGTGCCTTTTATCCTCAGTGGATCTTCTGCGTATCCATGTCTAGCAGACGCAACAGACATCCTGAATAAGGAAGCTACATTGAACTGACCATCTGTCTATGAGCTTACATTAGTTGACTTCAGCGCAACATGGAGAAATAAGTTGTCACGAATAAGAAGACTCGACTCGGAATCCCAGAGCCCAGCTGTTTGATGTTGATCCTGAACCTCGAATATCTGTCAGGAAAGGTAAGCAGCCTCGTAGATCCAGCCATGCTTGTTGTCTTGCAGTTGCCCATGTTGCCATCTAAAGGTTGTTGTGATACTTTGTATGAAGCGCTGCTGAACTTCCTACTTCTGCCTCAGAGACCAAATGCACATTTCAGCTTTCAGGGGCTTTTGATAAATAGGTTTTGGGTGAGTACGAACAACTCATGATGCACATGAATGTGTTTTGATGGAAGTTGGTCAGGACACGGCCGTAGAAAGTTGACTGTTAATGTGTTGTGCTGGCCGTGTGTCAAAATCTATCAATACTATATATTTGAGCATGAAGCCGCGCTCGGTCCGAATATCCGGAGTGGAGATGATTAGAATCCAAGTCGAATTCGTAAATCGATTCTGATGTTCCAAACGCGCGAGACGTAGTTTGTTTTAAATGAGCGGGGATCTATTAGAGTCTGTTTTGTCACTCAGTGTTTGAGGCGACTAGACGTGTAGTTGGGATTTCATTCCAATAACGTTAATAATGTTTTGAAACCCTTCAAATGCTTGGATCACTGACTCGTTCTGGTACCGACTTCGTAGATCTCAACGCCAGTAGGTGGCTAGACATTTGAGATTTGCTTTGCTGGGAGTGATTCACTTGATATTTCACTCAAATGATTCCCTACAGATGACAACTAAACAGATTTGCGTTTTCATTCTTCACAACCGCTGTGCAGTTTTTTTTTTTATTATTATTATTATAAAAAGACTAAAAATAATTGCATCCCATGCTTCATCTTAATTGTATATTGGCCATCAGTCATTTAACACGCTGAAAGTCGCCATGAAATGGTAGATGTGGTATATAGTCTTTTCTTCCCTATTGTGATATATATCCAAGGGAAATGGCCAGGGTTGGCAGGGTCACTATAAAACCTGCCCAATTTCTACTCAAAACTAGCCCAATTGCGTTCTAGGGGGGTAAAATCTGTTTTTTGGCTGAGTTCCTCCATTCAAATTTGCATTCCAGAGGCTAAATTTCTTATTTTGGGTTGTTTCAACCCGCAGATATGAAAAACAACCTTCGGCAACTGTTAAATTAGCCAAATGGTAACACTGGAAACGGCTTCTCAAACAAGAAAAAAAAAGAAATGAGGGAGGATTTGACTCTGTCCATCGTGAATTGATGAACACGTATTTTTCCGTAAGATTAAATAATTGTCCAATTTGATTTCATCTTGACTTTAACCCGTTTGCTGCCCTTTTTCCTTGCAGGACACGAGCAAACTAAACTTAAGACTTTTTTTTTCAGTCAGTCAGCACATTTTCCTTCACAAACTAAATGTTTTGTTCATTCATTTCATTCACAAACAAGATGACTTGTTCATTTAGTTTGTTCACAAACGGCATTTTTCGATAGTGCCATGTTTAGATTTAAAACCGGCTGATTCAGAAACACACTTTTTTTTTTCGTGCCATCAACCTGTTATTTCAATGTGGAAGTAAGGTGTTTTCTGTGAATGTGCAAGACTTCCTGGAGCGCAGCTTTAAAAAGGGGTAACTTCAGGTAATGAGAATGGAAGTGAGGGAAAATGATTCACTTAAGTTTCATTAAAAAAAAAACACAGATTCACTAATGAATAAAGCACCACAGTGACAGTGTAACCAAAATTAACGTTATATTTTCTATATTATATTTTCAGTATTTTACTTCTTTTGGACATTAGACTATTTTCTGAATATGAATCATGAATTAATTTGTTTTACCTTTCTCTTTAGGAATCATGGCTGGAGAGGACCCATACCATACAGGGGTGAGGAAATGTTTTCTACAATGTTTGGAGTTGCCATTGCCAACTTCTTTTAATTAGGAATCTGTTCATTTTCATAGTATTTTCTCTTTGGTGTCTGTTGTAAGACCAGGAAGTAAATGTGCTCAGTTTTGATTTCATGTGGACTTTAAGCTACTATTGATACCTGGTAATTTATTTATGAAAATATTTATTGTCATAAAGACCACATGGATAGCAGACATCGGACAGGAAGCATGAAGCTCATGCCTTATAATTAACTTTACAAGATAAACATACACCTCAGAGCTCTTTTTGTGGTCTTTGTAACAGATGTGTGTCTTTGAAAGCATAAAAGCCTGATAGTAAATGATTAAATTTGAAACAGCACATTAATTTCTGTAAATACCACAGCATTGCACAGGAAGTGTATCTTAGAAAGCTAAGAAGGTTTTCCTTCTTCCTGCCTGCTGTGGTTGCTATTTCACCCTTAACACAGTAGCAAATTACGATAGAGACTAGAGTTTATTATTTTTTTGTATCCTCATATGTCTTGTCTGTCTGTCTACACTGACTTCATGCATCTTACACCTGTGCTTATAATCTGACACCTATATTCAAACTCTGTCCCTATGCAACACTTCATAAACACAAAGTCATGAAGCTCTTTCTAAAGTGTGTTGGTGCTCAAATTAAATTTGAAGCGTTTACAAAGGTCATAATTTCATGCATATTTTATCTCTATATTCTGAATACGGCACTATACACACTACCGGTCAAAAGTTTTAGAACACCCCAATTTTTCCAGTTTTTATTGAAATTTGAGCAGTTCAAGTCCAGTGAATAACCTGAAATGGTACAAAGGTAAGCGGTAAACTGACAGGTTAAAAAAAAAAAAACGTTTAGGTTACCAAAAACGGAAAAATAATGTACATTTCAGAGTTATACAAAAAGGCCTTTTTCAGGGAACAAGTAATGGGTTAACAACTTACAGCTGTTCTGCAGCAATGGAAGTAAATTAAGCCTTGAAAGCTGATGCTAACAATTCCTACAGGTGTCCCAACTTTTGTTGATTACTTACAAACACTCTGTCTGTATAAAAGCAGTGTTGGAACAGACTGTGTTACTACACCCTCTTAAGCATTATTTGGACAGTGTTGTACCGCAGGAAGTAGTATATTGCTCTCATAATGGGGAGAAAGAGGCAATTAACAAAGGAAGATAGACAGACCATTATAACCCCTAAAAGTGTAGGTCTTTCCTTTTAAAGAAATTGCTAAGAAAGCCAAGGTGTCAGTGAGTACAGTTTCCTATACCATCAAAAGGCATTTGGAAACTGGAGGAAACTCTGACAGGAAGAGGTCTGGCAGACCCAAAGCCACAACAGAATCAGAAGACAAGTTTCTGAGAGTCAACAGCTTGCTTGATAGGTGGCTCACAGGACAACAGCTTCAAGCACAGCTTAACACTGGTAGTAAGCAAGTCTCATTTTCAACTGTGAAGAGAAGACTTAGAGCTGCAGGTTTGACAGGTCGAGTGGCAGTAAGAAAGCCATTGCTAAGATGGCAAAATAAGAAAAAGAGGCTTGCCTGAGCCATGAAGCACCGCCAGTGGACTACTGAAGACTGGAAGAAGGTGTTATGGACTGATGAATCGAAATTTGAAATCTTCGGCTCATCACGCAGGGTTTTTGTACGCCGTCGAGTAGGCGAAAGGATGGTTCCTCGGTGTGTGTGACACCAACTGTCAAACATGGAGGAGGAAGCGTGATGGTCTGGGGCTCTTTTGCTGGATCCAGAGTCGGCGACTTGCACAGAGTGAGTGGCACCCTGAACCAAAACTGCTACCACATCATTATGCAGCCCCATGCAATACCCTCTGGTATACGCCTAGTTGGTCAGGGGTTCATCCTACAGCAAGATAATGACCCAAAACATACCTCCAGGTTATGTCAGAACTACCTTAGAAGAAAAGAACAAGACGGTAGGCTTCAAATCATGGAATGGCCAGCACAGTCTCCAGACTTAAACCCCATCGAGCTGGTTTGGGATGAATTGGACAGAAGGGTGAAAGCAAAGCAACCTACAAGTGCAACACATTTGTGGGAACTTCTTCAACAGTGCTGGGAAGAACTTTCCAAACAATCCCACGAGTGTGTTCGGCTGTTATATCTGCAAAAGGTGGCTACTTTGATGAGTCAAAAATTTAGATGAAATTTTGTTAAACAAAATGATTCCATGATTTCTTTTTTATCTCCAATTGTTTATTTGTTCTATGCTTTAATTTCAGAGTACAATGAGACCTTAAACTGCGTAAATTTCAATAAAAATGGAGGCGTTCTAAAACTTTTGACCGGTAGTGTGTGTATATATATACATACATGCATTCATGCATACAGGTGCATCTCAATAAATGAGAATGTCTTGGGAAAAGTAATTCAACTCAAATTGTGAAACTTGTGTATTAAATAAATTCAGTGTACACAGACTGAAGTAGTTTAAGTCTTTGGTTCTTTTAATTGTGATAATTTTGCCTCACATTTAACAAAAACCCACCAATTCACCATCCCAACAAATTAGAATACTTCATAAGACCAATAAAAATAAAAAAAAAACATTTTTAGTGAATTGTTGGCCTTCTTGGTAAACTCACTTGGCCACAGTCCAGTTCTTCTCCTTAGCTCAGGTAAGATGCCTCTGACGTTTGTCTGTGGTTCAGGAGTAGATTAATAAGAGGAATACGACAACTGAAGCCAGATTCCTTGACACGTCTGTGTGTGGTGGCTCTTGATGCCTTGACCCCAGCCTCAGTCCATTTCTTGTGAAGTTCACCCAAATTCTTGAATCGATTTTGCTTGACAATCCTCATAAGGCTGCGGTTCTCTTAGTTGGTTGTGCAATTTTTTCTTCCACACTTTTTGATTCCACTCTTTCTGTTAGTATGCTTGGATACAGCACTCTGTGAACAGCCAGCTTCTTTGGCAATGAATGTTTGTGGCTTACCCTCCTTGTGAAGGGTGTCAATGATTGTCTTCTGGACATATGTCAGATCTGCAGTCTTCCCTGTGATTGTGTAGCCTAGTGAACCAAACTGAGAGACCTTTTTTTTGAAGGCTCAGGAAACCTTTGCAGGTTTTTTGAGTTGACTAGCTGATTGGCATGTCACCATATTCTAATTTGTTGAGATAGTGAATTGGTGGGTTTTTGTTAAATGTGACCCAAAATCATCACAATTAAAAGAACCAAAGAATTAAACTACTTTAGTCTGTGTGCATTGAATTTATTTACCACACAAGTTTCACAATTTGATTTGAATTACTGAAATAAATGAACTTTACCACAAAATTCTAATTTATTGAAATGCACTTGTGTGTATATACAGGTGCTGGTCATATAATTAGAAAATCATCAAGAAGTTGATTTCACTAATTCCATTCAAAAAGTAAAACTTTTTGATGTATTTTAAACAAATACAGACTGATATATTTCAATGTTTATTTCTTTTAATTTTGATGATATAACCGACAACTAAGGAAAATCCCAAATTCAGTATCTCAGAAAATTAGAATATTAATTTAGACCAATACAAAGATAGGATTTTTAGAAATTTTGGCCAACTGAAAAGTATAAACATGAAAAGTATGAGCATGTACAGCACTCAATAATTAGTTGGGGCTCCTTTTGCCTGAAATACTGTAGCAATGCAGCGCGGCATGGAGTTGATCAGTCTGTGGCAATGCTCAGGTGTTATGAGAGCCCAGGTTGCTCTGATAGTGGCCTTCAGCTCTTCTGCATTGTCTGTCATATTGGATCTTCCTCTTCACAATACCCCATAGATTTTCTGTGGGGTTAAGGTCAGGTGAGTTTGCTGGCCAATTAAGAACAGGGATACCATGGTCCTTAAACCAGGTACTGGTTGCTTTGGCACTGTATCAAGGGGCCAAGTCCTGTTGGAAAAAGTCCATAAAGTTGGTCAGCAGCAGGAAGCATGAAGTGCTCTAAAACTTCCTGGTATACGGCTGTGTTGACCTTGGACCTCAGAAAACACAGTGGACCAAGACCAGCAGATGACATGGCACCCCAAACCATCACTGACTGTGGAAACTTTACACTGGACCTCAAGCAACGTGGATTGTGTGCCTCTCCTCTCTTCCTCCAGACTCTGGGACCCTGATTTCCAAAGGAAATGCAAAATTTCCTTTCATCAGAGAAACATAACTTTGGACCACTCAGCAGCAGTCCAGTCCTTTTTGTCTTTAGCCCAGGCGAGACGTTTCTGACGCTCTCTGTTGTTCAAGAGTGGCTTGACAAGAAATGCGACAGCTGAAACCCATGTCTTGCATACGTCTGTGCGTAGTGGTTCTTGAAGCACTGACTCCAACTGCAGTCCACTCTTTGTGAATCTCCCCCACATTTTTGAATGGGTTTTGTTTCTCAATCCTCTCCAGGGTGCTGTTATCCCTAATGCTTGTACACTTTTTTTTTTTCTACCACATCTTTTCCTTCCCTTCGCCTCTCTATTAATGTGCTTGGACACAGAGCTCTGTGACCAGTCAGCCTCTTTTGTGTCTTGCCCTCCTTGTGTAAGGTGTCAATGTTCATCTTTTGGACAACTGTCGAGTCAGCAGTCTTCCCCATGATTGTGTAGCCTACAGAACTAGACTGAGAGACCATTTAAAGGCCTTTGCAGGTGTTTTGAGTTAATTAGCTGATTAGAGTGTGGCACCAGGTGTCTTCAATATCGAACCTTTTCACAATATTCTAATTTTCTGAGATACTGAATTTGGGATTTTCCTTAGTTGTCAGTTATAATCATCAAAGTTAAAAGAAATAAACATTTGAAATATATCAGTCTGTGTGTAATGAAGGAACATAATATACAAATGTCACTTTTTGAATGGAATTAGTGAAATAAATCAACTTTTTGATGATATTCTAATTATATGACCAGCACCTGTATATTCTCTACAGTGTATATATAAAAACCAGCATATGTGATTTATTATGCTGAGTTTGCTTTTAGTAATTCTACAATTATGGCTTTTAATGTGATTAATATGTTTACATGACACATACATAATATGGATATGATCAAAGTCAATGTGTCTCATTGTTTTTGTTTTTATACTCTGAAGTTCATTGATCAAATTGAGTTCCCTAATGAAACAATATGGATGACCATGGACCCTGTACCATTTCCGGGCATTCACAACAATAATGTTATGAGGACAGGTAAGAGTTTTCTTTGACTTGTCATATAATTAAGGTCTTAAAGGATTAGTTCACTTTCAAATGAAAATGACCTCAAGCTTTACTCACCCTCAAGCCATCCTAGGTGTATTTGACTTTCTTCATTCTGATGAACACAATTGTAGATATTTTAATAAATATCCTGACGCATCTAAGCTTTATAAAAGCAGTGAACGGTATGAGTATGAACTGAAGAAATTCTCCATCCACATCCATCTATCATAAACGTGTACTCCACACGGCTCCAGGGGGTTAATAAAGGCCTTCTGAAGTGAAGCGATGCGATGTTTGTGAAAAAAAAAAAAAAATTTAACAAGTTATGAGGTAAAATTTCTAGCTTCTGCCAGACCACCCTCTGTATTCACCATATGAAGGAAATGTAAAACTTTTGCAGTTCAGAAAGCTTATGCTACATCCTAAACCAACTTGCGGAAAAAGCTTAATTGACACCATATGGAAGGTGTTCTGGCGGAAGCTAGATATTTTACTTCAAACGCTTCAGAAGGCCTTTATTAAGGCCGTGTGGAGTACACGTTTAAGATGGATGGATGTGGATGGAGGCACTTTCTTCAGCACATGATTTTTAGAAAAATAATGATTTATAATAAATATGGCAAAATTCCACAATACAATAAGAATTGTCAAATTTGATTTCATGATGACTTTTATAATGAAATAATTTGCTGAGCTTTGCTGAATTGATGTAGTAACACTAGCCCTCATTTCCCTTTTTTCTTCTTGCTCTTTTCCTTCCTCAAGAAAGCAGTATCCTGCACCGTAAGAGGTCTAAATCCAATAAACGACACCGTGTAGCACTGAGATGTTTTAGAGAAGTGCAAACACTCACTTAAGATCTCAGGAACATTTCACTCCTAGGTTCAGTGATGTCACGAGCAGTCATTTGTGTATTGTGTGAGTTGGCGCTACAGGAGAAGATCTATTTTCTTTTTCTTATCTATTTTCAGCTCTTGTATTTTAATGGAATATTGCCATATATGAGAGAGAGAGAGAGAGAGAGAGAGTTATCCATGCCCATAATTCTTTAATCACAATAACTTCCCTTCCTTCTTGTAGCGACATCTCTTCTCTGGTTACCTGTTTACTGGTGTGAGGTTGGGACAACCTGTCACTCACATGACATCACAGCAATAGCAAACCACAACCATCCAATCAAGTCCCGCCCAACAAATTTTCTTGTTCAAGAAGCCGTTTCACTCAGATATGTCACAACAGGAAAGAAAAGACTATCACAGCTTGTCTCGCATACCGACTTTAAGTTTCAACTGATGGGGTTAACATGGATGGGCATCACATTAACAGCAAGAAAGCAACCAGCATTATTTATTTCCAATGAGAATCAGTAATTAGAGGTGACATGAGCAACAGTGAGTGAAGTGAGTTAGACAAAGTTTGAGAGTTCAACTTTATTCTAGCATGCATGGACACAGTGTGGCAAATACAAGTGGTAATGCAGATAGTGATACAGTGGCTTATTGTCAAGAAGGTACACCAACTTAAACAGCACCTATTGTGCCCCTTTTATACAACATCTAAAATAAGTCTCTGTTGTCCCCAGAGTGTGTATGTGAAGTTTAAGCTCAAAATACCCCACAGATATTTTTTTTTTTTTATTGCATGTTAAATTGGTCAGTTTTGAGGGGTGAGCAAAAACACCATAGTTGTAAATGAGCTGCTGCACCTGGCCCACTGGAGGGTGGAGCTGCAAGAGCTCATGCAAACAGGACAATCTCAAGCACTGCAAAATGTCAAACGGTCGATGATGGGGTTCAGTTCCAACTGGACTCAGACAATGATGCCTATAGAGCCAGATAACATATACTGTAGACAGAACAGATATAGTTTAGTTTAATTAAGGTTATGTTTTCACCTTGCTTTTATTCACTTTTAATACAAGCCTGTTGTAGCAGAGCCCGTCCGAATGATGGCCAAATCACCGTAAGAGCTGAATAAAACACTACAAAAAGTGAGCATTAAACCCTTACATTATCATCAATACACACAGTGATCAAATAACTCAAAAACACTCACTAAACTAATATATAATGACCTAAAAAAAAAATCCTCAATAAACTCTATATCCGTAAAACATTTCCGATGAACTGTAATAAAGTCTGCGCTCTCCCTGTCATTATTGCCGGAACTAGTATCTCTCTGGAGACTATAAGCTTGTTTGCGAACAGCTTATACTGATCCATCCTTGACTAACAACTTTTTAGCAAAACCGATGTTTTGTGTTGTTCCTTTGCATTGACCCTTGTTCACAAAGCAGTCTGGAGTGAAATTATTTGCGCATACATGAATGAATTTAGGTATGTTTTGAGGCGCATTACCTTCAAAAATGAACCCCCGGCATCCTCAGTGGCTCAGATGTTGGAGAAAATGAAGACTCTTATGTTCAGTCTTACATCCAGCAACAGAACACCAGGACTGCTTACGAGACATTGTTGTCGGTAAAGCCGCTCAAGCGTGGAGAAAATGGTGCACAGCGTACAACTCGCTGAGGGCGGAAACTATGGTAATACAGGACTGTCAGTCAGTGGCTGTGGGCGGGGCCTGAGCAGTGTGACATCACTCTGATTTAATGGAGATGAATAAAAGGAGCAGGTGGATTTTTATCTCTGTAGGGTGGTGGTGTTCACACCCTGCCAACACAAATTTATGTCCAAAATCCACTTTTACATGGTGTTTGCATAATAGGTGCCCTCTAACTTGAAGCCAACTGAGTTGTTTCAAGCTTACTACTTTGTTTTGAGATGGTTTCGTTTGGTTTGAGATTGTCAGTGTGACAATTGAATAATGTATTTCTATTTAGAGTTCAGTACACCTGTGGTTTTGACATCTGCTTTAGACTTGATGCATTGTGTCAGATGGGTAATATTATGAAATATGATGTACATTATGTCATATCCAACCAAATAAATTACCTGCTCCTGTTATGTCAACATTTATAAACATTCCATAATGGAGGACACATTAAAGTTGTGCTCTAAGAGGTTAAATTCTGCAGTTTTGGCTGATTTATTTCTCCGCTTCACCAAGGATGTGGTCTTAGTCCTTGTAGTGCACAGGAAGAGGAAGAGGCTTGCGCTATTGTGGAAACACGTGGTATGGTGAGAGCTCTGGCCTTGAAATATCTGCAGAGCACCAGCCTCTCAGCGATTGTTTTAATATGCTCGGTGACAGGAATGTCTGCATGACACGTCAGATTGAATTCTAATCTTGCATTTTTTGGGGCCTCTCAGCTCGTCATGTTTGCTTTTATTGCACCGCAGTGTGTCATTGACGTTATCAGTATTGTGGAAAGTCACTTTTTAAAGGTAATGCGTTACAATATTGCGTTACTCCCTAAAAAGTAACTATTTGGATTCATTATGTTTTAGGGGAAGTAATGTGTTGCGTTACTTTTGCATTATTTTTTTCTCGTCTGATTTGGGCTTGCTTGTTTGGTTGTTTTTTTTTAGCAAATGAAAACGCCCTTTCACACCAAAAGTGAAATGAATAAACCTCAGGCTGAAGGAAATATAAAATCATGTCTGTACAGTAGAGAGCGCAGCTCAAACAAACCTTTCAGCTCTACTGCCATTCTGGATCGCAGGAGAATGGGAGAAAAAAAAAATGTTTTTCTAAACTAATTCTTGCTTATTAGTGTAGTTGAAATGAATCATTGAAGGTCAGCAGCAAAGACATTGGTTAAAGCTACAATATGTAGATTTTTTTGCCGCTAGAGGTCACCTATTAAAAACAAAGGCGTAGCTTGATGATGCCGAGTTTGAGCGCGGAATTTTGGGAGGTTTTGTCTTCACCTCATAGCCAGTGGAAAAGAATCGGGACGGGACTCCATGTTCATGGATGAGATTATTTACGTTACTGTAGTATGAAGCAGAGGAGGACCCAGTGTTGTGGGAGCTGAACGAGGCCATTGGAGCGATTGCTAATGCAAGACAAACATGTTTCGTGAGCAGCGGAATTTTTATTATGCCACTGTCGCCACTTAAAGTGTATGAGGTAACAGCGCTGTTTATCATATTAGATACATTTGTGTTGAAAATTGTTATAACGTTCCTCTGTGCGTTTGCTCGGCGGCTGCTGTGAGACACTTGTTGCACAGTGCAGTAAGACAGATTGATATTAGAGTAGCATATTAATAAATGTCTGGTGGCTTGTGTCGATAAATGGCATGCATTTCTTTTTAAATGTATTGTATGATGGAGAAAATGCTGTATTACTTAGCTACTTGACAAAATAGTGTTTTTCTCTGAGGCGGGGTTAAAGCATGGTACTCTTGGAAAATCAAGAAAACTAGATTTAAATAATAAGACTATATGACGCCATTGACAGGAGACTCCTGTTAAAATCGAGATTTTCTCATGATTTACAAATAGTTTGAAACATTTAGTTACATATTGTTTAGTTACATATTTAGAACATATTGTTACTGCCCAACTGAACAAAATATATAACACTGGTCTAGTGTTTTTTGGATATTTTACTGCAGAAAACTCACAGATTTCACAGATGAGGCTAGTCATTTAGCGTAAGATAAAACGATTAGGTCTGTAATCTGTCTGTTTAATTTAACATTTAATTATTGCACTTTTTCATAATATTCTAAGTTAGAATTTCACTGTTTTTGTTCATTTTGAGGAAAACTGAATCTTCTTCTGTGCATTTGAGATGAGGAAATGCCTGCTTATATTTAACTACAATACCCATCATGTTCACACAATGCCTCTGCACTTACAAGTTTCTCAACATTGGGGCAGGAGAATTTAAAATGAATGTTTTACTTTACTAGTTACTTGAAAAAGTAATCCGATTACGTAACACGTGTTACTCCCAACACTGGGAAAAAGCACAAACAGTTCTCAGGAGCAGTTTTCTCTGATAGTGTTTTATTGGCATTCAAAAGTTTAGGCACATAGTTTATCTTTTTTTCATAATTGTTGTAAGCCAAAATCGAAATCAAAAAAGCTGTTACAATTAATCGCACAGCCCTATTCTTTACTGTCACTTTTGATTAATTTAATGTGTACTTGCTAAATAAAAGTATTTTCTTTCAAAAACAATTTTACTAACCGCAAACTTTTGAATGGGAGTTTAGGCAATTGTCTAAATAAATCACAGAATCTGCAATTATAACTACGCAAACATGGTTCACCCAAAAATGGACATTCTGTCATCATTTACTCTCCCTCAAGTTGTTCCAAACCTGTATGAATTTTTTTTTCTACTGAACATAAAAGAATATATTTTGAAGAATATTGGCAGCCAAACAGTTGATGGGCCTCATTGACTTCCATAGTATTTTTTTTTTTTTTTTTTTTTTTGCACCGGAGGAACCTTTTCATAGTTCCTAGAACTATTTCCTGAGGTACCCGGATTTTGCCCTGAAGGATTTTAGTTCTAGGAACTCCTCTTGGAGGAACTAAATTAGATCCTATTTCAGCTCTGTAGGAACTATCAGTGAAGCAAGGGTACATTAGTCCACCCATCTCAAACACCGGAACCCGGCATTTTTTAAAAGCTGTGTTTACACGAACATGGAAAACAGCGATAACGACATTTACCTCTTGTCTGCAGGGTTGTGTTCTTTTCTCTGCCTCGATATGTAAAACTGAAATTTGTCATCGGAGATTTCATCTCTTTTTTTTTTTTTTTTTTTTTCTTTTTTTTTCAACTGTTTGATTGTCCATATTGAAAACATCTAATTTTGTGTCCAGCAGAAGAAAGACAGAAAGGTTTGGAACAACTTGAGGTTGAGTAAATTATGACAGAATTTCTATCCCATTTATTGAAAACACCTTTATGTCGTACCAAGCTCTGTTCCATTCTGTCATGAAACACAAGAAGAGATATTTGACACAATCTCCATGCTGCCCTTTTGCCATGTGATTTACATTTCATGTAAAATATGACGCATTCAGATGTGCAGAATCAATGAGTTTTGGCATCAATGATGTCTCTTTCAAAACCAATCATGACCCTGCAAGCTTAAAGATATTTGAGAGCGACCGCACAGTGGAAGATTAAAGAAAAAAATGAGGCAATTTTCATTTTACAGTTCATTCAAGTATTTTGCATCTGTTCTTTTGCAGTTGATGGACCTTCTCTCCGAATTGTCGAACAACCAAAACAGGTGAGGCACATCAAATTTTGGCAAATACTCTTGTTAAATAGTTTCAACTAGTCAAATAACGTCACCACTGAAATGTTGTCTTGCTTTTTCCTAACAAATTTTTAAGGTAACTAAATGCAGTGTAATGGCACAAAGCTTCAGAAGAGCCTGGTAACTCTGGCAACAGGCTGTAACAATAACAAACTCATTATAGCGCAACATTAAGTCTGACGTTGTCATCTCCAGAGAGGCTTCAGGTTCCGCTATGGATGTGAAGGCCCCTCCCACGGCGGACTCCCAGGGGCCTCCAGTGAGAAGAACAGGAAGTCTTACCCACAAGTGAAGGTAGGTTCAAAGAGATAGAGCTCTGCTGATGCCTGGTGATAAACAAAACCATTCTCTTACAATTCACTTCTGGTTGGGCAATAGGGTTCAGGATAAACCTATTTTCTGCTTCTTTTTTTTTTTTTAATTTCTTCAGTGCTAACCAAACCAAGTAGGCTGTTATTTATTTTTGGTCTTGTCAGACTTTGTCATCTTAAACACAATAGTAATGGTTAAAAATGTCCCTTTGACTTGCACTACCGTTCAGTACTTTTGGGTCAGTAAGATTTCTTTTTATTAATACTTTTAATCAGCAAGGATGAATTTTAATGGATGGAAACTGACAGTAAAGAGATTTATAATGTTACAAAAGATTTCTATTTCAAATAAATGCTGTTCTTTTGAACTTTCTGTTCATCAAAGTGTCCTGGAAAAATATGCATCACAGTTTCCACTAAAATATTAAGCAGCTCAACTGTTTCAACATAATAATAATAATAATGAGAAATGTTTCTTGTTCACCAAATCGGTATATTAGAATGATCTTTGAGGCATCATGTGCCACTGAAGACTGGAGTAATGAAATGTAACCATAATTACATTTTTAAAATATATTACAATAGAAAACAGTTGTTTTAATTTAACACAACATTGGAAGATAAAAAAAAAAAATGTCTGAACAACAGTGTGCATTGGGTAAACAACAGTTCATGTCATTGTGACATTTGCTTCATGAATTCTGAATTCTTTCTCGTATTAATATGCATAGTCATTTTGCTTAAGTGTGGATCCTATGCTTACTTAAAATTTTAAAGGAATAGTTCACCTTAAATAATAGTCTTCGCTTACTCATTGTGACGTTGTTCAAACCTCTTTTACCTCCTTTCTTAAGCTGAACTCAAAAGATCTCTTGCAGAATGTTCATGTCAACCAGAGGCTGTTTTACATTTGGTCTGTTTCGTTCTTTGTGTAAAATCATGAACAAGCATGAACACTCTAATTAATATTTTTTTGTGGTTCACAGAAGAAAATTATCTTCTTCTTCTTTATTATTATTATTATTATATTTTCAAGCATGTAAGCAATGGTATTCCTAGTTTTGAGAGAGAGAGAGAGAGAGAGAGAGAGAGGTGTCTGACACTCTTTCATCTGGTGATAAGTCCAAATGATGCAATATTTGCTGCTGGACACGGCTAAAAATAGTAGCTGCTTTCTCTTACAAATGCCAGTTTGTGCCAGGACAGTTATTTTGGGATCACAGTGGCTGCAGGTTTAGAAAGTGAGTGAAACAAAACAAGTAAAGAGAGGAGAGAAATGAAAGAAGAACTGTGTTCTGTTATCATGTTCTCCTTCATGACAGCAGTCTGTTTGGGAATTTCCTCAGTGTGTCACTGGGGTAATTAGTGGGAAGAATTGTTCTGTGTAATGTGACATCAGAGAAGGGAAACGAAGTGAGTGGTAGCTCGCCCCCTCTCGCTCCGATACACTGACATGCAACACACACAAGCACACATTAAAGAGGGGGGGGGGGGTACACCTGCAAGCAAATGTGGGCTGTACTGAGACTCCAAGTCCTTGATCAGATTAATTTGATTTGGTATGCATCGATGATGAAGTTTCTGGTTGTCAAAAACCATTAAACATAAAGTCCCCTTTCTTAAACATAAAGAATTTGGTGTAATGGTCCCTGATCTCACCTGCTACTCAGATGTACACGCACACACATACATCTGACAATAGGTGCCATTATAATACGCCTATTACGTTCTTCGCTAGAATCGCATAAGTGAAGGAATTTTTTTGCTGAGGAGCCACATATACTATAAACTGAATTTTTTATTTCCCCTTTAAACCAAACAATATTGATGACTTTTGAAAGCAAAGGAGAAGGAAACCTGCCAAATTTCATGAATTTCTCATTTTAAAACATGCTTAAAGTTGTTGACCAATCAGAGCACATTGCCCTTTTTGGATGGCGGGGCTTCTTCGACACCAGAACTACAGACTTACAGACTACGTTGATGACAGGTGCTTCAGCGATATCAAATATGTGAAAAATAATGTTTTTTTTAACATTCAAGGGGCATAATATAATCAACTGTGTATTGAAATTTACCACCGTAACCACTACCTGTTTCTACAGTAATAATAGTCTATTGTTTTAAATTAGTTGGTCATCTTAACACATGCGCTGGAATTTTCAATGTTGATATTGAATTTGTGGTCTACTACGAAGTTTACTCTACTATGTACATCGTACAGGTATATTGGAGGGATTTCCATGTTGATTCTGTGCTTGATTTTATATCATTTCTCAGATCAAGAGGAAATGAGCTCAGCTGTTGCCCATATTGCACGTCAACTGATTAGCTCAGCTGTCTTCAGTTTTGTTTGACTGTTTTAGCCAGATCTGAGGGGTGAAATGCAGGATTCATGTATTCATACGGCATCGGTGCTTTCATGCCATCATCATGTTTCTAGCTCGCGTTTATATTCTTTGATATTCGCTGGGTATTTTTTTATGGGGGTTGATATTTCTATGTGCATGAGTCATTTTCTCCCAGAGAAAGAGTCTTAAGAGCCACATTTGAACTTGGCCTATCGAAGTTGTCAAACCACACACCCCAGCATATGAGTCAATAAGAGTTGATTTTTTTTTTTTTTTTTTTTTTTTTTTAACATTTTTTTGGCAAGTCTTTTCTTACCAATGTTTGGGATTTACTTGTAATTCAAGCCACGGTGTTTTGTTTTCATTTCAACTGTTCTGTGTGTTTATTGAGGATGATGTTGATAACAGTGGCCAAATTATGTTATGGAAAAGTCCACAAATGGTTCAACCTCTTTCCTTGTGAATGCAGGGATTTCCCCCACCGAAATGAGATTAGCATACCTGTGTGATTCCTATGCCTTTTAGATTTTCTGAACAGTATTTGCAGAACTGCTACACAAAGACTTCATGTTGTAAATATGTAATGTGTGAATAGTGATATTAGTATATAAAATAGTATTATTTAAGTCTTTAATAATAATGATAATAATATAGACCAAAAAATCACAAAAAATTATGGTTGTTTTTGTTGTTGTTGTTATCATTATTTCACAATAAATTGTTATCGTAAAATAATAATTCTATTATTAAATGAAGATTATTATTAGTATTATTTAACAGTAAATGATAAATTATTCTATTTACCATAATAACCATATTTTTACCATAATTAACAATAATTGATCAATAATAATTGGTTTTATTGGTCGATGGTGATGGTTATTATTTTACAATCTATGATTATATTATTCTGAAATAATAATGATGGTAATCTATTGATGATGATTCATTATCATATATAATATCAGTATCATATAATGAATATTTTAAAATAAATTAATTTATTCTTGTAAAATAATAAAATGATCTGTGAATTATAATTGTTTTTATTTGTTTATTTTATTAACAATTAATCAATAATAATTGTTTTATACATAATGATGATTCTCATTATTATTATAATTATTATTATTATTATTATTATTATTTCACAATAAATTATAAAAAAAAACAAAAAAACAATTATATTATTTGTTGTAGCAGATTTTGATCTGAAACAGTCTGTTTAATAAAAACTATTATGTCATTCTTTTTGTTTTTTTACTCTCTTTGTTTTGGGGCAACAGATCTGTAACTACCAGGGAGCAGCACGAGTGGTTGTGCAGCTGGTGACCAACTCTCAGGAGCCGCATCTCCATGCTCACAGTCTGGTGGGCAAACAGTGTGATAAAGGAATCTGCGTTGCAGACTTACAGCCCAAAGACTCCGTTATCAGGTCTGAATTTGTCCCTCAGCATCCAGAATGCCTCTTTCTGAGCAACAACACTCTTGGTACATGCGATGATAATACTGATGGTCATAATTAATGTTCACTTGCACGTGTTTCACAGTTTTCCTAACTTGGGCATTTTGCACGTGACAAAGAAGAACGTAGGTAAAGTTTTGGAGGAGAGGATGATCGAGGCCTACAGGATGGGATATAACTATGGCATATTCATACATCCTGAAATAGATGCCCTACAAGGAGAAGTCCGCATTCCCAGAGAGCTCACGGGTAAACAGATTTTGTCCATATTCTAGTCAGGACAGTAATTCAGATACTTGCCCTGCCAACATTTTCCTTGCCACACCGCAAAGAATTCTAAATATTATTTTTGTATTTTTATTGTTTAGATGCATTGTACATCTGTAAAATTTTGGGGTCAGTTAAAAAAAAAACAATTTTCTTAATACTTTATTTTGCAAAGATGTATTAAATTGATCGAAAGTGTCAGATCAGAGAATCATGATAACATTTTCCACAAAAGTATTACGCAGCACAACTGTTTTCGGAATGATTCTTGAGCACCGAATCATCACATTATAGTGATTTCCGAAGCATCGTGTGACACTGAAGACAGGAGTAATGATGCTTTGCATCATAGGAACACATTGTAAAATAGAAAACAGCTATTTTAACAGCCTTGGTGAGCATAAAAGACTTTATTCAAAAATATAAATATAATATAACCAACCGCAAATTTTCTAACTTTAGTGAACTGTACATTCTTAAATACATTTTTGCTGGAAGTTGATGGCATGCAGTGTGACCAATGACTGGACTGTACTTTTCAACCCAAAAATACAAGTGACCAAACTTATTACTAAGCCCTGATATTGCTTATGGTTGTTCTAGCTTAATGGTTGAAGATCTGGAATAATAACTGAACGGTTGTTGATTCAATTTTTTTTTTTTTTTTTAAACAACTTGGTACTTTGTACCAAGACAGTTAACCCCGGTTTGGCAGTAGCCCTTTGAAAATGACCTTTAAAGCACTATGGATTTAAATAGGAATTGGCATGTCAATACTCTGGTCAAAAGAAAGGTTTAAGAGACCCAAAAAATTCTGTCATTAATTACTCATCCTCATGTCCTTTCCAACCTGTTAGACTTTGTCGTTCATCTTCAGAAAACAAATGAAGATCTTTTTGATGAAATCTGAGAGCTTTCTGTCCCTCCATAGACAGCCAAGCAATCAAAACTTTGAAGCTTCAAAATCTTCACAAAGAGATCGTAAAACTGAGCGGTTTAGTCTCGGTCGCTTTATGTGATGAACAGATTTAGTTTCAGCTTTTTCTCACATTTATCAGTGAACATCAACTGAATGTAAATGACACACGAGAACAAACCTCTTGCGGAAGCTCAAACGTGCTGCGTAAGACGAGAATGAACCTCACTGGTTCACGCTCGCATCAAGCAAACATGCTTGAGCTTCCGTTCACCACAACTGATGAGTGAGTTCATGAATGTTTACATGTGAATATAAGCCTAAATTCTACAGGACTACTGCTTAATTCATATGGATTAGTTTTACAATCTCTTTATTAACTTTTTGAAGCATCAAAGTGGTAGTTGCATAGGCTGTCAATGGAGGGACAGAAAGCGCTCAGAAATTTGTGCTCCGAAGATGAGCGAACGTCTTATGGGTTTGGAACGACGTGAGAGTGAGTAATTAATGACAGAATCTGAATTTTAGGGTGAACTAGCGCTTTGAGGATGCTTGAGGTGTTGAATAAAAATAGCATCAGCACATTGTGACTGTTTGTACCTGTATTTTAGATAATGAGAGGACCCTGATTGGGAATGCAGCCATTACACAGTCGAAGGAGATGGACCTGAGTGTGGTCCGGCTCATGTTCACTGCCTTCCTGCCTGACAGCGATGGAGGGTTCTCCCGCAGACTGGAACCAGTCATTTCAGACCCCATCTTTGACAGCAGTGAGTATCATCCTCCTTGATACTGACCCTGTTAATTTAGTATCATTGAGATACAATTATAGTGTTTATGTTAATAATAAGGTCTCATTTGTTAAAACTAGTTAATGCATTAGCTGACGTGAACTAACAGTGAGCGATGCATTTTTATAGGGAAGGGGGAAAATCAACTCTCATACGAATCTTGACTCTATCTTCGTATCGATTCACAAATTTCAAAAATCGATTTACATTACAGTTACATTTTCATACAGTCTGTTATGCCATATGTGAACATAAACAGTATATTAGATCCGTGCATTCGTT
This sequence comes from Opsariichthys bidens, assembly GCA_037194245.1. Taxonomy (NCBI): domain Eukaryota; kingdom Metazoa; phylum Chordata; class Actinopteri; order Cypriniformes; family Xenocyprididae; genus Opsariichthys; species Opsariichthys bidens. Next base: position 3,413,054 of record CM074297.1, read on the forward strand.
CTTAAAGGGACAGCAGCCTCAGAAACTGTTGCTGTCTGTTTCATTCATGTTAGTAAAAAAATCACTCACTGCTTTTGACTGATAGATCTTTAATATGAATGAATTTATATTTAATTCAAACAGTGAAGACTATACAGTGTCATATATTTACATTCGATTATTCAATTTCTTACTACATGTTAAATAAACCTAGGCAACTGTACCGGAAAAACATTTTTTAATTTGTATGTTTTCTATTGTTTCTGTCTAATTGTTTGAAATTTGCTTCTTTGTATATATATATATATATATATATATTCTTTTTACATAAAAGCTTAAATTATAGTCAACTTAAATGCCATTTGTGTTATAATATTGGGTTAGCTGAAATGGGAAGTAAATCGGTTCACATTTAATTCTTTCAGATTTTTTTGTCCTCAACACTTATTAAACTGTCTACCACAGTCAAATAGGAAAAATAACACAAAACAAACTAGAATCAAATCTATGCATATATCGTATCTAAATTTGTGTCCTCAATCGAGACCTCCAGAATTGATTTGAATTCCCACCACTTTTTTTTTTTTCTGTCTTTCTTTTTTTTGGTCAAAGTACTGGTCACGTGATTTTGAGTTTGGGGGAAATGATTGTTATTTTTTAGGTCTCACTCTCAAACTCATTCTGTTTTTCTTATTCTGTCTCTCTCCCTCGTACTCTCACTCTCTGTCAGAGAACTGTTGGATATTGCTTCCTCCCTGAAACTAGCGCTACACTTTCAGTTTCCACTCGCTTTTTTAATAATCTCTGACTCCATTTCTGTCTCTCACCTCAGTGCTGTCAGAGATCATGTTTGTAAAACGAGACTTGCTATGGAGAGGAAAGGAAAAATAGGGAAACTCCATAAAAATGAAAAAAAAAAAAAAAACGACTTGATTTCTAACACCTCTGTCTCTCTTGTGGATTTTTAGAAGCCCCAAACGCCTCCAATCTTAAGATAGTTCGGATGGATCGGACTGCCGGCTGTGTGACAGGAGGAGAGGAGGTCTATCTATTATGTGACAAAGTCCAGAAAGGTCAGAAAGCGTGCTTATTGGTCTGCCTGTCTGTTATTTCTGAACAGAATTAAGGACATATAATGAAAAACAGGATTTTTTCCTTGCCACGTTGAAAATTTTTTTTTCTAATGTTCACAATGGATATCTTAAAAGAGTTACTTAATAATTATTGTGATATCACACCCATGATCAAATTAAGAGAGAATTGCATTAGCAATTCCTGTAAAACAACTTGGCCATTACTTATTTCACTTGCAGCGTTTAACCAGTCATAAAGATCATTCGCATATACACAACTGTGATACTGCTGAAGATTGGGAAATGAATATTTTTACTCAGGAAGGATGCATTAAACTTTCTTCTGTTCATCAAAAAACACTGAAAAAATGTGTCATGGGTTCCAGAAAAATATTAAGCAGCACGACTGTTTTCAACATTGATCATAAGAAATGCTTTTGTGCACCAATTCAACATATTAAAGGTTTAGTTCACCTAAAAATGAAAAAATTGTCATTAATGACTTCCATCTTAAGAACACAAATTAAGATGTTTTTGACAAAGTCCGACTTTCAATTGCCCACAAAAGCATATTTTAAACAATTCATGCACAGTGGTTCAACCTTAATGTTCTGAAGCGACGAGAATTTTTTGTGCGCCAATAAACCCCCAAAATATTGACTTTATTCAATAGTATCTAGTGATGGGCGATTTCAAAACACTGCTTCATGAAGCTTCGAAGCTTTGCAAATCTTTTATTTCGAATCAGTGGTTTGCAACGTGTGTCAAACTGCCAAAGTCACGTGATTTCAGCGAACGAGGCTTTGTTGCATCATAGGCGTTTCAAATTTGATATATACGCTCCGAAGCTTCATGAAGCAGTGTTTTGAAATCGCCCATCTCTGGATATGGTTGAATAAAGTTATTTAATTTTTTTTTTTTTTGGCGCACAAATAGTTTTCTCGTCATTTCATAACATTATGGTTGAACTGTTTTAAATATGCCTTTAGTCGGTTCTGGGCAATTGAAAGTGTTAATTATCTTGCTGTCAATGGAGTCCTCACTGAGCCATCGGATTTTATCAAAAATATTATCTTAATTCGTGTTCCGAAGATGAACGAAGGTCTTAGGGGCTTGGAACGACATGAGGGTGAGTAATCGATGACAGAATTTTTATTTTTGGGAGAACTAACCCTTTAAAATGATTTCTTAAGGGCCATGTGCCACTGCAGACTGGAGCCTTGGTGAGAGTAAGAGGTTTTTTCTAAAACATTACAAAATCTTACTATCCCTAATCTTTTGAACAGTAGTGTGTCTTAAAGTAAAGTAGCGATAAAAGAGCACAGGAATTTTGAGAGTAGGAGATATTAAAGTGAATGGGAGAAATCGCAATGCTCAATTTTGCAGAGCCAATCAGCTTTTTGATAAAAGACAAAAATGGTTTAAAGAGCAAGTTTGTTTTACTCTCAAACTTGAATTAGTTGGACCAGCTTAAACAATGCAAACAATTTGCATCATTTCAACTAAGGGTATTTTCACACTTGGGATGTTTTGTTCTATTAAAAGGAGATCTTGAATATTATAAACCCTTTGTGAGTTCTCAGCTGGTAAAAAACTTCCGTCACAAAATAAACATCATAAAAGCCGTTTTTTTTGTTTTGTATCTTTAGGTTTGATCTTAAAAATTGCTGTGTGAAAACTAAATGTATCATTTCTTTTTTTGGTCCAGGCCAAAAGAACCAAGAGAACCGAACTACAAGTCTGAACACACCCAAAAGATGTGTAGTTTATGAGCCTGTTGTTGACTGACTTGAGCTTTAAATGACATTTTAAATTAATATTGACAAGCAATTTCAGATATGTCAGTCTTTTGCCATACTTGCATGACTGGAAATAGCTGCATTGCCAAGACGGCCGGCAAGGGAACTGACTTGTTTTAAAAGGGACTTTGCTAAGGCTCAGAAAGAGAGTGTGAAGAATGGTCTTTTGAAACTAAGCAGTGACTTTTTGGTGCAAGAATTCTTGAAAAGGGGTATAAAGGTGTAAATGTGTAATCAGTAACATTTGAAAAAGACGCTGTAACATTTTCTGAATGAAACCACCCTCAAAAAGTTTAAGCCTTTAACCTACAGGTGATACGGCACCTTGTTCTCCTGTGGTAGATGCTGGACGCCCTGTGCCGCTCTTAAAGGAAGTTTTCACTGCAGATCTCGAGCTATAGGGAATTCCCCCTTCATATGCAAATGTGGGCGCAAGAGAAAGTTAGCTGTACATCATTGTTAGACCTACTTGCCATGGCTCTTCATAGACAAGTCATATTATGATAAAAAAGATTCTAGTTGAGCCTGAAGCACAAATTCATCGGTGTTCACCAGAGACATTGTTCGCCATCCCTTGAACGTTTTAAAATGAGGAATAAGATCGGATGACGTATGACAAGTGACAATGACAAGCATTATTGCTGTGTGAATCATTATGTGGGGGCATTGGCAATCCCCATCCCGATTATTAGGTAAAGACAAGTTTTACTCGATTCTTTTATTTTTGTTTGATATAATGATATAAATCAAAGAGCCATGGTATTTCCACACCTAGGAAAGCATATCTGATATGTTTCTGGATCATGTGCCTGTAATGTGTCACACCATTAAATGAAGTTTGTATCTTATTAAATCGTGGCTTTTGCGGAAGTAAGAGTGTGCTGCATGATGATGACGACAGACATATTCAAATTTGACCTTGTGTGTGTGTGTGTGTGTGTGGTTGCAGTTGTTTCCTCTTTCTTTCCCCGTTGGTTCACAGTAATTTCATTTTTCTTCTTATTTTCCTCATATGTGATGTCATTGTTTGTTTCTGTTGTTGTGACAGATGACATCCAGGTGCGGTTTTATGAAGATGACGATTCAGGTCTAACCTGGGAGGCCTACGGGGATTTCTCCCCCACTGACGTCCACAGACAGGTCAGCACAGGAACTTGTCTGCTGCTGTACTGCGGCCACGGATCTAAACCTGATCCTTTGATGATGCCTTCAATCTGTTTCTTACGAACAAATCCTAACTTCTCAGGACACTACTATTCGAAAGTCTTTTACGCGCATCAAGGCTGCATTTATTTACTTTTAAAAAGTAAAAGCAGTAATACTGCCAATGATCACAATTTAATATAATTTATTTCTATTTGAATATATTTTACAAAGTAATTTTATTCCTGTGATGCCAAAACTGAATTTGCACTCCAGTTGCTCCAGTCTTCAGTGTCACATGATCCTTCAGAAATCATTCTCATATGCGGATTTGCTGCTCAAGCTACGTTTCTTATTATTATCAGTCTTGGAAACAGTTAATAGTTTGTTTGTGTAAACCTTGATGCGTTTTTTTCTGGATTCTTTAATGAAGAGAAAGTTCAAAAGAAGAGTGTTTATTTGAAACGGAACTTTTGTAACATTATAAATGCCTTTATTGTGACTTTTAATACATTTAATCCATCCTTGCTGACATTTTTTTTTAATTATTCATCAAGTCACTGTTACATCTTGACTTTAAATGACAATAATTAAATAGTAACTAAAATGAATATATTCTGGTGGAATGAATAATCCACTTTTCATTTCCATTTCTCAGTTTGCAATCGTATTCAAGACGCCTAAATATCGGGACCAGAACCTCCAGAAGCCCATTTCGGTGTTTGTGCAGCTCAAGAGGAAGTCAGACAATGAAACGAGCGAACCGAAGCCATTCACCTACCATCCGCAGATTATAGGTACAGTCTTTCCCCATCTCCCTAAAATTTTATATATATATATTTAATAATTGTGTCCACTGTCTGCAGTAAAAATCCGTCCATTGATTCATATTAACAGCATATACAGCAGTAGATATTGTCTAGATATTAAGCTGCTTTCACTTTAATACACAGATCTAATATACACATACAGACATAACCTACTGTGTTTATGCAAACTTTGTGTTTTTGACATAACCTTGCATGTATTTGACAGCTTAAATACACTGTCCAAACTTGACTCTGGAAGGTCACTGTCCTGCAGAGTTTAGCTCCAACTTATCTCAACACACCTGCCTGGAAGTTTCTAGTATGCCAAGCAAGACATTTATTAGTTGGTTCAGGTGTGTTTAACTTGTGTTTGAGCTAAACCCTGGAGGACAGCGGCTGTACAGGGGCAGGATTGGACACCCCAGGTTTAAGCAATAAGACGTGAAATAAAATACTCACGTGACGCGCCATCTTTGTGTTTGCTCAGAAAAATAAGTTTAAACTGATATGGCTTTAAAATATAGCTTTCATGATGACAAAGAACTGCAATGTCACGTGATCGAGATGATAATCAAAACCAAACAGATGTTTTGTGCCGTAATGGCACAGTGCTTTCTGGAAAGAGGGTGGGGAGCAGCAGCTCATTTGCATTTCAAGATACACACGCGAAAATGGGCATTTACAATGTGGTATAATAAATGATCTGTGGGGTGTTTTGAGCTGAAACTTCAGACACATTCTGGAGACTTATATTACATCTTGTAAAAATGGGCATAATTGGTTCCCTGTCATTAGATTTTTTTTTGTAATTGCTGAATAGCAGTTGAGAAAAATGTCCAATCTTTGCCCATGTGCTGGTTTACTTTCCCATTGAATTTCTCTTTTAAACTGTTTTTAGACAAAGAAGAAGTCCAGAGAAAGAGACAGAAGACCCTGCCAAATTTCCAGGACTACAGTGGAGCAGGAGGCGGAGCCGGAGGCATGTTTAGAGGAGGAGGGGGTGGGTCTACAGCAGGGGGCGGTCCCAGTGGAGGAGGAGGAGGAGGTACATCAGCGTTGCATTTTACATCACATATCATTATTGGGGGTTTTTTTTTGTTTTTGTTTTTAAAGTTTGAAAATCCCACCATGCACTGTTTTGATAAATGTACTCTTTTAGATCAAAATATTTCGTGTTTCTGTCTTGTAGGACATTTCTTCCAGGGATATCAAAATTATAACAATTATGGGTCTGGATACAACTTCGCCTCAGGCATGGGAGGAGGCGGGACCAGCATCAAGCATAGTGAGTGTCCAAGCTGTCAGTCAATCTGCCTTCATCCCAGCATCTTTGGCTGTACACTCGCATATACCTTTTAAAAGTTCGGGATTGATTAATTTATTTAAAAGGTCCCTAATTTAATAACGGCAGTATACAAATTTTATTAGGAAAAGAAAAATTTGGAGAACATTTGCAGCAAAGGCAGTTTTTCTGTTTTCCTTCCTTTTTCAGCATGTCAAGACCCAGTTGAAGACAGTGATGAGGATAGCGGCAGTGATACAGATGATGATCCCGCTTCAGGTGGAGTGGTGAGGATCAGTGCTCAGCCCGAACCTGTTCCCCTGATTTTGGGAGTGGCGCGTGATGACATACAGCCTACTGAAGATCTTGAGTTGGACGCCACAGGTTAGACTCAGTTTTTGGCTTCAGTGAAGCTAAATATTTAAACTTGTGCAAAGTAGCTGGACTAAAATCCAGACAAACATCATATTGTTTGTGGATATTTTTTTGTTGTTTTTGTTTAGTTTCTTCCTTTGTCTTTTCAGGCTGTGCGTTAGAGTCACATTTGGCTGAGCTTGCTGGAAGACAGGCTCAAGCTCTCTTTCATTACGCATTAAGTGGTGATGCTAGAATGCTTCTGGCCCCACAGCGCCCCCTCATGACCACTCAAGACGAGAACGGAGACACGTAAGTCAGACAAACCAACCTTGTGTTTTTATAGATGATCCATTTACATGAACTATCCACTTCTCACCAAAACACATCATATGGGAATAAATCGTTTCAGATGTTGTTTTGTCTTTTATTTACTGAAATTTTGGGTCTGATTTTTAGGGGTTTACATCTGGGAGTTATCCACAGTCAGACAGATGCAGTGCGAAATCTAGCTCAAGTCATCTCTGCTCTCCCTGGAGAGGATGTACTCAATATGAGGAATGATCTCTACCAGGTATACTACAAGTTCAATTGGAGTGTAACGGTACAGAGAAGTCACGGTTCGGCACGCACTTTAGTTTAGGATATGATTCTTAATTATCAACTACGACTTTTAACTATGCCTTAATAAACCCCTAATTACTTTTTATTAATACTAAAGTGGCTGTTTAAGTTATGAGATATAGAATATGGTCATCCAAATATTTTAGTAATATGTGTACTAATAAGCAACTAGTTCAAAGTGAGAGTTGGACCCTAAACTGTAGTGTTACCGGACAAAGGAACGAATCCACAATTCTAGGTTTCTTTTCTTTTCTTTTATTTTGAACAGTAGTGCAAATCACAGTTTGTTCCACCAAGTGGCATTCAGTCCCCTAGTTGGTACAGTACACAGCCTCCTTTAGTGTATCAAGCAGTAAACAGAATGCAAAATATCCTTTATGAATTGAAATACTGTCCGCATACTGCGCAAGTCGACTTGCACCAAATGAGGAACTCCCAGGCACGATGTATGACGCAGGATGTAGGAGTATCGTAAGCTTAGACGCCTCTCGAGGTACAAACAAATATGGCTGGGCAAAATCCTCCAGCATTTCTCTTTAAAAGTTCTCATTTTAGACTTCTAAATCGTGACCGGGGTTTTGTTTTGCTATATCCTCTGCGCTTCATCGTTGCGTCGGGTCAGGGCTCACTCTTCCGCCGCAAATCGAGGCGTCTGTCGAAATCTAGTTATTATAGTTAATAAAGTTATAAATATAGATATTTTTCTTTCAAAAACCCATCGCTTCACTTCAGAAGGCCTTTATTAACTCACTGGAGCCGAATGTTTTACTTTTATAATGAATGGCTTCAATCACAACCATTATGAAGCTTGGAGGAGCAGGGATATTTTTAAATACATCTAAGATTGTGTCCATCTGAAAGAAGATAGTCTAACACACCTAGGATGGCTTGAGTAAATCAGGGGAAAATTTTCATTTTTGAGTGAACTAACCTTTTAAACATTCAAAGCTTAAGCCCAACAATCCTATACTTTTATACTAGTTTTGTGCGTTCCGCTCCCGTTTTGCGCACAGTTGAGTGCGTGAACCTTTCAAAGAATTCTCCTTTGTCCATAAGCAAGGCGCATTCAGCGTCTTGTGGCGCTCAAGTCATTATCGTATGCGCCGTTCTTCTGCTCTTTCTCCTGTCGTGGCAGTTAGCAAGCAGCATTATATTACCACATGTGCCCCCTTCTGGATTGGAGCGTGGATCGCCCATGACTGGCTGTATTCATCGTCTGATTGCATGCACTGAACCATACGGTTCCGGACGAATACTTGTACCATTACACCTCTAAAACTCACTCAATACTTTAAAACGCGATTTTGCCTGTGAAATTTCCGAAAATTCGGTAGTCTATAAAATCCTCTGATACTTCTGTCCCAGACTCCTTTGCACCTAGCAGTGTTGACGCAGCAGACCGAGGCAGTTGAGGCCTTATTGGAGGCCGAGGTGGACGTCACGCTGACAGATCGCCATGGAAACACGGCACTTCACCTGGCGGCTCAACAGAAAGAGGAAAGCATGCTGCGATTGCTGCTAAAGCACGAGTCAGTGGCGCCGTTAACCAGCATCCCCAACACAGCAGGTACGCTGAACTAACTCTCTGATACCCATTAATGCATTCAAATGTTTGGGGGTGCTGATTTTTTATACGTTTGTGTTCAGGTCTCTGTCCGCTTCACCTGGCGGTAAAAGCGAACAGTTTGAGTTGTGTGCGGGCCCTGCTGGATGGCGGGGCAGATGTGGAGGTTCAGGAGCTTACGTGTGGTCGCACAGCACTTCATCTGGCCACAGAGCTGGGCAACCTTTCCCTCGCCGGCTGCCTCCTGCTGGAGGTACTACTAACACCTCCTTACATGATTGCATGAACTAGTGAATGCTTTTCGAGGATGTTACTTAAGTGAATCCTGCATATTTCTGCTATTTTAAAGTGTTACTTGATACCTTTGTAGGATTGGTTTTATCACTGACATCTACGTATAATGTTAATTGGTGTATATTTTAGTCGGTCATCTTTTCACACCTCACTAATTCTAAAGGCCGGGACACTCCTAACTGACAGCTGGACATTTTTTGACATTGGTTGGCTTTGCTTTGTCCCACACCGTTGGCTCTTGTGGGATGCCGTCAGGGTTTTTTGGCAAATGTAGCGTGTTGAATTGGCATCTGGCCGTTGGAGAGAGAGAGAGAGAGAGAGAGAGCTCTGATTGGCTGTTCAGCTTGGAGTCGGTGCACGAGAATAAAAGCGAAAAGTGATGAAAGCTAATTGGTTTGATTTGAAATCAAAGAAGTCAAGACGGATCAAGATTTTACATCATCTTACCTGAGCATTTCAGTGTGTGAATATTTTCAGAATCAGCTGACTTGAATGAAGAAAGTGATAGGTGTGATTTAAAATTCTGCTTTTTTATGATTTGTTTATCTGCAGTCCTTATTTCAGTTTCCCTTTTTATATAGACTATTGATACCTGCTGATATAGACAGATATTTACTTGCACACAGGCACAGAACGCATATGCTAGTCGGCAGTCAAGCGCAGCTGACGAGAGGTGACAAGACACCGATAGTTCTATGACATCAGCTTGGTGTGTCCCGGACTTTAGAATTAGAATTAAAAAGTTAATGCTACTGTCTCTTTAAGACTTTTATAGCTACATAACCTCTATTATGATTGGCTAAACTCATTTCATGCGCATTGAGTAACTATAAACCTTCCAATTTAATACATGCTGAATGCTTGTTTACACTGCCTTTCAAAAAATTGTGGTCAGAATGAATGGATGATTTTTTTTTCCACATATATGTATATATGTAAGTATTATTTTTATTATGTAATATTATTCAAAATAGCTTTTTTTCTATTTCAGTTTTATTCTTTATAAATGGCAAAGACGCATTCAGTAGGAGTCACATGATCTTTCAGAAATCACTCTAATATGCTGATTTGCTGTTTCAAAATATTTCTTATCAATGTTCAAAACGGATGTTCTGCGTAATATTTTGGTGGCAACCCTGATATTTTGATTTCAGGAATCTCTGATGGAGGGAAAGTTCAAAAGAACAACATTTATTTGAATTTGTAAAATTTTAAAAGTCTTTACTGTCATTTTTGATCAATTTAATGCATCTTTTGAATGGTAGTGCACATAGTAACATAGATGGCCGCGTGATGTATCACAGCCATAACGATTTCTCAAGGACCAGCGGTCAAGCTGGACTGTGGAAAGGACTTTGAAAATGTGTACATACAAATCTTACATATTAAAAGAACAAAGACAATCCTGTTTTCCATATGTCCCTTTGAAAGCGAGGAGACATGAAGGTAATAATTTGAATCATCTCTTGCTGAATCACGCTGCATGTGCGACATTTTGTCCATACAGGGTAATGCGTATGTAGACAGCGTCACCTACAACGGCTCCACTCCTCTGCACATTGCTGCAGGACGAGACTCAACCAAACTGAGCGCACTTCTAATGGCTGCAGGTGAGGAATAATGTGTCATGCTGAAACATTGACATTGTCCGCTGTCAGTAATGATTTGCATATAGGTCTTGTAGAATTATACTAAATTTTAGATGTTTCACCACTCATTCTCAATCATGAATGCTATATTTGAGTGTTATGTGCTTTACTACTAGGAGCAGATCCTCATAAGGAGAACTTTGAGCCACTGTTCTTTAAAGATGATGAGCTGTGTGGCACATGTGAGGATGAGGAGGAGGATGAAGGCTACATTCCTGGGACGAGCCCTATGAACATGGCAACTTCCCCAGAGGTGGGTTTCATGTCTGTTTGAGGGCCATATGAGGTTTGTAACTGCAGCTTGTCATTGGTTGTGAATATAATGTGATGTCTGTTTTGTTCTGTGCTGTCAGGTGTATGATATTCTCAATGGAGAAGAGTATCAGCCCACCACCATCGTCGTTCCACCACAAGGTATGAGCTCCAGGCTTCGTATTCTTCTAATGTCTGAATTGTTTTTTTAGGCTTAAAATGTGTTTAAATCGACACAATCTTGTCATGGAAGTAGTATTTTTAGTGCGATCATAGTCATGTAATTATGCTCAGCTCTAAATATTTAATTGTGTTTGAATTACTCTTCGTAAACACATTTTAAAAACCCTTATCCAGTTATCATGAAGTCAATGGACTGGAAAACTGGAAAAGGCATGGCAATTCATTTAAAGCGGCAAGAACCCTGATTGTTTGTTTTCAACAAAAATAGTCACTGCTGAAATCCTTAAGGAAAATAAAAATAAGGAAAACGGTTCAACTATTCAGTTAAGATGTTTGCATTTATGGTATCAAAACACTGCAAAATTGAGAAATATTATTTCAATATGAAATAAGTGTTTTCTATTTTAATATATTTCAGAATGTAATTTATTCATGTAATGGGAAAGCTGAATTTTCAGCTTCATTACTCCAGTCTACAGGGTCACATGATCCTCCTGAAATCACTCTAATATGTTGATTTGGTGCTCAAGAAACATTTTCTAATCATCATCATCATCAATGTTGAAAACGGTTGTGCTGCTTAAAGGGTTAGTTCACCCAAAAATGAAGGTTACCGCATGATTTACTCAATGTCAATCCATCCTAGGTGCATGTGACTTTCTTCTTTCAGACGAATACAATGAGGGTTGTATTAAAAAAATATCCTGGCCCCTCCAAGCTTTATAATGGCAATGAATAGAGGATAGATTTTGAAGCCATTCATCATAAAAGATATCCACACTGCTCTGGGGGGTTAATAAAGGCCTTCTGAAGCAAAGTGATGCGTTTCCATATTCAATCCATATTTATTTCAATATCCATATTTAAAACTTTAAAAACTAAAATAACTAGCTTCCAGGAGATGGCCGTTGCACGTCGACCTAAGGCAAAAGAGTAACCCCTGCCTCTCACTCTTCAAACAAGATGTGTGCAACAAACTCCCGCTCCTCTTCCCTTATATCGAAATCCTCCAGCATTTCTCTTTCGAAATTCTCGTTTTAGACTTGTCTTAGAGTTTTAGAGTTTGTCTGTAGGTCGTGTGCTAGGTCAGAGTTGACTCTTTAGATGGGTATTTTTCTTACACAAATGCGTTGTTTCATTTCAGGCCTTTTTTAACCCCCTGGAAGTTTTAAATATGGATATTAGGGGTGTGACGAGATCTCGCTAGACGAGATCTCGCGAGACTAAAACGTGACGAGATTTCTCGTCGAGGTGAAAAGTTGTCTCGTCGTGCTATCAGTGTGAGGGTGAAATTATTATTCAAGATGCCCCCGCCACTTTCAAATCGTTTGTGTGGAAACATTTTGGTTTTTGGCGCAAGAATAACACACAAACAATGTGAAAACATTGTGAGAAAACTATGCATTCTCGCAAAATGGAAGCGACGCGGTCGCGACGCGCATATGGTGCGGCGCGCTTGTTTTTTTCCTGGCGCGCCTGTGCCGCGGCGAGATGAAAACATCTCAACATTTCAGAATGTCTTGTCATGTGACAAGAACCAAGCGATGGTCGTGGAGAGCACAGTTCATGGTTGCATAGCAACGACAGACGCTACAGAAGCGCGAGCTCCCGAACGCTTGCAAAAGAAGGAGGAAGCGACGCGGCCGCGCTTTACACGCTTTATTAGGCGCGATATGTGAACGGCCCCTAAAGAGGCAGAAAGCGTCGCTATTACTTCTACCGGTTGGACTTCTCGGTGAACGCAGAGCTTTATAACAGTTACAGCCACACAATCAATAGTGACTGGGAAATGGTCAACTTTGTACTGCAGTTAAAGTGACACTTAAAGTGTAATTTGAATTTTTTATTTTTATGTTTATTTTATTTATATCGTTTATTTTATGTTCAATCTGTAGAAAGAAGTTCAGTGAGATTTCTCATGTGAAATTATACAGGGCAGAAAACAATTGGTTGATTTTGTAGCAACATTTAGCAGTGTTTGCATGTTGTTTTACTGCAAATAATGTGCAGTAAGTGCTTGACATGCATTACAAGTTGATTTCCAAATGCACCAACATTTTTGCATTTTATGATTTTCAGTTGAATAAAAGACTATTTTCCCTTCATACGTTTCATTATTGAGGATTTCTTAAAAATACTATAAAAATCTCGTCTCGTGAACCCAATCTCGTGTCTCGTCTCGTCTCGTCTCGTGGGATAGTGGTCTCGTCACGCCCCTAATGGATATGGTAATAAATATGGATTCAATTTGGAATTAAATATGCCATTATAAAGCTTGGAAGAGCCAGGATATTTTTTTAATACAACTCTTGATTGTGTTCGTCTGAAAGAAGAAAGTCACATGCACCTAGGATGGCTTGACATGGGGTGGTTTTCATTTTATTAATGAATTAAAAATGGAAATCTTTTTTTAACTTTGTAAATGTCAATTTTGATCAATTTAATGAATCCTTGTTGAAGTATCAAAAATGTACTGACTCTAAACTATTTTGTGTATTTAAATGTGTTTGACTCGTGTTGGCAGGTGACATGAAGAGCTTGAGCTCCGACACAAAGCAGGAGCTGTGCCGGGCACTGGAGGGTCAGACGGAAGGCTGGGAGAGTCTGGCTCATGCTCTGGGCCTTGGTATCCTGACCAGCGCCTTCAGACTCAGCTCCTGCCCTGCTGGAAAGCTGCTGGACAGCTACGAGGTAAACAAATTCACTTCCTATTTGAATCTTACATAAACATGACTAGTAAGAAAAAAGTATTCGTCTTTTAATCTGATCTCAACTGACCGCCATACTGCAGAAGCACCAGGGACAGTAAAATCATTTGATACGTGTGCATTAGAGAATTGATTTTCCCCAACAGGCGTAAGTTCTGTATTATTTATGCTTGGGGGTAAACCTATCGACCCATTATATTATATTATATTATATTATATTATATTTAGGCTTATCACAATTATTAATTTTATAATCATGGTTATTCTATCGAAGGAAGGGAATAATAATCTGGCATGGAGTAAACAATAAAGAATACACACAAAATTCATGATTGTGACAGGCCATATCATATATAATATGCTGTATATCATTTCATATATATATATCTATATAATAGCATATCATATCAATCCCAAGATTCAACAAAACTGAGTGAACTTTTTTTTCTTTTCTTTTTTAAATACCCAGAATATAATATGGCGCTAAACCTATCGATAATATTTCTCAGAATCACTTTGAAGATATTAATTCCTCTAACATAAACTATATCAGTAGGCTGAACTTTTATTCCATGTTTTGTGCATCCTGTAGTTGCTCTGGTTTCAGCTGCTGATTGTATGCGTCTTGCAGGTGTCTGGAGGAACAGTGTGTGAGCTGGTGGAGGGACTGAAGCATATTGGGAACAGCGGTGCTGTCAGTTTACTCCAGGCAGTGTGTAAGGAGCCCGAAGCTGTCCACGCCACGCCTCAGCTCACAGGTAATTGTTTGACATGTGCATTTCTGGTGGTTGAACAAATGGGCCGGTAAGCCAAAAGCTGTTCGTTCTAGCCCAAAAATAATCTCCTTCCAAAAATAAATAAATAAATGCTAATAAATTACTACATCACAGTAACACATGGCCTCAAAGAACATAAACCTCAACAATTCATCTTCTTGAAACATGTATTTTCTGCTCTTTGGTGAGGTATTTTGGATCTTTTCCCAAGAGCACGTCGTCATTGTGGCATTTCGTAGTATGAGTGAGAATTTGTACTACACACCTCTGTCGGGGAGTTTTTTGTCCCACAATAGGGTTTGAAAAACCCCCAGATTAAATCACTGTCAATCTCAGTCCCCTGTCCCTCTCCTCTTAACAATAGTATCACGTTGTGGTCCTCCCAGTCATTACCTCATGTGAACTCAAGCATGATGTCAACAAGACAGCACTGCCTCTGCATTCTACGGGAGTTCCCCTCGGTCTCAGGGTGACCCATCACACTACAGTAGAGTTTCTGCAGTAATGGCCATGTTTCAGAGGGAAGTGGGCACTTAAGAGGGGGATTCCCAGGAACAGAAGTGAAACTTAGATATGGCACTTCTGGTTTTTGTCTCTGGCGCAGTTTCTTTGAAACAAGTCTTTCCACCTTGCTGTCTGATTTGAAGGGTTCATCGTCAGGGTCCAGTGAGCGTGTGTAAGCCAGCAGGGGGAAGTTTCTTTTTATTATTATTATAAATCTTGGTTTCCTTCTCGTGGTTGTCCACATTGTTGTCTCGCCGTATGTTAAAAAGATACGTCAAATAAAGTGGGTTTCAAAAGGGCCTGAGGCCTGACATAAAATTTGGAATTCACAATCTGTTTTAAATCTGGAAACCAAAAGGTGTTAGGAAGCATTAAAGGGTTAGTTCACCCAAAAATGACATACCATCTAATGTTCCTCTCCGGAAAACAAATTACGATATTTTTAATGAAATCTGAGAGTTTCTGAACCACACATAGACAGCAAAATCATTGCACCTTTCAAGGCCCAGAAAGGTAGTAAAAACATTGTTAAAATAGTCCATTTAACTACACTGGTTCAACTTTAATGTTACGAAGCGATGAGAATGCTTTTTGTGTACAAAAACAAAACAAAAATAACGACTTTATTTAACAATTTCTTTATTACGCTGATGTCGTAGTAAGCGCAGTGCAACGCTTCCTTGTTCTACGTCAGAACACTGTACATGTGATCACCACGACGTATGTTTGTGATGCTGACGCAGGAGCCGGCCAATAATGAACCAGCGTTTGGACGCAAACACAGAAGCGCTCCACTGCGCTTACTACAACAACAGCGTAATAAAGAAATTGTTAAATAAAGTCCTTATTTTTGTTTCGTTTTTGCACACAAAACATATTCTCGTCACTTCATAACATGAAGATTGAAGTCACAAAGATTATTTTAACAATATATTTATTATCTTTCTGGGCCTTGAAAGGTGCAATGATGTTGTTGCCTGAGATTCGGAACCCCTCAGATTTAATAAAAAATATCTTCATTTGTGTTCCAAAGAGGAACAGCGTAAGTGCGAGTACCTAATGACCGAAATTTCATTTTTGGGTGAACTAACCCTTTAAGATGTTAATTGTATTGTGATATGAAACGAGTGTTGTTGTTATTAAAGCAAAAGAGGAACAAACCAAATACTTTTTAAATTACTTCTTTTTTTTCACTTTCAATCAAGTGGTTATAATTACAATGCATACTTTTAGACCTAACTAATTTAATAATAATAATAAAAACAAAAAAAATTGTTTAAATTGTTATCGATTCTTTCTGGAATACTTTAGCGTCATAGTTTGAGTATATTGGTAATTTTAACATTTTCTTTTTACAAAACAACTTTTATGACATTTTTATTCTGTATAAAATGTATATTATATTTCCTTTTTATAATTAAAAAATGATGAGAATCGTCTTTGATTAGGGAAGAGATTTAAAAAAAAAAAAAAAAAAATTCTACAGTCATATTGATCATCTTTTTTCCCCCCCCCCTCAAAACAAACCATTTCTCAGGTCCAGGGCTCTGTAAGTCCTTTCAGGGTTTGACACTGGGCCCCCATCAGGAGGAGAGTGGGATATGCGACAGCGGTGTGGAGACTTCTTTCTAGAGCCCCAGCTTTGGTTTCGCCGACTCCAAACACAATCGCACAAACTGAGGCCTGACCCTAAAGACCAGCTTCTCCCTCCTCACTACAGCAACAGTGCCACTCAACTTCAGGACACGCCTCCAAAATCTTTGATTGGCCATCGCCCACTGTGGATGCTCGTCAGCCACACCCCAAAATGCAAATGTCCTTAAACTGGAGAGTTCTCTGGCAATGGGGATTTTCTTCCCCCCTTTTCTAAGCTTTTAATATGAATAATACCAAAAAAGCACTTATTTGAACATTTATTTTTTTCCTTTTATTAGAGCTTTATTGTCTTGGTTATTTTTTTTATTTTTTAATTTCCAAGTGACTGTTTTCATTTGTGGTTAAGCTGAGCAATGATGTCTAGAGCCCAGATGTTATAACAAGAAACTAAATGTTTAGGTGCTTTATGTGGTCTTGCACATTATTTAGATTCTCAGGCCTGATTTGCCCAAAAAAAAAGTTATTACCTGACTTGTTTATGAGTACAGTTTTTTTACAGTTTCTCAACTATTTGTTTCCTTTGTTAATAAATATTAACAAACAATCTGATTTTAAGAATGGCATCTTCGGTTTAGATAACCTATTATGCAGACTTCCTCATAGTCATTTGCTTACAAAGGGTTTTCATTTGGAGCTGCAATGTAGTGACATACAGGAAAAGGAAGAGAGGAAGAGGAGGTCTACTGGATTATTATGACCCTCTGGACCAATCGAATCTGTTGGATGATGGAAAAAGCTCTTCCCTTCATAACAGACCCTCCAAAAAAGATGTGTTCTCCTGCCATCCCTCACCCCTTCAGCTGTTATTTGGGTTGGCAATGGAATTTATTTCGCATTTAGTGGTGCTACCTGTAATTTCTCATTTTCGCTCACGGGTTCTGATATAAAAAAAAAAAAAAAAAATCATAAGCTTTGAGAGAGTATTTTCTCTTCCACTTGTTTGAATGATTAAAACAAACGCAAGGGTCAGTCCTGAGCAGTGATTGAAGTGTGTTTGACTAGAGTTTGTGTGTGTGTGTGTGTGTGTGTGTGTGTGTGTGTGTGTGAGAGAGTGTGAGTGACGTTACAGAATGTGTGTATGAGGATTGCTTCAACCAGATGCCTCAAGTGCCCTTTATGAAATATTTGTTGTTACATTTTTATCTTTCTTTTTAAATCTCATTCCCTTCTGTTGTGTGTGAACTCAGGCTGTATAAACAAAGTATCACTCGGATGATTTGCTGTTCTAGATCAGCTGTCTTTCTTTTTGCTTTGTTAAATGTTCTAAACATAGCCTCCGACCTTTGAACTGACTTGGGGACTCGCGTGTCACCAAAATTTCTTGTGGCTGCCGTAATATTTCCATAATATAGTGAATAATGTTAAAAAGAGCAACAAAACCATCCCAATACTATCAACAAAACCCAAGACTAAAGGTTTTACTGGCACTGTAATGTATTGTTGGCTGTAAATTGGTATTTATGTCTGTACCCTGTGAATCAGTGTTGTACAGAGGGAAAATTTTGTGGGCTTTGTAACTGGTTTTATTGTGATACTTTTTATAATAAAACGATTCATTGTGTACTACTGTTCTGAAGTTTTATTTTACATCTCCTGTGCTATTGACTATTCATATTGCAAATTTGCTTCCACTCCATAACTGATACTGCAATTTTCAATTTGTCGGTTGTTGTGATGTGTTCTGTAAAACCACCAGCAGATGGTGTACAATCTAACCTTTAAAAAAAAAAAAAAAAAAAATCCAATTCTTTGAATTTTAAAATCTCAAGCTAAAGCTAATTAAAATTGCAAAAGCTAGCTAACAAAATGTAACTTTTCTTTTAGAATGATCAATTTAGCTTCATCATATATTCGATATTGGCATTTAGTACTGAGTGAAACGACTCGCAAATTAGCATATATTCTACTAAAAATGTGCAAAAAAACATTTAAAAAACATGCACATTTTAAACATTCGTTTATTTTTATTTTTTTATACAAAGGAACTGAAAAAAAAATCCCGTGATTATTCACTGTTACTTCAAACTTTTATTTGTCTGTTATACAGTTTACCCTGTTTGAAAATCACTGCTCTTACAGGATTGCTGCCTCATTAAAATTCCCAGTGAGCCCTGTGAATTTAACATCCTTGGGCCTGTACACTATAGCTTATTATTATTCCAGGTGTGTTAAAGGCGTGTCATCAATGTGTTTAGCAATCTGAGTGACGCCTAAGAGAAATTTGTATGATAACAGGAAGCATATGAGCTGTGACCACCCGATCTGTTTGTAGTTGATCGCGTATGAAGGCTGAAGGTGATTTTGGCTACTCTTTGGGGACCACATTACGGACAAAAACACCTTTTGGTATTAAACAAACAAACAAAAAAAGATTCATACTTTTTTTGTTATTCTACTCCATGACTTTTGACTGTAAGTGAGCAGTCAGGAGGGCGTGGAACTCTCGCATCTGCAGAACATCATAATGTGCTTCGAGTGTCGACGTCACAACGGAATTCCGCATTCTAAAAACAGCCTGTGGATCCTGCTTGGAGCTATTGTGTGTGTGGCAAGCTATTTGAACATTGATATACTAGGTTTTAATTTTTAATTACTATTAAGTCATCTATGGTAGCTTGTTTCCACCATCTAATAAAATATAAAAAGGTAATGCACGGTTTTTTAATTCACAATTTTGGCTTTTTTCCCCCTCAGAATTGCATAATGTAAACTTGCAATTGTCCCTTCACCTGCAGTTTGATTGACAGGCGATCTGACCAATCATTACCCCGAATCCGCCATTTTGTCTGACAAAGCAGTCAGGGGAGTTAGTATTAACCCTTATGCGCTGTTGGATTTCTGTGTACACTCGTTATGGAGCGGGTGAAATTGACCCTAATTGGATTCAATACAATTCCTCAAAAATCACACTATGAAAAACAACAAAGATTCAGGTGCAAACTTTTAATATCAACATTTGTCAAATATTCCAAAAATATATATATCTGAAGATATGATTTAATGAAAATGTTTTTTAACCATTTTTTAAAACTGATTTGTTTTGACAAAATTTGAAAATAAACAGTACATTTTTAAATGCAATAAATACATTTTTTACAACAAATACAACAAACTTTTTTTTTCCTTAGAACATCATAACTGAACTATTAAATGTAGCTGTATAATGAAAATATGTACTTTTCCTAAGTTGGCTGTTTTTTAAACTTTCATAAAGTCAAGTTTCTTATGACATGATGAGCAAGTGTGTGCTTTCTGCATATGAACTTCACACACATGGTGCTGGTTAAAAATATTTTTCTGTATTGACATAAGTGTGGAAAACCTCATTTCTTAGCTTCATAATGTAGTAAAAAAAAAAAAAAACATAACCAAGAAATGTTATTATTTTTGGTCAGTATAGTTGCTTTAGAGCGTTACAATATGCAGGTCAAATTGACCCAGCAAACATCACGAACATAACAGTAATTTTGTTTGTATATGTAAAAAAACACCAGCATGTTGAAACTTTGCATGCGTGTTCAGGAGGATAAATGAAAAAAAGTCACAAAATTTCAAGAAAAAAAACATAGGTTAACCAGTATTTCCAACAACTTGAAAATCTAAATGGGTCAAATTGACCCGGAACATAACACAAGGGTTAACTTTAGTGAACATGAACTTGAAAAATTGTGTGTACTCACATCTTTCCACACAGCAACATTCCTTCTGATGTCCATCCATGTTTATTTGATGCTATAAATGAACTAGCATGAAGAGATGATCGGTTTATGTGCCGCTTGAACTGAGGAGCTACAGCGGTCTGTCACGTCACATTAAAGAGCCACTATATGGTATTTGTTGTTTAAACTTCTTTAAAAAATTAGAATATTTTAAATATGATACTGTTTCACATCAAAAGTAAGCTGCTCTGTCTTGTCTGTTGATGCATTGTCAGTGTCAAAATACCACAATGTATTTTTCACCTCGTGAGAACATGATGTGTGGTACAAGAGCGCATGGCTAAAGGGGGTGGGTCTGTGCGAAGGGTCAATTGTGAGTTATCAAGTCAGAATTGCGAGATATGAACTCACAATTGTAAATAATTGTTTTCCTCAGAATTGAACATAACTCACAATTGTATATATAGTTTATATCTCACAGTTCTGACTTTATTTCTCATAATTGCAAGTTTATATCCCACAGTTCTGACTTTATTCCTAGCAATTGCGAGTTTGCAATTCTAACATTGTAAACTCGCAACTGTGAGAAAAAAAGTTGCAATTAACTTTTACATTTTTTTTTTTAATTCTCTGGCGGAAACAAGCTTCCATAATAATCCACTAGTTAATTGTTAATTTAATACATTAGAGTGTATTCCTTTGCTTATTCCTTTGCTATTAGTTACTATCCCAATAGTTTCACAGGGAACAATTTGCAATAGTTTATTAATTCTATAGAGATAAGTGATGCAGATATTAGATTTATAATTATTCTCTTCAGCAGCTAGAATACATACTAGTAGGAAGGAAATTGCTGATATCTTAGAATTCAATGGCATTTTTTTGCAATTTGTTACCAATAGGAATGAAATGATCCAACTAGATTTCATTAGAAAACATTCATATATTATGAGGTGATGATTCATATGATATAATTTATATGAGTATGCGAAGCTCAACCTCTAAATCTAACTGTTAGTGAACTGTAAATAGATTGTGCAAAAATGTACAAATGAGATCTTTATGGACTGGTTCACCAAAACGTAGTTACGAATCACCATCAGAGTGTGTTTGGAATACTGTCGAGTAAAAATTTACAAATGGTGCTCCCTGTCCAAACCTCTCTGGACATCATGGGTTGAGCTTGGGTGGTCAAGTAGTTGGATAGAGTTATGAGCAGGGTTGGGTAGTAACGAAATACAAGTAACTTAGTTACGTATTTAAAATACAAAATTTGAGTAACTGTATTTCATTACAGTTACATTTTAAATGGGTGGTAATCAGATTACAGTTACATCTGAAAAGTATTTTAGATTAACAAAGTGATTACTTTGAGTTTTAATGTCATTTAAACAGCAATTAATGATTCTCTGACTCTGACCGTCTGAAAAAGCGGAGTTAAGTTTCATCAGCATTTTAATACTTTTAAGAGGCATCCTAAAAATGTTGTTATTTTTATTTAGTTCTGTCCTGAACGAGACAAAATGACTGAATTTATCAAAAAAAGCCCAACTGTCAACTTAACTGTCCTGTCATGACCTGATGATCCACGACTGTTTTCATGTTTTGTGAAAGTTGTTTTAGTCATTTTATAATTCACTCGTCACTGCAACTTTTTCTCACAATTTGTTTTTTCCCCTCACAATTGTGAGTTTGCTTTTCACAATTCTGACTTCTTTTTCTCAGAATTGCGAGATATAAACTTGCAATACTGACTTTTTTTCTTGCAATTGTGAATTTAGTATGTGAGTTTATATCTCATAATTCTGACTTTTCTCAATATTGCGAGTTCATTTCTCATAATTTTGACTTTTCTCAATATTGCGAGTTTATATCTCATATTTCTGACTTTATAACTTACAATTGCAACTTTATATCACGCAATTCTGAGGGAAAAAGTCAGAATTGTGAGATAAAGACTCGCAATGACCTTTTTTGTGTTTGTTCCACACTTATTAGTATTCCAAAGTATTCTACATTTACATTTACATTTAGTCATTTCGCAGACGCTTTTATCCAAAGCGACTTACAAGTGAGGAAAACAAACAAGCGATTCTTCATGAATTGGCAAATAACACAGGAAGTGCTCACAATACAAGTTTCATACATTGCTCAGTACCATAAGCTAGAGTAGGAAGGGAAAAGGGAAGGAAAGGGTTTTTTTTTTTTTTTTTTTTTTTTTTATGAGGGGATCAAGTGTTCACGGAAGAGGTGAGTTTTCAGCTGTCTCTTGAATATTGCCAGGGATTCTGCACTCCTGATGAAAGTAGGGAGATCATTCCACCAGCACGGAGCAGTGAAGGAGAATGTTCTGGAGAGTGATTTTGTGCCTCTCTGTGACGGTACCACAAGCCTACGCTCCTTTAGTGATCGCAGGCTTCTGGTGGGGACGTAGCGTTGTAGCAGTGTGTGGAGGTAGGAAGG